>JAUMJK010000760.1:0-1200000 GCA_033558105.1 Coccyzus lansbergi | reverse complement strand
ACTTCTACAGAGTGAAATAATAGTAGACGTCATCCTCAGACTAAGCAGACTTACCATTAGGAATAAGATATACTAAAGGAACACAGGGATTCAACTTGGAATCTTAGCAGGTATTTAATGTAACAGCAGCATTTGAACATTTTTTATCCATGTCATCCTTTCGGTATTAAGAGTGGCACTGATGTAACAGGAGATGTTCGGGGAGTATAAAGGCACTGCATCTACTTGGAAGCACAAAAGCAGATAAACTGCACCCTTGAGAGGTTATCAAACACATGCTAGGGCAGAGTAAATATGCTTTGGAAAGGGTACAGTGTGTACTTCCCCCTTTCTCATTCTTCCATTTGTCTTCCTAGAATGCCTCTTTGTGAAAGAGAAAAAAAATGATTTTTTTTTTTTTTTCAAAAACACTTTCCCCTTTACAGCACAGAGTTGTTGTGGGAAAAATGAAGTACAGAAAGAGATAGTGACAACAACCAAAGGTATTTTGTGTCACATTTAGCAATGGTGTATACTCTAAAATACAAAAAAAAAAACCAAAACAGTACTTGAAAATCCATGTGGACTGAATGGTAAAAGCTTTCATGAAATTAGGTGATCATTCAGTCATGAACAAAGGCTTTGTTTCATTGCCTGACACATTCTTGAGGGTTTTCTCAGGTATGTGATCCTTTTGTAAAAGTAAACCAAGTAGTTTGTCACAGCCCCACCAGGTCTTTGAGAAGACCCATAGTCTGACAGCTCAATCTGAACTCTCTGTTCCTCTCATAACTTTCCTTTTGATTCCCAAGCATCATAGCTAATTTTCATTAAGCTGTCCAGGCCTTTCCTTGCACAATAGAACTTTCTGGTATTGAATTCACTCAGAAGGTATCTAGCGGCCACTGCTAACATCCTTTGCTGTTCTCCTAAACTGTTCAGCAAACAAAGAAACCATATGCCTAATGAATTGATTGTCTTGTCAGTATATTTAGCCCTTCAAGACTAGGTATTCAGCCATCATTCAGGCTTTTCAACATACTCTGTCTCTTTTTGTCAGGGAAACATATGCATTTTTTATTTCTTTGATATATTAATCATGTATAATTATCAGTAATAAAGTTGATAATAGGGAGTATTCTTGTGGAAATAATTTGATTGTTATGGTATCCACGCTGAACTCTATGCATTGCCTGTGTACTTACACATAATAATGCAATTAGTTTATTGTCAGCAATTGATAATAGACCTCTGTGTCACAATAGATCCTTCAGGTTTTTTTATAGTTTTACTTGAGTTTCTTAAAGCAAATCATAGTACTCATCTACTCAACACTGTCTGCAGAACTTGCTAGTATGAGCAGGGTTACCTGTGAATCAGTCGTGGAAATTCTTATGTATTTGAGGCTTGAGACAACCACATCCAAAAGGCATTTGGTGAAGAAATCATAAGATAGGTTCTTCAAATAGAAGAAATGTGAAATCTAGGCCCTTCCAAAATTTAGAGAGTGTTTAGATAGAGTAAAATACTATGCATCTTATTAAGTGAAATGTAACTTTCAAAACTGTAATGATGATGCTTTATCTTTATGCTAAATCATAAATTCTTATTTCTTTAGTGCTGCATAGGCAGTAATTTTTTTTTAAAAAAAATTCTTGGTTAATTCCTAATTTATATGACCTTGTTAATAGAAGTCTTTGGCATAGAAGATAAACATGGATTTTTGAGTAGTTATATATATGCATAACAAAAATCATGCTAAAATGATTGAGAAAATTGATAAAGACCTGAATATACATTATAGATATTCTTATAAATATACCATTCATGGGTTGTATTGAGCTTGTGATTCATAAAGTTGACATTAAGAAGGCCAAAATTGTGCCAAAAAACCAAAACGGGTTGTCCTACCTATGAATTTTGGTTTGAACAGGGGACAGAAAGAGACAAGTGGGTTGAGTTTTAAGAGTTGGTATCTCCAAGGGAGAGACAAATGTTTTGTGAGTTTCTTGGGTTAACATTGTCTTGATGTCAAGAGAAGCTCAGGTATTTTTCTGAAGAGAATGGCCCTCCTTCAGCAACTTGAGATAAATTCCATGGATCCCTTCCTTTTCCTGCCTGATCTCAAACTTCTGTTTTCTTGGCGACCTCTTTTTTAGTACCCTTCTTGAGAAGTCATCTGATTTAGCTGGTCAGAACCATTTGTTTTCCTACTCACTTTTGACGAGGCAGGAGCACATAAACTATGCTACAGTCCTCAGCTAGTACGTGTTTTTCATTCTCAAGTTGCTGACAGGACCTAGTGGTCTTCCTGTCTTTCCCCAACCATTTGTCAGGAAATGAGAGACAGGTCTGAAAATATGAGCTGCTGTCTTGTCATTTCATTTCTTATCCCTATTGTATTGTTTTTCTGATTTTGACATCAGTGAAAGATAGCTCTAGCCCACCTTCAGGTATTTTTTTGCCCTAAAAAACAACAGCTATTATTATCTCCTACCTAAAGAGCAAAAAGAGATTTTATACAAGTTCTCTCTATTAAAGGGGTAGAGGAAAAAGAGTTACTGCCAAAAATAAAACCTGCACAATTTGTTGTAGCGCTAGTTCTTTTAATATTTGTTTCTGTTCCCTTTGAATCTGTGTTCTTAAAAAAGGTCGAATATACTTTAAATGTGAACTATTTGCTACAGAACTAATTCTGCTGAGGTTTATGAACTCAAAATCCAAAACTTTAATGAAATATTTGCTACGATACATTGAGAAGGATCATGTTAATACCTCTAATCACTCTGTTCCACCAAAATGAGGACAGTGTAAGCCTATACAAGCCAACTGAATTGGTGAAAAAATAGCTGTTTACTTGTCTACTGAACAACTTGGTTTTCAGTTCTTAATCCGAAGATGTGGATTTGCAGGATGACTTGCCAAATCAACTTTAAATCAAATTAAAACACTAACATCACAAAAAAGGGAAAAATTGGGGTTTTACCCTGATTAGCAGGTAAAGAAACACGTTGAACAAATGGATGGAAGCCAGTTACTGCTGTGAGAGGACACAGATGAACCAGTGTATCTTTAACACCATGGGGAACACCATGTCTAAGGTTTCCCTCTTGCTCGGTGTCCTGTGAATGACAGAAGCCCTGAAACTGCAAGAGGGTGGGGAAGATCGCAGTGCATGTAGGCTGTGCTCTTCAAGAAACATGACTCAAAACCTTTCAGGGTTATGTCAGTAATGCATTTTCTGCATTTTACTTGTTTCTTGTAGTGTCTGTCCAGTATCCCAGTGGTGTTTGTGAGTTAAGTTAATAAAGTTATGTCTATAGTAGGACATTTGAAAACAAATGGAATTTTCAAACAGGAGCCATTCAATGAAAGGACATCATTAAAAATGGAGACTTATTTTATGAATTGAATGAGGCAATAAACGTTCCATGGAAAATCTACTATTATGTTGAGGACAGTAGGTCTTTCTAACACATGGTTAGATGGATATGTCGAATAGCATCGCAGTGTTTGTTTATGGAGAACAATAATAAGTATATGGTAAAACATACACTGTCTAAAATCTGCTGTGATATGAACTGTAAAGATACATGTTAATTAGATTTCACTTTCTCCATCACTAGATGTTTCTAATGCATCCATTATCATCATTGTTATTTTCTGACTAAGAAAAGAGACATTTGAGTGATTAGTGAAAGTCAATGTCTGTTTATGACTAGTGAGATTATCAGACTTTAAAGCGGCATAATTTATTGGTTTCTAGGTGCATATGCATGAGAAGGGTGAAGCAGACTTGAGATACGGAAATCTTAAAAAACACTAACATACGAGAAACATATTTTTAGCAGATGGATTATCCTAATGCCTGTAGTTTCAAGAGTTGAATGTGTTTAGCTGCTGATTTCTCTCTCTCGCTCTTCATTTTATGACTCTCATAAATGCAATGCATTGCCACTTAGAATCAATAATTTGATGTGATATGTTTCATGTATCATGAAACCTTTCATAATATGAGGGGTTTAACTGCAACAGATAAATTCTATCACATTTCCTTAAGTACAAGAAACGAAGACTGATGGGGAATAATGATATAAACCAGCAGCATGATAACTGGTGGGTATCGTAAGATCACGTGAGCTTTTTGCTGCTAAGAACGTCAAGATGGAACCAGCAGTAAGACCTAGGGCTTCAAAAGAAAACAACTACTTTATTTTGATGGTGTCTAAAATATAAGTAGGACATGAGCAGTATACTCTTCAAAGAGTGGCAGGATTTGACTGGTCTAATAAAGATCCTTTCAGATATTCTTTCTCTGTAGGATCTGTGAGAAGTTTATGGATTACCGTCTAACAGATGAATTGTCCATTGGAATACGATGTAAGATGGTTTTCATAATTGTGAAGCTTGGTCAAATGAAAACAATAGGAAACCTTTGAGTAGAAAAGATGCCAAATTCATAATCAGCCTGAGAAGGATCCAGGATTTTATGCATTCATTCTAATTCCATGATTTCCAAGGCAAGCAGAAAACAACATGAAAAATGAAAAATTGTTTGTCTTAAAAAATTAGGTTAGTATGGAATGCTGATTAAATAAGCCCAGATATTTAGACCTGACCTTTTGTATCAGGTTGGGTGCACAAAATGCTGCATGTAAAAGTGCTTCAGAAACCAGATGTTGTGGTTTAACCCCCTCCAAGAACTCAGCCCAGCCCCACACAATCACTCAATCACTCTCCAGCCTGGTGGGAAGGGGAGACAGTCAGAAGGGTGAAAATGAGAAAACTTGCAACTTGAGGCAAGGGTAGTTTAAATGATAAAGCCAAAGCTGTGCACACAAGTAAAGCAAAACAAGGAATGAATTCGCTGCTTCCATTCAGCCATTCCTAGGAAAGCAGGGCTCTGTCACATCTAACAGTTACTTTAGACAAATGCCATCACTCTGAACTTCCCCACCACGACCAATTCTTCTCCCTCCAACTTTAACTGCTGACCATGACATCATGTGGTGTGGGATATCCTTTTGGTCAGCTGTCCTTGCTCTGTCCCCTCGCAGCTTCTCGTGCGCCCCAGCCCACTCACTGGTGGGGCAGACTGAGAGGCACAAATGGCCTTGATGCTGTGCAAGCACTGCTCAGCAATAGGGAAAGCATCCCTGTGTTATCAACATATTTCCAGCACAAATCTAAAACACAGCCACATACTGGGTACTACAAAGAGAACTAATTTTATTCCAGCCAAAACAAGCTCACCAGAGAAGATTCTGATCAAGTTATGTATTCTTCTTCTGTGATGATGGATGGATCTCAGAGGGAAAATACATTAAAAAAAGATGTAGACAGAAAAAAAGTTCAGAGAGACTATTTCATTATTATTTTAATGTTAACAGCATACACATTCTCATTACAAGTATTAGTATTGTGGATTATTCAGCATCCAGCACCAATACATTTCTAACACATAAAGTATGCAAACTTTTGTGAAGCCACCGGTGAAATGCAATCTGTGTTTCTTACAACCTTATTGGAAATTAAAGTATCTTATAGAAGGGGAGAGTCTCTGTGCAGTGTTAAAAACTATGTTTTAAATGTTAAACATTCTTAGCCATTACTCAGGTAATATTAAAATCCTCCCAGCCCCTGGAAAAATAAAGAAAACCAGGGTATTATTTTCTTTTAATAAGGATTTTCACATAGAAAACGTCTGTGGTTTTGTTTATGTAGTTGTTTGGGAGGTTTTCCTATTTTTTTTTTTTAGCTAAGCATTGCTTATCTTTACTAATGGTATTCCTTGTCAGAAACTCTGTATTGTCATTCATTAACTTGCAAAGTTTAGAAAAACCCAAACCAACAGAAAAGTGAAAACATAAAACATATATATCCTAACCGAGAAAAAGCGATGACTACCAGCCAGCAGGGATTAATTGTTTGATTAACTCTGTTGCGTCAAACAACATTTCTGTAAGGTGTTGAGTGAGTATGACTGAAGTGAAACCAGTCATATGGCACCATCAGTGCAGCATGCTAGTTCTGCACTAGCATTAAAGTATTTAATGTACTCTGTACTCAGCTCTGGTGAGGCCGCTCCTTGAATCCTGTCTTCAGTTCTGGGCCCCTCACCACAAGAAGGATGTTGAGGCTCTGGAGCAAGTCCAGAGAAGAGCGACCAAGCTGGTGAAGGGGCTGGAGGCCAGGCCCTATGAGGAGCGGCTGAAAGAGCTGGGGTTGTTTAGCCTGGAGAAGAGGAGGCTGAGAGGAGACCTCATTACTCTCTACAAGTATCTGAAAGGAGGTTGTAGAGAGGAGGGAACTGGCCTCTTCTCCCCAGTGACAGGGGACAGGACAAGAGGGAATGGCCTCAAGCTCCACCAGGGGAGATTTAGGCTGGAGATTAGGAGGAAGTTTTTCACACAGAGGGTCATTGGGCATTGGAATAGGCTGCCCAGGGAGGTGGTTGATTCCCCTTCCCTGGAGGTGTTTAAGGCACGGGTGGATGAGGTCTTGAGGGACTTGGTTTAGTGTTTGATAGGAATGGTTGGACTAGATGATCCGATGGGTCCCTTCCAACCTGGTTGTTCTATGATTCTATGGTTCTATTTATTACAACAGCCTGTGAGACAGAAAGTCCTCTACTCGAATTTTCAGAACTGAGTTATCCTCTTTCAAACTTCTGTGTCTACCGTAGTTATCTTAGAAGTTAACATTTTATACTGGCAGGTAGTAGAAGCTTAAGAGAAAACAACATTGATAATTTAAGGAGGCATGCGCTAATGGGAATATCGAAAGGGAATATGGAAAATCATTGTCTGTGATGAGTAAAGATAGGTTTAAGGACTCTACAGGGCTACAAGTTTTCTGGTGTGATAAAGAGGTATTAAGGAATTATCTGACATTATATTTAGAAAAATAGTGGGGATATATGAAAAATTAAAAATGGTGTCATAGCAGGTCTTCCTGAATGCACCTATGTTGGAAGGAACACATCGTCTGTCTTGTATGTGTATGTTTTTGGATGAAGTGAAAATGCAAACTGTGGTATTTTAACCAAAGGTGTAAAAACCATCCCAAAACAAAGCAAATATGTTAATCATATATCTTTAGCATAAATAACCTGGACAATTTTACATCCTTACTTCTCAATCTGATTTCTGAGGAATGCTTCTGGAACCCTTAATCAGCATTTCTGAGTGAGATTCCTTATGGAAAAATAGTTCTAGCTGTACTCGTGGGACAGCCTCAAACAATTCTCAGGCCTTATTCATACCACAGGGCATATTTCAAGATTTTCACAGTAGGTTTATGTTGAAATTAGAGGAAGGCATGAGGTTTGTGCTGAATCAGGCTCCCAATACAGTCTTTACTTTATCTTCATGATAAATCTAACTAGTCAGTGGTAAACTTTGATCTCTTATAGAAGATTTTTTGTAATTTTGTCACTTGAAGTGAATTTGTTTTCAAGTATATAGTAAGACTGTCAGTTCAGAATAAGACAAAATGAAGAAAGTAAAGGCTGTCAGCTCAACTAAAATGTAGATAGTAAACAAGTAAAATACAGATGCAAACCAGAAATGTCTACATTTTTTAAAAGTTTACTTTTGTTATTTCAGTTGACATTTTACTGAATGTCACTGAGAATGAATAAACAAGCTAATGAGGTTTTAGCTAAATCTCTGCAAACAAGTTGTGAATTTGAAAAAAACCAAAACTGTTCATCCCTTAATCCCTGACTTCCTATTTTGGGGATGCTCAAGTGTCCCCTGGTTTGTAGTGATGCATTCATTCAACATGTGATCAGAATCAAAGGCATGAAATTCTGATTAACCATCTTTTGGCACCTCACCTCTTTCCAGCTTGAACTTAGAATCTCGTGCGTGCGCAGACCGCTAATGAGGAAATCCTTGCTTATGAATTCAATGCAGAATGAGAGATTTTTTTTCCTTTGCATAATGTCTGCTTTGAAGTCAGGCAGTCCAAGAAAGTGATTGATCTCACCCAAGTTCATAACTTTTTCAAAGTACTGCCGACATCATTAAATTTTAATTAACCCTTTGAGCTCCTTCTATGATGTAAAGATGAGGGAACATCAAAGGCTTGTGTGTTAGAGCAGCAGTGAAATCTTTTGAGCTGGCTTAGCCTTATTGAAGAAATCTAAGCTGAAAAATATTCCAGTTCTGCAGTCAGCTCAATTCTAGTTACTGCCTCTGCTCAGTGTTGGAAGAGGCAAAGCAATTGTTACATCCTCAGCTAGGTCTATTTATATACTGTCATACTGAGCCCATCTTCCTGTAAATGTTCATCCTCCTACTCAAAAAAGTAGTCCATCCTACAGCAAATGAATAAAAAGGAATACCTTACTCTTTCTCCCTTGATTTACACTAGTTAGTTGTCTTAGTATAATGCACTGTAGGATTTCATAGGGGTTAAACAAATAATCTTCCATTAAAAAAAATAAATTCTAGGTTTCATATTTTAAAATTCATCCTATGCAATTCCTTTTCTTTAAAGGGCAATTCCAGTTAAAATAAATGCTGTATACTTCTAACTACACGGCCACTTTCTCACAGCAAGAGGATGGGGACGTGCAGAAGGCTTTGAGAGGGGCTATGTTTTCAGGGCAAAGCTCAGTTTTGCCTCTGTGCTGTGAAATTATTTATACTACTCTGAAGTAGGTTTGAAAGTATTCTGAACCAACTGCACATGGCGGTAAAGAAATCCACAAAGCACAGAGCAGCAATAAGTAGTTTTTGCTTCTCAGAACAAAATGAAAGACCTGGATGGGGGAGCCCTCTGTTAATATCAGAAAAGGCTGTTTGGGTTGCAGAGAGCACGGTGAGCAAGAGGGGAAAGAAGAGAAGGAAATACTCTTCAAATTCTTCAAATTAGGAGAAAGGCAAGGTCAGGAAATTGATACCTTCTGCTGGATATGTCAGCTTTTGAACTAATTTCCTGCTGATTCTATTAAGGAAATTGGTAGCGAGAAGATAAGAAGGTCTGTTCTTCCTTACTAGTCCTGCCGTTAATAGTGGTTGTGGTGGAATGAACTTTTTGATACACAAAGAAAATAAAATCCTAGTCAAGGCAAGCCACTTCTGAACAAAAACAAAACAAAACACATTACTTTAGCTCGTTCATGGAGAAATGGGTATGTTTGTGTGTTGGAGGATATTTTGTCAGTGTAGGGAATTTTCCAAGTCTCACTTGCCACTATAATGAATCAGGTGAAGTGTAGGTTAAAAGCGAAATGCTACGTTCACATTTAATGTAATATATACCTGTGTAATAAAAGGGAAAAGTTGATAAGTCCAGCATGTTTTTTCTTGTCTATTCCTGGCACGTTCAACACGTGTTGAATTCAGAAAGCAAATTCTAGGTTATGGAAGGGCTTTTCCTGCTTTTAGCTACACCTGCCATTACAAGTGAATCACTACCTTCTGGATGGACTCTCTGACAGTGAAAACTGAAATTAAGGCCACGGTTGCAGTGTTACTTGACTTCAAGAGCAGCTTAATTTAGCTAGATCAAAATAGAACTGATTAAACCGATATATTAGCAGCAGGGATAGAAGTTTTCCAAAGGATTGTTTAGCTAGGACAAAACTTTAAATGTTCCTCTACCACTTTCTAAGGTGACAAGAATGTAGGTAATGAAAGGATTACTAAAATTACTTTTTCCACCTGTCATCCTTAAATCTGTTTCAGGATTATAGAAAAGAACAGCGCTGAATCTGTTTTTTGATGCATGAATAAAAGTGAAGTTGTGACATCTGGTAAATATGGAGCGAAAACAGACATATGGAAATGGAGGATTCATAAGGAACTGTCATCATGATGTCCTATATGTTGTGTGTTGTGTGTGTCCTCATAAGTATATGTGGGTGAAACTGCATTTGTCATTTACTGCTTGGTATAATTTTAGAATTCCCCTGCAAAACCTATTTTTCCAAATGTTCTTCATTTATCATTAATTTTATTGCATAAGCCTCTTCAATGTTTACGAAAAATGTAAACTAATAAATTAAAAAGGTGGCAGGAGATCAGACAGAACTAGAGTATGCTTTCCAAAAGAGAAAAATGAATATACTTATACTGAAGAATTTCTTTTCTAAGCTTTCATGAAAAACTTCCCTTGCTATAGAAAGGTGAATATCATTGAGTGTTATCTGCATGGCTGATCTGGGAAATTAGAGCACTTGTTTGAATCCACATGATTAATTCCTTTCTACGATTTTTTTTTTTTTTTTTTTTGCTAATTGTAGCTTGCATCGTACTTATTTAAAAAGAGGGGAGAAAAACAAAATAGCTAACACAATATTTCATAGGATCACAGAATCACAGAATGGCTTGCACTGGAACAGACCTTTAAGATCATCCAGTTCCAACATCCTTACCATAGGCAGGAACACCTCCCACTGGATCAGGTCAAAGTCCCAACCAAGCTAGCCGTGAACCCCTCCACGGACGGGGCAGCCGCAGTTTCTCAGGAGAACTGTGCCAGTGCCTGACCACCTTCACAGTAAATAATTCCTTCCCAATACCTAAAGTAAATCTCCCTCTTTGATCATAAAACCATTCCCCCTTGTCTTATCTCTGTACATTTTGACACAAGAGACCCTCCCCAGCTTTCCTCTGTCCCCTTCCAAGTACAGGAAGGCTGCTCTAAGGTCATCCTGGAGGTTTCTCTTCTCCAGACTGAACACTCCTAACTCTCCCAGCCTGTCCTTGTGTGGGAATTGCTGCCATTTGATTACATACATGTAATATACCTGTCGTAGTTCTATGATAAATAACGTTAAGGTTATTTAATAATAGTTAACCGATATTGAATATAATGTATGCCACGTAAAAGCATGTTACAAAAGGAGAGAAAATTTGGTTTCATTTTTTTGAATATGTGTGTAAACATATATTGGAACATGTTGAATACATTTGCAGATTTTAGTAACAAACCAGTTGATATATTTATTACAAAAATCATACTACATGAAACCTATAAAAATGTGAAAGAAGTGGAAAACTTCCTTTGGCTCTTGAAATTATGTGATCACTCAGGTGCCAGACATGTCAGGGAAGGACTGCGATTTAACTGAAGATTTAGTCCTAATAATGTTCTCATGCTGGCATCAAAAGTCCTTTTTGATTACTTTCAGAATTATCAGTGGCTTCAGTGTTGGAATGAACAATTCCAGTGTTGTATAAAAGCCTTTAGACCCACTGTATCTCAAAGGCACGGGTAGACGAGGTCCTGAGGGACATGGTTTAGTGTTTGATAGGAATGGTTGGACTCGATGATCCGATGGGTCTCTTCCAACCTGGTTGTTCTACGAGTCTATGATTCAATGAAAGTGGAACTATCAAAATCAAAGGAGGCTGGTTATTGCAAGATGCAAGATAAATAACAGATAAAATAATTGGTTTTACCTAAGCCAGGCTGAAATCACTCCACTTCTAGTAAGGGTACGTGTGTGTCCATGGTGTCTTCATAAGCCACCTTTGCCTGTTATCTGTGTCCCGACAGAAAGAAAGATTTTTCAGCTTTTTAGGGCCACGGATGCTGTATACCTGGTTTCCTAAGCACTTTTCTTAAAAGAGATAACTGGATGTCAGTAGCTGGCACCAAAAGAGGCTTAGGAGCACCTGTTGTCAGTAAAAGCATTATTAGAATGGTAGACATTACAAATAAGAGACCTAGAATATAAGAAATAACTCCTTCTTTAGTTCCTTTCATTGCACTTATGTTCCAAACTGATTTAAGCACTCATGACAGGCAGCAGTTTGACAAGCTGGGATGCTTGTCCTTTTTTTTTTTTTGTGGCACGGGGAGGGACAGGAGGCTTTTGCTGTTTGATTGGTTGTTTTTAGCCAGCAAGCACTTCAGTTGCTCAGTGCTAACCTTCCTCTGTGCATCAATGCTGACGTGGCTATGTAAGCTAAAAGAGTAGCATAATCTGTTATTCCAACATAAGCGTACTCGTGTACAGTATTTATTCTGGGTTTGTAATTGCATCTTTTTGTTTTTCTGACTTTAAGAAACTTCTTGACCCTTGAGAAATTAGTGCATGACTTTGTGAGATGTTTCTGGATTTAGAAGGCTACGTCTTCTAGATAACATGAAAATATTATGAGGATGGGGGTCTGTGTGTGAATAAGAGATATTTTAATTTATTCTCATTGAGTACTTCAACAGAAAAGACTGAATGCAGGTAGACTCTATTTAGAAAACAATTTTGCCCTTGAGAAAAAATAGAAACTTGCAAAAGGACAGGAAGCAAGCACACCTCATTACAGTAATATGAATTACACTTATATCAGACTGGCTGGAAAACAAATGGCTGTGTTTGCATTTTGCTGCTGTTGTGCATTTCAATGATCATTTAGTGCATTAATATTGCAACTGAACTGCTACAAAGCAATTTGTGTGTAGTCCCAAATAATCAGGAATCCTAAATCTAGCTAATGGCAGTATTAGTCACACAATTCCAAACTTCACATATTAAGAAACATTACAGTGTATAGAGAAATATTTATCGAATTAAAGCAACCAAATGACATGTCAGTCACTGGGGGACTATCAATGTTGTACAGTTCAGTTTTGTTCCGTGTTCACACCTATTCTTCCTAAAGAAATTTGTGTTTGATTTAAGGTAATTAAGTACATCCATAACAACTTAAATACAAGTCCCGCCTTTGCTGCATATGACTGCAAGGACTATGAGTATGTTATTTCCTCTAAGTACAGGAAATGTGTCTGGTAAATATTCATTGGATAAGAAAAATGTAAAATTTTAAGTATCATGATGCTTTTTGTGGGGGCCTCCATCAGTTTTTACTTTGACTTCTGACTACTGTTGATATGAAAGAGGTTTTCCCAGACTCCAAAAGACAATGAGCTAACACATTGAGGTTTCTTTCCCATTAGTTTTTTACAAATTCAAACAAAATGTCAAAATTAAAACAGTTCTTTGTTCACACAAAGGTGCAACTACACAAGGCCCTTTCCTTGGATCCATTGATACGTTATAAATAAAGCAAGAAGATACAACAATGTTTTTCAGCCTTGCACGCCCAGAAGGTCCTGCCTCACAACATCTTGGCACATAGTCCTTATAATAGTTATAATAGTTATATTCCCTTTTACTTGTTTCATAAGGTGCTTTGCATAGACAGGATAATTTTGTTACAGTCCTAGATCACCTACAGAAAACTTTCCTGCAGTTTTGCCTAAATAGTGTTCATCCTTTTTTTTTTTGTAATGTTATTAATAATATTTACAATTCATGTTTAACTGAAATACATAACAGAAACACAAGGTAATTTTAAAGATAATGTTATTTTGAATCAATTGCTGATTATGTGAAACCACCTAGTTTCCTGAAAAAGTCAGTAAAGTCTGATTATTTAAAAATCCTAAAGTAAGTTTTAAGAAAGAAAAAAAGAAATCGGAACTTACAACATGACATTTTCATTATTATATCTTTCTCTGGGAAAAGGAAAAAGAAATAGCAAAACTGAAAGTATATGAAAATGAATAATGATAAGGCTTCAATATAAATATTTCACAGCTTATGTAAATAGTCACTGTATGGGCAATCTGCTCATGTTTTATGCCTTGTAATATATTTTTGTTAGGTTGTTTCTAACCAATTGTAGGAAAAATGACAGTAGGAAAAATCAGGGGGTTAATTCATCTGCTGTCATAAGTCCTCTGCTATCTCTAGAGGTATGTTAGAACATTTATTCCTTAGTTGAAGGGATAATACTAAAGATTCATTATTAGAATAGCACAATTGCTATGCAGTCCTACCAGCCCTGCAGGGGCAAAAATGCTGCTGCTTCTTATTAGAAATGCAATATACTGTGGATTAAATTGACATAAAAAACACTAGGAATATCACTGTACTTTTACCATAGATATGCTGTGCCTTAAACCAGAGCTAAGACTGAAGCACAGAGCTCAATATTCTCCCTGGACTACATATTTTCTTTTAAAAGCATTGTATTAAAGCAATCCTTCTCTTATTTACACTTGCTGAGTAAATGCGATGATATAGAATAGAATAGAATATTTACAATCATTTTCTATGTATTATTTTATCCATTATCCACATTGCTCTCCGGAGAGTGATCTACAGGTACCTTTCTTGTTCACAGTGACTTTAGCTTTGGTACAGGGCATGCATGGACTTCAGGATCAGTGTAAGACTAATAGTGCTGACAATGGCAATAAAAACTTACAGCTGAGCTATTGAAGACTAATTCTTATTGCCTGCCTGGTGAGCACTGAATTACTAAGAAACTGTGTTTGAGATTCCACACCCCTGCCCCCTCCCCCCCACAAATGAATCTTCAGAGTTAATTTGTGCTGTATATTGTTACAAAGTAGTGTGACAGCTTGGTTTATTCAAATATACATTTTGCATTTCTATTATGTTTTAAATTTATTGTCTTTATGAAAACACATACAGAGAGGGATATTGAACTTGAGGTACCTGTTGCTGCAAAGCACACAAAGTCTGGGTGTTTAATTGACAAGGCACATTGGCAACCAATGGAGAGAGCACTTTGTATGGGAGGGGGAGAATAAATCAGCTTTATACTCACTCCCTAAGCCAATACCTAGATAAGGGATAAAAAAATTGATGCCAAGTGAATTTTCACAGTAATTTAATATTCTAAAGCATTACTGAGGACAACACTTTGCGATACAAGGGTCAGTGTTGGTTTCTGTAATTTGCAAGATTTGCACAAACAAAAGAATAATATTTTTTTTCCTCTAGAGCTGAATGTGAGTTTAAAAGAGTTTACCACTTAGACTTGGTTAAGGGGAAAAAAGGCACTTAGATAAAATGTGAGCAATTCTAAAAAGGCAGTTTCTCTCCTGGCATTACTAGCTTCAAATGATGTGCCCACTGAGAGCAGCTTAGTTTGATGCAGACGTTTTCATAAAAGTTGATTCAGTATTTATAGTCCAAGTAAGTCTTAAAAAATTGAATATAACATTAAGAAAAAGAACAATTCTGAGGCTTTACTGGTAAGATAGTTTTTAACGTGGTCCTTTTTTTTTTGGAAAATTTTATTTAAAGAAAACAAAATCAGCTGACTATGTGATGTGAAAGGCTGGGGTGCCAGTAACTATACATACTCCTTAGACTGGCAAAAGTGCAGCCTCTGACCTTTTACTTTTCAGCTTGTTAGAGATACGTATTTATTTCTTGTAGATTGCCTAGATTAACTGTGGGAGTGTTACACGGAACTTACTGAAAGTCAAACAAAATTATGGTAATAAACACTGCTACTCTTCCTCTTGGCCATTCGAATTTAAGGGCTATTGCTGAATTTCCATGTGATAGCAGGCAGGATGTTTTGATTGTACTAATACACACACACACACACACACAAATATTCATTTATTCAATAGTGCAATTGTTATGATGGAAAATTCTCTAAAATCTTTTCCAAAAATTATCTTTTCTAATTACACTTCTCTAATATTTGGGATGGGTTATTTAACTAACTGAGGTAACTGCATCGCTTACACTTTCAGTATCAGTAAGCTCAACTTCAAATAACATTACCATCCAATAGCTCAACTGTATTTATGCTACTTAATTTTAGGGACAGTCATCTTACTTTGCAGGAAAAACAAAGTATATGCAAAGCATTCTCCATTTTTTCATAATTACAGTAGCTGCTTATCTAAAGGGCAAACTATCCACAAAAGATTCAGATCAAATACTCTCTTTTCCAATTGACATTTACCTTTATATTTTAACAACTAAGCTATTTCCATATGATACATTTTTATATGACATGCACACAAGAAAATATCATTCCTGTACTGCAGTGAAAATATATTTTTGTGAGCCATTGACATTCTGCTAGCTTAGAGGCACTTCAACAGAGAGCAACTAAAGTAAAATGGGTGAATTCTGAGAATCTAAAGATCTGCGCCCCTTGCATTCATAACTAACTTCCATGCGACTTAAAAAAAGAGTTTCAAGAAACTCTTGTGTCATATTTCTGGGAGTTTTTTGTATTTTAAGTCATCAGCTGACATATGAAGTAACATTGGATGCAACTAGCTACCTTGGTTCAGCTCTTTGGCTATCAGTATGCCATATATATGAGGTTTCTGACTTCTGAGTTATATTTTGTCAAACAGCAACTGTAATATGCAGATCAACTCCTATGATCAGGGTCTGAATATGGAGATATCCAGATTTTTTGCAGTTTATGCTAAGTATCTACAAGTCCTGTTGAAAACTTCAGAGTGGAAAACGTTAAGTGACACATGCAAGTCAGAGTGTAAAGCATCGATATCCTAAGGAGCACAAACAAGATGAGGTATCACAGTTGCTATCAGCCTGGAAGCTGGTGAATCTATGAAGACAAAGGATGTCTTGAGGGTTAGAAGAGGTAGGGAAATGGAAATAAGCAAATAATAAAAGATTATAAAACAGAGCATAGGTACTGCCCTTTTGTAAGTAGCTTCCCTTATACTTTTTTAAGAACTTTGTCTTATTTAAAAGTATTTCAGGAGAAGAGCGAAAAGTTATTTCCTTTTGCATCCAAAATTATGTTTATTTCAGAATTTATTCCCAGGAGAGTACTAGATATTATTAGGTTTCTAGCAGGGCAAACTAAACAGTAATTTCTCACTAAGCTTTTTTGTCTTAATGTTGTCCCTCTCAAGCTAGAAACAAAGATATAACAATGGATGATTTTTTTTTTGCTACATTTTTTGAACAGCAGAAAAGAAGTTAGGGGTGGTATTAAAGAAGAATTCTTCTGCCATTCTTCCTGTTAGCACTGCAGAACATGGTACATGCTTACAGTCACACAAAGTCATTTCTCAGCACCTGAATCACTATCATAGCATGATTCCAGTTTATGACTGGAAACCCTAGAAGTTCTGGTAATACAAGTAATAACTACACAAAAATTGTATCATTTTGTCATTAATATTATCTTAAATAGACACTTCGATTAAGTAAGGAACAAGGAAGGACATCTTTCATCTTCTTCCTCATACTGCTGGTAAAATTCAAACCACAGTAGAACTGAATATGTCAATCTTTCATATCAACCCCCTGCTCAAGTGATTCTAGAAATGACTGTTTGAATTAAGGAAATAGGTTTTACCTGTCACCTACCCCTAGACCTTCTTGCTGTTCCTATAGATTTTTTTCCTTTCTCTTTCTTTCCATATGCTTGATTGAAAAACCAACTGTGTTTCTGCCTTTTTATATTCGAGGATTCTTTGACTCTTTACAAATGCCAGCAGTCACACAGCTGTGAAAGAATCTTTTGATATTCACATTTATTGTAATATAGAATTCAAATTTATTTTCATTCTATCTTTCATGCTCCTCAAGCTTTAAGTCCTGCAGAGAAAAAAATATAGATGTGAACACAGAAGGAAAAAGAAAGAGGTAGTTTGAACTCGAGACCGTAGCCAACTCAAGCAGTGAGAGTTATTTTATTCAGGCTGAGGTGTGTGTGCATCTGTGATGAGAGAGATGGATGAAAGGAGATGAAAGTGGAGAGAGAGATCTCTGTATGCACATGTCAGAATTTGTATATATTTATGTATATATTCTTAAAAATGTGAACATATTCATACTCTACATGCAACAGTAGTGTGTATCATGTGGATAACATATCTTGTGAGAAATATTAGGCCAAATTAATCATTTTGCCTTGGTATTCTGTACCTAAAAGCCATCTGTCTTTTATAAAAATGAGTAGCTGTAACTATTTGTATATTGTGTTATATGCATTCAGATTCCTAATACTAGTTTATTTCCCTGACCAGTAAGTTGACTTTTCCTAGGGTTTCAAAGACGGCTCTGTCAGACTCACAACTCATAACTCATGACTATTTTGGGGAAAGGAGCTCTTTTTAGTGTTTTTTCTGTCTGCATAGATAGTCTTGTTTCCAGTTACTAGAGCGCCACCGGTAATTAATAGAATTTATACTCATTTACAGCAAGTTAATGTGAGGTAACAAGGAAAGTTTTCTACCACTACTATTTTAAGTGCAGTGTAAGCTGTATTCGTCTATCTATATAAAATAAAACCTACCACTTCACATAGAAAAGGTAATAGTTGTACTGTCAGTCAGATAAACTTGTCATGCTATTCAGACCTTAAAACTTACAGAAATTCATAATTTAAAGGAAAAGAAACTGAACATTCCAGTTTCATATCATTACATTTCAGGGTTTTACTAGTGTAAAAGGTTTCCCAAATGAGTATTTCAGAAGACAGGTGACTTTGTTGTGCCTCTTCTAAACACCATGTGTATTCACTGTTCAGTAGAGAATATTCTGAAGGCACCCTGCAGTCACAAACTACGAGAAAATCATGAGTGAGGTCCAAATACCACATTTTTTAATCCTCATTTGTGAAGTCTTGTTTTGTTAAGAAGGACTGTTTTTTATAATTTCTTTTAAACTACGTAGATTTGAGTGGGTAAACATAACCTCAGACCGTTTCTGAAAAACTAAACAGGAATACTGAAGAATATTTCATGAGCAATATAAAATATTTCTGCAGTTATTTCTAGGGATAGATAGCATAGCACAAGGAAACAGAGGTGTGTGCTAGTATTGGCCAAGAATGTTACAATGTAGAATGGATTTTTTACTGCCCAGATAGTTTCATTGATTGCACTTTCTGTCGTACTATTCCTGCCTGCCTAGAGGGGTAGGTGTAACACACACAAAGAAAGTATCACGCAAAGTGACAGAGATAGTCTTTTACAGCAAGGACTAAGTGTTACTTTACCCTTGACAGCAAAATATACATTAAAAGATAGAAATTATACTAGAGTCTCAGCTCTGAAAGCATTTTCCGGGCAAGCGGCTAAATGTGCAGTGTAACGCTACAATTCTTTGAAAGCACTTTGAGAAGGGATATTAAATTAATAGTTCAAGAAAACAGAGTGTATTTGTCTGGGGTGGGAAAAAGTGTAATTTCCTAAGGGAAATCCTCCAGCCATTCCAGCGTCAATAACAAGGTTTATCATTTACTGCAAATAAAAATAATTAAATTGTATTTAGAGCATGCAGAGTTTATCTGATCTTTTTGATCTTTATGGGCACCAAGAGAAGTCATGTTTTTCATGATGCTATTACTAGAGCATCATGGGGAAAAAAAAACACATGAAAATCCTACTTTTTATTGTTATATGTTGTCTGAAAATACTTATTAGGTCACATATAAAACAAATAGTACATTAGTTTTTTTTTAATATCACTTCTTTGAATATTATATAATATTCAAAAGGACATGTTACATTTAGGTTGGATATGAGGAAAGAATTTTTTTATGATGAGGGCATGGAGGCACTGGAACAGGTTTTGTAGAGGAGCTGTAGTTGCTCTGTCATTGGAAGCATTCAGAGTCAGGTTGCACGGAGCTTTCACCTAGTGAAAGAAGTAGCTGCCCATGGCAAGGGGGTAGACTAGATCATCTTTAAAGTTCCCTTGCAGCATAAAGCATTTTGATGTGAAGTTATTGATGTGTTTTCAGTACTAATGGCAATTTGTGTGGTAACTGCCTCTAGAGCTGGTCAAAGGACTGTGTGTTTTGTGGTTTGGGGTTTATAATAATAACATGTGGTTCTTACTAATTACGAGTATTTTCAGCAAAAGAGTTCTGCAGGACTAAATCCTGAAATCCAAATAACATGTTATTAGTGTATTGATCCCTACTTGATTTATCCTAAAGTCACAATAGTCTTTCTTGCAAGTATGTCATTCGCTGGCAGATTTTACTCATCTTGCAATCAGCTAATCCCCAGGTTTTAATCTCTATTAACTTTCAACTCATAAATCCCAAACTCCAGGAAAATTTCTCATAATTAGCAAAGAATACAGAATCGTACACTCTTACACTTCCTCACTTTTCTTTTACCTCAAAATTTTTTAAAAAGCAGATATCTCATACTTATTTATTCTATTTTTTTTTCATTTTACAAAGCAAAAGAAATTTGGCCTGTGGACAAGTTGGGGTAAACGACCTTGTGTCCATCCTTCTAAAAGTTAACATCCTTTGATGCAGATTGGTTGCATCCAGTAGCACTAAGCATGGGTCTGCTTAATACGCCTATAGGTTTGAGAAAAAAAATATATGGGTTTTGCTATGTTTGTTTTCTATGCAGAACACCTGTAATAATAAGAGGGGATAGTGTTTTTAATAACACATCAAAGGGAAACCCTGAGCATTTGAAGGCAAAGACCCCTGTGATATTGAGGCCAAATGTGATGCAGTCAAGTCCAAGCTGCATGTCTGGGACAGAACCTACCACAAACTCAATCAGTCAGCTTGTTCTGGGAAAGAGGCCCACAAGCAAACCAAAACACATCTTGAAGAAAATCAGAGGATCAAGACCTAGAAGAGACACTGTAAGTACAGGAAACTGGTAGGGTAGACAAGAACATGCATTACTACTGCTAATGCTTCTGAATCTGATTGGTCTATTAATTTCATTAATAAACATGCTTTTCACCCTTCTATTTAGGATCCCCCAGAGCAGTCTTTCAGGACCTCCACCTGTCCATTCTCAAAATGGCTCCTTCTGTCCATCCTCAAAATCCAGTGTAGCTACTTCCCTTTTTAACAAATTACTATCTGCTCTGTGGTTCTTGTATCAATCTCCCTATCTCCAGTGGTACTATGTGGCAGTATGCCGGTGTTCCTCTTATATCTGATGCATTATCTAGTTTCTGGATGGTGGGTCTAAAACTCAAATCTCAAGTTACACTGATTTAGGCATCGGAAAACAGGTAGAAAAACTTCTCCAGCTAAGGAATGTTGTCTTCCTGTCTAGGTAGGGATTAGGTTTTCTATGATTATCTGGGATTTTGCCAAATCCTGTAATACTGCAGGGATGTTCTTGATTATTTTTTTCTGCTGAGCCATGTAATAGTCTTAGACATTAGTTTTTAAGTTGATCTGAACTTTGTTATAAGGTATAGAAAAAGATGTGTAGCTGCAAAGCATTACTGATTGCAAGGTATATGTTCTGTGGAAAATCTTGAACTAAGTATTTACTGCTTGTCTTTGCTCTGATCAAAGGGGTCTGATTCAAATAACTTAGGTGGCTCCCTCTGGTTCTGTCTTTACATGTTCTTAATTACTCTTTTTAAGTCATACCAGGATTATCATTACCTCTGCTGTGTTTTCAAAATACTCAGTTCCTTGTTTTCTTTCACTCCATAAAGGAGAAAAAAAATATATTTAGATTGTCTCATTTCCCTTGCAAAATCCAGTTTATGAGGATCTTGTTCATTTCACTTTTCTGCAATGCTTTCTGACCTCTTCTTTTTAATTATTTCTTCTTCTGCGCTTTGTAGATTCATTGCTTATTCTTAACATTCTATTTGAAAAGCACACTGTGTAACTTCTGTGTTTCCAGTTCTTTGGAATACAAACCTCAGACAGGATTAGAGCTTTGGTCTTATAGGACTTCAGTATTTGTTCACATTCAAATTGAATAAGATTAATTTTTCATAATGAAATCATTTTGCTTCTTATCTAGCCAACTTCAGTTAGTAATTTCTGAAGTTTTACTCTATTAAGTGGGAAATTTCAGATATTTATTTGTCTATGTTTTCAAATTCAGCATGAACTGAATTATCTTATATTTAGAACATTAAGTTTGTTGTTTGTAAAAATATAAAAGTAAATTGATTGAAAGACTGAGAAAAATGTGATTTTGAAGAACATGATAAGCTTTTTTTCAGAATTTGAAATTTAAGAATCTTTTCCGTGCTGGATCACAAGGAGCAAGTACTACTTATTATTTCAAAGTTCAAATGTCAGTCATACCCCAATCAGCCCTGACTATAACTGTCATCTGAGTACATGTCCCCAGTACATACCATGTGTGAAAGGAGTGTAAGTTTCTTACCCTTAGAATGGCACAGGAAACAAGAATGTTCCAAATTTTGATGTATGGCATTTCAAGATCTGCTTACATTGTTCTTTCAAAACTTGAATTGCAGGAACTGATTTCTGAGGGGAGATTAATTTAAATCTTAGTGGCATAATTGGGAATCTTTCTGGGTGTTCGAATGGGTTTCGGAGCAGTCCATTTACCTACAGTTGGAAATGCACATACTAAGTGGATTTCAAGACAGCAGGAAAGAAAATAGTAGAAAACATGATGGTAACGAGAAGTAAAAGGTATAAAATGTATGAGATCTTATTTGTCAAATTTGTTGATTAAATATGCTACATGTATTTTTTACCTACAGTCTTGATGAAGACAAGATAAATGCTAAGTCATCATGGCATAAGATGGACCAGCAAGTAGCACAGATGCACATTAAAACCTTAAACCCCCCAGAGATTCAAGAATAGCAATAGAATAAAAATTTGTTACCCTTCAATCACCAAAGGCTCCTAGATGTATAACACATGGTTAAGCGCAATGTGGCTAAGACACATCTTTCTTGTCTAAAATATTTGTCTGATCCACCATTTCCATCTGCCTGCTATCTTACCTTTTGGCCACCCAGTCACACTGCTAATAGGATTTCTATGAACCAGCACAGCAGTGAACTTAGTAGTGCAACAGATTTGTTCATAGGCTTTCATCTTTGGAACCTACTTTAAATTCAGTACTGTGAAAATACACCACAACCCTTCTTCGGGCATTCACATTGAGAAAGGGAGTATAAACAATGCTGTCTTCTATAACTCAACTGGAAGTTGGCTTCCTTACAGGTGTCATTGCCTAACTCAGATATACAAATTATGATTATTATTATTAAAATTGTGAAATCTTCTGTCAGAGTTTTGATACCATTGTCACATAGCGCAGGATAAAGAGAAAGATCCTTGCCCCAATTACTGTAACATCTTACAAGGGTATATGGTTTGGCAGCCCTGAAATGCACATATCTTTTGTCGAAATATGAGTTAATCTAATTTAAATTTTTAGTATGAGACCAGTACATGGTTAGGATGGATCAGGTATGAGCAACCAGACACAGAGAGGAACGATACGGTCTTTGTGGAGAAAAAGGAATTTTTACTGATGCGAGTGTCCATAACTGGGGGTAAGCAGAGAAATAGGAGGCACACAGAACAGTGTCTCAGTTTCTTTGTGATTTTTAAGAAAAAAGTTTCTTGGTTTATTTTTTAATGTTGTAGACTCTTCTCCTGTGCTCTACAGTATAAGTGCATGGGAATACATATAAGAAGTGGTAGCTAATATAGAAGTCACAATTATTTGGGGTTTCTTTCCCACAACTTCGCAACAATAATGGTAGTACCTGATGTGTTTTTTTACTTAAGGATAAAATAAGTATAAAATATTTTGTAACTTTACCTCATTCTATATAGAATAGCTAATTTTTTGTATAATCGTTTCTCTTTAGAGAAGCAATTTCAGTTCTAGCGTCAAGTGTTAATATTAATCTAGTAATATGTCTCCACAAGCTGCTCATTAGGCCAATTCTACGTCTGTTGGTATAGATAAAAATCTGCATGGAGGTAGGAACTTTACAGATATGTTGATACCTTGCTAAACAGTGGTTGAAAGCCTTGCAAAAGTTATTCTTGCCAAATATTCCCATATTTATTGTGACAGTGTCTTTGTTGAATTCATTAAACGCAACTCCTCCTCCACCATCTATTTGATTTGCAAATGAATTCTCTTCAACTGTATTCACACCCCTCCTGTATTTGCTTTCCAACAGTATTCCAGCAAATTACTTTACTGGCAGGAACATTTAGTGAACCAGCCAACTTTAAGTAAGTATGGGAAAAAAATTCACAAAGAGCAAAATTCTCATTCATAATTTCAAGTAGTCATATACACAGTTTTAAGATGAATGTAATATTAAACAGGTAGTCAGTAAGTCACTGGGCACAAACATGTCCTATAACTTGCGTTTTTGGTAAAAATAACTAAACTTTGAATGTCAAATTATTTTCATGAGCAGCCTGTGTATATGCTATAGATAAGGCTTAGTGGCAGAAATGACATTAATAAAAAAGATATCAGTTTGAAGATAACTTCTGACAAGATAAAATTAACTGAATGGATTATTTTATCTGCTTGAACTTAGTGTATCAGAAAACAGAAAGGGACAGAATAGTTGTAGTGATCCTTACATTTCTTTCCTTCGCAGGGAATAAAAGAAAATAATACTTAATATTCGATGACCACTGAGTTTTAGATGCTAAAATACAGGTTGTGTTGCTTATCCAATTCACTATGTGAAGACTTGGAAATAAAACTATTGCTTATTTCTTTTAATAGCTAACTTTGCTTTCCATAATCACCAACATGGCTCATAATTAACTAATGCAGTTATTTCCAATGCTTTCGTTGTTTGGAAGAGCAGTGAGGATAAAATACAGTATTTTGAATACAAGGTTTACTTAGAATCAACTGACAGCAATTAGTATATGTATGCAGCTTTCTTTGTTTAATTTGCTGAGGTCAAAATTCTTTTGTATCATTCATTTCAGTTGGGTATTTTTTTTTTAGGAAAAGATATCTGGACTTACTCATGAAGTTTTTATTTTGAACACTTTCTGGTTCCTGTCCAACTTTTCTCTTTATCTCCTGCATACCACTTTCCAGGTATCTGTCTCCTGACGGTAGAGATGTGTAGAGGATTAGTGTCTTGATTGGCAGGTTGGCTAACAATATAGTTCTGTTCATATGGAGCTTTCCTTCAAGTTCTAAAAAACTACCACAGACAGGCCAGATACAATCCTGTTTCTCTTGTTGCAAAATGGCACATTCTACCCAAAATTCAAAACACAATCTTAACTGGGATATCTTTATGTGTTTCACACACCAATACAGATAAATTTATGCATTAAATAATTTTTTTTTGTCTTCTTGATCAATAACCTAGAGGACAGCAGGCTGAGGAAATGGCAGAAAACTCAAGATCATCAATTTTCTCTTATACTGCTAAATGAACAGACCAGAGTGCTAACTAACTTTCTTCCCTCTCCGTAGAATAATACTCTAAAACACTAAAAGTTGAATGAAGTAGGAAAGTCAACTGAGCTTCTGTTCTGACTTGTATAGAAACAGTTAGTCCATTGTTATTCACTTTTAAATTTCCTTGTGGGAAGAAAAAGTTCTCCTGTTTGGATGATGCTATTTTGAGGTCTTACACTTGAATCTCACTCTGGCTAATTTGTAAGAGTTCACGGAAGGCTGCATATTATTTATACCCTTTATATCATCAGAAGCCTGCTTAAATTTGTAAGACTGATAACTAAAATAAACTGAGATCCAAAGTCAAAAGTGGTTCCTTTAACAGAGAATCCTTTGGGAGTTGCTTTTAAGAAAATTCTATTAGCCTTATCTTTGCAGTGTCTTTTCCAAATTGCTTTTTTGCAGGTGGCAATCATAGTCAAGGTCTTTGTGAATGCAAGATTGTAACACAGACTTGGTCTTGAAAGTCCTACGTCTCTATCTTAGCATGCACCTTGTATCATTGACTCCTGACTGTTGTTTCTATCAGCTGCTGCTGCTCGGTCAGAATTCGTAAAAATGGTCTGCTTTATAACAAGGGTAGTAATTGAAGAAACAAAGGCACCTCATTGTGCCATAAGTTTCTGCTATTCTGAAACCTGCTTGGATATGAGCCACTGCACTACTGAGCGGTTATGTGATTTCTCAAATATTTTACTGGGGCAAAAAGTATACCTAAAGATTCTTTCTGACTGTTTGGATTGCAAAATGACCAGATAAGAACACAACACTGAAAACCAGCTCAATTGCAGCTTCAGAGGGAGAGGTTACACACACAGCCTCTTCAGCCAGATAAAGTCTTATTCATTAAGTTGTTAATAAATTAATAATGTGAATGACCCTTATGTACTCCAGGTACTTTCTGTACTCTGTGAATTTTAAAATGACTGTAACTTCGCGTAGGTCCCTTAAGGCAAGATCCATTGTTCTTCCCAATATCTTAATCAGATCTATCTACTGGGACTAGAGGAGGAAATTTGGTGGAAAATTGAAAAGTAGAGGAAATATTGCAACAGTACAAAGTATTCCCTGATAATTTTGCTAATTAAATTGTTAGGCCAAAATTGCCAAGTGATTTAGACCCCAAGGGAAGACTTGCTGTTTTTTTCTGAGCCGTACCTACCAACAGCCAACACTTAGAGAATGCATAAAGCATGATGTTGCATGAGGCGCAAATTGAGATTTGTTGTTATGAAGTTGCATCAAATAATTGATCAGAAACTATAACTGGGATTATAGAACAAGATCAGAAATGAAATTTAGCAAATAATTGCAAAAATAATTGAAGTTACAAATCCTGAAAACTAGTAAACGTTTCTTTTTAATACCCACAGGGATGGGACTTGTGGCTTTGGATAGGATTAACCCTAGGAGATGGAGTGAATGAAGAGAACAGAGGGAGTTTTAGATTGGATTAAAATTATGACGTAACCTATCTTAAGAAAGAAAACAAATCTTTCCAGTCCTGTGTAAATGTAAAATTTAAGATAAAGTAAAACTGTTATTTCCATTTCAAAGACTGCAATTTCTTAGAAATACTTTGATCATTTACGACTGGCCAGCTAGTAAAACCTCAGGTATCATAGTTCTAGCAGATCTTTAGAGTTCTATTTAAGTACTTTGTGTCAGTTTGCTGACATTCTTACTGAGTCCAGTGTTCATTCATCCAGTAAGACAACATGCAATTGGACTAAATCCCTAGTTATGGGGAAGCAAAGAAAAATTTCAGTCAGTCTTTTTCACTTGTTTCATGTCAAGCATGTCTCAGCTTCCCATCACTTTCAAAAATTGCTACGAACTCAAAAAAAAAAATTAATTCAAACCCATGATTCTGCTAGCAGAAATGTAATCCTACTTCAGTTGAAAGCAACAGAACTACCATCATTTATATGAATGAGTACTAATTTATGCTCAGTGCTACAGAACCGTGAAACACAGAGACATCATGTCAGTCTGCTCAGTATTGGCAAACTTTGTTTGGATTTAATTTGAACAGTCTGAGAGAAACTCGTCGTGTATGTTAATCAAATGTTTTCAAAATCACAAATAAAAAAAAAACAAAGCAAAAGACATAAGCAAGAACACAGATATTGTGTAAAGCCCGATGCATTTTTATGTATGAGTTTATCTTCCCTCATAAACAATATTCCATAGGAAAAATTGATTTGAAGGTGGAATTATGTCCTTAATAAGTTTAACAGCAAAATTATAAATTAATCTTATGGATATGAAAAAAACAAAACAAAACAAGGAAAAAATCTACAAAAAGCAAACTCTAGTCCTGACTGCTCCATGACATGTTATCTTTGATAAAAAGAGTGGTGCCTCATTTACTTTCAAAATAATATGAATTTCCTTTTACTCATCTGTCACTGATTTTTCATGTTTTTGAATTGTTTATTTGACTTGAAGTGCAACCTATTAAAACTATTCAACCTAATTTTCCTTTCTGTTTTAGAATCTTATGTGATATTGAAGTAATTAAATGAAAACAAAAATATTTTACCTTGCTGAAACCATGTTATTTACACTCACTAATTCAGAGCAAGAAAAAAAAATAGAATATTCTTGAAAAATATTCTGATCCAGATAAAACTACATTTACAGAAATAAAACTGTTCTTTCAAAACATGAAACGGTTCTGATCTCACAAATGCTTATCTAACTACATCTAATTCCATGTAATTTGAAACTAGAATGAAATCCAGAGGGTGCACTACGTACCAGAATTTCTGCATGACTAATCCTGTGCGGATAACAAGGTTGGGCAGCACTGTGCATAATTCATGGCCACTCAGAGGGTATCTTGGGTCTTCAAGCACAGCTTCATCTCACAGAATTCAGATTTAAGGCTGGTGTGAGAAACACAGCACATAGTTCACTTTCCAGCTGCTGTGGTCCCTTGCACAGAGCAGGTTTCCTGTTGCAGAGGAAGGAGGGAAACAACTAAAGACCTTGATTAGAGTAGCCCTTTGCCTCCACAGGTGATCTAAGTTGTAAACATGAAGCTGTCAGAGGACTTTACGATTAGTAGTGCTTATCAACAAAAGAAAAATCTTGTGGCAGAGAAAATCTGAAACAAATAGGATGCGTCTGGATACATATTAAATGGGATAAGGTCTCATTCCTGTAATTGAAATGTTTATGGGAAATGTAATTAACCTTTCAAACACTGATTCCCTGAGTATTTTTGGCATCCAGCTCTATTTCTTGAGGAAAAAACATCAGATGTTAGCATGAAAATGTTTCGTTCTCAGTTTCATCTTTCTCTTTGGGAAAAATTAAGCTAAGTTTTGCTTCACATCTATTTTGTTATTCTCTGTTTCCATTTGTAAAATTCAATTCAGCCAAGTCTTATTAATTAACTAATATGCTGCACTTGCTCATGTGGTCTGCGCAGCAAATTTCATCGCCAGACTTTTTTTTTGCCAAAGCGTCCTGAAGAAATTGAACCAATTTGTAAGACAGGGTTTATATTTTGGCTTAGTTCTTTTTGTTTGGGTTTTTGTAGTCCTTCTCCTACAGGTTAGCTTGTTATTTCCATTCCTTAGAGAGTTAGGAATGTATTTGAGAACTTTTTTTTCCAAGCGCAGGCAGCTTTATGAGCATGGCACTGTGGACCAGTTAATTAGCCAATGCTTGCCCTCTTCTCAGAAATGGGGTGGGTGGGGTTAACCTTAGCTAAAAGCTCAGTAGGGCTCATGATCTCCACCTGACTGTGTCAGGATGGGGCACACCTGGCTTCTCCACAGCGTTTTCTCCTCAGGGCTCAGAGGTGCACGGAGGAGTTTCAGGTACCAGGTCTCTGTGAACGTCTAAGTTCTTTGTGTGTTTTCCACCTTTGCCTTTGGTGGTAGCAGAGAAGTAAGTGGCAGGTTAGTCTGCTGATGTTGCCTCAGCTTCTCGGGAGTGTTTGGGAGTATGGAAATAGTGATGGAGTTTATAGCTGGGGCTTGCTTTTAGTCTTTCTAGGATACCTTTTGCAGCAAAGAGCTCTGGGGTGTTTATTCTCAAAAAGTCTGGGTGCTGTGGGGTCCTGTCAGCCATCATTTTCATTACCTTCCCCTGTTGGTCACTCGCTGTTGAGGAAGGAGTGCTCCTAGAACACAAGTCATCTTTCCCTGCAGTAGCTGTGTGCTTTAGGATGAGTTGGTTCTTGCTTCAGAAATGCTCGTTTCTTCCTATAACCAGTAGTTTGGAAGCTGGAAGTTGAGCTTACGTATTTTGTGTTTGCTGGAGTTTAGATGGGTGAATTTTGCCTTTGTTAACATAAGTAGAAAGTTTCATGAGAACCGTGCTTCCTTTTTAAAAAAAAATCACTGAAGTTAAGTTGGTGAATAGTGACAAACAAATAGTGAGTTTAGCAAGAAAGGGCAATACAGAGAAGTGTGCCTCAGGACTTCTATCTGTGCTGTACAGGGCAGAAAATAATCTTTGGCTGGTAAAAATAGTTCATATGTGTGATTTCTTAATATTCTTATTTTGCATAATATTATCGAGTAAAAAATGCTTGATTAGGTGTAATAATAGTGAGTAAAGCCTAAAACCAAGTGGAAGGAAATGAACAGGCCTTTCAGTGGTCTCCATCTTAGTTACACATTTTCACTCTGTGGTCTAGATGCTTTAAGGAGAAAAGCTGATTCTCTAGCTCTTTTTGGTACTTAAGTGGTTAAATTGTCCCTTTGGATCTTGCAGAACAATATCAGTCATCTTCTGTTAAGGGAAAAAAATGTCTAATCTTTGACAGAAATGAATTACTTCATATGGGACAGCTACATTTTGTCTGATACTTGTTGTCAGCTTTCACTGGGAGCTGAGGAACTCAGAAATAGATTTCATCAAGTTCCGAGATGGGAGGAAATGAAATCTTAGCAAAGAAAACAAGTTATGCCTCTAAAATGGATTGTACAGGCAAGAAGATCTATCAGGTAAAAAGTGAATGTTAAAATCATTTGCCAAAAGATGACTTAGGCAGCACTGGGGAGACAGAAAAAAAGTGGAGGGTCTAATATTCCTAGTTAATCAAAGGCCTGTTTAAGACATCTATGTTTGCTGCTTGTGGTTAGTTGTTTGTTTAAAAGAAAAAAAAGTCTTCTCTAGATTTTTTCTGATGCTACATTTTTATGAAATTGAAATGAGTTGCCTGTTCATTTCTCTACAGCATAATGTAATTGATAGTGGGGCTGCAGTATATACAGCTTTGCATGTAGGTCCTCTCTTGATGAAGTCTCCCTTCAGAAGACTGTTTACTGTGTTACTGAATCTGTGAATCAAACGCAGCATTTTTATGATTGAGGCCTTCTTTTCTGAAGGATATGTGAAGTATTTTCTTGAAGGCAAAAGCAGAGATAAAAACTCTAAAAGAAGTTAGTGTCTGCAAGTGTGTCTGAATGTGTTGGTCTCGTACTTAGTGAACAAGAAATATTTTATTTTGAAATCTGTCATTTGCCCTCTGCCATCTCAATCACTCTATAAGAAATGAAATCAGAATCGAGTGTAACTGTTGTTGTATGGTTTGGGTTTTGATCAAGTGTCAGATTCAGACTTGAATTTTAAAAATGAAGCCTGATAAGAGGACTAGACCGTAGATGTGTTAATTTGATGCAAACTAGAGTTCAATTTTGGTTTAACTTCTTGAGTTTTGAACTTAAAGCTGAAATTATTACTAATACTTCTTTTTTTGTCTGCTGCATTTAAGACAGGACTTGCTTGGAATTGGATTAGCTGTTTTCTGCTTAAGTGCTGTTGCAATTGTAACAAATGCACCTACTCAAAAACCTAATTTTTCTCCCTCTTAATGTCCAAAATCAGATTCTTTGAGTGACTTTGGTGTCCAGCCAGCTGGTCGCTGTGGATTAGATGCACGGATAACATTAGTTGTTGTCATGTTTTACTGACTCTTCTCTTCCCTGAAGAGAGCTACTGCTTCTGGCTGAAATGTCAGAGTAGAAGTGGGTGGTTAAAATTGCTATTTTTAGCTGCTTTTACTTGTAAACAGTTTTCAGTTTTTATTGCTCATTAAGACAGAAGTAACTTTGATTTATTTATGGAGTAGGTAAAAGAAATAAGACTGGTCTCACGAAGATTTACAGTAAAAAAAACCCCATATTTTGCATTTCTTAATGCACTAAAGAAATAGTAAGCATTACTCTATGGTCCAGTCTGAAAAAGCAGCTGGGGAATTTTCTCAGAAACCTTGACTTACTATACAACAATTCTTGCCTGTGTTTGAGGGTTCAAATAAGTGTCTAGGTAATCACAACACATAAAATTAATTATCAATATACTGTCAGTTTTCAGAAAAAAAAATCATAGAGTGATGAAGCGTATTAAGTAGAGCTGCAGTCTCACATACTACTGCAGAAAACTATGATGCAGATCATGCGAAATGTGGGGGGGAAAAAATATACTATGTTTTCTGGTAGTGTTTTGTTTTAAAATAGTACAGAATTAAATTAATGTGAAAAAGTTTAACTTCCTTTTGCTTTAATGTTGCCCAGAGAAGTCGTAGCAAGAGTACAGTAAGTTTCAAAACCTGTTGACACAACCAAGAACTGATGAGAAGAAGGAAAAAAGAAAAGAAATAAAATAATTGCAGGTTGTGGCTTCTGAGTTACATGCAGCTTATTCTGTTTCTCAAAATAATAAAGTTTCTTCCTCATCTTCCCAACAGCTCTTCTATGGGATTTGCAGTATCACGCTATATTTGCTTAGTTTCTCGATTCAGGTTTGTTGAAGTTAAAGAGAAGGGGATTCCTCCACTATTAAGTGAGAGGGATGCCAAATGAAATACTTAGAGCTATATGAATTCCATATTCTGAAACTAAAATGTTGAGTAGCTCAGATGTTCTAGATGAGTCAGAAAACTTTCTTTTTGGATAACACTCATGGAAGAGACACCTCAACATCGTTAGACCCAGTGGCTCTTGTAACTCCAGCGAACATGTGGATACACTGTAGAGTTTCTGTGCTACATATGTGTAATTTATGCCTATTACCCATAGTACAATTCTGAATGAGAATTTGAGTGTACTTGTGCAGGTCTGTGTAACAAGGCCCCGGCTGGCCCTTGTGTTTAAAATGAGAATTATTTTAAGCCAGTCTGTGGAAGACTGAAATCCATAAAAGCCATTAGGCTGATTATCATCCTGTAACGCTGTCAAAAATTATCTTAATTGGTGAGCGTAAGCTGTCCTCTGATAACAGCTTCTGTCTTTAATTGAGTTTTTGCCAAATCAGTGTCATTGAAATTCTATAATGAACATTTGCACTGCTAGGATGTTTTTTACTTAGATGCAGTGCTTGGAGGTAGGATAGTGTTTTTATGTGGCTATTACAGAAAGGTGGAAAGCTATCAAGTGATTAGAGTGGTACCTGCTAGCAGTTGAGAAACTGATACTGAGAAATGCGTTTTGAGCAGTGTTACTTGTTCAATGTCAATACCTGCTAGCACCTTGATGCTATATGTTCTTTTTTTCAGCACTGGCTACTTCCTGTTTGTTTGATTATTACTTTTGGGTTTTTAATTTAGGGCGAAGCTGGCTGAGGAAGGTTATCAGATTCACAGTTGTGCCTCGCTTCTTCTGATGGCAGCTCAGAAAGGTGTTCACCAGACAAATATACAAATAGACTATAGTCTTTAGACCAGCTGCTCTGTATTTCTGACTATTGGGTTTTGTTTGGTTGTTATTTTGTTCAGAAGTTTGGGGTTGTTTTGGTTTGTTTTATACTTATTCCTTTCTTTCATTTTGTTTTCTTTAAGTATGTTAGCCTTTGGGTTGCTTTAATCTGCACTTTTTACAGATGAGTCCCAAGGGCGTAGCTTTTAGAATAGGTGGAGTGCATCCTGTACCAACGTCCCTTGAAAGGATGTACTAACTTGCATTTGAAGGATGCATTGCCATTTTTTTGAGGAGTAATTAAGTTTGTGGTCAGTTTGTGAAATGACCTGGATGTATGGTGTCTCCCCGTCTGCAGATTCATATCTGAATCAGGGCGGACATGCAGTTTTCGAATAGAACTTTTTTTTTTAGTACTGTGTATAAAAAAGGAAGTTCTAAATTGAATACTTGGTATAATATTTTTCTTTATTCCTGGTAGATTTTTCATGAAAGCCTTTTGAAATTATTAATTTCATTGAATGGATTTAATGGATAAACTGAAGTGAATGTCTCAATAGATGAGAAGGTCTCTGTGTTTTCCCTTGCCAGATAGCTCTTTTATTTGTTTGTTGGTTCAATCATATATGTATTGCCGGAGTGGGAACTGATTGCCCCTTTAGGCCAGATGAAATGATTATGGAGTGACAATTGAAGGTTTTAATGGTAAATGTCTGCCATTTTAACTTCAACAGTTTTAATAAACCTCTAATATCTAGGAACATATGACGTAAAGAAAATATGCTTTTGCTCCCTGTTTGCAACAGGAACGAAGCAGAGAAAGAAGTACATGGACTTTAAGGAAGTAAAACCTTAAATTTATTTTGCTTTGGTTTTGCAGGATATGTTGCTATTTTTGTTAGTTATGAATTGGGATAGAAAAAGATAGTAATTATTTTACTGAATTTTGTAATTTTTTCTGTTCTAGTACCACTTTTCGCTTTAGATTTTTGAGCTAATGGTAATTTTGTGTGGCCTCTTGTTGTAGATGCTTCATGTCTTTTAAACTGAGGATAGAGATGGCCTTTTAAAAATTTATCAGACCAGTTCAACGTTATTTTGAATAGGTGGCAATTAGTTGCATTATAGTGAAACACAGCTCTATGGACTGTTGCTCTTGCTTGTGGATGGTGCCTCTTCTGAGCCTTTTTAACTTAGGTTTGGGTTTTTTTCTTTTTCCTTTTAGTTTTAATGCCCCTAAACTTTGTTAATTTCCAAAGAAGTGGTACAAAAAAATCAAACCCATAGCTTCAGAAGGTATCCCCGCCCCCCCCCCCCCCCCCCCCCTCGAAAAGCTTATTTTATCACTGCTTAAATAAATAACACCGCATTGTGTGTATCTTGGATGCGTTAATCATGCAAGTGTTCAATCTTGAAAAAGGTGTTGATTCATCTTCTTTGTTGCTTTTGTTAAGGTGATAACCTGCTAATTGGTACAACCCCTCCTTAGCTCTTAACAGTACTTTTCTGCCATGAGTGTTAAGTAACACGTAAATACCGTTTTATTCACTGCTGATACCATCTATATGATAACCCAGCATATGCATGGGGGATGCTACTTGCAGTGCAAATATAAACATGCTTATAAATTTAAAATAAGGTACTTGGATCCTTTTCAATGAGTCAGTGTGTGTGTTGTTGCCTGCAAACTATTTTTCTTGTTTACTGGGTACCTCAGGATGGATAAATAAATGTTCCTGTAGCCATCTCTATGGTCATTTGGGACAAACTACTTGGGTAAGAAACATCTGATTTAACTGAAGGGCTGTGCAGCTGCTGCTTCGAAGTACCTTTTGGGTCTCCTATGTATTTTTTCTTTAAAGAGTTTTTAAAAAAAATCCATTATCTGAACTAATGTAATACTAAATTTAAGTGGAGTTGTGCAAACTAGATAACAAGTGAATTTTGCATTATTTAAATATTTCTTAATTCTCTTTATTACTCATAAACCACTTTTGTCAAGCTCTGGATGTGTATTTCTCTAGCTGACAATTGGTTAGGTGTTTGTAGCCATGGAGCCTCCAGTGCCAAGTCTGCGCCCCATCTCCTGTGACTCAGCGCCTGTTGCCCTCTATGCTGCATCCTGAGTCATCCCTCCTCTAGGCCTCGGGCACCATGCCAACTTTCTATTTCTCTCCTTTCTGTTTCAAGTATTAGAGTCCAAAATGGACCCACTTGGGGATCTGCTTTCCTGCAAAAAGTTAAGATACTGTCCTGGGTTTTAAAATACTGAGATATATTTGTCTGCAAGCAGATCAGGGTGAAAAAATTTTCTGGTTATTCAATATCATGTAAGGGACTCATCCCCCTAGAGGAAGATCCTTGTTTCTTTGGGCTGAGGCTTACATAACTTGGAGTTTACCTGAAAGCAGAGTCTGAGATGAAATTGTGTGTGAGGAGAAACTATAGAGTGCTTTTTTAAATAATAATTACTCTAGTAAAGCCTAAGAAAATTGTTGTGTGCTCTATTAATAGCATGGCTAATAATAAAGGAGATATATTTACAGATTTTGAGTTGTGTATGCACAGCGTTTTTGCTAATCTCTTAACTGTAGTTAAGACATAAATGAATGATGCATTTAAAAAATATGTGTAAGCCAGATTGGTTTCTGGGAGCATTCTAGTGGTTCTGAGTATCCATCAGCCTTTATCACTACAAATGTTTTGGAAATCCACTGACGGTTTTGTTTTTTTTTTTTTAAATGTACCTACTATGGGCAGATTTTGACTGTTTTGCAAAATTAATGTTTTTGTGAATATCTCCATGACCCTTTTATTAAGCTGTGCTCAGTAGCAAAAGAGACTTTAATTGTCTCACAGCAGGTTAAGTGATTTAATCTGAAGCAGAACAATTGTATTTTCTTCATTTTTAACAGAGTGTCAATTCCTGAAATATTTTACTTGGAGTATGAAGAGTCTTTCTGAGCATGTTAATAACTCAGACTGCAGTGTTTACATGACATCAAGTGAATTTCATTAACAGTATACTCGAGAAAAAGGCAAATTTGAATGTGTCAGGTTGTAACTTTTTCTTCTGATAGATTTCATACTATCAAGCATCTGATAAAGGCTTAATGATTGGAGTGGGAAGATCTCCTTAAAAAGTCCTTTTGTGTAAGTACTGCACTGTCTTGCTTACCACTGATGTGCCTCCACCTACCAGTAGGCCGTTAAAGAGATCATTTGCATGCACTTGAACATTTTATTTCAGTGCACAAAGGCAAAGCAAGAAATAGCACTGAAGCCTGTTAGCATTTATGGAAACATTTGTCAACAGAGGAAACTTGGATGGTGACATAACTTTCAAATGCAGCCTGCTGGGAAATTATCCAAGCTGGGCAAAACCCAACTTGGCCAGGATTTCAACAAAGCTCAGAAAATGCATTGTAAACAGGCAGCTCTGGACTCCATGTGCTTGTGACTGAGTTCAAATAAAAGCCTTTTCTTTTCCTCTTGAAATTAGTTTTTTCCCAAACTGATGTTCCCTCTTAGCTTTCTCTGACTAATTGTACTGTATTTAATGCCTGTGCCAGTATCTGAGATGCTGGGGAGAAGTGTCTTACATGTTTCTTCCTGAAGCTGAACCACTTAAACTAAGAAACCACTAAGTGAAAGGTAAACCATTCAATTGAAAAATATATGGAGGGTAAAGAACACAATGCTTTAGAAGCTATCTACTTAATCGTAGTATATTCATGCCCACCAACTCTTCTTCCACAACCCTTCTGCTAGTAAATATTACAAGCATAGCATGACTTGAAAGAAGAAGAATACAGAGATTTGATCATTTATATAAATTTGAGTATAAAATGGTAATTGGTAATATATTTAAAGACAGTTCATTTTCAAGTATTAGTGATTTTTTTCCTTCAGTACATTAAAACAGAAGTGTTTTGAATGTATTTTTACGTAGCTCAGGATGTCACTGTGATTCCTACCCTACTCAACCATGATTTTCATAAGGTGACACAACAGGAAAATCACAAGGGATAAACCTTTATTTTATATAACATAAAGTAACAATGTTATCATTTGTTTTTATACTAAATAACACACTTTTATATTGTTAGTTTTGCATCACAACACTGTATTAAGAGACATGCATGCTTTTTAACAGAGCTATTCAATCTTTTTTTTTTTTGCTTTGAAAAATGTCTTGATGCAGAAAAACCTCTTTGAATTCTTTTTCATAAGTCCTACAGATCCTTCCTGAATGTATCTGCAGACCTATTATATGTCATTGTTCCAACAACAGGACAGGTACTTAAGTTGCATGTGTGCAAACACAACTATATCTGAATTAGAGCACTTCTGTCTAAACATATTCAACTAAGCCTGATGGAATATGTCTTTAGCTTTAGGACTTTTTTGTTAGCACAGTAGTTCTAATTGGTTATCTCCCATAGAAATACCTTTGTGGAAGATGAAGGATCAGTACTGGTTTTATCTTACGCCAGATTTTTAATTCTCTGTGTGTTGGAGGAACTGAGGTGACTCATCTGCTCTGCAGATGTGACCCATTAGTCTCATGATTATCACTTTTTCCTAAGATTAAATTGGTTCTGATATTGCATCTTCTGCATCTTCATCCTTCAGTGTTTCCTGGTCTTGGATTTACATATAGATTGTAACACATGGAACAAGATCAGCAGAGAGAGAGAGAGAGATGAGATTTCCTTTTTCATGGTAGTGTTTAATCTGTAAAGAGAAGAATAAATTCATCAGTTGAATCCTGTTTGGTTTAACTCCACCCTAAAAAACCCCAAACACACATACCTGTTAGCCACTGCCACATGAAGGCCATCGAGGCCAAATTCGTTAGTAGAGCTTTTGCATAACTTTATTCTAACATGCGCGTTTTATTTTATTGATTTAACTTGGCAAATGAATAAAGCGCTTTCACAATCTTTAAATGTCGGAATGTAGTTCCTTGGGAAAGTCATGCTCTCAGATGTTTGGTTCATTTCAGCTACAGACAAATTTTTTGAATGTTTACCTCCCGTTTCACTGTTTATGAAAAGATGCTGGTTTTTCTTGGTAAGACTTAAAATTTATGATCTCCCACAAGAAGCTTTAATATATTTGGAAGGGAGTAGTCTGGAACTGTGCTTAAAAAAGTCTGTTTGCCTTCCAATGATATTTTGTGTGAGCTGTTACCTCTCAGGATGTGACAAGTGCAATCAACAACCCAACATAATGTATACTTTATAACTGCACGTGGTTTTTTTTCTTCTAGAAAAGTGAGCTTACTAGGCAAGTAATAGATTAAACAGGACTAGTCATTCAACCGTGTCTGAAATTAAGTCTTTGCTTCAGAAGTGAAATGGTTGCTTATTGCAACTGAACTTTGAGAGTGAGTGAATGAAACTAAATGCTTGGGCACATGATGGAGAACGAATTTCTGAGGATCATACTTAAGAATCATTTATGTTTCAATTATTCTAGTGCTTGTTAAAATACCATTAAGCATTGTGCTACACAGGCATGTTACCTGAAGTATGTTTGACAGAATCAGTGTAATGAAGAATTTCTGCAATATTGACTGTATTAATTAATTAAAAGGACTTAAAAGAAACTACTTAGTTGTTCGGTCCCATGGGCCCAGGGATGCTTGACATGAGTCAAGATGTCTTTTGGCATTCTCAGGCTGCTTAAAACAGTCCATAGAGAGGTTTATTTCTCGCTTTACAATTAGTTGAAACAACTTAACTATTTCACTTGGTTTGTGAGTTTGACAAATGTGCTCAGCTTTCTGGAGTTCTTCTCAAACCAAATTCTACCTTTCAAAAACACACCTTCTCCCACATACTTGGCTTCTTGAGATGTTTTTCATCCCAGCCAGCCATCAAAGTGATTACTTTTCTAGGACTTAAGTGGCAACTGGAATATAATATTTTTGCAGTTAATGATTTAATAGTGTTTTCCTTGAAACTGCACTTCAATTTTTTTTATCAAGTCCTTAATTGTGAACTGACATATTTGGGGTTCTATTTTCTTGTAGGAAAAATAAAGAAAAACAGCAAAAATCCACATTTGTGGCATCTTTGTGGAAAAGTCATGCTTTTTTTATTCTACAGAGATATTCCTTACCAGCTAGATTTGAGTGAATCTGGCTTTAATCTGCAAGTCTTGGGCTTCATGAATATGTTTTTTTGATAATTGCTTTGTTAGTCCTCTGACACAGATTGACAGTACTCTTCAGTGTTTGACAGACAACTGTATTGGCATATGACACTGAGGTGTTTTCTTTCTGTCTGGTGACAGTAAGCTTCCGAGTAGATGAGGAGGGGCTAAGGCATCTCTACAAGTGAGAAGAAAGCTGAGAGAGAATGAGGAGGTTCTCCATCAAAATAAAAGCATTCATTTAGTTCATGCTTCATGCATAATGATATAAAAAGGAGACCTGATAGCTACATGTTAAAACTTGATTTTATTTATGTGTTGCTAACAGAAAAATTTATCAGTTAACTGTCAGAGTCTTCGTAACTTGACATTTTTTGCAGTAAACATAATGAAGACTTTTTCTTTCTGTGAGGTGATGTGTAGTTTGATGTAGAAAGAGTATATTTGCATATAAAGAGTATTGCAGTACCTTCTAAGGACTGAGCAGCTGACTATGTTTTTCCAAGAAATAATTGGTATAGAACCTATAAATAACTAGGTTCTGTGTTCTCTTTTTTTTCAAGTTAAAATAAAGATGTTTGAGAGCTGTAAATTTTATGAAGTATCTCAATTGAATTCCTGCTTTCTTTTTAAGCTTTTGACTCTCTCTCACTAGAAAGCAAGGGGTTGTTTAGTCAAAATTTCTGTAATAAGTTGAAGACCTAAAAAAGTTGGGTAGGCAGTAGTCACAAGGTGATGCCTTCGCTAATACAGTGCTTGCGGTATCCATGTGGTTGGTAGTATTAACTGGTAATATTAACTTGCTGGGTTTGGGGGAAGAGGGGAGAACGAAAACAGCCACACAAAGAAAAAAATCAAACAAACCCCTCGCTGAGTATATTCAGTTAGTGGTTAATTGCCCATCAGGAATAACTGTTCAAAGAATCGGAGTGGTTTATGTGATCAAAGGGAGGTAGGTTATTATGGATGAATGTGGTTGATTACTGAATATTTATTCTGTTCCTGGATATTCAACCTGTATAGTCATAAGATGATCTCTACTGATATATCTTTGCAACTGGATTCCATTGCGTTAATATTTCATTTGTATTTGTCCTTACCATTCATGATTTTTCTCTCTTCCATAAATACAAGGACTTAGAGATATATGGGAGACTGCACATTTACTTATTGCTGGCCTCAAATACCCAAGAGTACTTCCCAATTACCACCTATGTGATGTCATATTGCAAGGTCCACTTGACCATGTGCCTTTCATCAACTAGTTCTGGTACAGACACTCTTAGCATTAGTCCAAGTACATGGCAATGATCACCCTGCCCCCAGTGCTAACCGATGAATTGCTGTTTGCATGCGACAGGGACAATTTAGAGGGATGCACTGCATTATGTATTGTATTATTTCTAGTAAAGACACTTCATAAACAAAACCTGTGTCTTTTTAGCCTGCGTAATACAGCAGATTTACAATACTCTTGTATTGTAAATGAATACTTTACTCTTTTTGTAGAAAATTTTTTTGTGCTTACAACAAGGCATGACAACGTTGACTTTCTCTCTGACTTGGGTGCTATTGTTTCTTGCAAGCTCCTAGTCTTTAAAAACTTAAGGGTACCTTATTGTACTTTGCAGCACTGAATTTCATACTGAAGTTCTTAAAAACACTATGCAAGACAGGGGTTTCAGTGTGAATCTTTAGGTCAGGCTTTTCTTCTACATCTTCTACATCATCGTCTAAAACACTTTTGTGCTGAATTAATACTAATCTTGGCTGTGAAAACCTAATTCGTTCCAAGAAAATAAGAGGTGATTTGAAAATTTAACTTCAGGAGGTATGATTCTGTGTCTAGTCTATTCTTTGCTTTTTTTAAACACCTGAAAACTTTGAAGTGCACCTGGGCTACTTGAAATGAAAATGCCTTGCTATTTGTCTGTTAATCTACACTGCCATCTTAATATTTATTAGTTTTTCAATGTTGTGTCCATTTTGGTGTTTTCCTCAACCCTTGGCTCCCACTTATTTCTGTTCATCACCTTCCCTGGAGGTGTTTAAGGCACGGGTGGACAAGGTCCTGAGGGACATGGTTTAGTGTTTGGTTGGACTCGATGATCCAGTGGGTCTCTTCCAACCTGGTTGTTCTGTGATTCTGTGATTCATTTCCCATTTTATTTCAGGTTTAGTTAAGTATCACAGGTTGATCTGCCAGTTGTTACTTTCAGTAACTGACTTTAGTGGAAATATGAATTGTTAAATGATAACAGAACATTACCTAATATTTTAAAAACAATTAAATGAGACTGCAGAGAACATAACAGTTTATACTGATTCACAAGACAAAAACAAAACATTTTTGAGACTAGCAGAGTGACAGTATCATGAAATGTAGAATGTTTCTCTGTCTAAAAAAAAAAAATCTTTGTAGTATGTCAGCATACAAGTTTACAACAAATGGATTTTTTATTGCTCTCAATTATGTAATTAAGTCATTATGTAATTGAATCACTAAAGCAAAATTGTTGTGATTTAATCTTCTGCATCATATCTGTTTGTTCCCAAGACATCTTCGCTTGAAATGCAGCATTTTTTAAGAGTGAATGAAAATCCTGTACAATGGTAAAATCTTTTTGGGTAAGGTGCTTAGGTTTTTGAAAACAAGATGTTGGTTCACTAGTGGATTTTGAAAGTGTTGTGCAAGATGCTTATTCTTAATGTTCCTGGGTTACACATGAGCATATGGGAATCAGTGGAAAATGTGTGATTTTATCTGTGCCACTTGAAACAAATCAGCTTATTCTTTCTCTTCTTTTGTTTTCATTAACCACTAACACTGACATGAAGATCTGGAGCCTCAAAATATCCAGCACGTTCTGCATTTGACAGTGCAGTTTAATTTTAATTGCATTTTAGGAAAGAAGTGGCCCTAAAGCATCTTGCATTATGCATTAGATCAATTATCTTGGTGGAAGAAACACACAAAGTACATTTAATTATAGGTCATAACCCAGCAAATCATAAAAATCCTGTTCTGAAGTAAATTGTTGCCACTAATTAGCTTTCCTGTTTGCCAGTACTAGAATAAATTCAATTCATGTCTACTAATATTGGTTATTTTCCATGATATAAATGATTTCAAAAAGAGTTGAATGTAGAAAGCATAAAATACTGACATGTCCAGTCACCAAGCAATTTTCTAATATTAGAAGATATATAAATGAAAATCTGTTTTTAGTAGCATTAAATACAGTCTGTCAAGTTGGTTTGTCTTTTACTTTAAATGAATTTGTGATTAACTTCACCTAAAATGCAGCAGGGAATGTTATTCATGTTTGGGGGTTTTGCATTAACTGTTTCTAAGAAGTTTACATGCTTTTGTGAAGTTTAGGAGTAGCAAAATTTAGATTTTTAATAAGTACTGAAAGTAATAAGGCAATATTCATAATTGGGTATGAAACCTTTGACGTTTTATATCCCAAGCATCTAAAACACACAAGATTTAGTTAATCTGTACTGCGTACTGGTGACAGTGGTTTTGTAAACCTTCTTTGCTCACCTCCTCCTCTCTGTCTGAGAGCAATCAGAACAGAGGGTGATACAGTTCTTATTAATTTTTCTGGTATCATGTTGTGAAAATGAGAAACAAGAAGCAAGATGAAAGGTTGATTAAGTTGGGGTTGTGGAGTAAAATACAGCACACAGAATTCCGAAGGTAAATGTATATGCAACATTCTGGGCTAGGCAAGAGGTAGTGATAACATGACCTTGTGGAGTTGTTTTTTTTTAATGGTAAAAGCAGTTTAAAATCACAAAATGGGAAGCTTCCTTCCTAGTAGCACAAGAAGGGAATGTGGGTAGAGGCAGCGGAAATGAATTAATGGTTATGTAGAAAGTTCTGTCATATCTGTTGAGTCATGGAGCACCATTTTCAAAGTAATGTAGATCTTTTAAAGTGTGGTAGTGTGTATCTTGTAGTACCCTCTTGATCTTTCTTATTTTCCGAGGACTCTTTGGGCTGTAAGCTCTACAAATCAACTGGATAACTTGTATAGCAGAAATAAAGTAACTACCTAAATCAGTACGTAATAAAATCAAGTCCCATGTAGCCTGAGGTGCAATGATAATGTATTATCAGGTGAAGCTCACAGATAGAAGAAAATATTTTTAGCCTAAGACGACATGTAGTCGTGACTAATCCCTTCCAATATCTAAGTGGCTGTAAATACGTCACATCAATTTCTTATGATGCACTTCTTAGATTTTATGGGTGTTGATGTGGTTTTATAGGGATTTATTTGGGAGTTTCTATTTTGAGCCTATTCTGTGAGTTTAGGAAGATCAGCGAAAGCCACCTCATGTATTGAAATCTCTGTATGGTTACATAGTGACATGAGAAGAGACGAAGTCCATCAGAATTTGTGAATGAAAGCAAGAAAGGCCAAAATAAATAAATAAAAAATCCTGAAGTAGCATCTCGCAGAAAAAGCTAATACAAATAAAAATGAAATTAAAATGTGTTCTTCAGATAAGCAAATGCTAGCAAAGTGCAACTTTAATAAAAAAGGAATAAGTATTACTGCTTTACAGAAATCTTTAAATGGTTGTTTAAATAATGATAACCCAATGAGTTTCTAGTTCATAACCCAGGTTATGTTGTGGGTTGAATATTTCACAAGTTTTTCAAATGTGTTAATTGTTATCACTATTTAGCCTCAGGTTCAGATCCTGTGTGGGCTGCAGAAATCCATTAGTGGTAGGTGTGCAGATATCTCTGGGATTAAGGCACTCCGATGTTTATTTGTTAATCATGTAAATAAATAAGGAAAGGCACATGTCATGGTCTGTTGTTACCTAGATACCGGGGACTGTGACTCAGAAGTTTTTGATCTTTTATCACTATATAGAAGTTTTTTCTGAGTCAAACTCCTTTTCTCTTTTAATACCTTATTGGATGTTTTCTCTGATAAGACTTAGAGTAACTGGTATTATTTGTGCACATATAAAACCACTCTAATCATATTTTTAAAGCTGATTTTTTGATAGTTTCCTCGTTCTTGCATCCTATTTTAATCCTTGATTTAAAAGGGATTTTGTCAAATGAGAATAAACTTAAATAAAACCTTTGTATGTGGTTATGGAATATCACATTTTTAAGCTTGGTTCTTGACAGGAAAATAGCCCTGCAATCTATTTAGCAAAATACAGTGAATATTGCATATGAAAGATGAGGAGGAAAATTTACAATATATACTTAAGAGGTATAGCCATATCTTCTATTCTAAATTTCTAATTAATGACTGTAGAGAATACAAAAGTTAGACAAGAAGAATTACAAAAGGGAGAATAAACTGGAAAAATCCTCTAGAAGATAATAAATGCTGCAATTGATGGAGTTTATGCATCCTGAATTAGGTTGCCTTGCATAAACAGTATGCCGTTTTTGTCTTAAAAATTGAAGTACCCTCCTCTTGAGAGCATCGGTGTCTGGTTTCCTTGTTAGTATTGTTTTCTCAAATAGCTATTTAAGGTTTTTAAAAATATTTTTGCATAAAATTAAGAGAGAAATTTGAGCCAGATGCAGGAATTTAACATAGAAAATGTCAGCATAGGCTGTCAAACTAAGCTTCCAGAAACAACATTATATGATAGAAAATATGAGGAAAAAATAATTTCAAGATAAGATGTAGAGTTGGTTATTTCTGCTGCCTTGGGAATTTTTTCTTAAGTGTGGTAGTTAACACTTATCTCCATTGAAAACATGAGAAATCCCTTCACAATGCTGGGAGGAGAGTAGAGAGCAAAATGAGAGAAAAGCTCTTGAACCCAAAAGACTATAATAGTTAGGAGGCGTGACGCCTCTCTGCAGAGCCTTGATGATTCTATTAAGTTTATTCTGTTAAGGTTTTTTGCTCCTTGAATTCTGAGGACTATTTTTTTCTTAAAGTTTGTTTGGTACAGAGTTTAAAGGTCTGCATGTGCCAGAATTTACTACGTCTTTGTGAAGATTTACTGTAGTTTATTTCTAATATTCATTCATTTGGGTTTTTAAAAATCTCAATGCAAACTAGCTCCTCACACACGGCCTCTGAAGCAGTACAATACATTCTCCATTTGATTCAGTGCAGTAGTCTTTAGTACTTGAAACTTTTTTTTTTGAGATTTTGAAGAGTGGGAAACCATGCTTGTTTACTGATGGCTTATCTGCCATTTCTCACCCCAGAAAAGCTTCAGATGGAACTTTGAAACTGCCAGTGAATTCAAAACTGTTCAAAAAATGTTGGCAATTTTAGGTTTATGTCAAGGAATTGTGAATGGAGGGATCTGTGAGGAGGAAAACAAATCTGTTTTATTTCAACTGGAACCTTTTACATTGATGTGGAATGTGAGAAATTTTTTGAAAAGATGGGAGTGGGCGTACAAAGTAGTACTGGTATTCTTGTTCTCATTTGCATCTACCACTCATATGGGTAGCTCAGTGCCTGATAATTTTATTCCTTAGCTAGGAAATTCCAGACAGTTGTACTACTGGATTGAGATCAACCAAATCCAAATAAGACAGGCCTTCCCATGTTTTTTTTTTTTTTTTTAATATAGAGGACAATAAAGGCTGACAAACATCTTATTTGCAGAGAAGAGCAACGGAGCTGGTGAAGGGGCTGGAGAACAGGCCTTATGAGGAACGGCTGAGAGAGTTGTGGGTGTTTAGCCTGGAGAAGAGGAGACTGTGGGGAGACCTCATTGCTCTCTACAACTACCTGAAAGGAGATTGTAGAGAAGAGGGTGATGGCCTCTTCTCCCAAGTGATAGGGGACAGGACAAGAGGAATGGCCTCAAGCTCAGTCAGGGGACATTTGGACTTGACATAAGTGAAAAATTCTTCACAGAAAGGGTCATTAGGCAATGGACCGGTCTGCCCAGGGAAGTGGTTGACTCACCTTCTCTGGAGGTGTTTAAGGTGCAGGTGGACGAGGTGCTGAAGGGCATGGTTTAGTGATTGATAGGAATAGTTGGACTCAATGATCTGGTGGGTCTCTTCCAAGTTGGTGATTCTATGATTCTATTCCCCACTAGATACAATGGCTTTTTTATAAATTTTCATCTGAAGGGAAGTACTGCAGAAACATAATTATTTGGGTTCACTTAATACTGCCTGTGTGACTAATAGTAACTTTGATAATAGAGCTCTTGCGAATGACTGAAGTAAAGACTTGCAGTTTTATTTACATTAAAATATTAATTAACATTACTGAGAAAATAACTTTTCCAGTTTTTTGCACGGTGTTTGCTATTATTACTCCCCAAGTAAAGAGCAGTTAAGGAATGTTTCTCTTTGACAATATAGTCTTCAATAGATTATATAAATGATTCTGCCAACCTTTGAATGTGAGATCATTATCTTTCTGGAGGTGCTTGGGGTTTTATTGTGCATGTAGTAGCAGGCAAGAGACCATGTAGTATTTTGAAATTTAGGAGAAACAGAATGTCTCTGGAAAGCATAGAGACTTGAAAGATAGTATGAAATTATTCACAGTTTTTATTTTAATGCATTAATTAAATATTTAAAAAGCAATGTTGTTACAGCATCACAGAGAAAGTACTGAATACATTGGGACTTTAATGGTCATATAGCCTATTATGCATAAAGCAAACTGCCATAGAATTTTTTTATCACTACTGTGTATTAATTGCAATGCTACTGTATACTTTTTATTTTTCATGCAGCTTAAGGCACGCAAATGATTACATCTTTAATGTGAATATCTTTGAGCATATCAGAATAACTCTGGGCAATTTCTATGCTGTGGAATGGAAAGAACAAAACCAAAAAAATGCCCAAACAAAACCAACCACCAAAAAAGACTGTGTATGCTATTCAGAAAGCATTTACACAGAATCACAGAATTGCTAGGTTGGAAAAGATACACCAGATCATTGAGTCAAATAATTCCTATCAGCCACTAACTCAGGCTCCTCAGTATCTCATCCACCTCTCCTTTAAACACCTCCAGGGATGGTGACTCCACTACATCCTTGGGCAGCCTCTGCCAGTGCCCTATGACCCCTGCTGTAATTTTTTTTTTTTTTCTGATGTCCAGCCTGAACCACTCCTGGTGCAGTTTGAGGCCATTCCCTCTCGTCCTGTCCCTTGTTGCTTGGGAAAAGAGCCCAGCTCCCTCCTCTCTACAAGCTCCCTTCAGGTAGTTATAGGGAGCAATGAGGTCTCCTCTCAGCCTCCTCTTCTTTAGGCTAAACACCCCCAGCTCTCTCAGCTGTTCCTCATAAGGCATGTTTTCCCACCCTTTCACCAGCTTTGTTGCTTTTCTCTGGACTTGCTCCAGAGCCTCAACATCCTTCTTGTCTCTTGCAGACAACTTTCCTTAGTATTAAAGACTATTTAACAACAAATTTGGCCTGAAGACATTAATGTCAGGTTTCAGTCTCATAAAAATGAAGTGAATTTATAAACCTTTCAAAAACAGTGGTTTGAATAGTTCTGTGATTTTTTTTTTTTTTTAATAAGCCAGCATAATAATCCCTTCTCTGTGTCACCTTTGAAAATTGTGTCATCCTAGGGGAACTAACCTGTTTTAGTTGACAGGTATTTATCACTTCTTGATTACGTTATGTACAAGATGCTCAACATCCTTCACTTCCAGAATTGAATGATACTCCCATGTCCTGTATTTCAAATAACAGGACACTTGTGATATCATATCTCTTAGCTTTTATGTAGTTATCCCCTCGTTTACAAGGTATTCCCCATGTTATCTTCAAGGATAGGGTGGGTTTTTATACTTTTTGTACCATACAAAGGTTTCTTTGGATCTTCTGTGGATTTCTAAGGATGCCCTGTAAAACCCATAAAATGCTCACTCCTAAGTCCTGTCACACATTTAAATTATGCCAGTAGTTCTGTACAAGTACACAGCCATAATGATCTTGTGAAGCTTTTCTCGTTAATGAAAAGGAAAAGTCACTGCATTTTGAGTGTCTTTAAACAGGTCTTAAATAGTCCCTTAATCGTTACATATGTCTGATAACAGCGCCATGTAGGAAAGTACCTTCAGAAGAGTGCCAAACCTCATTTAGTGGCTAATTGTGGTGCATTCATGTCAAACTGCTCTTCATATTTCACCCTTTTATTTCTTTTGGCATTGGTAGACCTTTTTTATTTGAGATCTGATTTTTCATTTATTGTTCTATATAGTATGTATATACTTTAATATGAGTTGACTGAGTTAGCCCTCCTGTTAACTTAAGCTTTATGAACTCCTGCTCTGTAGGGTGTGTTTTCTGGCAGTCTTGTCTAATGTTTATTTAGAAAGCAGAATATTTTCAGAAATCTGTGAGTGATCTCTAACTTCAAGAAGTCTGTAATCTTCAGACTTGTGCTTTCCTTCCAGGCTTGTAGTTGTTTCCTGAGGGAAGAAAGTGGTATGCAGGCAGGGTGGGAATACCCATTGTCTGTGGGTTTCAATTGAGATGCCCTTCTTTGTATCAGTCACCAATTTAAAAAGTACAGGCAATCCAGTGCATATTCGAAGTCATCAAGTAAGCATGGAATTATCACACACTGATATTACCTCAAAATGTCCCACCTATGTGGCTTTTTGAACAGAATTAAGATGGGGGAAGAAGTTTTGTACTTCATGAAGTACATTTCATAAAGAAGTGTTGTGATCTTGTACTCACTGCTTATGGGTTTTGCCTGAATTATGAATAAAGATTCTGGCCCAAATAGCGTGCACTGGGAAATGATTGGTGGCATTAACAATTTTGTGTTATTTAGTGTGAGCTGGGACATACTGCATAATTACTGACAGGTGGTCTAGAATTGGACACTGAAATTGCCTACTTAATTTTGGATTGATGATATTTTGTGTATCCTTTTTGATTTTAACATCAATTCAGTAGTTATCACATAATTATATATAAAGAAACTTTACAAGATATCTGTTATTTCCTGAGGTTCCATTACAGTGCATCAGGCAAAATATCAGTTCTGTGTTTTAAACTGCCTATTATAATATAAGGATTTTCAACATAGGGATTATTTGCCCAATAGACTGTAAAGTTGTCTTTGTAATCACTGTAAATAGGTAACTCTGCTCCTGGTTAGGATATTCTGAGATGGTTTATGATGAGCTGCAATAAATTGTTCCTGTGTAACAAAAAAAATCTGTAACTTAAATCTTAAATCTGTAACTAAAGTCTGTTATCTGCAACCAGATAACAATCATGCATGTGAAGTATTCCACTAAATGCAGTGAAATGAATAGTCTGGAAAGCTGAGGGCAGCCAATGAGGTCCAATAGAAGCATCTTTAAAACTGACTTTCAAATCTCAGACTGGCAGCTATATAGGTACCTTCTATGGCTGCTGGAGATGTGGACACTCTTGAGTGATTGAGAATGGCTATATTAGACAGGCTTCTGGTGTGTTACCTACTGGGGGAACCTCCCTTTCTGCTTTGACCATATAGGCAATCTGCAGATTTGTGTCCCTATGCTTTATTTTGCTTGATTATCTTTGCCTTCTATTTTTTGTCCGATGTACTGCCTATTAAAGCTACGTGGGTTGGTGTATTTGCAAGTATATTAACGATCTTGCTTTTCAGGTCCCTTAGTTATTCTTAAACAGGTCCAGAGGAGGGCTACAAAGAGGCCTGGAGCACCTGGCCTATGAGGACTGGCTGAGAGCTGGGCTTGCTCAGCCTGGAGCAGAGAAAGGTCCGAGGAGATCTTATAGTGGCTCTCAAGTACCTGAAAGGAACCTACAGGATAGCTGGAGAGGGACTATTCATTAAAGTTTGTGGTGATAGGATGAGAGGGGTTGGATTAGACTGGAGAGAGCAGGTTTAGACTAGACATTGGGAAGAATGGGACTCATTTCTCCCTTCCCCTCTCCTGTTTTCTATCCCTTGTCCCCCCAGAATGTGCATCTTAATTCAGAGTCTAACTTAGAAATTGGGCAGTGTAAGCTTGCTGTAGTGGAAGGTTTCTAAATAGCCAGTTAGAACAAAACAGTGTTGTTATGTCTTGAGTTCTGTGGACCTAAATTTAGTAATAATTGTACAAGCCTTAGATTGATACATTTAATTTTCAGTGAAAATAAGGTAGGAACTATTTTTCACTTTTAAAAATATATATGGAAGCTTTCCTATATCGAACCAGTAACGAACTCTGAGTTCTATGAACATGTGACCGTACAGTGACCAAGCTGTGATGAATCTGTCTTTTCACTTCGAGATCTGATCTTCTAAAAGTTTGCTGCATCTTTGAAACTATTAATAGAAAATGCATAGTTTATTTCCCAGCACTAAAGATATGCTAGTTAATGCCTCACAAAAATACTTTTTATATTGTCAAATACATGCTTTTTCACTAGCATAAGTGGGCTTGTGCAAATAATAAGGCTTTTTATTGGTTATTTTCTTTGATCATCTATTTCAACCAAAGCACTCTTGGCTGTTAAATAAATATGTAGGGACAGATGGTGTCATTCATGCAGGAAATTAACCCTGGTGGCTCGTATATGGGACAGTCCAGGCCCTTTGTGCCCTACAACAGTGGTGAAGGATCCTGTGGCCCAGATAGTCTTGGCCTCTCGTAGTACTGTGCTGTCTGCTACCATCCTAAAATGGAACCATAGCTCTTTCATCCATTTCCTTGGATAAAGAGGGAGAAATATTGGAAAAAAATCCTGTGGAGAGACCATGTGTAATTACCCCTGAATTGAGGTAATCTATCTTTACGTGAAAGTGCTCGAAGTGAAGAGCAGGCTCGTTCTCACTTTGATCATTAGCTTATGGACTGATGACAATCAAAATGAATGTCAACTGAAAAAATGTTTCAAGAGTTTGTAGCAAATACAAGAGTAACTGATGAAAGGTTGATGTCAAAGTCATATAACACGATGCTACCAGATATGGCATTCCCTTTTATATGTGGTAATTTTATTCATTGAATGAATTGGAAAAGACTGTGTTTTAGCTTTAATGAGTCAGTAAGAAGTTGAAATAACTTGCCAACACATTCATGCATTTGAGTTGTTTTTTACACTGCATTTTACATGAGGGGAAATTGCAAATAGTAAATGTCAAGGATTCACTTGGGGCATTACAATTTCAGAGGCATGAAGCTAATATGTATTTGTCTCATTACTGTCATCAGATTGAAGTTAGGCCATGGATGGCAAGAGCTCATAACTCATAGGAATCATAGTTACAAATGACCTGTGAGAGGTCAGTGATATCACAACTTCCTAAATTCATATTACTAATGTGTCATCAATAAGAAATGAGGGGGATGATGTTCAGCATCTTTCATAAAGCTGGGTTTCACTGAAGAAGTGAAAGGGTTTGTTGTTTTTTTTGTTTGGTTGGTTTTCCCATGTCTCAATTGATCACATCTTTGTCAATAATAGTGTATGGGAATAGGAAGGCAATGCAGTCCTTCTGGATACTTACTAACTCATCTGTGATTTTGCAGTATTAATACTACTAACCTATTGTGCTGTATCATTGCTTGTTGATCCTTTGTGTAAGTGTCTCTACAATACTAACGACCAGTGAGTATTGTATGGGGTTTTTAAATACGTGGTTTATTCAGAATTTTTTTTATCCTTTCTTGTGTTTGCTACCACTGAGTTCTCAAACATAGAGTTTACTATAGTAAATCACAGAGGGAACATCTCAGCAATACAGTGTGTGTGCTCGTGTGTTGCTGCTGTGTCAGCTTAGTCAGGTTATCACAAAGACTAAAAAGTCGTCTTAAGGTGTAGTCCTGTGTCAGGCACCAACACTGTATGACTTTAATGGAATTTACACCATGTTTGCATGTTTACCATGTTTAGGGCAAACAATTAAGATGTAGAATAACATAACTAAGCTACATTTGCTTAACCTAATCAGACAATGTGGAGTTTGAAACTTTAAATTATACTAATGTGTTTTAGGTAACCATCTACTTAAGAGGATGTTTACAAGTTACCATTCAGTGTGTACATTTGCACATTTCAGCTGGTTGCTTGTCTATGGGATGGCAAGAGCTACAGTTAACATATTAAATTATTGTCTGACAACTGCATTATCTTTCTCTGTAATTCTGGGTGCAATTTCAGGTGTCAGCTTTGTATAAAGCCACATAAGACCTGATGCATGAAGCCATAAATGGTATCCTGGTAGACTGCTTCTCTTCCTATTTGTAAGAAAGGTGTGATATTAGGGTATTGATTAATACTTTGAGTCACCTGGCATGCAGGATCCATAATAAGCATTTATGCAGATAATTACTGTTCACTGCCAGAGTAATGGGTATCAGCAAAATTTTTTAGCTTATTAGTTTGGTTTTTTTTTATGCATATGACCAAACTGAATACCAAGAGCTCAAGGAATCATGTAGGTTACTAAATGAGAAAAGCTTAAGACAGAAAAAAACAAGTCGTACATTTTTTTAGCAGAATATGTTGGTTTTTTACTTTTTGTTAATGTAGTCAAAAAGCAGGTCTTCATTGAGAGGTGTTTGTATAAGAAAGACAGATCAATGGATAGAAGCATCTGGGAGTGAGGTTTATAGTTCTGCAAAATAGTTGCTATAGCCCTGGAGAAAATTTGTTGCATACACAGAGATTTGCTCCAGACAGAGTACTGAAATGCTCAAAATGGCTTTTCTATTTGCTTACCACATTTCTAGAAAAGTTATGGGGGGGGGGGGTGGTGAAGAGAGAGAGTTTCGAGAACACTATCACTCAGAAATGGCAAGTATGTAACCAACCGAGTTAAGAAAAACTGGAGAAGACTGAGATTATCTGCTTTCTGAGTTCTAACTAGATTCAGAGATCTTAGGTTGTCAAGTTATGTGAATACATTAGTTTCTTTAAGGTAAAATTAAATTATGTTACATTATTGTTATACTTCTTGACAATAGAAAGTGTACGGTGATTTGCTTAAGTTCCTAATAACTGGCTATAAAAGAAAACCTGGCCCTTCTCAGGAGATCCAAGAGGAAGATCTGGTGAGGTACAGGCCACCCACAGGAGGGACAAGAGGCTATCCTAGAAAAAACAAATTGTGCCTGATCAATTTGGTACTTTTTTCTAGCGAGACTACTTGCTGTCATGATGTTTATCTTGAGTTCACCAAGAATTTTGACAAGATGTATCCTTATAGCCAAGATTATTGATATGACTTGGACTGGGGACTGAAAGCCATGTTGAAACTTGGCTGGATTTCTGGATGTAAAGTTGGCAGCTGGTTACTAACAGCAGCATCTTGCTACAGTTAGGCCAGCGCTGTTAGAATCTTAAACAGCTTTGGTTATGGGAATGAACGGGATGCTCTGCAAGTTTGCAGGACATACCAAATCCAAGGTAGCAGTTAAGATGAAGAGCTGTGCTGCTTTCCTCAACAGGTCAGAGACATGGAGTAACATGTTGTAACAGAAACCTCATCAAACTCAGCAACCAGTAAATGCAAAGTCCTGTATCTGTGATAAAATAACCCCATGCAACAGATGTGGCCGAGTACTAACAGGCTCGAAAGCAGCTTTGCAGCCAAGGGTGCCCAGTCTTGTCCTGTTGGGCAATGATTTAAATGAGTCAGCATGCTGCATTTGGCCAAGAAGGCCACCTGTGTTCTGGGCTGCATTAGCATAAGCGTAGACAGCAGGTCAGGGATATCGACTTGTGAACACATCTGGAGTACTGCATCCAGCTTAGAGTTCCCCAGTGCAAGGAAGACACAGACATAGAGGAGCAAGCCTGGTGGAGGATGCGAGAGCCGTGTGATTGGCAGCTGGAGCATATTGCTTATTAGGAAAGGCTGAGTATTAAGTCCATCGATTGATGGAGGGGCGGTGAGAATACTTTTGTTTAAAAAAAAAAACAAAAACACCAAACCAAAAAAACCCCCACACCATCAAACAAGCCATCCAAAACCCAAAGCAAACAAGCTCTCCTAGACTCTAACCCCAAAACAGAAAAAGGCATATTTCCCTCTCCCATATAAAAATCAAACTAAAAACCTTCAGAACATAGACGCACACACTGCCCTCTGAAACAGTTCTAAATCATCAATCTCAATAACAGATTCTGATTTCTTATTGAGGAAAGTATTTCCGTTACAAAAGTTTTTAGCGTCATTTAAATCTTTTTAAACTGGAGCGCTTTTTTCCTTACAGATGGGAAAGAAGACCTTTAAAACTTGCTGTGTTGCTATGATAACATATTGTATCTCTTTGAGCTTACGTTATAGCCAAGGGATGTTGTAGAATATAAATGTCTTACAGTCACTTCATTTTTATGAATTGGTTTGCTTTTTAAGTTAAGTCTGAACTGTCCTGATGAGTAACTCTTACCAGATTGGAGTGTCTTGGTGTGTGTATATATATACATTGATTATTTGTTTTTTAATTTTTTAAGAAATAGAAATAGGCATGCTTCACTGTCTGACAACCTAACCATCTTGCTTAAAGGAAAAGTTTAGGTTTATGCAAACGTATGAACTGCAAGAATGAATTCCATGTAGCATATAAGAAAGCAAATGAACTAACCCAAAAAATCAGATCATGAGAAGCAACATATCTGCCCATTTAGACAGAAAACTGCCGTAGGAAGGGAGGTAATCTATGTAATTGGGGAACAACCTTTTGTGTGTACCCTTGTAATAGTATAGCAGGTCTTTGATCTCTGTAATCTGGTTTATTGGACCTTCTGGTAGGACATGGAAGCCTGTTGTGGGATGGGAATCCAAAATTCCCAGTATTCTAGATCTGAATAGCCTGTGTTTTAAGATGTGAAGTAAAATGAGTGTTTCCCAACTTTTGTTTCTATAGAAATCCAAAATGAAACCTTGTGTTGAATTATGTTTTGTGGTTTTTTTACCTGTAATATGTTGTTTAACACTGTCTTGGGTGTGTCTGTGGGGAGAGCAAAACCCATCTTGGGATATCAGAGGACTTTGTGTCTTAATTCAGTCCTCCCCTAAAAGCTTTTAGGGGCTTGTAAATACATTCACCTTCTCTCACATCATGCTTCCTCCTAATTTTCCTGGTGCACTGAAAAAGGGTAATTTGTACTAGAGAAAATAAAATTGTCAAATTTTCCTTTTTCAGCAGTAGTCAAATTGATTGATTCAATCTGTAACAGGCTGTGAAGCAGCATGGTAAATTTCACCAGTACTTCCTCAAAAATATTTTCAGTATGCAGAGAAAAAGTTACAGGCATGTGATCTACGTTATTTTTTTTAAGCAAGCAAACAAACAAAAAAATACCCTGTGGAAACAGTACAAGGATGTCCCGAGCTTTTTTGATGTTTTTCGGTTTTATAAGCAGGAATTGTATTGTGGAACTGGAAAGGTTGTGATTCATCACTGTGTGGACCTCCAGCAACTCTTAATTATTGCATTTGAGACTGAACTAATGAAAAACGTTTTACTATCCTTCATTCAAGTGCTGGTACATCTTCTATGGTAAGATAGACATCTGTAGAAGAATGGCCCTTCACATTCCTGTAGGTTTTGTAGAATCTTATAACTTGGAGAAAATACAATGATGAATGACCAAACACTTGATAAAATAAGACTGTCAAGCATAAAGTCAAAAGCCATTGATTCTTTCTTCTTGTTTCATAACGATACTTCCTAAGGAAAGCTTGGGAAGAGGATCAGTCATTCTACTTTTTTCATGAGAAGAATATAATAAAATAACATGATAAGAAGGAAAATACTGTAGTGAGGAATTACAGTTTATGGACAGAAAATCAGTCTGCGCTCCTGTTGCCTGCCTGGGGGTACCAATATGAGGAGACACAGGTGCTACTTGAGGTGCACATCTAGAAGTAATTTTTTATCTGATTATTTTGGCAAGTGAAATGCCATGTTCTTTCTAACTATCAGGAATTTGAATTGGTGGGAGGGAAGGTGATATGCAAATGTGCCCCGAAGGTACTTTTAAAGAAGTAGTTTTCCCACCTACCAGAAAATTCCAGTCTAATGCATATAAGCTACTCATACTGTCTACTTGTACCAGTTCTGCATATAACTTGAAAACTCTTAATTGTGTATTTTTATTGCAGAGGAAAGGTACCATTGGCCAATTCATATTTTGTTGACTTTTCTTGTTACAAGAGTAGTCTCTGATGAGTCACTACTCATTTTATCTGAAGCTTTGCATGTATATATATATTTTTTTTTTGCTGTGTTATCTGTCAGCTAAAAATAACTCTTGCAGAAACGACAGAACAGATTTTACAAAGAAATAATAAAATCTACTGCTGTGAACATGTCACTTCAGGCAAAAACAGTAGATTATGCTGGCTGGAATGTTACTGTGATGTCTTTAAATAACTTCATTAGTCAATAAGATATGCTTTAATTATTTAAGTGACAAAAAAGATGAGCTTTTGGTGTTTACATCTACCCACTGTTTACTCTCTTTAGAGTATTTCTTTATATTAGAGCTGCAAGCACTTGCAAAACCCCATCTGGCTGGCAAAATATCTTTTTGTTTACAAAAACAGGAGCTTGTAGCCACTGCAAGCTCTTAAATGTTTCCTGCTGGGATCCCAAGCTAACATTTTTTGCCAGCAGGCACCACTTTCAGCTCTTGGGAACCTGCTGTCACCAAAAGAGTTTTTTCCCTCATGTGTCTTTCATTTTTATTGCACTGAGGTGACTATTTCTGAGGAGAACCCACTTTCCGTCCTTCTGAAAAACGGTCTGGTGTGCACTGTGCACATTTTCTGCTCGGATGGGCATCTTTCAGTCCTTTGCTATCAGCCTTCTCTTCAATCCAGCAAACACCTGTTTCTCCATTGGAATTTCATCAGCTCAGTGCAAATTTCAAAGAGTCTATCTTAGAAGATGAGCTCATACAACTTCTACACTGTGTCTGTGTATGGTATGAACACAATATAGTTGGTTGGCTGTGTGGCAATCTGGGCTCTGTTTATTTACAGAAGCTATGAGTAGTGGGCAGGGTGTGTTAGTGAGCTTGTTTGTAGGAATTACGAGCTTTGCCTGTTTCAGTGAGCCAGCTGAGCTGCTGTGTAATGATGCTTACACTTCCCTGGTGAGCTAAAAGTTGAGATGGTAGAGTATCCGAGAGGTGGGAGGTGGAAGGGGAAGTCCTACAGCAAATTGACCATGAACAAAATAAATTTACTAGTTTCTCCTGGGTTTTGATTATCCTAAAAATTGTCAGAAAATTGGTTTTCTGCCTCACAAATAAATAATTCTGTTATTGAGATCTTTGCTAGACTGATTTTTATCCTTTCTTTTTCCTTATGAAAGAAAAGGTTAACTGAGGTAGAAACTTCAGATTTTGAAAATAACTATGTATGCCTCAGTTACAGGGAGTGCATGCCAAGAAAATGATGAGAAGGTATTATTTCACATCTTCATTAATGTTCATTAATTGCACGAGGAAGATAATAGCAAAAGTCTGGTTTTACACATGATATTTTTCTCATTGAAAACTATGAAAACTCCAATTAAAAATTTAAGAGAATTAGGAAAAGGCCTGTAAAATATTTTGAGAAGGACTGTTTTGACTTGGGTAGAATAACTTGGTAAGACCCCTAAGTGGAATATTCTGTAGGTTTTTGGTTTTGTGGTTTTGCTTTTTTTTTTTTCCTGAGCATATTTGGCTCACATTTAAAACCAAATTTATCCCCTGTGTAATCAGTGTTAGAAAAATACTACAGTCTTTGGAATCGTTCTGCAAATTCCAGTACTTTCAAGATGTCTGTAGCATAACCATCTGTAGCAAATTCCATTCAGGTTTTAACAAACTTGCTCCATGAATCTTCCTCAAAACACTGAGACAGTTTTTCCCCTTCAAAGAAACTTTGTCTGATCATTGTAGTTCCCAGTCTTGTCTCTAACATAAAAGATGCAGATCTGTTGATTAAAAATAACAAAGTTTATAAAATTTGCTGTCTTTTCTGAATAAGATCCCAAAATGTTCTGTAAATACAGAAGTTGTTCTTTCCTGATGTGGACAGTCAGGCTTTGTAGAGACAAAATCTAATCTACCTATGTTCTGAACAGCTTTTCATGATGATGATAAACAAAGCTTATTTTCTTTTGTAATTATAAACTGGAGTTTAAGGCCACAGGGGAAAGGGAATATCCTTAAACTCAGAATTTTTTTTGAGTCTTTACATTCAACCTTTAGACAGCTTCTTTTGTTCCATCTTTTTAGATTGAAATACAGTAACTTCCATAGATTCTGAAGATTTCAAAATCATTATTGTGTTCGTACACTCTGTCACTGTGAGACAGGGGAACTTAAATAATCTTTCCTTCCATATTGCATATTGAGAAGCTTGTACTAATTCATTGTAGTTCTCTGTTTCTCTTTTTTTGCAAACCTGCTGCAGGAGGAATCATAATTTCATCTTCTGATTATCTGTGGTCATCCCTAAGAGATTAAAAGGGCATTGCATAATAAAGTAACTGCAATAGAGCTGTTTCTCCTTTTTTGCTTCTGCTTTGACTAAGCTCATACTTCAAAGGATACACCATCTGCCTCATTTCAGAGGTACTTGCTTCAAAGCTTTTAGCAAAAAGGCAGGTAGTAAAGACCCTCCAACACCTCTTTCACTTCTAAAAGGAAGGAAAAAGCTGAACAACAGTCCTTAGTTGATTAGTTAGTTTCTTCAGTAGAATTGTAAAGCATGTGGTACAGTGATATTTTTTAATAATATATCAGAAAAGATATGCAGTTTCATCTTCTTGTCCAACAGATCATGTCTTTGATCAGGTCTCCAGGCAAATTCTTTGTCCAGAAACAAAGTGCTATCAAGGAAAAGGTTTTTTCCTAGAAACTCCAGAAGGTATTTAAATATATATCTTTATGACTATATGACTTTCCTTCCTAATCCATGAATTGCAGTTGATAGAACTGTAGGAGGTTTTATCCCTGTCTCATAAGAATTGAGACTCATGATTTTCATTGGTTTAGTTTGGGTTTTGGGGTTTTTTTTTGCTGATAGAAGTAAGTCCTGATTCTCTGTAGGATACATCACAAACGGAAGTACTTCAGTGTGTCTTTGGCCCAGGAGACATCCTTCTGTTGTTGGATCTTGGTTAAGTCACTAATATATGTTATTGATGAATCACAGAATGGTGGGAGCTGGCAGGGACCTCTGGAGGTTCATCTACAGTAGGTTGCACAGGAGTATGTCCAGGCATGTTTTGAGTATCTCCAGATAAGGAGATTCCAGCAGAATTCTGGGCAGTCTATTGCAGTATTCCATCACCCTCAGGTAGTTTTTTTATGTTCAGGTAGAGCTTGCAGTTGTCCAATTCATGCCTCATGCTCCTTGTCCTGTCTCTGAGCCTGAGATATCTATAAGGTAAATGGTGTATGAGAGATGCCCTGTGTTTCCACGAAGGTGTCAGTACATCTGTTAGAGATACCCTTACATGTGTCTTATGTTAGTTACCACAAAGTGTAATTGCATATTACAGCAGTGTGTTCAGTAAGGTTAGATCATGTACTATAACACAGCAGTACTGAGGATACAGGTCTGGTTATTTTTTTTTACCCTCTAGTAGATTTAGTTATCTACAGAGTAGCTCCCATAGCAATGTTTAGTTTATTCTTGGGTGGGTTTTTTGTTAATTGTAGTTGATCTTTCCATATTGTTCAGATACGTGGAGTAGAGCTTCCCGTAGAGTAAAAATGCTGCTGCTGGGGATAAATTAGATCATTATCATTCTTCTCATTCGGTACAATGTCATGCTATCAATAAGATTCCACTAGTATCAAGTATTAGAACCATACTCCAAGAAAACTTGATAATTGACTGGCACTCTCAAGACATTCATTTCAGCCTATTGGATATGTCCTATTGCTTGTTGGGTAAGAGTTGCACATTCCAGCTTTAGAAACCTCACTTTCCAAAGAGGAAGATGTGTCCTGTGATTACATTACATGTAGTTTTAGAGAGGTCTCGTTTCTTCTAAAGTTAGTTGTAGAATGAAAGAAAACTGATGCTGTCCTTATATTAAAGATGTTTTTCTTCCTTAATTTATCATGTTCCATAATTAGTTTAAGCTGTTTGAGTATTGTGTAAGGCAGTAGTTGGTAAAATAATCCACACACTTCATAAGAACACGCAACTGGTTATACTGTTTCCATTATGAAATAGGGCATTTTCTCATTTGTGGGTGGTATTGTGTATTTGATTTCTTCCTGTATATTAACTTCTGCGATTTTTCCCCTGTAGAGTGGAGTGCATGAGTATTCCCTTGAGAATGTTCTTTGGTTCCTTAAGTTATATCGCATTTAATGCTGAATTAAAATCCTTACCAAAGGAACTAAACTTGATACGGAAATGAAGGCCATGAAGAGGGAAACTGTTGAAAAAGAACTGGAAAACAACTATCTTAGTTCTTACTTGAAAAGTTGCAGTTACCCAGTGATATTAAGGTTGCTGAATTTCTAGCAAAAGAATTATTGAGAGAAATTAAACAAACTTATCTTTACACCGATATGTGTATCTTATGCTAAATAGTGTTGTTACCTTCCTTCTGTTCCATCTGAAAAACAGTTCTGAGCTTTATTAGTGCAAGCTTAACTTTTCAAAACAAATCAAATTTAAGTCTGTGCTAACTGACCACAACATACAGAATTACATGTGTCTATTACTTAAGAAATATAAAGAAACTTTATGCTTTATAGGCTTTTGGGAATATGGAAGGATAGGCTTTTAAATAAAAGAAGAAAAGTAGTCATAGGGGAAGGTATAGCTCAGGTGGAGCTATTTGAGACAATGGTTTACCCAAATCTTAGTTCTTTTCCAAGTGATGATGCTAACATATGATGTACTTGATAGATTATACTCATCTTCTCTTGTTTTGTTTTATATGAAGCATATTTATATGCTGAACTGATGAATAAGGGCCTCAAACTGTACCTGTTTCAGCTTTAAGATATTAAGGAACTGCTTTGTTTACTATTATTGTCAATGGGGATACGCTTTGAAGAGGAAAACAAAATCTGCTTTTGATAACCACTTTATAAAGCTAATGAAAACAATTAATCTGTCCACTTCTAAGCACTGATCATCATCTTTTGGATTCTTGGTGTGCTTTGGTTATTTATTACAATATGTATGGCCCTCCAGCCACAAAAATATAAAAGGAGAAGCTAAAAGCTGTGAATTTCCTCTTTGGGTGTCAGGTAGATTCAATGTAATGCCCTGTGAACTATTTCAGAATGCTCCCTGCAAAATCTTAGTGTGACAAGGTGTCAGTTTTGACAGATCAGTGGTGAAGATTGCACAGACTTGAATTAATAAAGGTCAAAATCATCAACAGGAAGAGATGCCTGGTGGCATGTCAGCAAGCATTCATACATAGTATGAGTAGAAAATGTGGAATTTGGGCAAGGTCTAGGTCCTCTGAAATGTTTGAATATAATTTTGAATTTTATAGGTATTTCCACAATAAGTTCTAATACTTTGGGTGAAGTAAAAGCCAGACAAATGTTTTGACTCTTGAAAAACCTGTCTTTGCTGTGTTAGAATGTCCTTTTTTTTAATCCCTGTTTTGCTTTGGGGAAAAAAGCCATGTTTGTCTGGTGAGTGAATGTGGATGTGGAGCTTGTTTATATTTTGGAAGTAAGCTGATGAACAATTGAGCTTTTAAGTTAAAACTGCTAATGTGAAGTGACTGACTAGCTGATTTATCCAATGAGTATTTGGAATGTAGCTTTTACAAACTGACAAGTTCAAAAGCAGTTACCTTAAAAGGTTCTATTAAGGTACCTGAGAAAAGTGTTAAGTGAGGATTCAACTCTTACTTTCAGCTGTACAGGTGCAAGTTCCGTATTTGCAAGTTAAACTGAATTTGGTTTCATGTTTGTTTTCATGTTCTTCAATAACAAAACTAAGTTGTGAATGAACTTTGGTTTTTGGTTTTTGTTTTTTTTAAAAGGTGATTCATACAGTTGCCCCCCTTACCTGTTCTCCCTTTCTTCTCTGTTAATGACCATCTATTTCTATTTCTGTGTCTTTTCTCTCTAGATACTGATGATTATTCATTCATTTCAATCTATTGCTTTCTCACTTCTTTAGATTCCTTTTGTACCTCACTTCCCAGTCTTGCTATTTTGTGTTACTTAACTGACATAATCTGTTCACTTTTGCATGAGTACAAATGAGTTCTTGCTGTATTCCTTGAAAGCTGTCTTTGCCCCTTTGAATATCCTGCCCCATGTTCATTGTTTTCTTATACTTCTGGAGCACCTTTTGGGGTTCTCTCTTCCTCTGCAGTTTACCTCTCTCCTCCACTTTTTCCTTTGAATTGTTTTTTTTAGTCCCCTTCCTTCCTGCCCCCTGTGCTTCTGTACAATACAAACACTTGACAGATCCTTTTATTGGGCTGGCTGACTACTGACATAGCTAATCTGAATTATGCTTGCAAATTAAAATGACTGCATGTCACAAAGAAATATACTCTTTTTTCAAATGACCTTTTTCCTCCGTCTGATGCAGACTGTGAACTTCATTTTGCTCATTTTGCCACTATGAGTTCGAGTCTGATGAATTTTGCTGTTTGCACCACTAAGAGGTCATATGAAATAATTAGCATATCAGATGCTGGCTTAATTTTCTTCATTTCTTTGCTTTGTACAAATGTATGATCATTCATCTGACTTGTACACTTAAATGGCTATTTATCTGCCTAGTTGTATGCTTGCTCATCTGTCATCTTGCTTAATGTAACTTTTCCAGTGCCTGGTCCTCACTGAAACTTAAAAGCAAGGTCGAGTAAAGGGAAGGACTGTCTTAAGAAAATATATATATACTTCTTTGTTCCTTCAATATATTTCTCATAAAATAGCTATTATGTAGATGGCACTATGTAAATTATATATTATTATGTAGTAGCCCTTTCTCAAAAGAATATATGTATTCATAATTAAATCCTCTGCGGTGCCTATGTATCGTCTTAATTTAATAGAAACGATCAGGCCAGTGTTATCACAATTTACAAAAGAGGTTCAAAGGAAGACCCAGAGAAATACAGACCTGTTAGTCTAAACTCAGTTCCTGGAATAAATATGGTAAAGATTACACTACGTACTGTTGAAAGTCATTATTACCAGTGACTTAGAATAATGTTTTGAGGGACAATCAACATGGTTTCACAAAGGGAAAGTCTCATTTCTGTCATTTGGTATCCTTCTTTGATAAAGTCACCTGCCTAGTGAATAGAGGGAAGGCAGTGGATGTCGTCTTTTTCTATTTGAGTCAAGCTTTTTATATTGTCTTTCCCAACCAGAGGAGATGTGTAACTGGAGTATAAATGGCTTCATAGTGCCCTAGGTGGAGAATTGGCCGAAGGGCAGATCTCGGTGCTCCACTCAGGGCTACCTCTGGCTGGTGAGGGTTGTCCAGCAGTGTTCCTCAGGGTTGAATTCTAGTTCTGCTCAATATACTTATCAACAATTTGGATGCGGGAGTTGCATGCACCATTAGTAAGTTTGATGATGACACCAAACTGGTAGGTGCTGTTGACTCTATTGAGGAATGAATTGCCTTGCAGAAGGCTCGAGATAGGTTGTGCAGATGAACCCTTATGTCAATGAGTTTTGCGTTGAACCAGAAGACAAAGTTTAGTGTAACATGTGGTTGCAATGGTAGTAAACAGTATCAGAATTGAGTAATAACCAAGATGGAGGGAACCTTAAGAAACCTATTAGACCTTTTATGCAACTTTGGTGGGCACCTTCTTCAGACATGGTCAACCCACCACAGAGGAACAGGAGACTGAATAGCAGGTGTGTCAAGGGAACAGAGTTAAAGGGCTCATAGAAGAGGAACGAGGGGAAATCAAAATGTGTAAAAAAGCACAGGCTGACTTGGTTTTCAGGCTTTTGGTTTCTTACAAGACTAGCTCATTTATTAGAAATGTTTTCTTGTTCTCAAAACCATTAGTTTCAGCTGAGCAGTGCATTTTATTCTGCATTTTCACCTTTATTTCAGACCATGAGGGAAGAAAGCAGATGGTTGAAATCTTGTTTCTCTGGCTGGTTTGTTCAGTCTCTGCTGATGAACCAAGTAATTCTCAGTATCATTCTGCAGAGAATAATTTATATATGGAGATGTGCTTGTATTAAATCTCAGGGAAGAAAAAATATTGGTTTAAAAGAACATACAGGTCATTGAAATTTCTGTGTCAGATAACCAGAAGAATCTTCCTTAAAGATATGCATTATAAAACAGTTTTTACTCAACATTTTTTGCTTTTATTCTATTTCATTTGATCAATAGGATAGACTGGATTTCTGTTTAGTTTTTTTCTAGTATGGCCAGATTAATAATGCAGACATACCTTTCAACTTTTTATGCTTGATTTTAGTTTTTGTATCTTTAACCTGTCACCTTGGTTTTCTTTGTCATCATGATCTCTGAGAGTGTCAGAACCACAGAGTATGGATGACTATGCCTTTACCTGGTGATGTTTAGATTTCCCTTCTGGTCTTTGCTAGGAGAGTTGAGCCCATTTATAAAGCGCTTCTCAATGTGGGAAATGCAAAAGATGTTAAAGGATGAGCAGAATATTAGGTGTGTTTTATAAAACACTTACGTGGGTAAACCATGTGCAACTTGAGTGTTCTACAGAAAGGTGACGGAAAATTCACTTTATGTTGATCATGAACTTACCTGCTGACAGTGGAAATTTCTGTTTCTGTAATCATATCGCTATGAACTATTAAAGATGCATTATAAGTATAAGCATGGTTTTTAGATCTCCATTAATCAGTGTATATTACCAGTGACTTAGTGCAATATATTCCTTGCATCTAAACAGTTTCTGTGCCTGGCAAAATGCTGAAGAGCACCTGCCTTCCCCTATAGAAACTCTTCCTTGCTGCTTTGTTTATCCTTTTTTTCTTTCTTTAAAGTATAGAGAGCAAAAGTATTTCTAATCCAGTAAGAAAAGTTGATTCATTAATTTCTATATCTGCAGATATATAGCTTAAACTTTCCTCCTGACATCAGAATGATTCCAGTAATTTTATGATCTGTTTTAAAAGTATTTAGTAATCCTTTTTTTCCCTATTGATGATAGCTGTTTGATGTAGAAGCCGACTGTCCTAGGTGTTCTGTTTAATTCTTCCCCTAGATCATCACTAACATGAATACAGCTTCTTTAAGGAGATGAAGTTATATCAAAAGGAAAAAGTTATATTTAGATTAAGGTTTATCTCATATGTAATTTGTCTTACAGTTCACAATAAATGTTAATGCTTTTAGTACTTCTGAAGAATAACACTGGATTATATAGCTTTACTCTCAGTCCTCAATAGAATGCAGGAAGCATGCAACACATGCTGCAGGCTGGAAACAAAGCAAAATAGTTCCTAAGGATTTCCCTTTTCAGTTAAACACTACTCAGTGGACAATACTCTGCACATACCAGTCACAAGAGCAGTAGCTGTTCTCCAGAATACGTATTAAACCAGTTCTCAAGAACAAGGTTTCAAAATATTCAAATTTACTCTATAGTAATATTGCTAAATGAACAAGCCATTGAAGTGAAAACTGCGGGGAAGGAAAGAGGAAAACACCATTTCTGAAAGGTTTCTACTTCGTAGGTCACTGTCTCTTCTTACTTTAGGATCACTCATAGCACTGTGCAGGACTTAAAAATCTTCCCCTGTTCGTGGATGCTATTTGGTAAGCAGCTTTGTTAAAGCTTACTGATGCAGTATTGGACAGTTTAAAAAAAAAAACAAAAAAACAACAACAAAAAAAACCCCAGAGGATTTACAAGAAACTGCTTTTCTACAGCTGTTCACAGTTTGAGAGAGAGACAGAATCAAGATAGGACAGAGCCCACAGATTTAAAAGATAAATTCAGTCTTGGAGAGACATGTTTTTAAAAGGTATGGCGATCAAATGTATGGATCCAGTAGGAAGTTGAAACACAAGAAGCTTAACATTAGGGAATGAAGTCTTTAAAGTGAGACAGGTTAATGCAGACTACAAAGTAGAAGTTTTAGTTTCATTTCTTTTCTCTGTGTTCTGTTTCTAATGGGGATGGAGATGGAATGGGCTTGAAAGAGGTGATACTCTGAATCTATGGAGTTCTGTCACAGTTTACTATCCACCATGGTCTCTTAAGAGTGAAAGAATTGATTCATCAAGACCAGAGGAAGCCTTATTGACACACAGTGTTTGCGATACCAGGTTGAGATAACGTGGGAGTATTGCACAATATTGCTCTCTGGTAGGCACATGAAATGCCCTGAAAACACACAGAGTAGAGAGAAAGGGCAACTTTTATCTTGGACTAACATGAGTAAGGTCATTGTTGTTGGCCAAAATACTGGCATACAGTAAAGGCATTTTTAAGGATAGAATCATTCCTAGTCTTCATTGTCAAGGCTTGCAGTTATCCACTTTTGAGGAAGCATGTCTGTCTTTGACATTTAAATAAATCCACCAGGTAGCTTAAAAAAGAAAGTCCTTCTAGGTTGGTTTCAGATTCCCTTTTCCTATCAGGGGTAAAATTTATAAGCAGTATGGAGAAACCCCTTATCTCCCATTGTTAAGATTTTCAAATAGGGCCCCAGCATGTTGTTAGAATGGAAAGAATATGCACTGTGAAAATGAGAAGTTGGATTGTTTGTAATACTAAAAACTTAATACTGCATTATGAAAGGGCTGCGTATATAGTACATTGCACTGGTAATCAGGAGCTCAAAGTCGTTTTATCTGCAGTTCATCAGGATATCTTATTTTTTCATTTAGACCTCCCTTTGAAATCACTCTCTTCGTAGAATTTTACATACCCAGAGTCTCCAATTGCATCTAAGTCAGTTGTAAAGAATGGGTTGATATGTACTTAAATGTACATCTGTCCTTTTAGATCTGAGGAATTATGTTCTTTAATGAGGTACTGAGGGGCATGGTTTAGAGATTAGTGGGAATGGTTGGACTCGATGGGTCTCTGCCAAGAGACTATGATTCTATGATTTCCATGGATTAATCCTCAATGAGGTATTCTGATAGCCAGGCAAAAAGGAGAAGGAGGGAGGGGAGAGACAGATAATACCTGTGACTGTACTTTTTACATTCAAAGATATACTGACTTAATAGTATTCTGCTATCTCATCAGACCTTTGATAATACATGGTTTTGCCAACTTACAGAATGCCTTACCATGAGATTTCTGTTTTGAATAGGTCACCAACATTCCTCTTTGCTGCCCGTTGGGGTAGCTAATGCAGCTATTGTGTTATAATGAAATGAAGTAAAAAAATAAATCCTTGCACTTCACCCAAAATGGCAGTGATATTAAAGCAGTGCCATATGCCATTATTATTTTGAATCAGAAATCATATTCATTGCACAGTGTTTAAACAGAAGACTGTAAAATTATCTTGTGGTATTGAGCAAGGCGGCTGGCAAGGCTCTCTGACCCATCTGGAGTGCTGCAGGCTCCTACGAGAATGCACTCCAAGCTTTCAATGAAAAATAGCAGGAGAAAGGAACTGAGAGTGATTTGTGTGCAACAATACGTCACTGTAAACACAGACACAGTATATACAGAATATAGTAACTAGATATTACACAAGCAAGAAAGTATTCTGAGCGGCAAGGTCTGTAGGTGTACCATTGGATTTTTTTTGCAATGCTTAGGAGTATAGTTTTTTAAATTTATTATTATGCTCATTTGTTTTCCTAAGCAAGAGCTTTGATTCCAAGTTGGTGTATGGAAAGTATGTAGTCTTTTTATATTAATAAGGAAGAAGTTAGAGTGCCATTTGAATTTGTGATGCTATGGATTAGAAGAGGGAAGCATCCTAGCTGCCTAGAGTTCTTGGGTGTTTCCAGCCAAGTAAGTCCAGTATGTTTAAACTAGGTGTTATTTCTGTTACAGCAATCCAGGATGCACTGTGCAGGTCCCATTGTTTCATATCCTCGGATAGGTAATGCAAAAAATCTCCTTCTTGTGAGAAACAGTCTTCATCTACCATTCATGTAGGAGTGTTTGGGGAATTCCTTCTCATCTGGCTATAACCCCCATGGATTAGAGAGCTCTGTTTCCTTCCTCTGTTGAGATTCTGGAATGTAGGGTCCCCTGCTTGGAGCAGGCAGCTAACAGTTTCATCACACCAGCTGATGTTTCCTGCATTTTGGATTTCTACTTTATTTACTTTATTTTGGTTTTATTCTACAACATGGAGATCATTCAATCTTTGGAAAGATAAATCTCTTGCCTTAGAATATCCTCAATGTTGTCAGAGGCACAGAAACCTCAGAGAAGTTTGACTGGCATTTCAGTGGTCTTGTTACCTACACTTTTGAAACTCTAAACACTGCAGACAGACTTCTACAAGAGCTATCAAGGGCTGAAAGATAAGCAGGTAACTTATTTGAGAAGATAAGGATGTCAAGTTCTGTTCTCAACATTGCTGTGTAAAGCAACTGATGAGCTTTTCTCCTTTTCATGTTGCTCTTTTTCATATGAGGAAGGAGATGTAGGCTTGGAGCTGCTAAAGAAAAGGACCTCTGGGGTGAATATTCTTATAGGCATACTCTGGGGTTTTGTGGGACATGTGGAGCTGGTCACTGAGGCGCACTTTTAGTTCTCTTGTGCTGTAAACTGGTATTACACATGCATTCTGTGTTTGATCCAAGTGAATCAAAGGAACTTGATATGCTAACACAACTTTTTTCTTTATTTTTTTTTTAACTGGGAAAACATTCTTCAGACTGTCATACCCTCTTTAGTAAGCTGTAGCGTCAGTAAACTGTGAATCTGACCTCTTTGTTGGTTTTCATAGGTTTTACACTTGATGTTAACTATATAGATGGCAAAATCAGTATAATGCTACTTTGTTTACACCTTGTTCCACTTCCCGTGCATTTCATTAACACTAGAAAAGCTTCCCATTTAGGCTGCTCGTCACACGCTTGCTGGCAATGTTTGTGTGAGTTTGTACGTTAATTAGTACTGGCAGAAATGAGGAGGATACAGAAGAATAGACATGACCCAAAAATGTGTTTAAGTCATGTTCTCTCCTGAAGTGCCTGATCTTACAAAGTATATCTTAATAACACCTGTCTCTAATGCCATGGCTTATCCCCAAATTCAGTGGGTTCAAGAGGGAGGAGTAATAGTGAGTATTTCACGACTATGGTGGGCATCACATAAGAGTTTTTACTTTACATTCTTGTGTCCTTTCACTTAAACTCTTTTAGTATCTTTTAGGTTCAAGAGAATTTGGCCTTTCTGCAATCAATGTTGTAGCCATAACCGTCATTTCCTTTCCCTCACTGCTTTGGAAAAAGATTTACTCTATCTTCTTAAGCAGGCCAGTGGCCTGAAACATGAGCATCACAGATGCTGCACCTGAAAAAAATAGGTGTGGGATTTATTTCCCACCCCCGCCCCCCTTCTTTTAATAGACAATATGATTGTCTGTGTTTATGAGTGAGTGCTGCTTTTCTTGGAGATGTATGTGGACATAGTGGTCACATACAGATTGACAGCTCAGTCCAAATAAGACACCCCTTGGATCTTAATTAAGAACCTTGCCTTTTTTTTAAAATGGTATGTTCTTCTCAAAAAAAGTACTTTCTTGTCTTTTAATATGTTTACATTTCTTGGGTCTGCAGATAAGCAGAAGCAGAAATAACTGAACACTTCAATAAATGGGTAATACTGAACAGATATTACTTGTCATCAAGGACTCCATACAGTGATGTATTTTCATGAGGTGTCAGAAAAAATAGACTACATATGATACAAAACAACTTTATAAAGCCTTTACTGTTGTTTTTGATGTAGTAAACTTCCTCCAAAACTACCCTGAACAATCCCGACACTTGGAGGAGATCAATAATTGTGCAGAAGGGTTTTTTTGTCCTCATCAGAACACAAATCATTTCCACAGCCTTTGCTGAATGAATATCTAAGGGATTCCATACTACAAATGACTCTGCTCATATGCTACCTCTGTAACAAAAACCTGCTGTAATACTGTAAGATCTCTTAGACGAAGCTGAAGGCTGTATGGCTTCAGCCTTGGGGGTTTGGTAATTTAGAAATCATTTGTGGCATTTCACTTTTGAAATGAGAAACATTTTTAGATCTGTTAGTTAGACTTTCAGTCCTGTTTTCCTTTATTTTTTTTTTCTAGAATCCTTTTTTTGTCTTTGCTTTGCTACATGAAAGGATTGATGTAGGTAATAAACCTGACCTAGTTCTAGTCTTAAAACTGCAACTGACAGTAACTTGTTAGGGAGTTTGATCTCCTGTGAACTAATCAAGGCTTAGGTGGTAGCCTCTATAGGAAGTAGATGGTATCATAAAAATTCCTCAACAGGTAACTTTATAAATTGGAATGAAAAGTCATAAGAAGAATGTCAGCAGAAATGCTTTCTTAGATCGCAGGAAACTGATATCTTTCTGACATACACACAGGCACACAGTGGAAATACATCAGAGGCACCCAGTAGCTTTCTGTTTCTTAGCGAAAACAGAAATAATTATCAGCTTCAAATTATCAGTGATCCAGAAGAGGCTGTATAGGAGTTAGTCTTGCAATTCTTATGGGGCGGAGAGCGAAGGGAGAACACAGCTCATAACATACTCAATGAATACAGCTCACATCAAGAATGAAGACAATTTAATTGGCAAGTTTCAACACCTGAGACACATCCTTTCTAAAAAGCTGCAATACAATGAAAGTACTGTCAACTATAAGGAGTTCACCTGCTAACTATATTGACCAGTGAACTAAGAAGCTTGCTGTGTTCTCTGTTGAATTATGATTAAAAGTGAAACATCAAACTCTAGAGATAAAAAACCATGTATAATATTGTCATTGGAGATGCATGTCACTCATCGAATGTGTATATACCGACCATGACACTCTGGCAGTACAGCCTAAAGTAGTTACCAAAAGAGTGCATGAAATATTTGCATGCCTGGAGACTAAAATAATTGTTAAGCCAAGTCATCAAGTACGTTATGTGATATGTTTTACCATAATCCTGATCCTACCAATGCTGATATACACAGATGACTTTCATTGTTCCAAAACAAGCTTAGGCAAATTGAAAGCAGCATATAGGAGCTTGCGAGTTTGAGGGACGTAACATTGATGGCTGTTGGACTCGGACTCTGTCTGCTTCTGAAGAAGGCTTTTTAATAAGGCTGTACATATTCAAAATGGTCAGTGAAGGACTTGATCATGGGAGTAAAAAGCAAGGCATTTTGCTTCTCTGCCTTCCTGAGCACACTGGGAGTGGAATGGAATTTTGAAAGGTTTATTGGTGGGAAAAGAACATTTATTTAGATGTTTCCTTCATAAGACTTCTAAATGGCGAAATAAATGTGCACGTCTGCCACATGTGGGCCCTGTCTGAAGCTCATTGCAATCACAGAAGGCACTCCCATAGGCCATAGCACTCTTGAGAGCAGGTCTGGTGTGATCGGGGGTAATAGCACAGCTTCCATGTTACTTCACTTATTACCCTTTTTGTACAAGTTACAGCTAATGCATCATGAAGTACTAAAACTTTGCTTAACATAAATGCCTCAAACGAAAAGAAAATGAAAGATGAATGCCACAAAATTTGGACTGAAGTTGCTCATTTGCATGTGAATATTTTTGTTCTCAGGCTCCTGACACTTTTCTATCCTGAAATACATGCCAGATAATAAGTTATAGAGAATACATTCATTCTTTATACGATAATGAATACAAAGCAATCTTTAGCTATCACGGTATAGGATATCAAGTTATCTTTAATTATCACTACAGAATGGTTGCAAAATCAAATACTGTTGGCAATCAACAGTCATTATACAATAGTGTGATTGCATCTGTTCATATTACCAGATAAGCAGGGAAAATCAAAACAGTGTCTGATTTACCCACTAAAACTGTCTGAGCAAAATATTGTATCTAACTCTCTTAATATCTTTCAGTGACTTTGATCTGATTAAAGTCCAAAGACACATAGCCACAGATGCAAATTTTCTAGTGGCTCAGAAATTAAATACTGTTATATTTCAACAGACTGAATAGCTGGAACCACGCTCCAGCTGACGTGATTATAGGCACAGTATAAACTTATGATAGAGAGCTGTCTAAATCTCTGAGGCCGCAGGTGCAGGATTATAGTAAACCCCATTGAAACATAGAGTATTCTGCCTAAATGCACAAGTACAAAATTAATTAGGCAGTTGATCACATAATAACAGTATGATGGCTAATGTAATGGAAACTACCAGCTCAAAGTCAATAACAAACTTGATTCTTTTATTAGTTGCAGCTGATTTTCAGTTCCTCTAGTTACAGGATTTTATGCTTTATGGAAGATAAGGACAAAAAAAAAAGAATGAGGTGGGGTTTTTTTTCTGAAAACAAGAACTCGGTTACAGTGTTTATCTCTGTTGGAAACTATAATGTGTAAGCAATGTAGAGTTTGTAGATAGACATATCTACAAGTAATTCTCTAAGATACTTGGCTGAAAAGCACATCAAAGCACCGTGAAATAATGAGACAGGCTCCAGCTGTTGGATTCCAACAGCTTTTGATTTGTGCTCTAGTAGAAACTCCAGGTTTTGATTCTCTGTTGATTATTTCCATGGTACTGGAGATGATTTGTGCATTATTTAAAAAATAGTCAGTTGATAGCAAACAAGGCTGAGTTTTCAAATTCCGTCTGAAAGGACATTTTGCTTCCTGATTTATTGTTTCCTATTCCTGTGTTCTCTGTAACCAGCTGCTCTTCTTGAAAATGATCTTTTAAAATACATATGTAAAAAAAAAATTAGTGAAAGTAATAGCTAAAGCCATCAGAGAACGGATGTTTTTCCAGAATGTGAGACTGTCTGTGCTGCAAATAGAAAGTAAGTATCTTGAAAGAACTTTGGGGGCTTTATGAAGGACGTGAGTTCAGAATCAAGTATGTTCATCAGCTAGTGATGTGTATAAACAGGTTTTCACCATTGAGGTTAAGGTTTTGCTTTAGAGGGCATTCCAACAAGTCTGATTCCAAGCTGCAGTCATCTTGTTTTCAGTTTAGAATGACAGAACAAAAATTAGAACAATTCAGGGAAAGCCTTTTATGTAGTTTTTTGTCTGGATTAAAGTTTACATTTTTCTATTCTGTTTTTTGGAGGTGATACATTATGTCAAGGGTGTTGCTTGTTACCAGTGTCAGAATTCAACAAACTATACTGGAAAATATTTGGGATAGCATTATTTTATAAAGTGTGCGTTTATTCTGGTGCAGATCACAATGAAAACTGGATATCAAAAGGTGCAACTGCTTGGATATGTCTCTGCAGTTTAGCCAAAGTCTGCGATCTCAGAAATATGTTAAAAAATATAACCCTTTCTAATTAATGTTATCTGTTGTTTCTGCTGAAAGTGTTTGCTTTTTAATTAGAGCAGGGTTTTGTTACAGGTTTTCAATTTCTGTCTTTACTTACAAGATGAAATCACAGTAGGCAAACTTGGCATATGCAGATGCCCTTTTACAGTAGGAAACGGTTGTATTTAATAAACATTCACTTAATAAAAAATCCATAGTAACTTCAGAATAACATGTCGATGCAGACTGAGGAGTGGCAGGCATTGCTTGCAACTGTGTGCAATATTTTCAGTTTCAAGGATGGAAGATATTCAGCATCAGCGTACATCATATAGGTCTTAGTTCACTATTGCTGAGAGCAGTTTGATATCTGAAGTTTGAACGTGGTCAGTCTAAACAAATGATTGAACTCTGGCATCACACAATCTTTGTGTGTGTGTACTAACTGGTAACTAGGCAGTGTTTTTTCTCAGGTTGTTCTGTGTCTATGTGTTAAAAAAGAAAAAGTTGATTGTTAAAGCATTTTCTGTGCAACTCTGAAACCTGTGCTGAAAGGAAGTATTAGATTCACCTTCTGAGAAGACTTGGATAGAGGAATCCTTAATATTTGCTTGACTTAGACATGTACAAGATTTGAAAATCTATAGTCATGTCCAAACTTCAACAATTAAAGACAGAAATATGTGCTTAAAACCTTATGAAAGCTTGAAATTAAAAGATGCATAGGGTTTAGAGCTAAGCAGGTGTTTTCAAGCCTAGTAGATGAAAGTTTGGAACATACATCTGTTACAGATGTCTTTCTACTTTGAGAAGTCTTTGAACAGCGTGTTGTAAATATGTTAATCATATGAAAAACAAGCAGATGAAATCTGCACCTTGCAGTCTTGATGTTCTTTAGTTTCCACGTGTGATAATTATGTGCCATTACATTCTGTTTTAAATGTTTGACTTGAGTATCCTAGAAATAAGCCTCCATTTGATAGTAGGCCTTGTCTGGTTTTAGGTTTGTTTATTTTAATTTAAGTCTTGGTAATATTACTCTTCCCCTCTGCCACGTTCATTACAGTGAGGGTAAGAAGGAGATGAAAGTCCTTCTTAAGCAACATACTTATGGTCTTAAGAAGTTATCTTTAATCTAATTGACAAGAGTCAGTGCCCAGTAAGACTCTAAAAAGGGTTTGTAGCCAAAGACAGGTAGTAAAATTTTATTAGTATATTTGCAAATTAATCTTAAGATTGTAAGAAACTGATATCCAAATGTTTAAAACAACATTTCTATGGTAGCATGTGCCACCAGAAGGACAAGAAATAGGAGTAACAGATTAGGTTTTACAGCACTTGTAGCCATCCATTTATTCTGTGACACTGGTGAATCTCTCTTACTCTGGCTTCTTTTACTTTTTCCTGTTGTGGAAACAAAACGCTTTCTGGCTACTGTTATCCAGTCCATCAGGACAGTTCAGATACTTGTTTGTTTTAGGTCATAGCCAGCACTTTGTCTAACGAAAACCAGTGTGTGTTCTGCTCTCTTGGTTAAGTTAGTGTGCATGAGAAAAATGTTGTACACAGTTGCGTCGTTTTGTCAAGCATCCAAGTTTGAAAAGGAAGATCCTTCAAAACAGAATGTCAGCAATTTTGGAAGGAAAAACATAGCCACCGAGAAGTATATCAAACTTATCCCATTGTGGTGTTATTTAATCATTTTAAAACCATAACTGAGAGTACCAAATGCCATTGACAACATTCGAACAGTCAACGCAGTCTTCATAACACAATGAAGAGAAGCTATCAGAACAGATTATTGCTGCTAGGTTTATCTTAAGACTAGCAGTTAAGAAACTGAGTTTCAGTTTAAAGTCCTATTATTAAAGGTTAAAACTGATTCAATATGCACTCGTAATTCAGTTTTACTTGAAAAAAAATTAGATCAGATCTAGTTATAGGTTGCATTTATAGCTTATGCAGGAAGCAGTGTAAATGTTGTAAATGGTGATGTGCTAAGCCTGTTTTGGTACTAACACTTGTCAGAATGGATTTCTAACCGTCAATGAGTTGTACTGAGTATTAAGATTCAAATAATAGAAATGCTATTGGAATATGCACTAGATTTGGTATCCATTTTTTTTTTTCTAAAGTAATCTTTGGTGGGATTTTTTTTTTGTAGTTTATCACTTCTGTACACTGGGTTTAAAAGATAAATACAGTGCCTGTGAAAATAGTGACTAAAACATTAAGATACGTGCCATCACTTTGAATCCTCTGTTCAGTTCTGGGCCCCTCACCAGAAGAAGGATGTTGAGGCTCTGGAGCGAGTCCAGAGAAGAGCAACGAAGCTGGTGAAGGGGCTGGAGAACAGACCTTATGAGGAGCATCTGAGAGAGCTGGGGATGTTTATCCTGGAGAAGAGGAGGCTGAGAGGAGACCTCATTACTCTCTATAACTACCTTAGGGGAGGTTGTAGAGAGGAGGGAGCTGGGCTCTGCTCCCAAGTGACAGGGGACAAGACGAGAGGGAATGGCCTCAAGCTCTGCCAGGGTTGATTTAGGCTGGACATCAGGAGTAAGTTTTTCACACAAAGGGTCACTGGGTATTGGAACAGGCTGCCCAGGGAGGTGGTTGATTCACCTTCCCTGGAGGTGTTTAAGGCATGGGTAGATGAGGTGCTGAGGGACATGGTTTAGTGTTTGATAGGAATGGTTGGACTCAATGATCTGATGGGTCTCTTCCAACCTGGTGATTCTATGATTCTATGTTTCTATGATCACAGGATACAATAAACATAATGTGACGTAATGAATACCTAGTCAAACACCAGTGTACTAACTGAATGTCATTTAAAAGATCAAGTTATTTCTCTGAAGAAAACAAAACAAGAAACTGTGTTAATTGAATAGATAAAGTATAATTTGCGTTTTTATTTTTCAAAATAACCAAAATTAATCAGATTAATGCTTTTTGTTTAATAATTCAGACAATAAATCTGTGAAGATTTGTGTTCTCAGAGTAGTTAACTAGTCCGTAATGTTGGCTACAATAGTCCCATTTAAAAAAATGACCTTTTAAAGAGGCTCTATAAAATTAAATTTTAATGAGTGGCAATAAATGGTGATACTTCCATAGGAGGAAATGCAGTACTAGCCTGAAGACTTTGCCTTATGCGATCAGCTTCAGTTCTGTGTTATGTATCATCTTTCACTAGTTTCAAGCATAGGGAGATAATACAACACGAAAGAAATCAGAATACTTTTAATACTATAGTTAGTCCAAGACAGCTTCTTGGCTGAGTAATGGTATTCCTGTCGCTTTTGTGATGCTTTTTCAGAGAAGTACTTTTTAAATTTTATTTTTAATAGGATATTATGCTATTTTAAGCCTCTTAAAGTTAAAAGGCTCGTTGAAGGAGTATTTCGGATGAGCAGTGTCTAAACATGGGTGTGTACTGCTGAGAAAGCATGGCACTGTTTTCCTAAGAGGGAGAGGAGAAATTTAAACTCGTGACCCTTCAGGGATTTAAAAAAAAGAACTAACCAAGCCCTTCATGAAGAGCATGAGGAAAGCAGAAGGGGAAGCAAAGAGAGGGGAGGGGAAAGGAGTGTCAACTTGCATCATTAAACTGGTAAATGGTACTAGAATATCAGACTCCCTACTATCAGCAATGATTGGAATTAATCCAGGAATTTGGAATGGGTCTGTAAATGCATCTTCAATTGTAGCCTTTGGCATAGATTTATTTTTTCAGTCCCTTGGGCACCAAATTTCATTTCCCCATTTGCTAAATGAGAACAATTTATCCTAAATCAACGATAATCAGAGTAAACACTATTATTAATTTATTGTTTCCAGGCTAGGAAAAAACAGTAAAATGAAGCTCTCCTCTCTTATCAGTGCTTTCCCTACCACTTTTGCCCTGAGGATCCTATTAGCAGAAAGCTGAGCAACTCTGTTTCATCAGAAATAAATTATGCCTCACTTTTTTAATGTAAGTACTGAAGGGTTGTAAAGATTAGAAATACGTTTGAACCCACTATCACTTGATGTTATTTTCCTTGATGTTCTGAGCTTCTTTAGGGGAATGAGACAACATGTTCTTTTGAAAGCAAAGAGCAGAGTTGCTTTAAAAGAACACTAGCACAGATTCTGGTTGACGTACAAACTAATTCAAATCTGTACAGAAGTATTTAAAGTAATGTATAGGCAATCTGCAAGAGAGCTGTTAGAATGTCTGCTGTATATAAGAGGCAGAATGTTCACAGGGCAAATAGGTGGTAGAACTAGTCACCCTCATTTTTTAAATGATTAGAAAACTGTAATTCCCCAGGAACAGTAGGCTAATTCTCACTTTCTTCACAAAGGAGCTAAGGATGAGAAAACACCTTTAATTAATAAACACTGCTGGCACTACTTTGGTAACAAGCTGCTCTTAATTGCCTCAGAACAGAGCATTGTATACGAATTCATTTTACTCTTTAAGTGCTATTCTTTGTTGTTGCTATTTTACATTTTTGTAGGAAATAAAAGGAGTTTTGCCAGTCTCCTTGTCACTTAAAGCAAGTCCTGTCAGCTCCCCACTGCTGGGGAGCATTCGGGTTAAAAACAACCCCAAACTTTCCCTTAAGCCCTCGTGATAGCTACAATAGATTGCATTCAGTGCAATCTAAATCCAAAGTAAATTAAGCTGTGTATGAAAGCATTTTTTAATGAACTTGTGCTTGAAATTCTGTAATGAAATTTTATGATGAATGACAGCAGGAAAAAAGTAATTATTCAGTAGTAGCAGAAATACTTAAGGACAGTATATATATCCATTTGATATTTCCATACAAATGTGTGAAAATATTTTGGACTTTTCTGTAAATTTATGAATTTTTTTTTTTTTTACCATGTGATGTGTTCTGAGTTGTTTTATTTAATTTAATCTTCAAATAAACTTAATTTCACTGTAACCATCAGATAATCTGAGCTAGGCAGGAGCTCTGTCTTCTGCCTTCATGGAGCAAGCAAGTATAACTGGCATGAGAGTATTTGAATGTGTGCAGTCACAGTCCTTCAGGTTTTGTTGTTTGGGTTTTTTTCTCCAAACTCTTGTTTCCATTATTAGGAAATCTGGAAATACAAAACTGTAGATAGCTGTGATTTGTGAGGCATACCTGCATTGACATCATAAGGATATTTAGGTTATTCTGTACTTAGAGTGGAAAGACTTAACAAAGAGGACTGGAGGAACAGATATTTTCTTACACAGGCGTGTTCAAATCTTTTCCACTAATTTTGGTTATGGGAAAACCCACAGCAGGTTGTGGAACACCATACAATGTATGTGGAAAATACTAATTTGGGATATTTATAGCAATTTAAACTTGACCTTGACACCTGAAATAATCATTCATTCTTTCTTCTTTTCTAGATTTACTGAGTGACTGAATAGCCAGCAGTCCTGAAGAGAGCAGAAGAAAGAATTGTAAGTAGTAAGACTTTCTCTTAATCTACAGTGCAAAATATATATTGAGAAGGAAGAAATGTTTGAAATGCTTGCACTTGCTTGATTTGATGGTCTAAACAGTTCAGCAAAAAATTGTTCTTCCCACTTAGCATGCTGATGTATGATACACTCGGTGCGTGTACAGCCATGAGGATTCTTGGTCTGGTTTGTTTGTGTTTAATCTTTTTGTGGAGATTGGTTTTAGATGCAAAATATATTACGAAGTTTAGCTTTTGCAGAAAAAAAAGGCACTTACACTTGGTAATAACAGTCTTGGTCATATCAATTGAAAAAGGGATCAACATGTATGAAAACGTAATGCTACTGATTTTTTATAGACTATTGGCTGAAACTTAATTAAAGAGAGAACAGAATTTAAGGGCACTTAAAATTTTAAATTTGTTGGCTGAGATCATGAATGTTCTTCTGGCACAGAACATATATTTGCCAGCCAAGGGATCCTGTAGCTTCTTGTTTGTAGATGTCACCCATTAAGAGTATTTCCTAGTAACAGGACTTGCGAGAGAACATCTTGGATTCACGGCAGATCTCTACCTCTTTTACTGCTCGTTATTTGAGATCTACTTTCTCTAAAGTCAGGTCAGAGATTTGAGGAGTGACATTCATTGCTGTTCCAAATAAAGTGCTTTGTGCAAAGTAGAGCAGATACAACACCTCTTAATTACCGCAAGAGCTGGAATAAGGAACTGTATTGTAGAATATCCTGGAATGTTTAATAGTTATGACATATTTGGCTTAAAATCACTACTTTCAGGCAGGCAGAGAAAAACTTAAAAATACATTTCTGATCACCTAGAATTGGTTATTTCCACCTTTAGTGTTAAAAGGTGAGTGGAGTATGCCCTAGAGTTGGGTATGTTGCGATTTGTATAAAATACTTAATATTTGCTAATAAGAAGAAAAGAAATGACTGTGACACTCCATACTGGTAGTAAGGACACAAACTTGTGAAATGTGAGAAAATGGATGAAAACCATTGAGGTCAGAACATTATGGCTTTTCTTCTCATGTTTGCCTTGGGAAAACAGCATGTTTGAAACATCAAGAAAGTGTGAATGTCATTTCCTATGCTTATTATTCTTTCCCTAACCTTTGAAGTTTTTTTCTTCTTCTTCTTTTATTTTTAATTTTCTAATGGTTCTAAAATTTAATATAGTATTGTGCTAGCTGTTGAAAACATGATCTATCATATCCAAAAAGTAATTAAAACAAAAAGCAATGCAAATAGCATATGAAAATGAACACATTAATATCTTGGCAAAGATATCTTAGGGTGCAGTTTCAAGATCAGCATAGGCCATCCCGAGCCTGTGCTGCAGAGAGAATAGCAGCTTTGATTTCATTGTGTCTGACCCCATGTTTTTTCTTTATATTTACATTGTTGATGGCAAGGATGCAGTAGTCCAATCAGAGGAAGGAAAAAAACACAACCAGAAATCCCAGACTGCTACCCTCCCTGACCCAAGAAAACTCTGTCATTCCAAAACCAAAAGAACAATTTTTTTTTCCATTAGGAATAATTTAGACTTTTATGTTACTGTGCAAATCTGCAGTCTGCGTTGGCAGTGCAAGGGGAAGAGAGTAAGGCTTGGAGCAGTATGTGAAGAGCAGATTTGGGTACTTCTAGATTAGCTTGAGCCTGTTGGAAACTGCTCCAAAAAATGCACTGAAGTCAAGAACATTCAGAAGACTTCTCCATGAAGTAGAATAGACTTAGTATCACAGTATAAATGTTAATGTATAAGGCTCTGTGATACAGCTTCCTGTAAGATAGACTTGTTTTGTCTTCCATCAGAGTGCAGCAGTAGGTATAACTGCTCTAAATGGTGATCTTTCTTTGATGAGCAGCACTTACTAAGTGCTGCAGTTGTCATCAGGTGCAATTTCACTCAATCAATCCCCTAATAAGGGAAGTTAGTGTCATAAGGATGGCTTGAGGCTTATAGTAATACATTTACTCCTATGCAAGTAGAATAAAAAGGTATGGTTCTGATATTTTAATAGTTCAAAATTGATTTCAATTTTGGGCATTTGTTTGTCTGATACTTATGTTTAAATATATTCACATATAAGGAAATTTAGTACTGTCATTGTGATGCTTTTTCTGAAGAATTCCAGGAGCAGCACAAGACTCCCACGAGTCCCGTACTTAAACAAGCAAACTAATGACTGCAAACAACATTGACAGTGCTTATATCTTGATGCCTGGCAGTTAAAAGTTTACAATCCAGAAAATATGTATAACCATTTCTATTATTCAAGGTCATCATAGTAAAGATAGCAAGTAAATTTCAGTTATCTTTAAGATTGTTAGGACTGTTGGAAAATCAAGCCCTGACATTATCTACATAAGGAGCAAAATATGATTAAATATGAGCCTAGACAGGTTTGTGATGGGTATTTCTTATTTAAGATAATTTTTCATTAAATAACACTTCTGATGATCCATGAATCAACGATAAACTGAGAAATAACTATGTAGACGTGTGTATTACATAATAATTGTTATTGCCTGATTCCTTGAAAAGTAGAAAGAAACCCTCTGGGAATTATCTGCCTTACAAATAACTGCAGTCTAAAGGCATAGTTCAAGGCTTAATTCAAAATTGAAGGTAGAAGAAAGAAAATATAATAATTTTAAAAGAGAACTCTTACTTGTGAACACACCTCTTTTACTGTGGTCCTCTTTCCAGTACAGTTCTTGGGACATCATGTTAATAATCTACAGTTTATTCTTTTTAACAATTGGTTGAAAAGATCCATCAAACTCCTAAGGAGATATATTTCCAAAATACTTTAATTACAAGATCCACAGTTGTGCAGAGCTGAATCATTCACAATTTATGTCTATCGAGTTTCAGTACAATGCTGGTGAAAAAAAATTGAGTGAAGGAAAAGAATATTTCAGCTTAAAGAATATACTGGAGTAACCTAAACAAGTTGTAAAGTAATGTAGATAGAACAGTTCCATTGTCAAACATTACACATCACAGTAATAAACGCATAGAAAGTAGCCCTTTTAAGGAGCTATGCCTGATTTTGCGTATAACAGAGGGCACAAATGAAAAGTGATTAATAAAATATCTTTCACTACAATTATAAATCAAATTAAGAGACGCATTAAAAAATTAACAGAACGTATTCTGGAAATCACATACAGTACAGGAATGTCTTCCCCATTCAATTTCCGAGAAGAGGGTTTCCATTAGTTACAGTGGAGTTATAGAACATTAAATATCCAACACAAATGTTGTACCATCCTTTTGCCGAAGAAGTTACTCTGGAATGGGAAGCTGATTTACAGTGTTATGGGGAAGATAATATGGTGTGTTTTTGCATGAGATGCAGTAATTTATATCTCCATAAACTTAGTTTGGGCATGTCGCTCTTGTTTAGTTCATGTTGGACAGCTGCTGGAAGGCCAGTGAAAATGCAGATAGAAGGGAAATCAGTACGCACCAAGTAGAACAAATAAAGTAACAATATTGTTAAAAAGAGGAGGAAAACATGAAAATACTTTAGATTTTATTTTTAGTCCTTGTTCTTGGAAGGAACGTGGGGGAAAATCTAAGACAACCTGTGGATAAAGAATTGTTGTTGGAATGGCACTATTTTAGCTGCAGTGCAGGGACTGCTACTCACTTCCAGAAGCAATACAACCAAAGTTACATAATGAAATTCTTACTTTGTGTTGGCTTTCTAGAAGTATTTTGGGACTTTCCTATGTGTGCTTCCCCCACACAAAATGAAAAGGCTGTTCAAATGCCTTCAAAAGTGTAGGTGACTGTCCATTGGAAGTCACAGTTCTGGGCACTAACACATAGCTTATAAATTAGTGAACTGCTTTGGAAATGTATAATAATCCAACACTGACAGGCATCTGTACTTTCACCAAATTTTATAGTGCAAGTACCTCTCTCTGAGTTTACAATTAGGAACATTGGAAATATTTCTGATGCACTTGAATTTAGGCATGTTTAAGATGCCAAATCCCAATAATGAATGCTTTAGAATAATGAAAGCATTGATTTCCTCAATGTCTGTAATTTTTTGTACCATTTTAAAACTTGAAACTTTTAAACAAATAACTACTTCTTTAGTCTCATGAACCCAGAATCTTTTACACATGCATATGTGTGTGAGAAGTGTATGCAGTGTTAAATAAGAATTAGTAAGAAGTGTTCTCTTTTATTTAAAAATATTAATGTTTTGATACCAAAACTGGTTTTCTATTGTTATTTCCACAAACTCGCCATGGCTAGAAGTTGATTATCTGTGTAAAAGCAGGAGTAGGGAATGGAGAGTGGAAAGGAAAATGGATTTTAAGGAAAAAGGATAATATCCTAGCCAACTGTATCATACATGACAAGGGTATGGTAGTGTATCATGGAAAAAAAAAAAGGTTAGAGAAAAGTCAAATAATTTAGTTTGATCATACATTTAGAGAAGGATAATAAGTAAAAGGACTAATGAATTCAAGTAATATGAGTTCGTCTCCTGTGCTTGTCAGTGTCCTGTAACTGAAGAAGCATCGTTTTGCTGTGTAAAAATAGTAATACATCTTCTCCTTTATGGTTTCTGTCTTAACTATTTTAAATTACACATTCATCAGGTCAAAAGCTAATGCATGTTGTGTGTGTGTGAACAGTAACCTATTACAATGACTGTATTTATTTTAGTTGCTTAAATAGCTCCACTGCCATATACTCCTAATCATTGCTGGTGACTCTTGGCACTCGTAGTGTATACACTACATAATAAGTCATAGAATCTGCTGTATATGTCACCTAAATGTGTCTTCTGTACATCTGATATCTGCCTGAGATGAGTCGTGTGCTTTCTCTGTAAACAGTTTTTATGAATCTATACTATCTTGTGAATAACATATTCGAATTTATATTATTTTGCTATAATTTCAAAACTTTTTATTAAAAGTGGGGAGGGTTCTGTTGTCACTAACATTGAGTAATATAGTTGAGAAATTCTTTTCCTACTTCTCAGCAGAAAATTGCTGTTTACATTAGGTCTAAAAGTGAAAATGGATTAGTTTGGAAAACTCTCTTTAAAAGGTAGATAAAATGATGTAAAATGCAACCTGTCAGCTAAGCAAACCCATATAACCATATTCCTCAAAAAAATAGTGGTTATTCCAGAGTATGTAGTATGACAATGAGATCCAGATTCTCCAGCCAAGGGAATGTTTTATATCAAAGAAAATCTTCTCTGAAAATCCTCTTCAGAACATTTCTAATGTTTTCTAACTGGCAGGAAATATCATGAACCAACAAGTCATATTTGATTTTTTTTTTCTCCTCTATACCCTGAAAAAACCCCTAGTAGTACAGTAAAATGGAACTGAATTTCTTGAACTTGCTTCTTATTCTGTTAGTGAATGTTCAGAACATTCAAGGAAATACATTTGAGGAAATACAAAGACATTTCCTGTGCGGTTACATTGAATCTATTTTAACTTTTCTGCCAATTCAGTTATGGACATTCGAGAATTTTTTAACATCAGCTTTTCTCTCCTTTTTAACTTTCCCTGTCTTTCCGACTGTGCTCACTTCTATACATATATCATTCGGGGTTTTTTTCATCTTCTCCAATGGGAAAGATAGGTTAGTAAGACCGATGTTTTCTTTCTGAAACTTGTTTTTTTTCAGCTATGTTTCCTTAGGTGGGGCAAAAGAAGAGAAATGCCGAATGCAGAACTTGAAAAAATCGGGTTTTATTACTACTACATTACAAAATGCTTGGCAGAAGTGTGGAGAAATCTAGCTTCCATTTCTCAGTAAAAGAATCTGTTATCAAATCTCCATTTCAGAAAAAAAAGTTTTTCTTTCATAAAAGAGGAGATTTAGTAATCAGAATTGTCTTGATGATTCCAGTATGTGAGAAGTGGTTGGATTAATCTTTTGATTATTTTAGGGTCAAAACTCCGCTGTTAAAATTTAATCTATAGTTCAGCATTTAAAGCAAGTCCATTATGATTCTGCAGTGCAACCCTTGAGGTGTAGGATAGCCAAAACAGCCGGTATTTCATATTGGAGGAAATTAATCTTCACACTGTTAATGTCTTTTTATCTGTGTTGCGTCAATTTGGGTATCACTTGTATTGAATAAATTTAGCAATATAAATATTAAAACTTAAACCGGGATTTGACTTCTCCAAATATTTTGGTATATACGTTGAATAAATGCTGTCATTAAGAAAATATTTTTCTGGGTTTTCAAGTCCAAGAATAAATAGTTTTTCAGACAAGCAGAAAAGACATGGTATACAAGACCTGTTCTGATATCCTTTGCCCTTTACATGTGGTCTTCCCTAGTTTAATCAGAAAAGATCCTACTAATCATGCTGTGTATGCTATCACCTTTTCTGCAAAAATAGTGGAAACAGTAACTGGAAAAACTCTTCCTGGTTCCTGCTTCCTATACCTGTTCCTGTTAACTCTTGTCCCTTACTCAGCTCTTTGTGTCATTTCTCTGTAGTTTTTGTGTGAAGCAGCCAGTGGCAAATTTCATTTCCACTCAAAATTAGAGGAAACCAGGAGAGGAAAGCAGAGCAAAATCATGTTTGTGAAGGTCTTTGCAGACTGAAGCAGGAAGCAGTGTAGCATTAGAAACAGCAGCATGCACGAGGTAGCGTCCTGCTTGTCCCATACAGACCCTGGACTGAGGAACAAAGTTTTTGGTTATAGTCGGCACATCTCTTGTCCTTAAGTACTAGTTGCTGAAATGGAAAATATTGTGGAACTGTATGGATTCTCTGGAGTACAGCACCTAGGAAATTATGTGAATTTAAGAGTATAAGATTTTGTCATCATTTCTTATGAAAAGCTTCTGTCTCTTATCTATGACCAATGCACAAATTCACTCTGTTCCTGCACAGGTGTTCGCTCATACTATTGAGCACTATCACTGAAATGGAGATTTGAATTTTCATTTAACAGAGTTTATTCTAAATGGCTGTCAGCACAATCAAGTGTTTGCTCTGAAAAGTTAAAACCAAATTAATACATAGAACTGTGAGGTGACACATGCTTACATGGAGTAGTGTACAGAATGCTTACAATAGGCAGCAGATTTTTACAGCACTTTTCTGACACTTTTTTTTAGTGCTATTGGTTATTTCATGGTCTTGATAACAACATTTGCAGCAGACTAGACTAATTCACTGAAATGTTCTCTCAGTGACATAGACAACCACTCCTCTCTGATAGCACCCGATCTAGTAAGTACCTCTGCTAGCATCTGAAGCCAAGGGGGAAGACATTTGTCATTTCAGACATGCAAGGTAGTAAATGGATCATGGGGGAATGGTAAGCCACCTCACTCTGCCTTTGTAAATGGCTCATCACCTTTCAGTGGGCCTAACTACGTGGCCTTTTCACAGTCCTAGAAGTTCTATTTCTTATTCATTTAATGCCAGCATGTGATTACTTGCATGCAGTTCCCCCCTGCCTTTGCTTTATTCCCTATAGTCTGCTTGCTCCAATATACACATAATTACTCTAGGCAATGTATCCTCTCCTTTAGGCTCTCTTACATTATTGCTGATTGCAGTTCTTTCTGTTTCACGCCCTGTGTTACTGTTCCTTACCATCTATAATGCATTGTAACCATAGATACCATGCACAATTCAAACATGAATCCTCAAGACCCCATGTTTTCTATTGTAAATATTTTGAAGAAGAGTGATTATATTTCAGATCAAAGCTTCAACAGAATATTAATTAAAAACATTGCTTAAGAGAATTAAAACTACATGCCCAGCAATGTGTATCCTTAGGAGTAGAGGATGAAGTCAAATCACGACTCCTGCATGTCAGCATGAAGTGCTACCAAAAGGTAGCTTATTGTTGTGTTAGTGATCTCTCAAGCCCCGATCCAAAGTCAATTACAATGAAGGTAAGGCTTTCCGTTGATTTTAATTTACCTTGGAATAGAGAACTTTATTATAGTTTTAATTAATAGCTTCAAAATTGTTCTCAGGATTAATAGAAGTCTAAAATATTATTATTCTCCATTCCAGACGTGGGCAGCCTTCACATCATGTACTCTCAGGGTGTTAAGCAGCACAAGTACTTTAGCTGGTTGGTTGTGGTTAATTTTTATTTTTATTTGGAGAGGGGAAATCTCATGCTTATTATGAGGATATTTTGAGTTAATAATATCCTTAGCTCCATTAGAGAAATCTTCTGTAGGAATTCTTTAAAAGCAGAAATTATGTCTCTGTATATGGCTATTAAAATCATTATACATTTTTAAGAGTAAATAAATTTAGGAGCAAAGAAATGCATAAGGCAGCACCCTCCTATCAAGGGCATATACCACGCACCAGATGGAAAACAAACTGTGTTTACAGCATTACCACTATCGCCACTGACACTACTAGATCTACAATATGTTATAGCAGCAGCTCCATTAACCTTGCTAGTTCTGTTGGAGTTGCCTGGTAGTTTGCCCAATCTGTGTTTGTTGTCAGCAAGTGGATTGAATTAGAAGCTTTTCATTCTGTTTATTGACCTTTTCCCTCCCTTCTCTATTTAGGCTATAGTTCATTAAAAATTGTTGTACTATTGCTCTGTAAAACATCACAAACATATATTTCTGGAACTGTCTGCCTCTGCATATGTAAATTTTACTGTCTTACCTCAGAGTGATACTTCAGGAAAACAGTTGATAGTGAATGTGCTGGAAAAAGCCTGGTTGTTACTTAGTTGATTGCCGTGGTACCTAATGGGACTTGTCTGTGCTGATGACCTTACTGGCACCAGGACAAGCTGCTCCCTCTCAAGTCAGGCTTGCCCACAGTGTTTTCCACCTTTCAAGTAAGAGCAGTCTTCACCACTTTTATTTATTTAGCACGGTCTACTTCTTTGTTTGAAGTTTTAGGGAGCAGTTGAGGATGTTTGTTTTCTAAATGAGTTAACTAGAAGAGTCATTCTCTTTCCCTTACCTCGATGCTTTCCTTCAGGCAAGTGAAAAGATGTGTTGTTTCTAACCTGTGGCCTATATTGATGGAGGTACTTCATACCACAATCCCATCATCAGTTCAATTCAGCAGGCACCAGTGCAGCCATTAGACATTGTTATCAACCTGTATTTGTGCCTCAGAAATTCATACGCAACCCTAACCAGAGAACTGTATATGATCCCATAGAAACAGTTTTCTGCTGTTGTGGTTTTCAGCTGGGTACATTTCCTACTTCACCTGGTGACTGCAGTAGGAGTTCTACCGCAAGAGAGAAACAAAACCTTGCATTTGGGTGAGGAAAAGAGCAGAGTGACCCCTCTCCCTGATGCTCTTTGACAGACTAAACTCATTGTGGACTAAGATATTACATTAGCTAGAAAATCTGAATGCCTTAGGAAGCTCTTTTCAATTAGATTATTATTTGGAATGAGATTATGCCCTCCAGAGATCTATTGGAAAACACACCTAAGCTATTTCTTGGCATTCTTTATCTTTGCTTTTTATTTTTTTCTTTGGTAGTTCAGTTTATTAACATTATAGAGGAAACAAAGCTGTAAGGGTAAGGAAATTATTTCAGAAATTGAGATAGAAACAGCCTGATACTGGCTTTGTGCAACCTCCCTTCCACTTCTTCCTGTTGTGTGAGTAGTGGTGATCAGGCAGCTGTGACTTTGCTCAACACTACTTGCCACAGCAAGCTGAATAACCTCCTGACCTTCAGCTCCATTGTGATACACAGGTTTCATTTTCTCTGAGCTGAAAGCAGCTTGTGCTGAAGGAAAATAAGGCCTGCTTCTCAGTTTAGACAAGATCCAAGACATTGCATCAGGAATCAGGCAGACTGCAGTAGGTGCTTTTTTTCCTGGGGTATAAAATATGGCAAATGGAAAAGTTAGTTGTTTTCTTGCTACCCTTACACTCATCCCACCTTGCACAAAAAAATTAAATAGATTGTTCTATGAGGAGTAATGAAAGAAAAATTAAAAAAATTAAGAATTTAAAATTTTGTGTCTGCATAGTTTCAATATCCCCATTCTGCTTAAAGCATGTGTCTGCATGCTGTGATCTGCATAAGGGCAGCCAGAGTAACATGTATGATTCTGAAAATTTACACTCAATTTATTCTTCCAAATTGCAATGTCATATAAATTATTTTGAAAGTCCAGCAGTCATAATAGCAATAATAGACCAGTGGTTATTTTCTACATCCGCAAGTACTACTTTTGCATCTTAATGCAAAGCTTATCTTGCACTGGGTCTGGAGTTTCATTGCATAGTCTAAAGCCATTTCGTAAAAGTCCTTTCAGATTAGTTTATGTTAATTAGTGAATGTGTCTTGGCAGAACAGTTTCATATTTTCAAATGAAGTGTGGTCTAATCACTCTGAAAAGAAGTCCATCATAACCATTATGTTAGTAGGAACGGGACGGTAATAGATATAAATGAGGATATATTGATCTAGGAAATCGTTAGCTCATCATTGTAACTGCAGGTATGTAAGTTATGGGGATTGGTACCACGAAGAGATAAGATGTGGACTATACGCTTTCCTAGTTTTAGCAAGGGATGGTATTTGGTATTATGGGCTTATATAAAGATGATTTAACAGCTCCCCTCCGCATCTTATTTTGCAGATGGCATGATTCTTAGACTGTGGTACACAGTCCACTAAGCTGGATCATGTGAATCTAAACTTTCTAGGCCACAGATTCTTTCTGTACTCTGTCTGCATATACAAGTGAGCAAAAGAATCCTTTATACTTAATTCTTATAGATACTTACATCTCTTTTACCTCACTGTCCTACTAGTAGCATAATACTGCACCACAGAATTCAGAACAGCTTATACAGCTTGTATTTGAGGTTAAACTTCAGGTCACTACTAAGATCATTCCAGTTTTGCATTTCTGATGTTTCCTTGACAGAATGTGTGTTTTCCTTCTAAAGACTGGAGTGTGCTGGGATAAGACCTGTCCCTCAATTGTCATGCTAAACTAGTCATTAAACTGTATTTCTAATTAAGGAAGGTGCTTATTTTCCCAATTAAAGGTCACTGCCTGGGTTTGATCTGCTCTTTGTTATTAGAGGAGACAAAGTGCATATTAGGTTCCATTTTTCCTAATCTGTCTTAAATTATATATTTAATAACATCAAACTTTAAATGCACTTTTCTTCTTCATGGGTATTATTAGAATTATTACAGTAATTATGCATTATTTAATCTATCAGTGTCATGGACATTTGTCTTCTATATTTGCTTTTAACATTAAAATAATATTTCTGCCCATATTAAGTATTATTCTTTCTTAAAGAACTATAACTATCTACAAAACTTTGGTTCTACCTCAAAATATTGCAAATCAGCACAGTATATCTTCTGTCTATGATGTTTCTTTTGTGTTTAGTACTGGAGTTGGCTTCTCTACAGAGCTGTCAAAGAGAGTGAAGCTGAACAGTTGTGGAAAGCTCCATGTGAACTGTCATATTTACCTTTAACAGAATGCAGTATCAGGCTGAAATCCGGTATATCCTGTCACGGTGAAGTTGAAATAATGCTTTTCTGGATACCTGATAATAGAAGAGGTCATTTTTTAGAACAACCTACCTTGCAGTAAATGGTTTAAGAGAAGCCCTGGTGAGCCATCTTTCATTCAAGCCTGTTATAGACAGTTCTTTGTCTATAACAAGACAACAGGGAAGTCCAAATTGATAGCTGAGCCCTACCAATGTCACTGGTGCATTCATTCCTTCGTGTACTTTCCCTGCAGTGCTTCTGAAAGATGAAATAGTGCTTACGTTGATGAAAAGGAGTGTATAGCAAGAACTTTTTTTTTTCCCCAACCATTTGGACATAATAAGAAATAAGACATCGTAAGGTAGAATTTATGTGCTTCTCTCTTTCACTGAGACTTCTGACATGATATTCTTTTAGAGGCTTTATTATGAGCACAATTTTATGTATGATGCATGTGGGCAGGTATGTAAAGCTGCAACATAAAGAAGAGAATAAAAAAAACAGAGGGAGAGTCACAGAGCAGATACCAAGCTTCTGTGAGAGCATCAATCAGGATAGGAAATGAGAGTCTTTCCTAACAAAGAAGATAATCTGAACTCATGGACAAATCAGGAGTGACTCTGGTTGATCCATACAGTTTAGTGTTTTAACTTTATAAGTCTCTTTCCCATTTGGTCAGGCATTAGAACAGTAACTTTCTGTGCAGAGTATTTGTTTTTATTCAGATGTTTTTGCAGTTATGGTTGTGGACATAGATCCAGAATCATGAAAAAAGGACAGCATTGTCTTGACTTGATTGTTGTCTTCTCCTGCATTGCCGGCATGAGTAGAGGTTGCAATATTAAATAAGCAGACAGGAAAATGTATTAGACAGAAAATTATTGGCCACCTAATAGCTATAGCCACTTTTTAGTACCACACACTGAGACCTTGCCCTTGTTCTTTACACCTTTAAAAAAATCTTGACTCTATTATTGGAATTCTGTCTATAAAGACATGCCACTGAAATCTGTTTACTTCTTAGTAGCTTTTGCAATGAAGAACAGATCTAATTTATTCTTTATAAGATTTGTTGTCTCCCAGAGTGTTATCTTTATGCTATTGCTTTACACGTCAGGGTGGTTTGGGCTTCAGGGAATGCTAATTTCTGCTAGATTTGTTACAACTTGTTATTCAATATCTTTACCAATTATCTGAGTCTTTTAATTGCTAATCAAGGTTGCAGTTGGTAGGAGTGAATACAACAGGGGTGAATAAAGATATGGACACAAAACTGCTGTGTGACTTAGTTAACCCATCCAAATGTACAATATTTCCTTCTATGGGAATGGAGTGTGCGTCACAGTTACTGAGTAAGGGAATGTACCATGGAACTGCTTAAGTGAAAGTTCATGGAGAAATCGGAAGACAGCAAAGGAAATAATGTAATCATAGAATCACCAGGAAGAGACCCATCGGATCACTCGATGATCCGATGGGTCGCTTCCAGCCTGGTGATTCTATGATTCTATGGATCATTGAGTCAAACCATTCCCACCAATCTCTAAACCATGCCCCACAGTACCTCATCCACCCGCACCTTAAACACCTCCAGGGAAGGTGAATCAACCCCCTCCCTGGGCAGCCTGTTCCAATGCCTAATGACCCTTTCTGTGAAGAATTTTAAACTTATGTCGAGCCTGAACCTCCCCTGGTGGAGCTTGAGGCCATTCCCTCTCATCTTGTCCCCTGTCATTTGGGAGAAGAGACCAGATCGCTCCTCTCCACAATCTCCCTTCAGGTAGTTATAGAGAGCAATGAGGTCTCCTCTCAGCCTTCTCTTCTCCAGGCTAAACACCCCCAGCTCTCTCAACCGTTCCTCATAAGACCTGTTCTCCAGCCCCTTCACCAACCTCGTCGCTCTTCTCTGGACTCATCCAGAGCCTCAACATCCTTCTTGTGCTGAGGGGCCCACAACTGCACACAGGATTCAAGGAGCGGTCTCACCAGTGCCGAGAACAGAGGGAGAATAACCTCCCTGGACCTGCAGGTCACACCATTTCTGATACAAGCCAAGATGCCATTTGGCCTTCTTGGCCACCTGGGCACACTGTTGGCTCATGTTCAGTTAGCTATTGACCAACACTCCCAAGTCCTTCTCCCTCTGGCAGCTTTCCAACCATGCTGGAAACATGATGGTCAAAGTTCCTTCCAACGCAAACCATTCTGTGATGGCATTCCTGAACAACAAGAATTAATTTAAAGGAGGGGACAGGGAAAGACATCAAAACAAAAAGTACAAACACCAGTGCAGAGTGAGGGAAGTTAAAAGGGGAAACTACTCAGTGACTTGATGAGAAGACAAGTAAAAGCAGCCTTTGTTTCCTTGTCTGTGTGTTCTCTCCAAGTGATGATGCATATGACAATAACCTCCACCATGATTTATCTTTAGTACTGTGAACTTTTCTTCAGGTTCTGCTCAAACACCACTGCTTTTGCCTGTTTACTATTACGTTAGCGTTGACTGGACTTTGTTTAGTTGAATGTGTTGTATGCTGAATAGTTTTCAGGTTTCCATACTTGAATGCCCATTACCAGGTCAATTATAGTTAATATACTTAATATGGTATCTGCTTTATTAATCATCAAATGTTGTGTTTTATCTAATAAATAGAAGTACAAAGTTAAGTCTGAGGAAAGGAGAGAATGGTTGATTCTCACAGCAGTTGCTACTTCCTGCAACAACAATAGAACAAGATGGAATAACATCCCAAACAATCCTGGGGTTTGCAAGTGCAGGCGTGTAAGAATAACAGCATGAAAACAACAGTATGAGAACAGCAAGCACAAAACTCTGCAATGCAGGCTTTGGATAAACACGGGATCTAGGTACAAGTTTAAGAGCTGTCAGCAAAAGCATGTTAGAGAGATTTGAAAAGGCTGACCCTTAGCATTAGAAAGTTTAAGGCACCTGAAGTACTATGCAACCCTGGCAGCTGCTCAGAATGACCAGTGTGTTGTGACCAGCATACAAGGGGGAAAATATTGCAATCTGAGCTGCTGTTCAGTGTCCTACCCCTGCTTAAAGTAGAGGATCAGTCGAGTGTTGTAAAAAAAGATTCTAATCTCCAGCCTGAGACTGTGTGACAGTGATATCGGGACTAACACTATGATGGATGTCATTAATACTGCTGGTGGGTGTAAGGCTAAATACAGGTGAAGAGGCATATGACCATATACTGAAGGTATTATACCAGTTCGAAGTTGATGTTTCTTGTAGCCTGTTTTTCTTTTCTCCCAAAGTAGCATTCATGTTACAGTTCATGTATGCCATCAGCTACAGACCCTGCATGTAAACCTATCCTCTGTGCAATAGCATTTCTGAAATAGTTACAATAACAGGCAATAACAGTTGTGGGATTCAAGTCCTCACTTGCCCTTGTCTTACTAGGACTGCAGCAAGACACATCATGTAGTTGTGTAGTAACTTGGTTTCCTCCCTAGGATGTCTAGACTAGCACGGTAGAGATATACAACAGGTTTATCATTGATCATGCTTTTTTTCCTTATTAGGAAATGGAAGAGTAATTATTGCGTATTGTTAAAAGCTGCAGGCAAAAGGAAGTTAAGAGAAAAAAATAAAGCTCTATTCTTCTTTAAGAGCTATAGAATGAGACCTGGAGTACCATATGATAGTTTGTAATATGCAGAAGGATAGAAAAGCAGTAATATGGCTCTTGAGAGTTTTTGTTTATTCTTATCTGGATTTTTTGATGGGTCCCTTTCCTAGTTTAGCTCCCTTAGTTGCTTTGAGTTTGAAAGAACATTCTTATGGCTTTGCCTTTGTTTAAGATCCCTGATGGCAATTAAACCCAAGGGCAATTGAAACCTTTAACTAGAACTGCGAGATCAGTGCTTTTTCAGCACAACTTGGAGCGAGATTTTTTTAATATCATATGAAGATCAAGTGAGGCAGGGAAAATCTGACCAGTTCGGTAGTAACGTTTTACAGGATGAAGGATTTCCTTGCAAATCAGGAAAATGTTTCTTCATAGGAAGTCCTATATATCCTAACTAGACATACATGAGCTTCTTGTGTAATTTAATAGTAATTCTTAGATTTTACAGGTTGTTTTGATTTAACAAGTTTCAATCTTAAGATTTATATGGAAATGAAGTATTTAGCCTTCCTAAAATACAACTCGAGGTACAACTGTAGTTACAGGACATGGCTAATGATGGCTATAGCTTTTTATGACATCTCCTTGGTAAGCTTCAGAATGACCTTGTCAAAGTTAAAAGCTCACAACGTTCATATTTTGTTTTTATGGCATTATGATTCTGCATAGCAGTGTTAAAAACAAAAACACAGTATAATTATACTGTCAATCAAGCACCAGAAAAGGCATTTTCCACCAGCTTTGCACCTACTAAACTGTAAATAATTTATAAAATTAGAAGTGGTGACTAAGTGGAGGCATTTTGGGGCTAGTTAAGCACTTGTCATAGCTCTGTGGTTTAAGTGACCCCACACACTGAGCTGTGCTTGCTTACTTTTGTCCTGTGTGAGGAAAAATGGTCATTTGTTCTTGGTTTGCTGTTAGTGCACCTAATAAAAATATTAAGCTGTCAATAGAGCTGCGAACAGGTGTACAATGTATGTTGTAATGATGTTTTATTCATTTGAATTTCCAGCCCATTTAATCTCATCAAACAAACAACAAAAATATTTTCTTCATTACCTCCAATTAATGTAAATGTCAAATGTTTGAATATGTTATCAAATGCATAATTCAGTACATGGGTTGATTTGTGGGGTATTTGCATTAAAGGAACAATTAAAACAACCAAAAAAAAAAATCCAGAAGACACGTTCATACCTGTTGTCATGCTGTTACAGAGATGTTGCACTTGTTTCTGTGATATCTTCTTTTAGAACATGGTAAAGAAGTTTCTTGAAGCCTTTGAATTTACCATCAATTCTATCTGTTATCTTAGAAATGTTAGTAATTGTTTAGTATTCATTTTTAAACAAGGTTTATTTACTGTCCATTATCTGTTCTCTTAATACATAATGTTTAAAAATTTAGTTGACAGATACTAATCTCAAATAATTGATCTGTCAGAGGATAGAAAACTGTTTTATAGGCAGGTAAAAAATAATGCTTTCCAGCAGGGTAGAGACAATAAAATAATTATTAGATGTATGTCCATTAATAGTTTTCGCTTCTTTAACTTTTCTTGTACTTATTTTTGACTTAGTCTGTGCCCAACTCCTCAGTTCTAATGTGGAAACAAATGTTTCTCAACTATTTCTTAGTGCTGTCTTGACAGCTTAATTAAACATTTTATAGTAAGTGGGACTGAAACCCTTAAAAAAAGGAGAATACATTTCAAAGGCCTAAATCATAGGTCATAAAAGTAATGATGCCTGGAAGTGGACTTCTCAATCTCAATTGAAATATCTGAATAGAAATTATATCCATAGATTCAAATATCCTGTAGATATCACTCAAAGTAATGAGTAAACTTTGTTTTGGGCTGATTGTTTTGGTTTATTATATGATGCTTTATTCATTAGTATGTGTAGCTTTCATTCCTGCTATACTGTCATGCTGCAGACAGTGGATCAGAGGTCCCACTGCAGTGCTGTGGTGGACACAAGCTCAGGTCCAAGAGGAAACATAGATGTGTGAGCCGATGTTGTGTTTGGATGAGCAGGACTCTGTTACTTTTAGGAGAGCACTGTTAAGATATTCTGCATTTACCTAGGCAGGCAAGCACACTGAGTACCAGAAAGAGAGTACCAGAAACAACAGAAAAATATTGCAGCCACATAGTAATTATTTAGCACTTCTAAAACTCTCATTATTTGGTTCAATTGGTAGATTACTCGGTTAGGTGACATTGTGTTAAGTCACATATTTATGCCCATACAATATGCTGGGATTCCGTAACTCTTTAGACTGGTGAAGCCTACAGAGCTGTGAGTGGGATATGCTGCTTGTAATTTTCGCCTTTACAGTTAAACCAGAATTGTTTGTTTATTTTTTTTATGGTCACTGGAATTCTAAGATTCTGCAAAAAATTTCAACCTGTTATCTACTTTTTTTTTGTTCCTGGTTGTCCTTTTCTGATTCTGGGCTGTATATAATGCCCTGAGAGGATCACTTTAAACTTCTAGAAATTACAGAATTTTACATTTCCCCAGTATCATGGGAAGAAAATAATAAGGGAAGATGAGCAAGCTCCAAGAGAGGTTGGTGGTCTGCACTGCAGTAGATGTTGCAAGAGCATCTGCACTGCTTTTAGTTTAGCTTGTAATAGATTAAATTAGATGGAAAGTTGGAGTATAAATTCTAGATCTTGTGTTCAGTAGATGGTAAAAGTGAGTTAGTACGGCTGAATCAAAAGATCAATCTGAAATACTAGACATGGGGAAAAGAAATTTTGATAGAAATGTAGACAGGAGAATACTTAGCCTTTTCTTCATGTATAAGTTACCCGAGTGCTGCAACAAAAAATAAAAGGTTCATTTTGCTTGTTTTCTGAAGAAACATCCCTTATCTGTGATCTGACTTTAAAACTGCTTTTGTTATGCCTATAGTAGTTAAAGTTTCTGATTTTTTTAGAGGTTCATTTGGTTTCTTCACTTACTTTTGCATCATCATCAATGTCCAGAACACCAAATAATGATCCAGCAGGGTCTAAAGAAGTGCAGTATTAAGTAACATAGCACAGGAGAGACCTGAAGGGGAGCAGAAGGGAAGTATTCCTAGGAAGAACATGCTTAAAGTTATTCCATTTCTCTAGCTGAGGTCAGAGGGGACTAACTTGTGTGGTAAAGCTTTAATGATTCATGATCACACAGAAAATGTAATCCCCCTCTGTTTAAAAATGCCAACTTTATGCCACTGCAGGGGAAAATACAGAGCTTATGAATTTCTAGAATAAATACAAGAAGAAATATTACAGAATGTGTTGATGCAGGCGAACAGATCTATTAGAATAAGCTTTTAGTAAAAATGTTGATAATAGCTGAAACTTGGTGTGTAAAGATGTGCAAATCAAAAAAAAAAAAAAAAGGGGGTTGAAGATGTTAGAAGATCAAGCAGTCTGCGGTGCAGGTTATAAACCAGTCCTCATCAAAAGGTTATACAATAATGCCCAGCCTCATTATGTGTGTATTCTGTGGTGAAGGGGAAGAAGTTTGGATGTAGTTGGCAAAACCAGACGTAGCATTAACTGGAAATAATAAATGCATCTGTACATGTGAACAAAGCTTGTGGGACAACATACTGTAAGTTGCAGAGAAGGTGCTTACTCTATTGGCTTCCTCTAATTTTATATCATGGTCAGCTACAAGTACAATGAAACCTAACTTTGTTGTTATGAATTACGGGACGAAGGGAAGGCAGAAAAACAAAACCAACCCTTTACCTAATTCTACCGAGTATTTCTGGGTTTTTTTTTCTTGGAAATTTCACTTAATTGCTTCTATTTTAGTTTTACTAAACTCGTAGATTCTAACATGCTTAGCTCACAAATTCACTCAGGTATGAGGTTCTGCCACAATCTCTATGCCTTCACTGCTGGAGAGGTGGGGGCATAAATACATGTAAGCCTGCTGCCCTGCTACCCTTTCCTGTCACCGTATCTTGAGGTGTTTTGTGGAGTAAGAGTTATTTCATGACAGGAAAAGCAAAAATCCTTCCATTTCATGGTTGTTTTGAGTCACTCTTTTTACGTTCTATCCCTTTTATCCACGCTCTTCTGTGTCACTGTCTTGGCAGTTGTTGTGCTTTAGGTCAGGCGAGTATCTCGAGAGATTACAGTTCAAGTGTGCCCAAAAAGGGAATAAAAAAGTGGGTCTGTTAAATACAAGAATACAACTGAAAACATTCTTTTTATCCCCTCTTTTTTTAATTTTTTCTTTTTTTTCCCAGCTTAACATAAACTTTAAATCCAGGACATTACATGACTCATTTTCAAGTTTCACTGGGACTTTGTTTTCCCTTTCAACAATTCATTGACCTCTCCCTAGCTGCAAGTTATTTGTTATTCCCAAATTCTCTGTCGAATCTATATGTCCCAATGATTTTCTTAATTTTTTTTTACAACTGGGGATATGTGTAATTAATTGTTAATAAAAGGAAAATATTGTAATGGGTAATGGGACTTGCATATCTTCCCATTTCATTTGGGGAGTATATTATAAAGAAAATATTTAACTAGAGCTTTTGGAATACTGTTTTGTACTCCAAACAAGTTAATGTTATTTCTCAGCAGTCATTATAATCAAATTTTATCAATGGCTTTTGAGGGGGGAGCAATAGCAGTAACTACATTGTACCTGACATATCTTTCAGTGAGCAATAATGTAAATATTAGGAACTCATGGATCAGAATTCAGATCTGGTGTATATCGAAACTTCTGTACATAGGACTTAGTTCTTATTTCGGACTATCTTTTCAATAAGATTTCTATACCTAATCAATGAATAGGATCAATTACTTCTACTTTTACTGAACTAAAGAGAAGTAAGGGAAAAATAAGGAACATATTTAAAAATAATCTAACAAATTGTTAGTGTTCAGATTGTATTTCAACACTGCATATCCAAAACAAATCCAAAACTCTGAACAAGAACAGGAAAAAATCAAAGACAATATAAAAATATCTTTCCTTGTGTACTTTCTCAAGAAGAAATATCAAGGATTCTCCAACTCCAATGTATGTTAATTGATGAAAAACATTGGATAATAATATTTGAGCCTCAGGCTGAGTAATCATACCTTTGTTGTCTGCATTAGAAGTAATGCTGAGACTCATGTGGTTAATTCTGTAGTCTTTCCTCTCTTTGTAACGTTCTGTATCATAGCAAACAGGCATTTGAATGTTTTATTTTGTATTTTTTAATAAGGTTATTTTAATGTAACTAAACCTTAGTATGTCCAGAGAGATAAATGATAGGAATAGATAGGAATGGTTGAACTAGAAGATCCGATGGGTCCCTTCCAACCTGGTTGTTCTGTGATTCTGTGAAACTAATCAGAACATTGTATCTAGTGCTAAAGGGCAACAGAAGTGTGTGCGAGTGGAGACAGATAAGCTTCTCCAGCTTTGAGAATTGTTAAGCTACCGTGGTTTGGGCTTTTTTTAATATTAGGAAATAATTGTTGTCCTGCCCCTGAACATGCTGTGTTAATGACATCACATGCAGCAGGAAGCTTAAACCTGAATTGAAAAGCAAAAAGATGGTATGATTTACACCAAATTGTTTTAACATCTTTTTCACACTGATGGCTGCATGACTTTTTAGAGAAAGGGGCCCCAACAGCACGTTTCTTCAGCTCTCTCAATCTCTAGCAAGGCCAGCAAGCAATCCATGTAGTAACCTCTGCAAATTATGTCAGCTTTTAGGGATGTGACATGTCCCAGTGGCCGCCCTAGCAGATGAGAGCAGTCAGAAAGCAATAAGCCTCTACTATTCAGGGTCAATGATTTATGACCCTAGGAATAACGTAAAGGATAAGTGAAATCTGCCTTTCCAGATATCGCAAAAATAACACTAAAATAGACATTTTGCTTAATGTCCATAAATGTGCTTCTGACATCTGCAACACCTTCAAGGAGATGTAAGACCAGACCATCATCCTTGCAGGATGAGGAAAAACCCCTTTAAGGTTGTGGGGTTTTTTTTAAAGAATTATTTCCCTTTTCAATTTGTGTAACTTAAGCAGGATGCACGCACACATGGCTCTAGACATACAAACAGATAATGTTGGTACATGTACCCTTTTTCTCTGCTTTTTAAAAAAATCTGTAACCAGTGTTCTCTTATAATGCTGACAAAAGACTGCAAAGTGAGAAGGTCTGTACCAGGTAGCAGTGGTGAGTTACGGGAAGTTCACCTACTGCACAATGTGCATACTGGCATCTAAAAAAACACACGTTTGCAGAGCCAACACTGTTTAGGTTCATCTGGTTTTTGGTGCTTTGGGAGGACCATAAATGAAGAGTTAATTGAACAACAAGAAAATACATATCAAGACAATCCCACAACCCATTTTTCGATAATTGTTTCCTCTCTTAAGAGAACATTACCTCTCTCACAGATGGTCAGAGTGATGCATTTGGGGAAATCAGCCAAACTTGGCTGTCTTCCTGGTCTCTCTGCTTAGAAACTGCAGCATTTAACCCCAGAAGTATTATGCAACTTTGCTCCAGATACCATTTTAATCAAAAATACTAGACTTCACAGTTGGAAAACTCCTTTTCAGGTCTCTGAACACTTTTTTTTTTTTTTTTTTGTGTTTTGGACTTATAAAAACAAACTCTGTCAGAGTAAAGTTTGCTTATTTTCAAATCACTTGAGCAGGGCTTCCTGAAGCATGACTTCTAGAAAGATTTAGTGAGTCATGTGTATTACTAGAAGAAGGCCTTCCAACAATTAAATCAGCTATTTACTCTTACCTCATAAGAAGATACAATAAGCAGTTGAAATACTCTTGTACAGTGGTTGATCCCAGTGCTAGGTTGGGTTCTATCTCTGAGACTAAAATCCAGGACTTGATTTCTATGTGCAGTAGAACCTTATGTTCTTTATAGTATTGTTGTGTTGAGTGGTTGTGGTGTAAACTTAAATGTCCAAAAGTGGTGAGATGCTCAAGCAGTAAGAAGATGGGATTTTATAAAGACAGTTAAACACTTCATACATGTCTGTGTGGTTGCAGTGGGTAAGTGGAAGTTGTATGTAATTCAGGGTACTGGTTCCTCTCTGCTGTCAGATTGAGTGATGCTCTTCAGTCAGAAGCTTCCTGATGGTCAAGGTGGAAAGAGGGCAGGTAGAGAGAAGGCAGAGACCCATCTTGTTTGCAGCAGGTTGCAAGTCAGGCAGAATAAAGGAGTTTGACATCTAGCCTATTCTTTTCACTCTCTCTTTAGTGTTTGTGAAGGCTTAGAGCCTCTGTGAAGGTTGTACAAATACAATTTTCAGAATAGTATGAAACTGCAACTGAAACCTTTTTGGTGACGATAGCTTATTCAATACAAGCTGAGCCGTTGTAAGATGCGTGGAAAATCATCCTGTCATTACTGTAGGGAAGAGCTTCTATCATATTTCAGATGACCTGTAGTTTGGGGGTTTTTACGCGACTGCTCTTCTGTACCTTGAAGGCAGAGTTTCTTTAGAAATAAGTTTGTTATTGTTCCAGTCAATGCTTTTGTGGAGATTATTCTGTTTTTCATTATTTCTAGGTGAGCTGACTTTCCATGTTGCAGAACGCTTTTGTTTTGGCTTCAAGCCCAGCATCTCAGCACATTCCTCTTAATGGAGTTGAATTTTTCTGTCTCTGCCTGCTTTTTTCTTCACCTTCTGTCTTTTAGTCCAAGTAACATTTATTTGTATGATAAGTATAAGCCAACGAACTCTCTTCTTGCACGGTGAAAAATTTCATTTACTTTCAGCCTGGCTTTGTTTCCTCTCCATGGAACTGAGATTACACTAGTTCCGATACTGTCACACTGCAACATAGGCAGGAGTAGAGAGTCTAGAAAGACAGAAAACGTTTTATGAATAATTAAGCCAGAAAAGCATTTTTGTTTTTAAAAAGCAAGTTTTTGTTCAGATAAAACTATATTTACTTTTAGGAAAAGGTAAATATAGATGATGTTCTTTAAGGTGCTGAAAATGCAGCTCTTGAAAAAAAAATTTCTTGCCACGAAAAGTTGTTCTTAAAACAACCCAGTCAGACATGTTAAATAACTTCTAATATCCACTCAGCTGCAAGGTGCAGTTAGGGTTACTTGTATTAACTCTTCAAGAGCCTTCCAGCACACTCACCTTTTTTCCAGAAAATGAAAAATACTGTTTCCTTGCAGAACGAGGTTCCTATCTGAATGCTTCAAACTGTGCGCAGGTCTCCCTTACCAGAATAAGTTGAAGCAACCTTTCCCACACGCCACGTTATCACTCCCTGACAGTTGACAGCAGAGCTTTTTATGTTTGTTCTCCTTAATCTATTTGAGTACAAAGATCTGGTTTAGTGAAAGTGAGCTCTTCTTAAACTGCTTAAAATAACCTGGATGTTTCAGATTAAAAGAGGTTATGGAACACACAGGCGAGCAGTTCTCTGGCAAATATGAGGGAGTTTTACTCTGATCTGGAGTGGCAAGGCAAGTGTCTGTCCCACTGGAAAATCTGCTTTAATGGCTACTCATCTGCTAACATCTCTGCTGGCAATTATCCAGTAGTTACTGGGAGAAAGAGACCATTTGTTTATTGAGAAAGCAGAAAGAGTGTTATGAAAAGTGATCTTAGGTATAACAGTCTAACAACTGAAGCAATTAAATATAGTTAGATATTCTGTAAAGGAAGTTAGTGCAGAATGCAAATGGTAAATATTGGCAGGGCAACTAAACAGTAAAGAGAAATGGCTTATTTTAATGGGTTAAAAATCAATGCTTCACTATGGAGAGAATCCTTAAATGTTAAGTTTTCTGCTTTTATATTTGTAGTATATTACCACAGAAACATTTGTGATTTGTTCATAATGAACAATTCTAATGCTAACATTCAGATCTTTATTAAAAAAAAAAGAGAGCAAAAAAAGAAACAGGAAAGTTCTATTAAGTAATTACTTTTATTAAATTCTATTTATAATAATAATAATAACAGTGTTTAATGCTAACTTCCTAAAGGCAACTATGAATTAGTCATTACCTTTTCAGAGTACTCGCTCAGCTATCTGTTTATTGGTTTATGGTAAACATAAACAGTATATGTTTGAACAAGAAAGATTATTTGTATTCTTTTACATGCGGACAGCATTCCGCCCAGAGCTCTAAATCTCACCGAGATGTTAAAGAGTCCGAAACAGTAACTTGCGTGAGTGTAACTATTTTAAGTAGGCAAATGGAGCCTTGTTTTCTCAAAATGAGAATCGTGGGTCCAGGTACCCATCTTAGGGCTTAAAACCCTAACAATTGGAAAGAGCATGACTGGATTTTTCTTCAGTGTGCTCATGATGCTGGAATTATGCACAGGCTGCATATGCATGGACAGTTTCTCAAATACAGACTCCGCTTTACTGGGGAAAGAAAAGACCCTTAGGTTAACTGCACAGTGGTAACAGGCAGGTCAGAGAATCAAGAGCAAAAGGGGAAGAGATGTTTACCGAAGGGGAAGAAACGTGCTCAGAAGTTGTTAGGAACATGGCTAGGGACCTCTTTTAAACTTTATGATTTCATTCCAAGGAGATGCAGGAAGTAATAGTAAGCTTAGTTTGAGTTGTATCTGTGACTTCTTTGCTGCATTTTCATTTTTTACAAAAATAACAGAAAATTAGTATAGAAATTCAACTTTCTGTGTAGCAAAGCAATTTGGCCTGAATATAATTACAAATACAGTATGGAAAATCCCTTTTTCGTAAATACAGATTTTAATTAGGAAGGAGAAGGTTTGCTTCAGAGCCAGACTGTTATTTCCAAGTCTGCACCCAGCCAAGAGTTTTAATTGGCCTAGAAAAAATCAAGAACTTGGGACGATTAATCAGGATTAAAGAAGTGAAAAAAGGGGGCATGAGAAATAGTCAGAAACGTAGCAGATTATTTCAGCTAAGGAAATAAAATTCATCCATTTATGCTAGTTGTCAGGGCATTTAACAATTGTTCCTATATTATTTTTTCATGTAAGTTTTGAATAAAAAGAATGTATTATTATGCCCCTTTTGTTCTTTTACTAACAGAGTTCATTCAGCTATGCTTTTACATTTGTGTTCTGGAGTGTGTTCACTTTTTAAATATAATGAAGGCAGAGCAGAAATTTCTTTTTCCACTTACCACGTGTTTATATTTTTCTTCATAGCCGCTTCATCTTTTCCTACTTGTCTCCTTTTTACTTTGCTATTTGTCTCCCCTTTGATCTTGCTTTGTTTTTCCTTCTTTTCATTAATTTGGTATTGCTTTCCCAACAAGTGTGTATGGTTTGGGTTTGAAAACATATATGCTTGGCTTTTGGCGTTTGTGATCACTGTGATGTTGGCATCAGTTTCATGATGTCTTAATTTCTTTTAAATCCAGCTGCAAGGATTTGAAGTAATTTCCCAATATCACTGGACGTTTAATAATTTAAAAATATTTTTCAAGTAGTTTCTGAAGTTAGCAAAGAACTTGAATCGTCAATAAGAAAACTTCTGTTGTTTCTTAGTAATTATCTACTCTGTGAGCTATTTATGCCAGATTTTGGCAGATTTGCTGGCACTAATACCCTTAATCCACTATGTCATGTAACATACTTTGTTTACTATTCCATGTCTTAGAAAAAAACATGTCTTGCAGTTCTGTTTTCTTCAGTAACTCTCAGAAGACAGTAACGGAAATGAGCATGTGGGCAGCCCTCGTTGGGAAGGCGTTAGCTGAATACTGGAGTGGTCAGTAATGTCTTAAAGCTTTAGGTTGCAGTTTTCTCAATTAATTGCCGCTCAGCTTTTAAAGGATGGTGCATCTCTGATTTACACACAGTACTCCTTTATATCTTGTTGGTATTGGTTTTCTTTTTTTAAAAGTGTGATGGTTGCCATTTCCGTTCATTCTAGGCACTTGGTATCTTGCCATTGAAGTGCATATTGAATTGGAAAGTGGGAGTTGCCTACTCATTCTTTTAGAAAACAATACAAAACTCTGTTTACAAGCATAATCCACATTCTTCCACATCTATTAAGTATGTTCCTTCCCACCAAGCTAAGAATATCTCCCCCTAATCCACCTCATTGCTAGGCTGATAGAGGTACTAAATATAGTTCTGAGATTGAATGACAACTGATTTCTCTTTTGTCGTTTTGAAAATACAGGAGTTAAGCATTTTTGAAGTTATTTTTGTAACAGGTAGGAAACAAGGAGACACACCCATAAATGCCCATGTCCTATTGGATTTAAAAATTTTAGTATACATATTTTTAACTTTGTAAGGTACAGATTGCATATAAATATACAGAGTTAATTAACACTGTTGTGGCTCACAGTTAGAGGTCAAATACTTGGCTTTTTGTAGCAAATATAAGCAATTTTAATTACAGAGGTCAAAGAGCAAGGAATTCTTCAGAGTGGCTTGCATAGTAGAGGAGAATATGAGGTGAAGTATTGAAAATTATTAAAATGCTTTGCTTACTGAATGTGTAATAAGAAATAGTAGGAACTAGCCTTAAATTTTGTGTATGTAGTAAAAGGTGGAAATATATTTGTGTATATTTAAGTAAAGAAGCTCAACTATGCTTATCTTCTGTAAATAAAAAGACAACTTTGTCCTGCTAACTGTATACGTTACCCTGTTTTGTTTTTTTTGGTTTTGTTTTTTTTCAGGGAACCTTTCTGATTTATAACAATATACAGTTCTATATCAGAACATTCAAAGCTACTCAGTCAAATGAAAAATCATCATTTTATATCTGAGCCTGAAATGCCTTAGCTCTTGCTTTCTAAACAATCTTAGAATTGTAGTGCAGGACAGATAACTGGTTTGCAGCCATAAGAAGTAGGAAGACTATATGTGGTAGCACTGGAAGATGTGTTTAACCTTTCTTTTTGCTGATCCAAACCTAGGATGGTTGACAACTTTAAAAACTTCTCTGAGGAAGCTTTGTACCATCTCAAAATTAAGTTGCAGAGCGTTCCACCATGAGTGACAGTATTGAATGCACTGTTGTACACCTCGAGTCTGCTTACGAGTGTTGGTGTTGTGCAGCAGCTTACACGCCTTATGTTTGCATTGCTGTACTAATGCTACAGCAAAACATATTCAGTACTTGTATTTTTACTTGGAGCCACTCGATAAATTGTAGCAGACGACTTGTCTCAATTCCTTTGGCAGTTATTTTCCACTCTACACATCTATCTAGTTGTGTTTAAGAACTAGCTGCTACTTTATCTCCATTTAGACCAGGATGACAAACTATTAATTCACTGGATAAGCTGCTCTTTTGTACAGAGAAACTGCTGCCTTTCCTCATGTGTACTCCAGGACTCCCGTGCTGTGGGAGGACTCACTGAGTTTCCTGTACACAACTATTCTGGAATTTCCAAGAATTTCTCCATTATGACCAAAATTATCTGAAGGGATTGCCTAGTAATCCCATATCTGTACAATTGAATGACTGAGGCTGTACTGCTATGGAAAGAGACTGCAGCTCCCTTACCTAGCCTGTTTATTCCCTGCTGCCCTGCCAGGGAAGTGAGTTCTGGATAGCAGCTTTTGAGTTGATGGTGACTGGTATCCTTATTGGTGGTGGACTTGAAATCTTATCTAATCCAGTTAGACCAAGGCCATTGCTGACTTAAGAATATCGAGCCAGTTGGAGAGAATTACTGCAGAGAGATTTTAATGCTGAACCACTCTTTTAGCACCTCTCGTGAATTGCACATTTGAGAGGAGCAAGACACACAAGGAGGCAAGGAGTTCTCCCAGCTTTCTGTGTCATAAGCAAGCTAAACACAATACAGATGTAGGAACTTTCAGACTCAATTAGCTTTCTGTGTAAGTAGCTAATACAGCTGTTACCTAGGCTTAAGCACTCATGAGGAGGTCCGTGTAGTTCTGAAAGGATGGACCAGGATTTTCAGTTAAATAACAGCTATGATTTTTTGGCAGATCTGTGTTGTAATGATTTTTTTACTCTAAAGATGAAATCACAGTTTCATTATCAATAGCGAAGCTCCAGTCGCTAGAGACAGAGTTTTATTTGAGAAACCTATAGTTTGGAGACAGCCTTTCATAATGATGAAAACATCCTCAGCTACAACCTTCATGTTATTTCCCAATGACATTAAGAACTTTTAACAGTCGTATAACACTGGCATTGCTACTAAAATTTTTGTATGGTAACTAGACAGCCCTTTAGGGATTCCCTAGTAAACAGTTGGCTAGCTTTAGCCACAGTTTGGTCATTATTTTCAACTTTTTAATTTTATTTTTCATTTCTCCCAGTGGTCTTTAGATAAGGTGCTTCTCTGTTGCACCTTCAAAATTAAATCAGTTAGGTAAAGCACATTAGAGTTCTGAATGTTCTCCTCCTGCTATGCTTGCAGCATATAATCTGAACACAGAGCACAAGCAATGATACCAACTGTCTTGGCAAGCTTTTCTCAGCCACGTGTCATCACATGTGGATTTATTTTTTCTTCACTTTCTGGAACAATGTATCTGGCCAATATTAAATTGAAGTAGGAGTGCTAAATCATATGGAAAATTTCAACCACTTCTATTTTGATGGGATTGGTCTCCAAGACAAAAATAAAATACTTCTTGAGTTACTGAGTTTTAAGTTCCAGCTAGCTTCCTGAATATACGCAAAAGGGAATATAGGAAATAAAATCAAAGTTATCATACATGATTGTTATATGCATACACTCTGTTGTTTGTTTGGGTTTCTTTTTTTTTCTTTTTTTTAGATTTTGGTTTTGGGTATTTTTTTGTTTTTTGAGGTTTTTTTTTAATAACTGACTCCCAAAGTATAAAATTTTGGTTCTTAAAGGACCTGACCAGATAAGTGTCCAAGACAGGGTATCTTTATCTGAATTCTAATATCAGATGTAACTTTCCCATCTGCTACCAGTGTCCTGACAGCTGTCCTTTGTTTCCTGGTGTTGCTGTTAAGGAATCCTAGCAGCCACTGTTCAGGCAGTGCTTACTCAACTGAGTAATCCGCTTGGAGGCACAAATATTTTTTTTAAGGACTTAAATTTTAGGTCCTGATTGCATAGAACAGCAGCTTTTAGGGTTTACTTGGTTGGCTTTTTACATTTACTTAATGAGTAGACTTTTCCAAATATTTACGGCTATGCAATGAGGTTGCTGTGAAAATAAGGCTTTTTTACTTCAAGCATGTAGTCTTTGTGGTATCTCATGTAAGTTGTGTGGCTTTCCTTTGTCTCTTCTCTTTTCATAGCACATAGTGTGATTAAGGACTCAGTACAAAGAGGTTGTGGAATGACTTAGGATTTATTGCATTTGTTAAAGTATTCCAAACTCAAACTTTTAAAAATAGTGATATCAATTTCAGATATTTAAGGGGATAAGTACCTAGTGAGGATTTAGGGTAAGGTTGATTGAGGAAGTAAATCTGCTTTCTGAACGTCTACAAAGAAATATCAAACGAGAAATTCAGTATCAAAAACATCAAAGACAATAATGCAGTTACTTTCATCTCCAATGTGTGCTTGCACTTCAAAGAAAAGCAAAATGCTCACCCTTCCGCCAGTACCCCCAAAGGAGGATGAGCCTATAGTTGAAGATAAGTCTCCATCACTTCTTCAAGAGAGAACACAGAAAATATAAGTAAAATTTTGCACAGAATAAAATAAGCTTTACACTATTTCTTTCATGTAATGGTTATATCACAGGACATTCCCTGCACTCAAGAATCCTCATTTCGTTAAGATATGCAAGTAATTATGTACTCCTTGGACCCAGCTGTTCACTCCAAAGTTTTATTTCTTGTGTTTATCTCCGACATCGAAGGATAAGGCGATGTTCTCTGAGGTAAAGTGATATTCTTATCCTAATTATCACTTCTGCAAAATGTGCTGATTACACAGGTTTGAATATGTACGTTTGCTCACTCATTTATTCCCATACTTTTTATCTTTAAATTGATGATATTAGATCTAACTCTATAAACTCATTTTGTATTAGCAGTTTTTTGAAGGGCGTGCTCAATTACTCTGGCAGTGTGAGGAGAGGGAGAGAAGTAAATCAACCCGTAACGCTTGTCTAAACAGTTTGCTGTGAAAACAGTAAATTTTAGAGCTGACTGTGCTACAGAAAATCATGCATGTTATGATTCCCCAGATCTGGGTACCTGATTCAGCTCTCTTGATTGGCAGTGAAAATGTGTTCCAAAAACAATCCCCAGAAATTAACAGGGGGGGGGGAAAAACAAGACTTCCCTTCCTGTATATACTTTGTTGAATTTTATTTTTCAGGCAAATGTTATTGCTAAAGATACGCAGGAAACTGAAAGCATGAAAATATCATAACTTTTAATTCTTTGAGTGAGAACAGGTTTAAAATGGTTGTTGAAATGAGACTAAATCCAGTTTGGGCTTTTTCTGCATGGTTCTTTAGCTCAGTTTCAAAGCTATCACTGATCAGGAAGCTTGACAGGCACAGTGTTTGCAAATCCTCACCAATGAGCAGTAACAAGATTTAAAAGTGAAACTTCTGAATAGAGTCAGTTTGCTCAGTCAGCTTTATAGCTTCAGTTATTTAACCATCTGCAAACTAGATTTACTTTATTTTTGTCTATCGGATCAAACTCCTGCACAAATAGGGGAGTAAGAGCCTAGTGAATATCATTACATGAAATAATTGCCCACACATTCACAGGTTTTGTCATAACATACTGATCAGTTGAAAAGGGATTTGTAACACAGTAAATGGAACAGATTGCTTTTAAATGAGGGTCCATAGGAATAGAAATATTTGGAAGTCACTTTAACAGGGAAAGGAACATTAAAATTCTCCTTGCAGAGTGTACATGGACTGAACCCACCTTTGTAGTCTAGTTGCCAGACCAGTGAATCAAGCTACAAATAAGGTGGCAATTTTGAAGACTGAATTACAGTAATAAACAGGCTTTTAAGCACAGTGGGTCTTCAGTGTTATATTTAAGTCACTCGTAGATGAAGAGTTTTATGTAGGATTTTTTTTTACCCCAGAGATCATTCCTCAGTTAGGGATCTAGAAAACTTCTGACAGTTTCCAGGTATCAAATCATTAGCCTAACTGTGGTGCATTTCTGGGAAAAAAAAAAAGGAGAGCAGAACACAGAACAGTATTGATGCAGAGTCTTGTATAGTAGTGGCCTGTTTTGTTGGGTGCTTTTGCTGTTGCATGAATGCATGGATACATAGATGTATTTAATAATCAGTGTTTCATGTGAGATGAACCAGAAAGACCACCTGTCAAGCAGCAGCTTGAAATGTTATTTCTGTGAGTGTTTGGATATGGTTGTTTTGCAAGAGAGAAGGAACCTATTGTTTCTTTTTTCACGAGTTTGGTGCTTATGGGCATTTGTAATTCTGCCCAAAAGGAACAAGAAGTCATTGATTACCTTTTTGTTCTGTGAGTTCTTCTAGTCACTACTGCACAGGTGAGATGATGGAATAACTTGGTTCGAATACTATTACTTTATATCATTACAATTTAGATTATATTCTAGTTTTGGCAATATGGCTTTATATCGCAGCAGCTCATTTGGTAATCAGGCATAATTGGCTGGAGAACTGCCACAAGTCTGAGGTGTTTGGAAGTAGCGAGGTCATCAATTTTGTCATTGAATGATGACCAGTAATAGAACTTTAATGATACTTGTTAAAGTGTTATAACCTGTTAAAATGTGATCTTTTAAGAACAGACTTTTTGAAGTTGTGTTATAGTACTTTTAGGTAAGTTGGTGCAAGATTTTCTGGTATAAAATCAAGGATTTCTGAACATATTGAAATCAAGAGTGAACATGCTATTCTTACTCATACGATGGTCTTAATTTCTTTCACATCCTATGAACTAGTTCTTTGAAAGAGATATTTTGATAGGAACCTAGAACTTCTGTGCTTTTAAGATGGCCTTTACAATCAAGTCTTTGATCTCATTGTTATTCAGGTATTTATGTATGTGTATATAAAAATATCTTTTGTATATGTATATTAGCCATTCATATATCCAAGCATTTCACATACGTCATGAAATGCTTCTATAGGTTAATGCATGTATTGTATCATATAATAAGTGTGCCTGTGTTGCTAAAGTTTCAGCCCACTGTGATAGCAGGCGAAATAGAAGGAGTTTTCTTAGAGGTCTCTTTCTTCCGCAGTTATGTATACTTTTCTGGATATTCTTTTTGAAACAAAAAATACATAATTATGGTGTGCTTCCTTCATGTTTGGAGCAACTAGATGACAATCTGTCAAGTCTCCCCTCAATATTTGAAACTTTCCAAAACTGAAGTTTGGAATGATTTTTTTCTGACAGAGGAACACGATTTCCCTGTCTCATTGGTCAGAGATCGTTAAGAACAGTCTAACTCTGCAGGTTTTTCTCTTCAAAAGAAAGAAGAGATATTTTGATACTTATATCATTTGTGCTCGGTGATCACATATGTGTATCTGCAAAACACACGTATGCCATGCAAAACTCTGCTAGGAAAGATTAAGTAGTTTATGTATTCTATCCAGAAACAAAGACCAGACCAGAACATGAAGGCCTGGTAGGGAAAAGCACAAAGGGATGTAAAATTTCCAGGTAGACTCAGACTCTTCAGAGGTCCCAGCAGTCACTTCTTGATCGTGGTATTCCAACATTCTCAGGTTATCTGATAAGGGCAAGTCCAAGATGCTGTTCAGTTATGTTGAATATCTAGAGAAGAAAGCAGGTGAACACACCATTCTTGAGAAAACCCTGCCTCCTTGGAGAACTGGTGCAGTGATGAAAGAGACGGAATATAAATGCTCTTAAATCTGTTTTCTGAAAACAAGATTCCATCTAAAGTTTATATGCTTTAATTAAATGAGAGCTCTCTCTACTCCTGATCATGAAGTGTTGTTCTTTCCCGCGTATCTGAAGACCTACATTTAGAAAATATGATGGAAGAGGCAATGTTAAAGACATTTGTTTTTTCCATTTTTATTTGCTGTTCAAATACTTCAGAGGAACGTTGTTCTATAGCTTACCTGTGTATAAGTATGCAAAAGAAATTGCTACATTTCAAATATACATTTAAATTTATTGGTTTTCAGTGTGCAGTTTATTCATGCAGTGAGCCAAAAAAAACCCCAAAAAACTAGCAGTTATCTTCCCATAATGCACAAATCTTCACATTGTGGCTTGGAAAGTGAATGTAGAATTTCACTAATTTCCTCAGTTAGTGTCACAACCATTACATTATTTAAACATTTTATTTTTGTCTGAGAATATTGAGTTGCTCTGGCCTTTTAGTAATGCAAAACAGATGAAACCCTTTAAGGATTTGCTGGCTGGCACAAAACCTTTTATTGTTAAATAAAAAAAAAAAGTTAATCTCTTGAAAGTGTTATCCTATTGACAAAGTTGCTTGCAATTAAAGAAATTTAAATGAGTCACTCACAGAGCTGTCACAATTGGGTATTACAGTTTCACAGGAAATAAGAGTTTCAGATAATAAATGTTCATATTGTGGTATGAAAAAATGTTTAAGAGCAGCTTATCTTCTAGTGGAATTAGCTCAAGACAATGTGCATTGAATCTGATGTCTAGAGCCTTATTATTATTCAGAGACAGAAGTCACTGGGGCTTATTCCCCGAGCCAAGAGGCAGGGACTGTGCCAAATTTTTTAGCCAACCAGGTCCCTTGGACTGATGAGATTTTCCTTTTAGCTCTGTAGTGAATAATTTCTCCAGACTATCTCATAAGCATTAGTGACTTTTCTTTGAAATATTGTGCACTGAAGGCCAAAGCCTTGTCTAAAACAAATAAAGACCAAATATCATGTTAATTCTATTTATGCTTGATAACTACATTGATTCCATTTTAGGCATTTTTCCATTACTCTCACAGAGATCAATGCAAGTCCCTCAGCAATTCTGTCTTATGTTTAAGTGAAAAGGTTTAAACTATTCTGACTGTACTATGTGATTTTGCTTATCTGTTTCTAGTTACTTGAAATACAGTGGTAAGGTAAGAAAAAAATTACAGTTATCTTCTTAGTTCATATTTTTTTTTTTTTCAGTGAAATCCAATATCATTGATTAATTTTCTTTTTTCTTCTCTCCTACCTTCATACCTGAGGCACCTGCAGTATGAGCTATGGTAATAGATGACCCTACAGATCATAAGATTAAATTAAATTCTTCTTGTGTGTAGAGGTTTCAAGACTAATTACGTAGGTCACAATTTTCCTTCATTGGGGAACCCCAGCTAAGAATGTCTTTCTTCTGAGTCCTTCGGAATGCCCAATACACAGCTCTTGAGTCTTTATTTACATTACTGTGAAGGCTGGTTATTAGTTACAAGGAAAATTTGAGAACGCTTTTCTTAACACTGGCATAACAGGATTGGGGGTTAAGAAAATGAATTATGTCTCAATATAAAGAAATGAAGCAAATAATTTTAAAAATATCTATACAGTTGTATCTTGAAAGACTAGGTATTTTCCATCTCTTGTGCTACCAACTAAGGAGGCAAGCTAAACAAACATGGTTGAGATGTAACTGTATTAGATGCTCGATAAAATTGTGAAAGATAGCCTGTTTATGGCCAGAGTAGATTTGTAAAACTAAACTTGAAATTATTAACCTTTTGAATATACGTACAAATACACGTGTATTTACTATAACTGTAAAGCCTAGCATGAAAATGTAATCTGGATTAAGTCAGATTGTCCTTGCAGGGGTACTGAAAATATTTTATTTGCCTTTCTGTAAAAATTTACTTCTTCCTGTTTAAATAATGTTGTCCCTGCACGAATGCCTGTACATCAGTGATTAAATGTGTTTAAATGTCAGTTATTTGACATATGATAAAACATCATTTATGTCAGATATTAGGCAATTATCACGGCAGGGGAACTAAGGTTTACAAACACATTTCTGCATTCGTTTGTGATTTATTTGCAGTCTTGATTTTGTGTGAATTAAAGCATGAATTAGGCTAGTTGACAAATACATCAGTTTGTTAATGGACAGAGCAAATAGACCTATCACTTCTCTTTTAAATAAAGAGCTATAGTGAATGATGTGATGCTTAGGAAGCAGAGAAAGTAATAGCTTGATTCTGATCTAGAGCAGGCTTATCCTTTTGGATCTGAAATTTCTTGTCTGCAGTGCAGCTCTGCATTGGATATTCTGCACTCATCCTGTTATCGCAGCAAATGGAGCTAATAGATATGATGTGTATAGACTAAGCAATGGATACGTATACTGTTCTCTGTGGTGCAGGCGGATATTGGGAAAGATTTACCATCATGGCTCAAAATTATTTTTGTCCTCAACTGCATATCATTTTTGCTGCTCATGTTTCAGCCTTTTGCAGAATACAGGTTTTAGGCACAGCAAAATAAAGCATCATATGAACAAGCATGTGTTTAGGACAGCGTAAAAGTAATTTACATTATTTACATTATCAAGTATGTGGAGTTGATTTGTTGTTATATTGGAATATGGCAAAATAAGGGTTGGATAAATATTGATGGTAATGTAAACTTACCTTTTATTTCCAGTTATGCATGATACAACCGTTTTTAATGTGTCCAAGAATGATTTTCTCTTGCTGGTAGCCCTGCCACATGTGTAACTGTATTTCCTTAGGGACTTCAGCTCCCACTGAAGCCATTAGTTTTGGTGCCCAAATGACAGTTAAACACTTCTGGAAATTCAAGCCTTAACTTCTTTGTATACAAAGATAATTATATCTTATGCATTTTTATTGTTTAGATTTTTTTTTTTTTTGCAGTTGCACTGTGGCTGAATCCTAATGTGGGGCTTAGACTGAAGGATAGCTTTCTATCGAGTCCTCAAAGCACTTTACAATAGAGTTCATCGTCTTGATCCCGGTGGGGAAATGGAGCCTGTAATTGTGCAGGCAGCTGAGCCAATCTAATTAATCAGTGCTGCCTAATGTGGGAGCTCATACTCCCACTCCTGTTCCAGCCCCTGCTCCCCCTTGCCACATTTGGTAGGAGGAGCAGGAAATTGTCCTTTTGATATTGGGGTGAAGTCAGTTGACTTCAGCTTGTGGAACAACAGGAGACAGAGAACACTGGGGCTGGGGAAAGCGGCAGGAACGGCTGCAGGATGCAGCTGAGAGAGTTTAAGGTTAGCAAAATGCCTGGAGCTCACTTAACATTATTAAATTATCTAAAATATCCAGTAACTATTTCAAGGTTAAAGTCTACACACCCACACAATGATGAAGTTTTGTGGTTATTGATTGCCTAGGATTATTTTTAAAAGAAATAAACTTATTTAGAAATAATGTATTTCTCTGCAGTTTGTGGATGTCTTGGGTTCTGAAGTCATTGGTAAAGTTTGATCCTTCTTTTTACAGACACCTTAGAAACAAGTCGTACAAGAAAACTACTCAGCACAAAAGGTCTCTATTTCTGGTATTCCCACATACTTTTAGTGAGTTTGCCTTAGCCGAGGTTTTAATTTGACATTAACAAAGGATTTTGTGATGTTTTATATGCTATAATCTAATATTCTGCCTGTGATTTCATTCAGAACTACTATACATTTAACTCTCAGTTTGGAAGCTAGATGCCACAAGAGAATAGTCCTGGAAAAATCTAAATTATCAGTTATGAGCTGATCTAAAACTTAGAGTATTGAAACATCTTTTGAAATATGCATTAGAGAATCTTTAAAGAGAGCATACAAAATTCATCAAAACCCACTTTTCAGAAGCAACTACTTTTTCATCAGGGTTTTGCATGTCACTGTTTCTAGTTCCAAATTTTTTCAGGCATTTACATACAAACAAAATTCTGTATATGCACACTCACACAGAGGACGAGATGAGAGCTCATCTCTTGCAAAGTTGTGTGTTAGAAAAGACAAAGTAGCTGTAATACTTTTCAGTTAAAGAAAACAGAGGAACAAATTTAAAAGGGCAACATCTGGAGTTTAGGGATTGTACAGGAGATCATTTCAGTACCTAGTCAGTGTTTCATTAGCAAATGGGGAAAATATAGTAAAACCCTTTGCTAATGGTCATACGTACTCAATAGGTACAAATGTACTTCTCTACCTTACATACTACTTGGGGTTTTTTTTATGTAGTCGCTTGTCTGGGAATCCTGTACAAAAGGAGGGCGTTATTTCAGTTAAAACCTGAAGTGAATAATAACACCTGACCTGACCAGTGTTGACTGTGATTTTGGAGTATTTTGTTTATTCTTGTATTTACTTGTGTTGTCTCTATACCTCTCTACCTACTAATAAATAGGCATCTTGTAGAATTACATTGCTCAGCTGTTCCCCCAACTTTAGTTTGCCTGTTACAAAACTATATCTTTGCTTTCTGTGTTCTGCTCTGAGTGGTCGTTTCCTCCGCTGTTAATTTTGTAGACTGCATAGAGCAAGAGGTATCCAGGCTGATAGTCAAGATATTAAGAGTTAAACAGGAAGCTGAGTGAGAAACAGGAATTCCTGCAAGCTGTTAGTCGTATAAGAAACATACTAAACAGAAATAGAGGGAGAAAAAAAAATAAGAGTGAAACATTGATTTGCTGTATCCCTTTGGAAGAGGCCCATGAGGATGATCTAATCCAAATCCTATCCGTGCATAGGACACCCCCAAATTAACATCATGTGCTTCAGGGTGTTTTACAAATGCTTCCTGAATATTGTCTGGCTTGATGTCATAACTGCTTCCCTGGGGAAACTGTTCCAGTGCTCCATTACCCTCTGGGTGAAGAACATTTATATGCAGCCCAACCATCCCCTGGCACACCTTTCTGCCATTCCCTTGGGTCTTTTCATTAGTCACCAGAGGGAAGAGATGTGCATCTGCTTCTCCTCCCCTAGTAAGGAAATGCCAAACATTTAGCTGGATGAAACTTGACGGTTATGTACTTGTCCTACATATAAGATATAAGGGTAACCATATATATGTGTGTGTGTGTGTGTGTGTAAATAAACATGCCAGAAAATAACATACTTCACTAATTTGCTACCTCAAAGTGACTTGTGCAGGAACCTCACCAAATAGGTCTACCTTGCAGCATGCCTTGAAGGTAAACAGATAATGAAAATTTTTACTGACTACTTTTTTCCATATCATTGTAAAACTACTTTGCCTCCTCTGCTTCCTCCCTAAGGCATTTAAATAACTATCGGGTTAGTAATTATTCTAGTTAATGTAATAAATTCTTGTCCACTCGTAGATTTGGATTTCTTTGCACGGCATGTTATTTTTAGGTGAATTATATATTTTGGAGCACTATGTCTAAACTAGAATTTAAGACGGAGTTTCATCCTTGGTCAGTTCTTTTTGGCGTTGAACACAGGTGGCTGGTATTCATAACTCACCAACTAGGAAGAAACCCAAAAAGTTCTCAGTCACAGTTTGATAAAATAGCTGTGGATTCATTTGTATTGCCCTTTTGCCTGAGGCGATAAGGAAACAGGGTGTTTTCAGACAGTGTTCTAGTGAACAGAAGCCTTCTGTGGCAGGTGTGTGTATGCTGAGGAGAGATGATTGCCATCTTGCTCACTTTGCCTTAGGAGGACTAAGTGATTATTTTAGCACTGGCATCATTCTGAAGGATTGTAACACATTTTACTTTGTTAACCTTTCTTATTCCATTGGATTGTTTGGTCAGAGTCAAGAGACTTAAGCTGATGATTTTTACTTCTCTGATTTGCCAGCCCTTATAACTGGTGGAGTGCCAGGTTCTCTCTGAGCTGTAACTTGGTGAGTGTGTTCCAGCTACATCCACCTGTTTATGCTCTGGCTGCCAGGAGAGTGATTGGTTGTCAATTTGGCATCTCTGCCGGCACTAAAATCACTTTTTTTCTTGAGGAGGAAAGTAATTGGCATTGATAGCTTCACAGTTGTGTATTATGAATTTTCACAGGCAGCAGGACAGGCGCACTTAATACAATGGCTTATTGAGTGATCTTTCTTCACACATTTTAGTGAACACATGGCTATTTTAGGTGGTGATTTTAAGTATAAAAGCAGCATGTCACTGTTGAAGACATTCTGTGTTGCATTAACTGGCTAATGCTGTTTAAGGTATTACATTTCTGTCATCAATTCATCTTAATCTATCCCAGTACTTGGCTCACCAGAAAAACACTTGATCATATGCAAAGACTGTTTGCTGCGTGTTTTTTTTTTTTTTTAACTTAGACAATACTTCTAACAGAAAGAAATAAAATCAATACCTGATTGAGACAAGTTTATCTGTCACCCTTGTCATTAATGAATTGATATGAAGTGAGTGAAATGTTTTTTTTTCTTAACTCTGCAAACCTGAGAGAAAATAAACCCAATTAAATAAAAAATGACATCTAAGGCATTTCAGTCTCCCCACACATCTCTATTAGCATCACGATTTGATGTCAGCTGTCTTTGTGTCAATTTTGTTTGGATTTTCTACCTCAAAAGACTCGATGTCCCTCTCAAGTTGCCTTTCAAATAGTTGTAGATTATCTCTGTACACAGTTCCTGGGGAATTTGGCTTATTGCAAATGTGCTCAGCTATCAAAAGCAAAACCAACTGTATGGTATGTGGGCCATGAGTCTTAATGGGTAACACAATGAATGCTCATGGCACAGTATACTTCTATGTGCTTTTTTATCACATGTGAAGTCAGGTAGCAGTCAGTGCAGGGGCCGTTTCTTCTCCCTTTATATTGTTAGTGGTGGGATGGGGGAAAAAAAGGAGATGAAGCGAGGCAATCGTCTTAAAACAAACTGAATTTTTGGCATGTACAGTTTCTTCAAGTTGACAGTGATTCTTTAACAAACAGTTCACTAGATCATGGAATAGGCAGCTAATTACTTCTTTTAATTAAAATTCTGGACAGGTTTCCCTTCCTGTGGGCTGTTCTACGCATCCTACTGTAGTATTTTTCTAATCAAGAAAAAGGGATCAGGAAAGAACACCGAGGCTAAAAAAAAACGTTTCAATACGGGATGGGGGACAATTCACTTGCTTTATTGGCATATTGGTAGCATATTCATGTTTCTGACACATGGATGGTGTTTTCCCCCTAAGGCAAATGCTATTGTCCTACAGGAACTTTCAACATTTGAAAGATATTTTTTTTTTCCTTTTACTGTACTGTAAATTATTGTATTCTTGCAAATTGAAGCAAATATTGAAATTAAAGATGATCCATGTTAGCAGTATATTCGATGAATACTTTTAACACATAGCAAGCTGAATACAGTAGAGAAGGATGAGTTCTGAACATTGAATGCAAGCAGAAAGATTGTGCTCAACAGGCCACGAAGAGGTACATTTTTAGGTTCTCACTGAGCATTACTGACTGCAGTGCAAAGGGAGAGGGATAGGAATTTGATTTGCTGTGGTTGGGTATTGTTCCAGCACTCCATATGGATATTGTCTCTTTCCACTCCATTTGACAGTCCTGGGTGTGTTCATGTTTCAAGAAGAGCACTGTAGGTGGTGTCTAAGTACTCAGACTCAGTGTGGGAGACACCTCATCTAATGCAGATGCAGTCATTGAGACACTCTTCTATTAAATCTGGCCTCTATGTTGCCTCTACATAAAAACCCAAAGGAAAACGTGTAACTGTGATGTGATGCCAGAAGGATCAGCCAGTCTCTTAAGGCATGTTTGGCTTGTATGATTTCAAGTGTTGGCAAGTATTAAATTTTCATTACAATGATAATGTTTTCAGCTACAGTGCATCTCGAACCCTTAAAAAAACCCTCCAAAAACCGAAAAAAACACACAAACAGAAAAGACAGGCTACCATGATTCAAGACCAGAAGTTGTAGCTAGGAAAGAGAAGGGACGGTCAGCAATCTTGCATCTGCTCAACTTGACAGTGTCCAGTTTCTTATCTGAATAAAATAAACAATGTTTAATTTGTAGTATGTTATAAGTATTACTACCAAGGAAAAGATCTGTTGAGCTTGAAGAGGGGAGATGTGCCAGAAAGAAGCAATACCCAACTACCGAGACTTCAGAGCAGAAAGGGGATACACGAGTATGTATATGCTGGTTCTGGAGTGATACAAGGCAGAGCAAGGTAGCAGCTAGAGAGTTGTTTAAAAGCAATTCAGATGTTTAAAAACAGTTACAGTTATGCCCAAGTGAATATGATTATACATTAATTTAGCGCACTGTTAATTTACTATATTTTGAAGCAGTTGTATAAATGCGTAGTATTTCACCTGTTTACATGAGCTATTAATAATGTTGTGTAGGTCATTCTAAAGGACAGACGTGTTCTTAGTCTGAACTACTAATAATAAATATTATAAACATGCCTAATGTCTGCTGTAATTACAGCACTTATTTCTGTTCTCTGCCAAAATCATGTATGTCCTTCAGGTTTTGCACTGCCAATTATCTAAATAAGATATGAAGTTGAATATACTAACAGCGGAAAACTGCAAATAAAGTAATAGGAACAATAGAGGACAGTCTGTGTTAGGGTCATTATGCTTGTGTAGTAAACAGCACAGCATTATCTTGCAGCATAAGCAGTATTGTCTGCTTTATACGACTTGTTCAAATATTTGGAGTTCCCGGTGATAATATTTGATACTAGGATGATTAATAACAGAGAAGGTATTTACCTATATATTTGCCTATATAACAGGAAAATTGCTGCGGTAATTTCTACATTAAAACCTTAGTAGAATGTTTTAAAGCATCACAGACCTGTTTCCTTAAAAGGTGTCTTGACTGTATCTTCACAAGGAGCCTTGTCATGATATTTCACGTTATAGGGCCTTTGAAAATGGATCCAGATGGATAGGCATGAATGATGTTGAGCTGGTTACTTTATACTGACTGGCACACAAGCATTTGGGCAAGTGATGTTGAGTGAACACTGTTGCTGCAGTTGAAGTCATGTTTGGATACCATCTTTGAAAGCTAGTGGATCTGCTCTTTTATTCACTTAATCTGAGACACAAAAATGTAGAGGTAACTTTTGAGGCATTAACCTCATGCAAACTGCATCTTAGCAGCTGTTATTTATGAGCAGGGCATATGGAAACAGACAAAAACGCTCAGGCTGGACTGAAAAAATGGTATTTGCAGATGTGAAATACTTACTGAGGTATTTTACCTCTGCCTGAGCAACAGCTAAAACCCTTTTTAGGTCTTATAGCATATATTTATTGCCGTTTTTATCAGGATACATTGACCTGCTACATTTTTTAATTTATTCTTATGTACAAAGTCTTGGACAACCACCAACTGTAAGTACTACCTGTGAAAGGATAAAACAGGAAAGCCTTCAGAACTGTAAGCCTTTGAAATGAAAAGGATTTAAATGAAATTTAAAGGAGTGCAGTGTGATTCTTGCATCTGAATTTCCTAATTGCCTCCTGTGTATACACTTTCCTGAACCAAGTTGCTGGTATTTCATGTTTTACAATATTCAGAATTTATAGCAAGTTTCTTTCAGCTTCAACTCTAACGTTTTTGATGAATTTACTGTTTCTCTCAAGGAAGTGCTCTCTTGCTGTTCTTCCGTGTCATTGTGGTGCACCATGCTGTTCCACAGGGAACAAGCCAGGAGTGTCACACGTATACCTACAAGCTTTCATATTTGCTTTATTTCTGTTTGCAGCAGCCAATTTAGTTCTGATACTTCCTGTAAAACAATACCCAGTACCTAATCAGAAACTTCAGAGGATATTTAAAAGTCAACTTGTCTATCTGCAAACCAGTCTGTATAATATATGAAAATAGAGGCAGAACAACACTGCTGCATAGTCACATTTTCTGATAATGGTGTTTTTCAGGGTTCAATGGTGAACTTAAATTTGGGAATTTCTTAATCATGTAGTGAAGAAACTAAGGGGGATTTGCTTTTTGAGATTGCTTTTAAAGAAATGAAACACTTCTGAGCCTATTAGGTTTTGTATCTTCCTGTTTTTGCTATACAACTTAAAATCTTTGTTGATTTACCCTTAGATATAGTAAAAATCCCTTCATCCACATGAGTTGTTAGTTCAAAAAGGAAAAAAAAAACAGGACAAAATATCCAGCTATAGGTAAGAGGGTAACATTTAAACTGGTTATTGCCTATTAGAACTCAATTGTTTGTAATGGATGAAAAAAAGTTTTTAACAACTGAAATAGCATTTGTCTTGTAGTCCTGATCTTGTATTCCTAAGCATGAATAAATTTTAAATAATTTTCAGGTTATAACTTCAACCTTTAATTTAAAAAAGTCCCTCTTTTTAGGAGTAGCAGGTTCGGTTGATACTGAAGTTTGTTTTCTTTTTAAATAACTGGTTTACTCACTGAACTGGAAAGTTTATACTTTTAGCAAACTTATACTTCACTGCAAACTGCAGAGCTTATTTTAAAAAATGTGTGCTTTTTAAAAATTATCATTTTATACTATTGTATTTAGTCCATACAACTATAACTTTCATGATACAGCTACAGTTATGTCACTATAAGTTTAAAACCAATTGTTACAATAGCAGTCAGTTTTTTTAAGGGAAATTAACACCTTTGGTGTGCTCTACTCCCTCACATTGCTTTCCTGTCTCCTTGGATCTGTGCTGCCCAAGCTGTGTCCCATTGGCTGCACCTTCTCTGCCAGCTTTTCTACCTACCTAGTTTTAGTTGCTATTTATTTGCCAGAGTACTTCGATAGTAACCGTCTCTGATGATGTCTTTGTTACTAGTTTGTTTTGAGCAGTAGCAAATCTTGAGGGTATGTCCTGATTGCTCCCACTCATGCTGTACCATCCCCACTTAGTATTCCGCATCCATAAAGTGTTTAAAATGTAAAGAAGATTCTTGTCAAAGGAGGCAAATTTTAAAATTTCTTTCCATGGATGCGCAAAATGCATTCTAGCTCATAATAGAAGTATTCAACCAAATAATTGGCTCCTTGTATGATTCTGTGTAGTTTACTTAGGCACGGTGGCAAGGTAGAAGGTTGAATGCATTACAGAATAAGATATGTGAAGAACATGCAGTGCACATGTAGGAACGTCAGCTGGTACGGTACATTGGCTGCACCAAACAACTTGCTAATATAGATTGAAGCCTTAGCTGCTAACAACTGTGGATATTGGAAAATCCATCATTCTGAACCATGTCGGTGGCTAAGTACCATTTGCTTTGCAGACTTCGCTTAAGGATGTTAGCACTTAATTACAGCAGTAGAGAAGGTAGAGTCTGGATATTCTATAATGGATTTTTATTTTTCTGTTTTAGAACAAATCATGGCTTCCTGAGACAAAAAAATATTTTCCTTTGCTATTACAGATTCAGTACTTACAATAATTCTAAACTGAAAGCAGAAATTAAGATATCACTTTTATTATCTATATTGCTCTATAATAAAAAGACTTATCCTTATCCTCAGTCAGAATCTATTGTGCAAACATAAAAGATGAATGTCCTTCTCCCCCAGAGATTAAATACTTAATCTTGTTTTCTGATTCTTCAATCTATCCTTCTATTCTTTTGACAACTGGACAGACTAAGTGGTTCTGATTGTTATTATGAAGCTGGACACTTGCTGGACAGCAGGGAAGCTTTGCTGACTTCTACAGACCATTAGCATCAATTCCAGTAAATCGCCCAGTTAAAAGCTGAGTGAAAAATTTCATATGCAGAAATCCAAATACTATTTTCACACAGAATACAAATTCTGAATATGCATGAGAGATTGGAAAAGAGAAAGATTGTAGTCATTTTAGAAATCTGGCTAAGATGTTATTCCCACCAGGACATATGATCAGTGAAAGAAAATGAAAAAGCATGGAAGCACCAGCTGTTTGTGAATGAATCAGATTTGGCCTGGTTAACATTAGAGATGAATCAAATATGGTTTTGTTAGGATAATAAAGATTGATGAATTGGAGCAGGTTTAGATACCCTCTCAGGATTCCTCTAAAGAAAGTGTCTGGCTAGTAAAAATACCTATGCTGTTAAATAAAAATGAGTTTGTTATTGGTTATTTACTCATTCACCTTCAAGCTAAAGACTTCTCACTGGTTTCCTGCTGGCATCATCCTACAGTACCCTAACAAAATCAAACACCCTTAAGGTTCCCTACTTCAGAAAGGAAGGTGCGAGTCTGTGTGTGGACCTGAGCTCATGAGTAATGCCTGCATACAATGTGGGCTGTGTTTACTCTAGTAGCCTTTTTTTTTTTCTGGCCTGTTCAAATTAGGTTTTTAGACAAATCTGCGTATCTTGCAGACGACACTAAGCTGGGTGGAAGTGTCGATCTCCTTGAGGGCAGAGAGGCTTTCCAAAGGGATCTGAACAGCTTGGACCACTGATCTGAGACCAATGACATAAGGTTTAACAAGGTCAAATGCCGGGTCCTGCACTTGGGGCACAACAACCCTGTGCAGAGCTACAGACTAGGAGAAGTCTAGCTAGAAAGATGCCTGGAGAAAAAGGACCTGGGGGTGTTGGTTGACAGTGACTGACCATGAGCCAGCAGTGTGCCCAGGTGGCCAAGAAGGCCAACGGCATCCTGGCTTGTATCAGAAACGGTGTGATCAGCAGGTCCAGGGAGGTTCTTCTTCCTCTGGACTCTGCACTGGTGAGACTGCTCCTTGAGCACTGTGTTCATTTCTGGGCCCCTCACCACAAGGATGTTGAGGCTCTGGAGTGAGTCCAGAGAAGTGTGACGAAGCGGCTGGAGAACAAGTCTTAAAAGGAGCAGCTGAGGGAATCTGATTCAGATCTTCTAATGGTAGTTGATTTTTATTATCAGAATTCTTTTTTTTTTATTACCAGAATTCTTTTCAGTCACAAAATACCATGAATTTACTTAATGAAGGTGACTGTTAAAATAATGGAAATTTTGCATCTGTCTATACTGATACACATGATGGTCCTTTATTCCTAAGTTACTGAAAAAATCTGTTGGTTTTGATACAATAAACCAGTCAAGGAATTCTTCTGAACTTGGTCAGTTGCTAGGGCAGGTACAGAACCTCACTTTTGTTTTGCAGCATTGAGGGAGCTGAAGCCCAAAGCATTTCACTTGTGGGTATGAATAAACTGATGATGGCCACTGCAGCCAAGTATTTACAGGCCATCTTGGGCTTTGTTTGTCAACTGTTACGGTTATATCTTCTTATCTAGAGATCTGGGCAGGCTAGGATTTTGAGGATATTGCTCATTGAGTCTAAGGAGCTGTGCTTAGCATTGAGCTTTATATTACTTTCACATGGTCACAGTATAGATTACACAGAAGGCCCCTTAGCTATCCTGTGGAATTTTCCATCTGAAGTCTGATCAGAATGGTAGACTGGTACTTTCATGACACGGGTATCCTGATGTATGTTAAAATCTGTTTTACTGGTAAGAGGTTGGCTTCCACAATCCTTCAAATATTCACTTTTACCTTTGCTTGTACAAAGAAAGTTCAATAGTTTTACTTGCAAAAATGAAACAACGTAAGATGCTGTGTTATCTTGGCCTAGGGGAGCCTTGTGAAATGCTCCTAAGGAATTTATGAAAGGTGATTGAGAAAGATAAGCCACATACATCTCTAACCAACACCCCTCTCTGTCTTACTCAGTCTATACCTATACTGAAAGCTTATAGTTTCCATAAACTGAAAAGATTGACTCATCTAGGCTAAAACTTGCATAAGCATAAACCATACTATTATTTATCATTATTAAAATCATTTTGGTATTTCCTGTACATCTGATTCGAGAAAGAGAGAATGGGAAGAAAGCTGGAAAAAAAATAAAAATATACACATGTAGCAATGTAATATGGGCAAAATGTTTTACTCAAGCAGGTTTTTTTTCCTGTTCCTTTCAGAATTTTGTTGTAAGAATGACCAAGCTTTACTTTGACTTTTGCAGAAGGAAGATTTTGCCTTCAAGATGGTTAGCTGTCCCCACAGAAGGGGCACTTTTCCCAGAGATCAGAAATAATAGAAAAATTAGGAACTAAAATCTTTTACTGTTCGATTAAACATGCCTTTTGACTGTAGCATTAAACCCAGGCTTTTTGGTCTGTCAGTCATTCATAATAACCCTTTATTAGATTCAGTAGAAGTGTTCTATCATTTTCTTCTGAAAAATGGGAATCTGCTCCAGTATAAATCAAAATCCTTTTTGGTACTGCTTTTCAAATGCATTATTTCAAATACTGTTTCTTGATGTAATATAAAGCATTTTAGAAAATGTGAATCATGCTATTGAAAATCGTAAGCACAAGAAAATAAAAGGCAGATATCAACTGTTTTTTTATTGCCAGTATTTATTATGCTTTTGAGGTATTAATGGAAGGAACGGTTACTGATTAGTGTTTCATAATAAATGCTTAATGCTTAATTAATTTTAATGAAAGAATGCATTGCTCTGTATAGCAATATGGACAAAAAACACATAGGAATTGTTAAATACAAACAAATTATTTTTAGTGAAAGACCTGGAGGACTATCATTTTTAGGTTGGCTGTAATATTTTATTAACTGGTATGAACTGGCTTGAGCTTTCTCAGACAATAATAAATGATATTGCTAGAAGGCAACCGTGGTAAACTGTTTGCTGCACTGCCGTGCCGGATACAGTTCTTTGTTTTCCCACCATAATCTCAATACTAATGACAGTAAGGGAATAAATGAAACAATTTCTTCAGTGTATGTCTAATTACATTGGATTTTGTGTCCAGGAAAATTAAGATATAATAGTACATCAGCAGAACTGAACCTGATACCACAAAGATAGTTTTGTTAGTATCGATTTTAGACTTGTTTGCAGTGGGTTGGAGTGATGGGAGAAACTGAGTAAGTAAGTCCAGATGACCACTGCTTAGCGCTTTGTGTTTATTAGAGATGTAATTACTGGCTTGCATTCCCAAGTACATAATTTTTACTCTGTGCAACTTGCATGCTTCACTGAGAGGGCTGAGAATGTTTGTTTTGTATGCTTGTTAGCCTAGCTGTCTGCATCCTTACCTTATATTAAAGGTTATATCAGTGAGAGTCTTACACAGGAGTACTATTTGGTGGTGCATTTACATAAGGTAAATTCATTTCTCTTGAAGACTGGATGTCTTTGAGAACCCATCTGTGTTCCCACACTTGTGTACACTTGCTTCTTCCTTCCTTACCTCCCATAGTTCTGAGGAAGCTCCAATTTTCTTCTTAACCAGCCTTGTAGTTCCAGGACATTGAAGTCGGTGCAATTCAGTGTCCTTCATGCATTGATAACTTCTATTTTAAAAGCATTTATGTAAACCCAGTAGAGATCAATTTGGGAACCCAGAACTGAGTACATTGTGTCAAAACCAGGATGAGAACTGGCAACTTTAAAAACTGTCTAAATTTAGATCTCTGTAAATTGTGACATATTACTTTCTTTTTTCACCCTATGGTAACCCAGTGTTAAAGTGCTTAAACTTGCCAGGCCCACCTACCAGTCAGTTGTCGCCTCCAGCAGGCTTCCTGCAAACACGGTCCTCTGCAATACACATTTTTGATCCATACTGCTTTTATTTTTAAGCAAATGATAAATCCACTATTTTTGAAGGTAGCATTTGCTAGTTTCTTTATGCAGTTCTGTGTTTTGTTATTCCTTATGTTACTGTTGTATTATTAATTTTTTACAGGGGATTTGTTTGCAGTTAAAATATTAAATGACTTTTAACACCAGTTGTCCTTCAGCTATGTTTCACTTGACTCTAGGAATAAGACAGTATGGTTATATTCTGTGACTCTGAAGAAGTGCAGATGCTTTCTAAAAGAGCGTTTTTCTGACAAAGAAGCAGAAACAGTGGCTCTAGCACAATATTTACTTATATCTCTTGAACTTTTTTTTAAAGACAAGTAATAGTATAATCATGTCTGCAGATACAGACACCTCACCAACATTTGTGCCTTTGATTCCTTTTGTCTGCGTAAGTGTGCTGGGACATCACTGAAGGCCTGTTCTGTTATAATGCAGGATGTCTGTTAGTTTCCTGCAGTGTGGGAGCAGTTGACTTTCTTCTTACATTTTACTTGTAAGATCTTTGGGGCCATATTTCATTATGTGTGCAGGTATGACAATAAAGTAGCAAGTTTTTTTCGAAATGAACAGAGTTGTAACAGTGAGAAAAGGGGATAGTGTGTTCTGTGTACTTAATTAGGTCTTCAGCCACAAGTTGAAGTCACAGAGGTCATTCTGTTAGTTTCACTCTCCCAACTTTTTTCATACAATGAGATGGGTGAAGAATTAGTTCTCCAATAAAAATGAATTCCATGATACTCAAAAACTAAGGGGTAGGTTCTGGTAACAGTTAGTTAGGCAGTCTATTCCATACAAATCCAGTCTGAAGCCTTGCCTCTTTCAAAATTCCTGTAGAAACTTTTAAAAAGTCTGTGTGATGTTAGATATTTGTTACTCAGGACAAAAAGACTGTATCTTTTATAAGTTAAGCAGCAACCCAAAATTTTTATCATATATATATATATATATATATATATTATTTTCCTATTGTACCAGTACTCATAGGATCATGGGTATTTTCAGGCTTGAAAGACCTCATGGAACCTCTAGCCAAAAGTTATGCTCAGACAATGTCAGTACTTTCTCTCTAGACCATGTGACTCAACTCTCTCCAAAACTTTGAGGTTGTTGTTTTTTTTAATGAATGTTTCTATAATTAAAAAATCTATCAGTTCTATTTTCAGAAGGTTTACTTTCAGTTAGTACTGAAAGAAACTATATAAAATGAAGGTGATCTTTTCCTTTCAAGCTCCTTGAAATCTCACAACCGGATCACCCTGCTGGAGTGTGATGATAAGACATGGTATTAAAATAATTCTTTAGTATCTCCAAGATTGTTATGATGAATATGAAATGATGGTGCAATATGTCTTTATTTTGATTAAAACTGATTTTTTCAGGGAAAATTTGTTGATGTTTTCTGATAGCCTTTATTCAGGAGAAGCATTAAAATGAAAATCCGTTGTTATAATTGATATTCACACAAAATTTCTAATGGTTCAATAGTGCTTGCAAAATTATTCCTATGTATTCTCTTAAGGAGTCTGGCAAGCAATGTACCTCCAGGTACAGCACTTAATGGGCGCGTTGTCAGCTAATGAAAAATAGCAAGTTGACAAAGTTTGAAAAAGGATACCACGCTAATGGAAGAGTGGCAAAAATCTTGTGTTGTTAAAAGCGTGATATGAAAGAAGGAAAGAATGGGCAGAATGGTGTAACATGATAAATGAATGGGCATTTCATTATAAAGGACTTCCCTCTTGTTTTCAAACACACTGCTGCCTGCAAAATCCTATGGGAATACTGAAAGTGGTTTGTTGGCAGCAGACAGCAATGTCAGATGCTTATACTTTTTCTTAGCAAGAAATTTGTATTGATGTGTCTTCGGTAAATTTTCAAATTGCAGACCCACGCTAAATAGAATGTCATTTTCTGAATAAATTAGGATTTTATGCTATCGTCTGAATTACTAATGTCATCCCGTGTAATATAATGTTCATACTTCTCCTGAGGCAGTCTCTTCAATTTTACTTACACCTGTGGCTTAATATAGGACAGAAGGTCTTCCGAAGACCAGTGTTCCCAGTGGAACACTACTGATTTTCAAGAAAAGCCTTGAAAATTATTTCAATGTTTCTAGGTAATGTTTCTTGTAGTTTTTAATTTGAACAAGCTTTTTGATGTGTGGGTATCAGCTACCACTGGGAGCAGCTTTTGTTTGTAGCTCATACTCTTCACCCTGTAGCCTTGCACAGGGCAATTAAAACTAGTTTAATTTTGTTTGTTTAGTTTCTGTAACTGCTCTTGTTTTCACAACTGGTTTGATGTATGGTTATCTATTCCCTTTGTGCTCCATATGCCCTAGCAGTCAATGGAATATAGAAAAATTATTGTGAATGACTTGGTAAAACGGTTGCAAGAGACCTTTCTAGGGGCTGATGAAATATTTTTCATCCAATGTGTTTTGGCTCTCCTAAGTTAATAAGCTCATATGGAGCTTGTTCAGAATTACTCGGTATTTTAGTTTGTTTTGGTTTTTTTTTTAAATCAGCTAGCTTCACAGTTTTTACCCACATAAATGAAGGGATAATGCCTATATCGTGTTGTGACATAAGTGAAGTTAATATATACGTGACATACGACTAAGGATGCATAGAAAAAGTCATCTTTTGCTATAGCAATTTTTTAATTTGAGCACCCTTGTGCCCACCATGAATTCTAGCACTTGGGTGCTCCTTTCAGGATAAACAAGAAATTAGCAACCATTTCTCAGAAGGGTATTTGTGATTAATACCTGCCTGAAGTGTACCAGGAGCAGCAGATGCCTTTGCTGAGCCTTTTCTAACTCACTTCATCTAGAATGAACCTAGGTACTTCTTTTCAAGGTAAAATACTTCCTTGTTAAGTTTGCTGAGTAGAAATGGGGGGAAAATAATTTCAGGTTTATCCAGGCCTTGATGAAAAAAAAAAGAAAAATAAAACCAAGCCAAAACTCCCTGCTTTTTATGGAACCCTGAAAAGTCCTGTTTGCACAGCTCTCTTAGTGATCAGAAGTCTTGGCGTTTCAGAGGAACTTCGTGTAATACAGTGGAGCTGGGCAGGCAATCACTCTGAGAACAGGTTGGATTCTAAAGCTCATGGAGTTAATGCCTACAGACCAGTGTAAATCCTGTTTATCCTCTCAGGTGATGAGTTAGATCAGGCAGATTGTACATAGAGATCTTCCTTGAGTCTTGCGTTTAACTGGTAGGCAAAAATTGCCTTCTTGGACAGAGTCATTGTAGTCATGGCAATTGTAGGAGCAATGAAACAAAAGAAAATTAAGTGATTAGAAAATGGCTTTAAGAATGAGATGATTGAAATTAAGTTCAGACTACAAATCTTCAGAGTAACTTAGTTGTGCATTTTGAGTTGTCATTTACTGAAATATATTCTAGTTAGTATTTTATATTGTACAATACATATTCTTCTGGTAAAGTTGTGCCAGTAGTTAGCAACTTGTTTTGGTTTGGTTTAGATGGGTGTGTCCACGTCTTCTTGAAGAAAGCTGGTTGTTTGCAGTGGGATTTGAAGGGAGTGCTGATTTATAAGACCATGTACACCAACAAATCCACATACTGCTTTTAGTACATAGAGAACCCTTGTAGTTTTATTTGATGTGGGAGTAGTATTGAGTGAATCAAATTGCAGTTCAAAGGTGTCTGCGATTAGTATCACTAGAAAGAGGGGCTATACTCTATAAAGTGCAGGTCAGCATTGGTTTGGTTCCTAATTCTTATTTGGGCACTTCTCTTCACCTGGCTTTCCATGTTCTAAGACAGCAATGCTGATGCTGGTATTTGTAATGTGCTTTGAGATTTAGAGCTGGAAACTGCTACCCAAGAGGTAGGTAATGTTCAAAGATTCACTGAATCGATAAATACTTTTCATCTCCTCTGCATGGCTGGACACTGATAGTGGCATTAGAGAAATGCAGTCAGAGTACAAATATCGTTTGTACCACCATTTTGCTTAGTGTAACGTTGCATCAAGGAATTTAGCTGATTTCTAAATTTACGCCGTATTTCTTTCTGAAAGAATGTAATAAAATTAAATATTTATATGCTTGGGCCAACTCAAATATTAAACAAAAAAGGAGTTAAATGGAGTTAAAATGTTACGTGCTGGATTTTCCATTTCCTTAATTGTAAGATATTGAAAAAATTAACTCAAAAGACCAGCCTTAATTAGAAAAATAGAAATTGAGTGAGTAGTCATTTCTTCAGTTTTTTAGGAGTAAACTCCAAAAACTTAAATGTGCAGGATGAGTTATGAAGTCTGTTCAAAAAACAATTACCTTTGAGGAAGGATCAGTACTTATGGTTATCATAAGTCATCGTGTAGCTATTTTGTCTATCAGAGTGTAGATAATGTATGAAAGCCAGGGGAAAACAGTCCATATTATCTTTCTGAGTGTTTGCCCATTCTTTTTACTCTCAAAAAAATCTTTTTACTCTCTTTTCTTTGGTTTTTCGAAAAAAGTCAAGAGTGATTACACAAATAAAGGCTATTAAAGAGCTTTATTTACAGAGTTTTATGTCCTGGAGAGTCTAGAATGAGCATCCTTCCCTAGATTTTTGCTTTTGCAAATTAGACTTTAATAATTTGCTAGAGACTTTGAGTCCTTTGTTAGGATTGTTCTATTGGGTTGAAAATATCACTGTGTTAGACTCGTGATCCAGCAGAGGAAAACTTCCTCGTGACCATCAAAATGAAGATTTCTTTTAAACTACTGCAAGGGGGCTTTACTAGAACTAGTCCTTATTCGACCTGTCAGCAAATGCTTGGTCTCAGAATCTAATTTATTAAAAAATGAGATTTTCTTAAATATTATATAAATCTATTTGCAATTTGCATTCTGTTTGTTTCCTAAAGCTTTCAATTAGTCAATTAGTAACGTCCAATTCAGTACATCTTGTTTTCTTACATAGTTCTTTTTTCTAGAAGTACAGCCCTGAAGACTTTTGATTATAAGATCTTCTGACTACAATTTATGAGCCATCACACTCTATTTATGATCCTATATCACACTTCAGGGAAAGCTTCTGTAGCTTGCTTGCTAGCTTTGTTTGTTGTAGTCAAAACCCTGGAGATGTCAGCATTTAACTGTGCTTAGAAATTGCTGAAGTATGTTGTTCCACTGGGTTGGGTGGCCTACACAGCAACTCTAATAACAAATGGCTCTCAGTATTTTTTGTGGGGAAGTAACCGCACATGCATTGTGTTAAGGTTGCCTTCTGACTATTAGGCAGTAATTTCTGAGGAAAAGAGCCTGCTGTTCTCTCACTTCTGAAATGAAACATGAGTATAACCTGGAATGAACCCATGTCTTATGTTTTTATTCATTGTTTGTTGACCCTGTGGTCAACCCTCTGTCACTATGATTAATCATTCAGACTCCAGTTGTCCAAAAAGACAATTCAAGTCTTTTCTGCAAGAGAAAATGGGGGAGGGAAGGAAATAAAACAAAGTATTAATGAAACAAAATGGGTTAATCTTTGACATGATAATTTATACCAGGGCTAGCAAACCAACAGGAGTGCTCTTGTATGTGAATGATTAATAGCTACTATGGTTGCATCTGTGACAAGTGATTAATAAAGTTTGTGATTAAAAAAAAAACTTTCTTTTATTTTCTTTAAGCGTGCACATCTTGGAACTCCACTTCCCTCTGCACAGTGGTTCAATTACAATGCAAACCTATTTGTAATTCAGATGTCACTCACCATTACTCATGGAAATGTCTCTAAAATGGAGTTCACTTGATCTGTTGAGTGCTAGAGAACTGTAAATGCTGAAATCTCACAAGTCCACAGAAGACTTTCTAGCCTATGGGGGAGGAAAATATGTCTGAGATGCAGCTGTTTCCTCAGAAACACATAAGCTATCCGCATGCATGTTGTTTTTTCCTTTCTTTCTCATGAAATCTGTGGCACACGTTCCAGTTCATTTTTTAAAGAGGGAGGATCGGTATTTGAGGTTGATCCATGGTGTATGAGGTTGATCCAGTGTAACGATGGATTTGGTGTTTGTTCTGGTTTTGTTTCTTAATAATTCCAGACATTCTTTTGACTACCCCCAAGTCCAGAACTGGTGTTTTCAAATGAGCATCTACAGTGACTGCAAAGCACTTTCTTTGGCAGTAAAGCTAGTGTACCTAACCTGAGAGGAATGTCTGCTTGATCTTTTTTATTTTAATGCTTTGTAATTTATTTAATAACTTTCAACATTAATTTTCATCATCTGATAGTTTACTCAAATGTTATTGAAGTGCTGTTTAATGATTTTATATCTCCCCGTTTATGGGTAGGATATTTATTTTTCTTCTCTAAAGACATGCACTGCTTATCAGGAAAAAGAAAATGTAATCTAAAGCCCCTCACGGCACCCTCCTTGACTTATGTAATCTGTAGATTTACAGGCTTTACACTTTTCTAGAAGCCTAATAAGGCTGGACTGATGGATTGGCACAGAAACCACGTTAAAGGACCTTTTCTGGAAACACCGCTGCAGCTGATCATAATTCGTTGCAATAACATGAAGTGAGATTTGTCTTTCATGCACTTAAAGATTAAAGTGCATAGAGAAAGCGACACTTATTCTGAAGTGACAAAGTAAGTGTCGTTGAGAAATTTGTATGAAAGCTAACAAATTATTTCTTCCTTTGCTGGCATTAATCTAATACGTAAGAAGAGAGAATTGTCTCCCTGATTTATGGCAATGTAATTGCTAGCATCAGGTAGACAGTTTCAGAACAATCTTTATTGTATTTGTTTATAAATATGTTATGATTGTCATGATTTTTTTTTTCAAATTATAATTGAACAGCCAGCACACGTTACCTTTGGTAGCAGAAGACACTTAAGTGATATGTGTTGCCTTTGAGGTCCATGTTCTAATCCTCCTACTGCTACTGTCACTTATTGAAATATTGATGTTTTCATTATTTCTCTTGAGAAGTGAATAATTCTATAATTTGAATCTCTCACCATAAAAAGAAGGGAGGACAACAGTTTGAGTCAATGTTGCAATATGCAGCTTGTTAACTAAATATAAGACCTTTAACAATGGTATTTTAGAGAAGCACATGGTAAAATAGTTGAGTAGTGTTTACTCACTTGGTATTTCATGAAAAAAAAACCCTTCTAATATTAGGCTGTTATCTTTCTTTTCACCTACAGAACAGTTTATTCCCTAAAACAACACGATTTCAAAAATGTAGCCTCATTTACCTTTCAGAATAACATAGAAGTTTGTAATGCCTTGACCATTTAAATATTGTTTGGTCTTATTTGTTCATTATCTGAATCATTACTGAACTAGGAATAAAAGTTTCAGAGTTGAGTCGAAGAATATGCAGACCCCAGTGGACCTTTAGTTTGTATGTTGAAAACTCCGTCAAAGTTTACACCATCAGGCTTTACTTCTACCAGAAGCAACCTGACTGATTTTCTTTCAGTAAGGTATCTTCAGACTAACTGTGACGTGATATTAAAACCTTCCATGGTCTGTAAGTCTCTGAGCTTTTTAAGGTGTGTAACCACTGACATTGATTACTGGAGAAGAACCACCCTTACATGGAGAAGGACACCTTCATTTCCCTCTGGTAGTACTATTATTTGATTTACATAATTTCTTTAAAAGGGGAAACTGCCAGGAGTATTTCTTTCATTATAAACAAACACATGTCACCGTATTTGCAGAGACCTAAGTATTTACGTTGAGATGTTGATATTTTAATTAAGAATTTAAGCATGTTGTTTGCCTTGTGAGTTCAATGGGAAAAAACTCTACAAATAAACAGCAGTTCCCTCTTGGACAATCACTCTGTAAATTAGCTTACTTTGTCAATAAAGCGCATGCCTATCAGCCTCTTCAAGGCAGCAGGGGGCAAGGATGTTCATTTACTTAAGCAGTAGGTTATACTATTAGTGTGTGTGATTGCTGTTAATTAGGATATGTGTAGATGTCTCTGCTCCACAGTTTGTAATATAAAACCTTTAAGCATTTAGGCTATTAATGAAGTCAATAAATGATTCTATTAGGAGACTTTTTTGTTTTTATTACTTCCTCTACGTTTTGCTACTATTTAGTATAATAATAGTACAGTAGTGAAAATATAAACAAGAGTTATACAGACACAGTAAAGCAGTGTTTTTTTCTTGAAGCATCTGCAGGAGGAGGGACTGTACATACCAATTTTTGCCCTGTAAGTCTGAAACAGGAATGTGTGCATAGTCCAGCTTGGAATTGAGTGACTTCCATAATCTCCATTTGATTTTCAGTTCAGTGTTTAAATATGATTTTCATTTCCCTTTGCCTTGAAATAATTTAAGCATTTGCTCAGTTTTCTAAATCCACCATAAGTGGTTTCACTTGTGTTTTCATGTAAACAGGGTGATGTGAGTATATGTTTGAATGATCAGACTGTATGAATATGCATTTTAATTTCAACTTTAGAACAAACGTCTACAGCAATTCCTGACTTAGTAATATTTGGGCTGTGCTGTTAGCTACATATAACCTCTGCTACATCAGTAGCACAGTCAATTCAAACTCCTGTCACAGTGAGAATGGTTTTTAAATATATAATCTAAAGGCATGGTTTGGTATACGTGAAAAAGGTCGGTTGAAGGGAAATACTGTTCTACAAAGATAAACAATACTTTTACATGAAAATTCCACCGTTACTTGAAAACAAAGTCATAGCATCAGAAGTACTGCATCCTAATCACATTGCCATAATATAAGCACCTTAATGTAAGTTAGTATTTCATCTGACTGAGCTTCACAGAGAAGGAAAGCAAGATGGTACAATTGGTATTTGGAGAAGCAGAAATGAAGGACTTCTCTGAGCTCATGCTGGTCAGAATGACTACGTGAGCTTGGAGAGATGCTTACCCACTTTGCCTTACTGCATCCTAAAGGAGAATAAAACATGCCCTATCTTAAACTATATGGATACAGCCTTAGAAAAGAATATGGTAAAGTATTTGTTACCATTACTGGTAAAATTCAGTTTCCCTCATTGAGACGAACCTTAAAAGTTTTAATTCTGGTCGTAATAGAATCCCCCCAGCAATACCAGCCTCAATTTCACTGGAAATGATGTAAAACATTAAAATCCAGAGCACAGAAGAGCTAACAAAAGCTGATTTTCACCAGCCTCAGGTCAAGTTTTTGTAGGAATTCTGTGTTTACACATGTAAGTTGGTGTAAAGGGGAGAAAACAGCTGGAAAAACTTGTTAATTGTAGCAACCATTGTCCAGTTGCTTCGCTGGGACTCACTGCCTTTATGACTCAGTGGGTTTGAGATGTGACAGTAAACCAAATTTCTCCTAGAAATTGCTAGGCATTAGTCTTACCAGAGCTCTTTTGAAGTTTTCCGCCAGTGCCAGGCACAGCAGCAGATGTGTTTGTAGAGGAAGTTTTCCAGCCATCAACAGCTTTGCTGAGCTTGTAGTTTGGCTGAGCTGCTGAAAAAAAGCCGGGAAGTACTTCAAAGCCATATTGTGGAACTCGGAATATAAAGAGGGTCTTTTAGAGCTCAGGATGGATGACAGAAATATTTCAGAAGAAAACGGAGAACATTGAAGATTACCACAATTAGTTTCCCTGAATTGGATTTAAAACTCACTCCCTGACACCTTCAGTTGAGACTCAGCACTCAGAAACTAGAGAATAAGACCAGTGAGAGACAAAGAAAACAGAAATACTGTAAACCATTAGGACACCTGAAGGTCTGTGTGTTTTTAATCTATACTGATTGTCATTTAATTTCAGTAGAAACAAAACAGTGTTCTACATGACCCATATTCTGAATCACTCATCTTTTGGTATTCTTTTTTTAAGTCACCAAGTTAAGTTACCAGCGAACTTCACACCAAAATGAACTCAGTTGCTATTGAAATGCAGTGTGGTGAAATACAGATAACTTCTGAAAAGACTTTTCAATTATAGATATTTTGCTTATTAACTTTGTCTTAGGTTCCATAAACAAATGGTGAAGTATTAAGTCAATATACTCTACAAAGAGGTCTGAGGTTATGCACTGTAGCTAGTCCAGATATATCTGTACACAAGCCATTATACCATTGATCATAATCTCTTACGAAAAGATGGGTTTATACTTTCCAGGTTGAGTGGAGAAATGATTTTTTCATGGATCAGTGAAGATATCAATAACTGCCATAAGGCTTTCTCTACTTTATGCAGAAGAATCAGGGGCTGTTCTGACAACATAAGAAGAGAACAGATTATGGGAAACTGTTCTAGCATACCTTCTAAGGACAAATTTTTTGGTGCATTTTCTTTGTTGAGAAATCTGAACACATGGAGAATTACGCAGAGATTGAAGAAGTCTAATCTTACCTGTTAGAACTAATACAGATTTCTTGATTACAGCAGTAAGCTATGTAGTATTTGTATAGTTTGGGGGGATCTTATTGACAATTAAAAATCATAAACTTCACAGGAAAAGCAGCTTTGTGTATTGACACAATACATTAACTCTGTTTTAAATTTGAGATTAGAATGATACCATGTTAAGAAAGCAATTTTTTTCTTTTGTTTCTCAGTGAGCATCCGTGCTCCCTGAGCAGGATTCCCATTGAAACACTAGTGCTCATTGAGAAAACATCAAACAGAATGAGTGCCCAGGCTGTGAAATACCACTCCCAACCTTCGTACAGCACTACTAAATGCATAAGAATTGATCTGTAGTCTTCTTTATTATTTTCAGTACAGCAGTGTAACTCTATTGGCAATGTTCATAATAAACATAAATTGTTTGAACATAGATAGAGTATTAGAAGCTTTTAATTTTGTCTTTGAAAAGCTGCCAACTGTATGCAAATATAAAGGAAAAAGGAGTACCTTTGTTCCTATCCAGTATTGTAACTTAGAACATGCATTTTCCAAGGAAGTATGCTGTAGGTGAAATGGCTTTCAAGAGTAAATGCTGTATATCCAAGTTTTCAATCACTTCCCTGAAAAAATAGTTTCAGATCTACAGACTGCATTTCATTTTATCTCACAAAATGGATATATGTGTATATTTCAGGGGAAATGGTCCTAATATGTTTTCCTAATACAAGAAATTATCTTTTTGACAATTGACTTATTGCATATTTATTTTCAAGTGGAGCTTTTTTATTATCCTCTTTATTTATCCTTTTCCTTTTGCTGACTCTCCATCCTTTGAGTAATGTGTACAGTTTTTGCTTCTTGGAAGTCTGAGAAAATGTAGAAATAGAACAGATATAAAAGACTGATAGAATACGACTGAGCTGAAAGCTGTTGGAGTTGACTCAGCTGATATAGGCTGGTAGATAGGTGAAGATATTGGGAGGAAGAAGCGGTTGCATAATCTTGGGAGAAATTCAAGGCCAAAATTTGTCTTTTGTTAACCATTGGGAAGTTGAGTAACAGATAACTGTGGTGTAAAAACTAGCTCAGAAAGGTCAAAAGGAGCTTTTGAATAATTACACAGATGAAAGCACAGAATGGTTCTACTTTCTCATGATTTAGAAGCAGGAGAAACCTTCCAGTTTCCAGGAACCTGATTTGAGCTCCTAAAGGAGTCTACTTTTTGCTTTCATATTCAACTTCTAGCATATGCCCCTGAGTCACAGAAGCAAACTATTTTCTTGGAAATGCTGACGAAATCCACAACAATTTCCCTGATGAAACAGGAAAAAGTTATTTTAGGATTCAGCTGTTTCACACAGATCTTACTTCATATACAGCCTCCTATAGGGCACATGTAATACTTAAGTTTCTTGAGATGCATCCATGACACTGATTTTCAGAGTAATTTTTCCTTTACTGTTCCATGCTATCAAAGCAGAAGTTGTTAATACTACATTGTGTGAAACAGATGATTTGCCAAACCATATCAAGGTTTCTTGTTTAACTGACCCAGTCCCTCGTGATTCAGAGGCATCTGTGATGCTTGTTTAGACCTTAGGTCAGGAAGTTACCTTTGGTCAGCATCTGATTTTACAAGTCTCTCAAAATTCTGTGCTTTATATGACCCTAGCTTGCTGTTTATATTGATATTTTGCTCTGAAACTGAGGCAGTAGAGCAGTTTGGATTTACTTTTCCATAATTTACACCATAGTAATGGCTAATCATAGAGTTAAGCAAAAAAAATTATAAGGCAAGAGAAAGAAGTCAACTAATTCTTTGTGCATTGATGAAACTATTTTACAGATCTGCTATTACTACAAAGGATTGTCATTTACTAGCAGCAGTTGTTTGAAATCAGTCAGTAAATGGAAAGACTTTATAACTAACATCTCGAACATGAGAAGCACCTGCTAATTGTATATTACATCTTTGAATGGAAAATCACATTTTTCATGTCTTCTCTAACATTTGTGGTACTAAATTACTGACTTCATTTTCTGACCTTAAATAGAACGTCCTGACACATGGTCAGCTTATGACAGTGATTAATTGGTATTAATGTACTTGTTCAGTGTTCTGTCAAGGATGACTGGGTATGGGCTGTTAAACTTGTGATCTCCCGCTTTCACACAGACTGTCCCTCAGTGAGCAAATAGGAGCACGGAGAGGAGGATTTGTGGGCTTGCTTTGCCGTATCTCAAATGATAACTGTAAGAGGTGTCAGAAATTTTGTATTTCCATCGGAGTTTTGGGTCAGGTCTTCATAGACCTTCTTCATAAATCTGATTAGTTCTGCTTTGTCAGTACAGTTGCCACATTGTAGAAGTTGAAGATCAGTTTATAATCATTAGTAACTCTAAATTAGATTTATTTGTTCTTTTTTAGACCAACTCTCCTTGCATCTGAATTCTGATTTCAGTCCTCAGAGTTTCTTTCTTTTTTTTTTTTTTTTAATATGGCATAAAATAGAGGAACGGGTTTTGGGGAGCCTATAGTTTATTTCTGACTTTTTCATAAACATTTTGCAAGTCTTTCATCAATTATTTTTACCTTATAGTAAAGAAATGCTCATGAAAAAGGGCTTTTTAATTTTACGTTTCGTTTTGTCTAGGTTAGTTCAGTGGGCATATCCAAGTTTTGGTTTTCTGTATGTAAGCAGTAAGCACGTTGTTATTATCCTGAGACATGTAAACATACAGCATGGATTTAGTTTGAAGATATTTTGTGAACAAATATATACAAAATATTATACATAGAAGTCCTTCGAAAATAATGTTTCACAAAATCAATTAAAGGGTGTATAAAAGCTGTAATCAGTGTAGTATATGACACTATTAATATAACATAATTTTATATAATAAAAAAACATGTTTTCTCGTCTGTAACTTTGTCACCAAACCCCACTTCTGACGGTTATCAACTTTCTGTGTCTTTAAGTAAACTGCAGAGAATCGTAGAGGGATAAAAACAGTTTTGAAAGACCCATTTTCAGATGAAACCATTAAATTATGCTGATAGTGATCACTCTTTTCCTCATGCAAAAAGTCTCTTTGGTCTTCCAGTGTTAAAAGTATCCTCAATTTCACTTGCCTTAAATAGGACAGTGGGAGGGAGAACAAAATCTTTCCATCATATTCTGCTTTTATCTGCATCAAAAGTATAATCAAACACCTGAAATAGAATTATCACAGCTAACGTGTAGACTGGGTAAATAAAATATATATCTCATATTCAGGAGATCCTAGAGATTTGGGGTTGACAATTAAAATAATGTCATAAAGTCACTTTTCATAAACTGCTGAGTATCTTTTGTCTCTAAATCATGTTTGTTTGGATCAATTGAATATTGGCACCCCAGTCCTAATGCAGTGTCACCAAATAAACTTCCATCTGTCTATACCATCCAACTTTGTAACTTAATACGATTCGTTTGTGATAGTTTCAGGAAATTTCTAGATCAGCTATCCTTGTACTTTGTAAGCGGCCACCTTTGTGTGCGATGAAATGAGTCATACTAATCACGACTGCTGCGGTGTAACACCAGGGCCCATTGTCTGCTGCTAATGCACCCAGCCCATCTCAAGCCTTGTATTTCTGTTCTCTTAAAAGCACTTACTCTTGGCATCACAAAATCAGAGAAGGATTAAAAAGGGTACAACGTGTAATTCTTTGTGGGTTTTTATAGCTTTTTTTTTTACATAGAGGAGGTAACAGATTCTTCAGAATTGTCAGGACTATCAGACTAGGGAGAAATTAATTCTGGGGAAAAGGTTTCTTAAAAGCATGAAGCAACTTACAGATGGAGATTGATTAGTAGAGCTTGCAGGCCTGCTTTACTTCAGCTCCACTGAACTATTTCCAGGTAGGATGTTTTCCCATTTGTCAGAGAAATGAGTACTGATGGAAATGTAAATATCTTAGAAGAAATAGAAGTTGTAACAATTAGTTTGACAGAGTAGGCTTTAGAGACAGGAAATATCTGCTGCAGAGGGGAATGCTTCAGGACTACTGTTTTCCTCCTGCTTGTTTCATTCCACTAAAACTTGTAAATAGAAATGAGTCTTAGTGTCAGCAACTTGAAGTTTAGTTATGAACAGTTACCTCGTCACGAAAAATGTCTATTTTGATTTCACGCATTGTCTTGATACAGTTTAACATCTTTTCATGCTGCACAGTCTGTCATTCAGTTTTTTATTTTTCTCCTTTCGGTTATGTGGAAGTGCTAACGTTAAAAGCAGAATACAGCCACAAAGATCGGTTAGTTCTCCATCTCTTACTAAGTATTATCCTTATCATAGTCTCTTTCCAAGCACATATGTACAACTAAATGCTGTCATGAATAAAATTCTTATGAGTAACTGAATTCTTCTTGTGGGCTACTAATGAAAAATTATGTATAAATATGATTCGTCATTGGAGATGACAGTTGGGGAAATTGGGTCAGTTGTTAAGCTAGATCTAGTAACCAGGCCCAAACTTATTTTTTTAGCTGGTACAGAAGATTATTGTGTATCAAAAGAAAAATCATGAAAAAGAGGCAATGATGGCAGGGGTGACTGTTACAGAAGTCGTCACTGTCTGACTTAGCAGGTTAATTTTATTTTTATCATTTTGTGCAGTCTTCTCTATCTGGTCTATAACATCAATAGAGAAGTTTCTCTCTTCTTCCTCATTGATCATCTCTGATGCATGGTTGAACACCTTATTCGTGTAAATCTTTCTGAAGTGTTCCACACTGGCCTCACCCCATTGTTAGAAAGCTGGCGTGGTGCCTTTGAGTTGGGATCTAAAACTTATCAAGAATGTGCTCCCCTCGGATTCTTTAATGTACATTGTGAGGGGCCCTTTTTATAGTTTCTAATGAGCTGCCCCACAAATGCGCTGAACATTGTCATCAGTCACTTCAAGGTGCTCCTTATCTGCTTTTCCGTTCCCTCCAAGAGACAGTTAAGTGAGAATATTCTAAGTCCAGCAAGAAAATTGCTCCTAATGCAAGTAGCCTTTTTCAAGGTTATGAGAAGGATGTGTATGAGTTCTTTGGGACACCAGTAAGAAGGTCCTGCTTATACAAAGTGTAGGACTTCATGACCAGCTTCCTCTTATTGAGGAATAATTATTTTTTAAATTATCAGACAGGCAGTCTAGCACTGGGAGTGCAGAATTTCATTTCTTGTGTCCCCAGATGTTGTATCTATGTTATAACCAGGCAAGGTGATAGAGAAGTTTCATAGATGTCACAGGCTGCAGGAGGCTATAGCAAAGAAATTACTTTATTCTTGCAGTTCTAGAAAACATCTGCCATGTTTATTAACAGTAAATAAACCGTAAAAAATCATATGTGGACTGCATCGTTACTGGAACAATCCTGCTTTCCTCCCAGAATTAAGGGTAATGCAGCTAAGTATCTTCAATAACTGAGAGTTAAAGATTTCAGTCCTGGTTCTGCCATCAAGTTTTTGGGTTGATGAAATTAATTCAATTTCAGTTTCTGTCTTGAAAAGGAAAATAACACCCTGTAGAGGACTGAGGGAATGTTTCTTTCTACAAAGGTATAAGTATTCACAGCAAAAAATGTAAAGTGACTTCAAGGTATCAGCTGCTCTTTGTATACTTTCTTCTACATCTTGATTAGGGTAGTCAAAGAAAGTGATTTCTAACTTTGCACAATCTTTTGTTTGCAAACTCAGTAGTGAACAACCATCTCCCCTTAGCCTCCTCTTGTCCAGGCTAAACAATCCCAGTTCCTCCAGGTGTTCCTCATAAGACTTGTGCTCCAGACCAGCTCTGTTGCCCTTCTCTCAACAAGCTTCAGCCCCTCAATGCCTTTCTTGTAGTGAGAGACCCCAAACTGAACACAGCAATCTCATTAGAATAGAGGTAGACAATCAGTTCCCTACTCCTGGTGTCCACACCATTGCTGGTACCAGCCAGGATGCTATGGAGCTTCTTGGCAACCTGGGCACACTGCTGGCTTATATTTAGCCATCTGTCAAACAGCACCCCAGGTTCTTTCCCAACAGGCAGAAGTTGTCAAATGATTTCAGATTTAGGAATGGAAGAATACACTCTTAGGGTTCCTGCTTGTTCTCTGGCTTGCCACTATTGGCAGTCTCCTTGAAGGGGCTGCAGGTCTTAGATTTAATGGAAGTTATGGCTACAGTCTTGTAATTGCTAAATATCTATGCCCTTACATATGACCACATAATTGACTTCTAAAATCTAATCCGATGCCTTTTTCTAATCATTGCAAACTAGTAGTGATAGAAGTTCAGATCTATATATTCCTTCATGTGAAATAAAGATCTGTTATTTGAAATAGCCGATCTTAGAAGATTGATCAAGTTCACTGGATTTCAGATGATAGAGGTAAAGATTTCATTTAGGCTAGTAGTTCATGACTTCACTGAGGTTTTGTTAAGCAATTAAAGCAGCTACCTTTTTTATTTGATCATTAGACCAGCACCCCCTGTCCAGTTTTGTTTTCAATTAAAAGAATTTTGTGCTGCTAGCCTTCTATTGAACCACCAATAATAGATATTCAGAAGCAGCTGAATGACTGCTAGTTTATTTTAGATTTCAATGTAGTTTCATTAAGGTTGGGAATTTTATTTCAGACATTCCCATTCTGCACGCTTCCAAGAATGTTGTAATTCTCTATTCTAGAAGATGATTTAGAAAATATCCAAGTATTGCATAAAGTAGCTGTGTCTTATGGATGCTATAGGCAGGCTTTGAGACATAACAATATCCTGTGTGTTCCTCAGAAGACCTTTAATTGCTAGTTTTGTTTATCAGAGCCCTGCAGCTTTGGATGGCTGCTTTCTGCATTTATTTTTTTCCCTTTGCATATCAGAAATCAAGCTGCTAAAGGAGGAGCACCACTCCCTAAGCAGACCAGAGATAGTGGACTGATGTTACCTGATAGATGAGGAGATACTTTGATATATAATAAGTTGGTCTTTATGCTTGATTTTTAGCTGCTGTATCTTTTGCAGTTGAATGAAGTTAAAGCATGTCATGAGCAATCTTCATTTAGCACAGGTAGGAAGCAATCACAAAGAAAGGAGTTACAGAATAGGATGGTTGCAACTGTAATGCTTTGACACTACCTGCTGACCTACAGTCCATTTGCAAGGTGTCTTGAAGGGTCACTTGTTGGTATTTTCCCCAAGTACAAGTGAGTTGTTAGTCAATTGTCAGGTTCTATAAGCAGTTTCTAGTTCAACTCTTTATGATTTAGACACTTGTAAAGTTGCTAATGCAAATTAGTTGGGTGGGTGATACTACAGTCTCATTCAAGCATGGTTTGAGTTTGTTACATTTATATTGATGAAGGTACAAAATTTCTTCAAACAGTAAAAATAATGTACCGATATTTCCCTGTTTCCAATTGCTGCGAGTATTGTATATTGTGTTGAAAATGGTAACTGTTGAATTGAAAAGATCCAATGTGACAATACTCCAGCTATATAGATGTTTTTCCTTTTTTTCTTTTTAAGTGTTAGATAAATAGATTAGCTAACGAAGGTGATTGAAGTGAGGGTTTGGATGCCAGCCTACACATTGTGAGGTGCAGCTTCACAAACAATAAAAAAAAAAAAATTAGAAAAAGGGAAAAAATGAATAAAAACACCAAACAGAGGCTTTAGCCCCTCAGGCAAAGGTAATGTTGATGCTAATTAAGTCAATGGACCTTGGATCAGGCCCACTTTCCTGAGGGAGGTATTTGTCCTCATTTTTCACTTGTGCGGTTTGAATGCAAACTACTGTATCTTTCTGTCACCATGAACAAAGTTACCTTTAAAAAGTCATCTATGAATATCATCGTGGAGATTGACTTTTATCTTAACCCTGTAGGTCAACAGTATAAAAAATAAGAGCATTCAGATTCAGGTCTCTTTGACCTTTTCAGACTACATGAATCTGCTTAATATTTTACAGCTGAAAATCATTTCACAGGAGGAAAAAACAATTATTGCAGAATAGATCTAAGTAATAGAATGTGATTGTTGAAAATGGGAATATCACCCTTTAATTACCATTGTCAAAAGAAGATTATTTAAACACATTGCATTATCTACATGTGCTTTTTTGCACAATATTATTAACACTGTTGTCATATGTTAACAAAATATTACAGGAAAACTAACCTGCTAGGAGGTATTCAGGGGGATTAGTGTGTTGCCAGCTGCTGTTGGTTCTTACTGCCTAGACTCCACTGCAATAAATGATCAACTGCAACTACATTTTTTCCTGCCTTTGCTGTTACATTTTGAGTTGTGCTGTAGCTCAAAGCCATTTCCTTTTCATTTGTATTCCACCAGATTACACAGTTAGCTGGTTGGTGCCCCCTTGTTAGCCAGATGAATTATTTCCATTTGGATTCCATCATTTTACTGAAAACTCATGCAAATGCACATTGCAAAGTTTTGCAGATGAAATAAATAAAAGTAAGGATATGTAGCTTATCAATGGCTCACCTCAGACTACCCTTGCAGCTTCTTCAGAGAAGCTGTCCCAGCATGAGGAAACTCTCAATCAGTTTTAGCTACATCTGGTCACAGACACAATAAATCCTTGGGCAGTCTGGTTCTGCTTAGTGTTTCATAGTCAGAAAAAGAGCCCTAGTATACCAAAGGGAGTGATATGCACATGTCATAATTGATATTCTGTCTCTAAATGCTAAAGGATTACAACAGCGTCATTACCTAGCCAGGTATATTTGACTGTACAATCAAATGTTTTCTTAATGCTCTCCTGAAAGATTTTGTTCTCTTACCTAGTTAAAATGTGCACTTTCATACCACGATTATCACAGAAGTAGCTGGTACATATCTCCCACATCGTGTTAGGTTTCAATAAAGATTGTTGAAGGCTCGTTTCTTTCTTGATCACAGCTCCAAAAGTTGAATGTCTAAAACAATTTTAATAAGTATCTTTGTTTCTCCTGAGTGTTGCATCCATTCCTTTTGCTGTCCCTTGATTTCTTTACATTTCATTCAATGTAAAATATAAAGGATTAATGAAATCATATTCATTACAAACTTAGAAGTAAGAAGTATGAAAAATATTCCTTAGTACATAGGAGTAAGCAAAGACTGCAGCTTTGGGTAGTACTGTTTGTCGTTATTCCCTAGCTTTAGAATATATAAGAAGTGTAGGGAATGTAGCACTACAGGGTGTGTATTCCTTACTGTAGATTTACTCATACAGCTCTGGGTGATGCACAAGAGTGTCTCCAGAGAAAGCTACCGAGCTTGTCATCTTCACTACTCCTAATGCTGCATCCTGTAGTTCTACACTGCTCTTCAGCTTCTCCTGTGAGCAGCCAGCTCATAACGTGTACTGCTTATAATCAAAGAGAAGGTAAAAAAGAGAAAGTGAAGTAACAGAAGTAAGGTAAAATGTAGGCTTTTCTGGATTACCTTCTCATTTCTCTCTATGTGTTGTCGTGTGACCTGAGGCTGCTCTCTGGTGTGTCTGCCCTGCAGCATGTAATTGCCCCACAGTCACTTGGGGCTCAGCAGTGACTGTGTTGGAGCACAGAGATACCGAAACTATCACAATCTCTTCGAAAGCCAGCGGCCATCTAGGTACAAAAGCTATTAAAAATCCATACATGTGCAGATTTGTCCTTTGACTAATCCTGTCATTTAGATTTGGTCTCTGGAGCTATTCTAGAAATTGAAACTTAAGTCATTAATGTGTAGTAGTGATAATACCGTGACTAAATTAATTTGTAAATTTATGTTAAGTAAGTAAATAAATAATTAAATCTTACTGAAGGAAAAAAAAATTAATAAAACCAATGTCTTTCGATGTATAGCCTCCTGGCCTAACCACTCATCTTCATAATGGTTTTCTCAAGTGTGAAGGGGAGGATATTCTGACTAACTTGATGAATAGTAAATACCTTTGTTTCATTTATGGAAGGGGAATACGCAATTGGAACAAACTGAGAAATATTTCATAGTCATTAATATTTCTAAAGATTAGTTCTAAATGCTAAATAGTTGTTTTATACCTTAGAATATGATCATATTTATTTATGTGTTTTCATAGAGTTCTGAATATACAATTCCATGTTTACTTTGAACGTGTATTATTGATATTGGGGTAGGGGATGTCATTGCATTAGTTTGTCTACATAGAGAAAGGCAAAGGTTTTCACGTAATAAGAGATGTTTATTTTCTTTCAAGTACCTTTATCAGAACTTGCAATACATTACAATTTTAATCCTTGTAGATGTGATTTATCTTAAAAGCAAACAAAGGAATAAGAAATTTTAGGCTCCCTCGCTTAGTGAACCTTGTTATGTCTTAAAGAAAATAAAAAATAAAGTCATGTAGCCACATAATCTGACATAAAGGAACAGGAACGAAATGAGTGGTCTTTCACCTGGTAGCTGCTTATTCAAATTCAGTCCAGACAAGAAGAGTCATAAAACAAAAACAAGGTGCAGGGGTTTGTGTTAGTTGCATGGTGTGGGTTTGAGTCCCCTCTGCCTTCCATAAGTGTGCATCATCTTTGCAGGGTCCCTGGAACCATAACCTCCTCTGCAGTCTTGCCAGCTTCAGACGTAGAAGCCAGAAAAAGTTAATTTTGAAAGCTTGAATGCTCATTACAGTTACAGAGAACAGCCTGTCACGGAGGGGAGTTGCAAAGGTACTTTCACTCATATTACGCATTTTTACAGAACTTAGAAAGCTGGCAAACAAGCTACTTTGCTGAGGGCTGAAACTGTGTGTGTGAGCATGTGTGTACACATGTGCATGCACAGCATTTTTCCTTATGGATGCAGTTTTTTTCATGCTAGAAAAATGGGTACAGCTGCCGATCTGCTATTTTTTATCACATTGCTCTGTACTTTGCATCTTTTTCAAGTGTCTCTTTCTAAGCAAAAGAAAAAAGGCATTTTTAAATATATTCAGTTAAGGAATTATCTTTGAGTCAAATAGCATTTATATCAGTTGCCTAAAGAGGCTGTTGTATGTAAGGTAAAATACTAGAAGCGATAAAGACAGATATTGATTATCACCCCCAAAAAAGAGCTGGAAATACACAGCAGAAGCTGTCCAGTAGAAATCATACCATATCAGCTCCTGCAGGGTATTTTCATTTTCATCGCTGCTGCTATTCTTTGCTTCACAATTTTGTGGTTTTTTTGTCTTGCACAGGACAGAGCAATGATATTTGGGAATCAGTCTCTGATAGCTTTTTCAGGCTGTAAACAGTAACCTCTTCACTGTTGCATCGTAACTGTTGTCTCAAAATGGAGGTGGAGCTGGAAAAATGGGATTTGAGATCTTATTCGTGCTTAATTTGCTCTTCTACTATAAAGTCTTTTAATAACTTCCTTTGGTTTAACATAGTCCGCGACGTTGTCATAAGACACAAAAAAGGATGCAAGTTGACTTAGTCATAGTAAAGTGGAAGAAAAATAAAATAATTATATTTAAATAGACAACAACTTTACAGAGGCATAAAATAATTTAGGTTGGGAGGGATCTTTTAAATTCACTTAGCCCAACCCCCCTGCACTGAGCAGGGACATCTGCAACTAGATCAGGTTGCTCATAGCCCCATCCAATCTGACCTTGAATGTTTCCAGGGTGGGGATATCTCTGGGCAGCCTGTGCCAGTGCCTCACCACCCCCTTATATCCCTTAGTTTGAAACCATTGCCCCTTGTCTCCTTATATCTAATCAAAATCTCTCCTCTTTCAGCTTAATAATATGACCCCTTGTCCTATCACTTCATATTCTTTTAAGAAGTCCCTCTTCATCTTGCTTGTCGTCCCCCTTTCACTACTGGAAGGCCACTGTAAGGTGTCCCGTGAGCATTCTGTTCTGTGGGCTGAGCAACCACAACTCTGTCAGTCTTCATAGGAGAGCTCTTTCATCCCTTGGATCACTTTTGTGGCCCTCCTCTCAGCTCACTCCAGAGGGCCCCCTTTTCATTTAAACTGCTCAGCTGAACGGAGTACGGTTTTTTAGTCCTCCTACACTCTCACATTAGCATATTTTAGAAGAAGCAGAGCATATTTTCTCAAACTCAGTATCACAGAAGTATTCCCACTAAGATTCAGGGCTGATCACATTTTTTTTTTCTGTGGTAGGTACTGTAATCCACTTTTCCTTTTCTTCGCTCTCTTTCCTTCAGCAGAGCCATTCTCAGTTCCTTCTGGTCCAAAAAGGCTAGGTATGGTCTTTTTAGGCAGATGTCCCTGTGCAGAAAAATAGACAAACATAGTATTAATGGGTTAAATGCTGTTAGTACAGATTAAGATTACTTTGATGGGTAAGTAGTAAAAGTCAATTAGGCGTATGTTTTCAGTTGCCACAAGAGCAATGCAGTGCTCCCCTGGAATGCAAATGCCAGAGATTTCCATGGAGTGTTTATATGGGATGCATGTACAAGTGGATGGTGATATATTTTCTCATTCCTGCCCAGCTGAGGAAGAGAATAACAGAACATCTTGGGTGGGCACCAGGCCTCCAGCCAGGGTCAGCTCTCCACAATCACCAGACGCCCAGAAAAAGTCATTGTCATTGTGATTACATAGATAAGCAAGAACCAGTCATCTCCAGCATTGTTTTAGAAATATTCAGTCCTGTGCAACAGAGATGTGGAGCTTCTGGCAAGTTATGTCCTGTCCTCTCAGATATCAGCATGGGATGCAGCTAGGGGGGCTGCAGTCCTCCTGATAATACTTGCCAAGGTGTTCCCACTGCTCTTGCTGTTTCAGATAAGTGGTTAAAGTCATGTATTGTGTTCTAGCGCTTTGGACTATGGAGCAGTAGTTGAGTTCTATGGATGCTATGGTGGTTATGATTCCTTTTTTGTTTCTTTGTAGGAGTTGTTATGATTTTGCATTATGTTATACCTGGCACAGACTCCAAGAGTTGGTAATTCCACTTCCCTAGTTATAGCCTCATCTATTGAATGTGTTTTGATAGCAATCTTTGGAACAAAGGGATTAATTTCATAGTGTGACTGTTTTATTTCCACTTTATCTTGTTAGAGTTGCTGAACATAGAATGTGTAGAACAAATCAACAAACAAGAAGGGTTGAACATTAAAATTTACAGTAGCATAGTTAGAGAAAAAAAGAATATAAGGAAATATTCTGGGGCCTGTTACGAGAGTTAACAAGCTCTGACCTTCTCAAAAAAAACCCCCACCAAAACAATGGAGAAACTGTCTATTTACATTTTTTTAACAAAGAACCAAAATTGTTTGAAGTTCTTTGAAGTGAGTCTGGATTCCTCCTCCAGTTTCTTTTCTGCTGGTTCCCCTTTGTAGGTTGTGCCAATAGCAAAGCTGTGTATATATATTCCTTATAGATGAGTGTATGCACACATACTCACCATTCACATGCTCAGATACATAGATGAACACAGAGCATTGCCCTTATTGGCACTAATAGCACTTATATGAACAGGAACAGCACAGCCCACTCCCCAAATCACTAGGAAACTGAGTGTTTAGTGCCTGTGTATACAAGTATACATTTATAAACTCTCTTTCTGTCTCGATTCGCAGCCATCCACCTATTTGTAAAGCCGTCAAACTTTAAGCTATAAAGCCATGCAGAATTGATGCCCTGATGCTTGGTTCCTCCATCTCTAGTCTGGGTTTTTTGCCGTTTCCTGCTGCTTGCCAGCTACTGCAACTTTGATTGAAGTTCTCACTTCCATAGGTGTCTTTAGCCCTACATTGGACCATAAATCCAGACAGAATGTGAGCCCAGAACTTCAGCTCTGTTTATACTATTTCTTTGTACACAATCAGCCTTTCACACACACGCACACACACACTGGAGACTTTCTGGGACTTGGCCAGAGAAGGGTAGTCAACAGTGGTTTCTTTGTACACAATCAGCCTTTCATTATTTTTAAATATTAAACCTCCTTTCCACCTTCCTATGCTTGATTCTCACCAATACACCTTGATTTTAAACACTCCTTTACATAATCCCGTAAACTGCTTAAAACATTCCATAAATTTTGTACAGTCCCAGAGTCTCCTCGCCATAAAAATATATCATTCCTCTGAGACTCAGTAATCTTGTTTGATCCCTTCTTATCAGTTCTTCAGGACTTTGAATGGTTCTTTCAACGGCCTGTCTTTCTCAGCCTTGGTAGTTCAGTCATTCATATTGTCTTCATTATCTCCTGTTTCCTAGAGTTTGTGTATCTAGGTGTGATTTATTGCTTTTTTTGTCTCGTGTCTTTGTTTTTATGCTGAGTAGTGTTTAACAGGATACCCTGTCAACCCACGTGTCCTTACATGCCAGGTATTTTTTTTGTTGTATTGGCAATTTTGTATAAATTTGGATTTTATCTGTTCTTTCATAGCCAAAAGAAAGGTTATGGGAAATCATAAGTCTGGATGTATGTTGAATCGTGGCTAACATGACAGAAATATGTATGCACATTCTTTTATATAAGCTACCCTTGTATAGTGATACGGACCCAGTATTAATTGGGCTATGGGAACTTCCTTTTCCCCTGCATGTCACTGAAAGCTTTATGTGTACATCTAAGTATGGAAAGAGTACAGCAGAGCACAGTACAGAAATACACTGAGATTTTATGCTGAGTACATGCATACAATTGGAGGAAGGTCAAGAGCAGATTCATGTGTCAAACTGAGAGTCACTGGTCTATGAATTACAGGGCAAATTGACCCCTAGGCTGTGAATTGTATGTGGGATGGAGAACTCTTTTCTTTGGTTTGTACAGCACAGAATACGGTGCCATTAAAAGCAGCCACTGTCACCTACAACACTAGCCTTACATTTTGTGCAATCCTTGTGGCTGCCTTGTGTTTGCAGGCAGCCACAAGTACCAAAATGTAAGATCACAGAGTGATTAAGGTGAAGAGGAGAGGAAATGAGTTTGTATGTTGTGTGAGTGGCGAGATGGAAGGAACAGTGCAAGTGGCTGAAGTGCAATAGGAAGCTTTTCAGTTCAAGGTCATAAATATGAATCTTTCCCAAGCTGGCGGTGACCAAAAGCCCTAACCGTCCGAAAGCAACATCACCCGATAATGACAGAGATTGGAAGCAGGACTGTAAAAAGACATGAAAAGCTTTTGAAAGTGCCCTTGCAGGCTAATACTGTTACTCCAGTGAATAAGTCTCTTGAAGTCTGTGAGTCTGTGGCCATTTATCTGGTAGGCTTGCTATTCATCTCCTTTGAGTGTAGTGTAAATGCACTGTATTAGGGTCATGATGAGAGCAAACCTAAAACGTTTAAATATTAGAAATGAGTTAGCCAACTGTCCAGCAGGAAAGTGCAGGCTATTGCAAGTGCAAACACAAAGAAAGCAGGGAAACAAAAGACAGCATTTGGAAAGAGGTGGCTGCACTGGGACTTGTGATCTTACAAACACATCTGTTAAGGAAGAGGAGCTGTTTGATGGTACATAAGACAGCTTTTCTCTTGCAAAATAAGGAGATAATATTGACTATTATTTTAAAATGACATTTCGAAAATATTTTACAGATTCAAAAAGCAAGAATATACAGAAACAAAATCATCTGTGCATTGCTCATGAGTTTAAAATGTTGATAAACAGGAAATTGTGATGGAACAGACTGAGGAAAAGTCATACTGCTTTTATTTCTGAAGGTTTAAGAAGGAAATACTGAGTGAACAAACAGTAGAGAAGAAAGGGCTGGGATATAACACTAGGAGTATATTTTACTGTTGAGACAGATAAAATGATTCAGATTATCTTGCCTTAATGCCTCTAAAGAAAAAATGAGATAAAGAGGAAGAGTTCGCAAACAGTACTGGCAAAAAAGCAGATATTTCTTCATATTTTACCATTGAAACAACACTTCTCATCGCCGCCTGTGATGAGGGTTAAAAAATCTGAGTCCAAATGCAGATATCAGTTTGACATTTAGTTTTTTCCTTTAGCAGAAAACAGGAACCTCAAATCTATGCACAGCATTTGGAAGTATGAAATCCGTATGTAAAATAGGAGATAGAATTTTCTTCCTTCCTCCGTTTTACCAGAAAAGCAGAGTATAGCTGATAAGCTTTTAATACATAGTCTTTTAATTACAACCAGGAAAAAAAAATCACATTAGTGAGACTTGTATGGAACAGGATATGGTGCTCCAGAATGTGTTGCGTGGAAGGTTTACTCTCCTGTTCCTTTTGGCTGTGTTAAGGAAAAAGATCTTTTCTTTTGGAAGGACAGAATAGTTCACCTTCGAAAAAAGGCCTCAGGTGGTTGTCTGGCTTGTCCTGCTCTGAGTTAGCGAAGGTTTTCATTGTCTTGTCCAGTCTAGTTCTGAATATCTTCAAGGGTGGAGATACCACAGTCTCTCTAGGCAAATTATACAAATGTTTGAATGATAATGCCACAGAGGAGTTCTTTGTAAATTTAAATGCAAATCAAAACTAATCTGGAGAAGCAGTTTAACACTATTTGAGATCAGAGCCTTGTTCAATTTGCCAAAGACCTGGATTTTAAAAAAAACTATTAAATCTTCTTCATTGTTGCTTTGTGGAAAGCAGTAGTTTAACTGTGTCAGTGTAAAATTCTTCTTTACAGAGTAACTTGCATTCTCTAATACCTAAGCTGGAGTAAGTGTAGTAGCATTTATCTCTAATTCAAAGTCTTGTATTGCTATGGCCACAGAGTACCTCTGGCTCAAAATTTTTACTTATAAAATTTTCTCCCAGAACATGGGCATTATTTGGAAACAAACATCTGTATTTAGAAATTGTGTGAATTTTATTTTTTTTTCTTCTCACAAAGAATTTAATAACCTTAATTAATTTTTTTGGCAGAGAAAAATTTAAAAAAATATTTTTCAAAGAATATTGGAATTTTTCACTTATAAAAAAAAATCTGTAACTGAACTTTTTTTTCTAACAATTTCAAGACAATTACAAGAAACTTCATATAGAAAATGAATAGGTTTACATATAATAATGAAGAAAGATTTTTTTATGAGATGTTATTTTTCCTCACTTTGAACAAATCATATTAAAATGGTTTTGTGACGTGAAAGGACTTTTTTTTGCTAATTAAAATGTTTGTATATATAAATCTTACTGGTGTTTGCCAATTACATAGTTAAAGCTATTTCTGTGTGAAAAACTACAGAATATTTATATATATATATTTATAGACATCTAAGTGAATGAGGCAAATGCCTACCAGTTGTCTTTGTACTGCCAGTGCTTATGGCAAGTAAGGTTTTTCAAGGCCCTTACTCATGGGAGATGTCAAGGGAATGTCAGCTATCAGCATTCAAGCTAGGTAAATAAAGTGAGTGTATATTCAAGCTGTTTAAGAATTTCTTTTAAGCACCAGTAACGGTGGTGTGAGGTCGGTATCAGCTTCTCAATTAAATAGTCAAGGTAGACAGGGACACTGACACTGCCATTTGCTTCTCAGTCACCTGGACACAGCACATCATAACACCACATGGAGTTATTTGTGGCTGCAGAAAAAAAGGTTGAAGAAGTGTGAACACCAGAGGCCTTCCGCTCTCAGAGCAAATAAAGAGAGTCTTGAAAATACTATATTTCAAATGTTTGTCTGCATTGTATATGACCACCTAGGTTTGTAGCCCCTCCCAGGGTAGCATGTGTCTGTCTTCTATTCAGTGGCAGATGGACCTGCTCTTTAGAATCATAGAATGATAGAATCACAACCAGGTTGGAAGAGACCCACTGGATCATTGAGTCCAGCCATTCCTATCAAACACTAAACCACGTCCCTCACGGCCTCGTCTACCCGTGCCTTAAACAAGAACATTGTTCAGGGTATTTATGACGGTGAGCAAAAGGACTGATCTCTCAGGGCTTTCAGTGCAGAGAAAAGAGAAACCCAAAGTTTATTCAGAGCCCAAGCCAAAATCACTCTCATGAAAGTTCTTTGACTTGGTTGAATACAGAAAGAAGCGTGGGAGGTATGGGTTAAAGTTAACATTTATGGATATCTTCTTGTTCCATTTTACATTCATATGTTAAATTGTAAAAGCAGTAAAAAGGAAACCTATTCCTTACCTACTAGAACCATAATAATGGATGAATCTTGCCAAGGAAAAAGGAATAAGGATCTGTAAATATGTACCTCACCTTGAAAGAAAATGCAAAGCACGTTCAAGAAAAGCAGTAATGTTTGTTTTCTTCCCCACAAGTAAAATATTCCTGAATTTGGGTTCTGACTTTGCAGTCCTTTGATTTTTCCAGGTTGTATTTACACAGAAGGTTTCATGGTCAACAGAAAAACCCTGCCTTCGTTAGTACAGTTTTTCATTTGATAGTGCAGATTTTTCACAACCGATTTTTTTTTTTCCTGTGGGCCTTTTCTTTTTTTTTTGGTGAAACATTAGGTGAAACAGCACTCTCGGGTTCTAAAGTCAAAAACCTCAAAAATACTGTTTGGGTGATATGTCTAGGGTGCAGGTAAGCTAAAGATATCCTGACATTTGCTTGCATGATCCTTTTGTGTGTTTTTCACTTGGGCTGGGCCTCTCATCACAGAGTCACTCCAATTTCTGTAAAAAGTTAAATGGCCATTGGGTCAGAACGAGAACCTCTCCACAGCACAATCCAACCAGTTATGGCTGCTGAGAGTGGTAAAGAACATTCTTGAAAGCCCACATCCCAAAAGAGAGCCCATTCCTCCTTTCTGACTGTTCCAGAGCCAGAAGCACACCTTAAAGAGAAAGTAAAAGAAATCTCATTTATATCCAGGGTTGAGCAGGAGTAGTCTTGAAATATTGGAAAGGGTGGGACAACTTCTCACATATGAAGCTGTGATTATGAAAGAGTGGTAAATCTTAGCTGTAATCCGACAGTATATAGCTTGGTTAAACCCATTTACATAAGTAAAGTATATCCACACCAGCTGCAAAAAGGATGAGATATTCTCCTCCCAGTTGCACATTTCAGTGTCTTTCAAAAACTTCAAAAAAATCTTGAGAATTTTGTTATTTGAATTCCTTACGGTATTCCTTAGGCTACATCTTCTTTGGAGATGCACACAACCTGTATTTGCTATTCTGTTTTCTGGACAGCAGCTTTGCTAAGCTTTGAAAAAAAAGGATGTTAGCATTTTTAAAGCCTTTTTTCCACTTTTTATTATATGAATCAATGTTCTTGAAGGAGTCAAAGTTCAATCCTCCTGCTGCATTACAATGCTTTTCAGTCTAATATTAGAGAGCTAGTCCCATTTTACTTTGTAATACGAAGCATCACTTCAGCATTAATTTTATTCGGAAAGCAGCTGCACTTATAATAGATTCCTTTTAAGCAAAATGGAAAATATACATTTATCAAATGACTTTCTTCCAGTAATGCTGCAGCAGTCTTTATTGCATCAAAGTTGTCAGCAATCAGCCCATCTTTCTGAATAAACATGTGCCAAATCATAGAGGCAGGATTTATATTGAATAAGCGATAAGCGAATTCTACGGTAGGTGGACAGACAGACACTATATCAGCTTTTACACTATGATGTATTTATTTATGCCTACATCACATTGCTTTAGCAAATGGCTATAGGGGAATATTTCCTACACGGACATAGCAAATAATGTTATGTTTTAAAAATGTTCTGCCTGGGAGACAAATAACACCTTCCTCCAAATGAAAGATATTTAAAATCAGCTGTATCAGCTTTATCTTCCTCTGTGAATACTCTCTTTCTTTTTCCCTTCCAATGTGGTTATTTAATGACTTACGTTTTCCGCAAATGATCGGTTTTGCAGTCTGGTTCAGCAAGTTTTGTTCAGTTTGTCTTTGTAACTAAAGCAGCATTTAGATAGCATTTCTTTTTGTTTGTTTGTTTAAGGTTTGTTTTTAATACTTGCAAAATGCTAGGCCCAATTGAAATGTTAATTCAGTTATGAATTGGTAAGTTTCATTTGGAATAGTTAAGGATTGGAATATCCATCTTAAAAAGAGAAACTATTGATATAATAGTGTTTTGGAATCCTTCTTGTCCTTATATTAAATATCTTCAGGTCATTTATTGTTGTAGGAGTTCTGCTGACAGAGTAGCAGTGAAGATGTAAAGAAAGGGAAGATATTTTCACTTGCTTCTCTTGTTCAGATTGTAAGGTTTTGAACCGTGCCTGTTCCACAATCCCAGAAATCCCACTGATCAGACTTCCACATTTATGACATAATCAATCTGAAAGTGTCAAAATCATTTTGAAAGCGCTTAAATAGTTATGATTTTTTTCTCCAGATATTTAAAATGACAATAGTATTTTGTTTTCTGACATAAAAATTATCCCAGGGAAATATGACATGATAAGATGTAACAGACTTGAAAGGGAGTTAATGGAGGAGGACAAGTCCGCTTTTCCTTTCTGTCTGCTTGCTGACCAAGATCAAGTATGAGTTGGAAGATAATTCATATATTATAGAAAAACACAACCTATAAATGAAAACATACAGTCAGTCAGCAATAAATTCATCAAAATATTCATAGTTTTATCATAATCACCAAATTTCAAATTCTGGTGGTCTGTTTCTCTTCTGATGGCTAGATTGACAGTAGGTATAGCGGGTAGAGCTTCCCTCAGTACGACAGCCACTAAAATTAGTGGAATTGCACTGCTTAGAAATCTTAACAACTATATTAGTTTAGGTCTGTTTCATCTCTTTAGAGCTGAGAATCCTGTTATCTTTTGTTTAATGTGTGCTTGCTGAGCCTTGCAACAAAACAATCAGGAATCGCAGTAGCGATTGGATGCAGCCTGGGAAGCCCTGCAATTAGGGTAAGCTTCAGTATCAGCTGTCTTCTAGTTTGTTGCATACTGCAGGATGGAGCAAATATCATACGCTAGTTATTTACTTTACTGTGTAAATAAGTACAAAATAAGGCAGGGCAGCATTCAGTTAAACTGCAGTAGTAGTGTGATTTCCCAAATCATACACAAAGCTTCAGCTATTGCTTTCTCCCCAGTGATCTCCAAGTTTTAAAAATTTAAAAGGGACAAGAAAATCCCCCTCTGCTAAAAATCCCCAACTCTTTTGGTTATAGTTGTGTGTACTGACTGATCTACTAGATCTTACCTCCTCAGGGAGGCTTCTCTTTATTAAGAGCATAGCCCCTTGTCTGATATACTTGTGTCTAGTAATTCTCTCCACCAGGTCCGTGGGCAGATTAGGGTGGTACTTCACTGATGTGCAGTCCTGAAACACTACTACAGCTGCAGAAGGTGATGCTTTTTAGAAGCTCTGCTACAGATTGGATTGCAGCTGGCTGGCATACAGCTGCTGTAGATCTGATTGGCTGGCAGCAAGTCTAATCTACATTGCATTGATAGAATAAGCCAAAATCCTTGGGGTGTGTCTATACAATTTATTCGGGAGTTTTGCATGTGGAAACTATCCTATCTTAGGGAATGCATTAAATAAAAAAAAAATTAACTATTCTGTGTTCATTATGAAAATGTTGAGAAAATTTAAAGCAGGTATGCAAATATAACTATAGTTTATAGTTATAAAATAGCTTTTTCCCATTGTATCACCCGAGCGTTCATTCAAGTAAGTGTGGTAGACATGTGAAAGAACTAGTATATGCACTTGCATATGAATAATTCTGTGAAGTGAAAACATTATTTTACTTGAAGACACTAGGGATATTTTAGCTAAATTGCATTAGGGTAAAAAGAGAATGTACTTGAATGCTCACAGAAGCTGTCTGCTTCCTTACTAAAGAACATTTATAAATGTGGCCAACCATATATTTACAGTGGATGTAAGTCTTTGTGTTTTCTTATTCTTCAAATGTTAACTATTTTTATAGGACTTCAGCTAGATAATGATCATTCTCTGAAGACTGATCATTTTAAAATTTATAAACATAGAGCCACAACATATTTGTATCCATCAAGTAATTTAGCTATCAGCAAAGAAACCGGTGCTCAGAAGTTATATATTTTCTCATCATAAAAAAGATTATTTTAAGAGTAAATTATTAGTTAAGCAAAGGAAGCCAGTCTTACTCTTAATTCAGATAAGGAATAGATGAGTAAGGGGAAAAAACTGAGAGGACTTGCATATTTATAACTTGTTCTTCACTCACAAAATTAGCTCTGCTGTTATGATTATATCATACTGAAGATCTTGGTGTTCATTTACAGGTTCTATCAGTGGACCAGCACATAATTATATAAGGAGATAGTTACCTCTTTGGCTGTACTTGAATACCTAGAGCAAAGATTACCTGAGTAAGAAAAGTATTTGAAAGATCATTTCTTAGCCCTTTGCACAGACCTGTCCCCCAAGGGACTGGATTATTGGTTTGTTTACTGCTTTGCAAGGTATGTCTTCATTTGTGGTTTTTCAATGGGGGTCAGAAATTACCAGGGTTTAGTCTTCCACATTGAAAGGGTAAGAAAAGTCAAGACCTGACTGAAGGTACTAAACAAGGCAACGTATTGTATCCTTGTTCTTTGTGTCCACCCTTTCCCCATTCGGTGGGGAGAAGAGTCAAAATAAACCACAGTGACCATGGGTATTTAATTGGTGTTTTCACATGCAAAATTATGGCATTGTCTCAATGCCTCTTTATGAATAGGATTTTAAATTCTTACTTTGCCAATAATAACTTGTGTAACCTTCAACTAGATTCCTAAGCCTTCTTTTGGACTGCAGCTAGTCTGGGGAAATTTTGAGCAGTTAATAACACTCTGCTGCTTTTATTTTTTAACATGCTGAGCAGCAACAGTTCCCATTGACTTAAGCTCAGACATCAATCTGTTAGCAGTCTTGAAATTTACCCCAAAATAAAATAAAATTCAGCTGATCTCCAGAATTACTGTAAACATAGAAAATAATTGTCAACTTTTACTTCAGTTTTCTCCATTTGTACAATAGGCTACATCCGTTTTGTAGGGAATGCTAGAGGCAAAGACAAAAATGAGTATGAATGACGGTTGTCTGTAGGATAATGCAAACATTTTTGGAGTGGGAAGGATAAAAGACAGAGCTTTAGAACTACTAAAAATAAGTTACTGTTTATTTGCAATATAGTTAAAGAGATTTAACTGTTTTGCACAAGAAGGTTAAGCAGTAAGGAATACAAAAGTCTTTTTAAGAATTTTGTAATTAGGCATGGAAAGGCAGATGAAAATTACTACTTTTTCAGGTGTATAAATTGCTGCTCCTCTTCTTTCCTTCATTTGCATGAGATCCATCCACTAGATGGATTTACTTAGATTTTCTATTTGCTAAAAAAAACCACAGAGGAATTAACAGATTATACATTTATTTGATGGACCTGAACTCTTCATCGAGCACATAATCTGCTTTTTTTAAAACTACATATTTCACTGTCTACACAGTAGAATGATTTTGGCGAGGTTCCAAATTCCTGCAGACTAAGGTGTTGTGGTTTTTTTTTTTTCATTTTCTTAATTATTCAGTTCTGAAAGGAAATGTGAAACAACTAGGAAGATTTCCTGTATTAATTTTGCTGTATATTAATTTTCAATCAACAGGACACAACTTTAAAGTAGTCATTCCTAAGTGCAGCTGAAGTTTCAAAGCAGGTTGATACAGCCTCTGAATCAAGTTACTGAGTTTAGGTCCCCTCCAGGAAATATTAACATAATTCCGAAGGGAAGTATTTTCTTCACGAAGTTGCACATGTGTGTGTGTTTCTGGTGGGGGATACCTAACCAAGCATTTGTTTTCTGGATTATTAAAGTCTGTAGATAACAGGGTGGAGATGATGGTGGGCTAGATGACTTTTAAAGGTACTTTCCAATCCAAACTATTGTTCTGTATTTCATAACATAAATGTACTTCATTCTTACCTGATATACTTGGTACTGATTTTCAGCTTCAGTATTAGAGTTTACATTTAGGGGGAAATGTGATCTGATTTTTCAGATTTGTTATGAGATCCCGATCCTGCTGAACTAACTGGGCTTGATGTATTATTCTGCCTTAAACAAACCCTTTTCTGTAGATCTCTGTTGGCCTTAATTTTAACATATGTGTGAATGGACAAGCTTTTCTTCTTTCCACAATGCACTGAAGATTACTTTCAGTGGTTACATAAGTGTTTAATATGGTTTCTATATACTTGTATAAGTCCTTATATGACTCATACTTTAAATTAAAGTCTGAATGTGAACTTAGATATTAAATTCTATATTCAGCATTTTTTAGTGCTTCTAGAGATATGTTATTCAAGGCTTTCTGTAGTCATTCTGAACAAATAGCTCCACAATCTAATAGTAGTCAAGCTCGTGTTTTCAACTTGGAAGTACTGATAAAAATTGTGTTACTGCTATATATTAGAGAGCAAAAAATTATGCATGATTCTACTGTGAATGAGAAGAACAGCTAGGTTTTCATACACATAACAAATATACCTTAGTAAAAAGGATTATAGAATACATTGCTGCAGAGGAAAAGTGACCTGAGTGTTTAAGGATATTTGACTTACTGTCTGTGTATTGAGGTTTTTACCTTGTTTTTTAATGTTTCAGAGTTTTTCAGGTGAATCTTATGTATACGGTGCCTGACAAAAAAAAAATCAGACTGTGCCTGCAGCAGTTTTTTATTAAACAAATTAAGAAAATCAGCTATGATCACCTTCAAAATAGTTCCCTTCTGGGATGACATACAGCTGCATGCAGTGCTGACAACGTTCAAAGAAATTCCAATGATTATTTTCTGAAAGGCTGTTGAGAATCTCCCTTGTTTTCATTTCCACATCTTTTACCAACAAAAAAAATCGGTTCCTTTGAGTACCAACTTGTTCTCTGGGAGGAGGGAGCCAGGTGTGGCAAATAGGATGCGTGCTCCAGCACAATGACATTGTTATTAGCTAAAGAATGCTTCACAGACAAAATATTTCAGACTGACATGTTGTCTTGATGCAAAATCTACCCATTTCTCCACAATTCCAGTTTTTTCTGGAATTGTTGTCACATGTTTGCGCATTTTCATCACGACTTCAGTGTAATAGTGCTAATTTACTGTCTGGCTGCTGGGAAACCACTCTGTCATCACAATACCCTGGGCATCACAGAAAACAATCAACATGCCCTTGAACTTTGAAGGTTTCCGGATCATTCATGAATATCCGAGTGTCATCACAAGTAATTACTGAATTCTATAAATCTGATTCATACTCAATGCATTACAAAAGATCCAAACTCAATTCCTTGTGACTTTATTTTTGTTCATCTGACAGCATTTTGGGGAGCATTTTTGTGCAGAACTTTTTCATGTTCAGTTCTTCATTTACAATGAATCGAACACTTTCCCTGTCCAAATGAACTTCTGCAATTACTGCTCAATAACCCAAGCTTCTATCTTTTCAAATCGCATCTCACACTTTTTCAATGTTGTCATCAGTAACTGCTGTGCATGGGCGTTTCGGGCAATCATCATCTTTCCTGCTTTCTCTATTTTCTGGAAATTATTCAAAAACGTGTGCACGAGACACACGGTCTCTGCTGTAAGCCTCGTGGTAAGTTTCCATCGTGATTTCCTTCAGTTTCACAAAAAAACTTGATGTTAACTCACTACTCAGTCTTGGACACTGGCATATTCTGACCAGATATATTCTGGTTCCTGAGCTATAGGGTTAGTCTCGGGGGGTTTTGTGTCTGACATCATATTTCTACACATCTTTTAAACATGTTCTTTTGAAGACTCTTTTCCTTTGCTGTTTCCATGTTACTAATACTGGTTTACACAGTTCATTCAGAAGGCGTGAACAGGACCTAATAGTAATATCTACTTGAAAGGGATAGTATTTAGACTACAGTATGTCTATATGTACGTGAAACCTTGAGCTTTTAACCATGAAATTAGTTCAAGGATTTTGTAGGGTTCAGGGAACAAGACTGGTGTCTCAGTTTATTTCACAAAGAAGGTATTGAAATGACACTGACGGTTCTCATAGCACAGTGGAGCAGGCATCAGTCAGGTACCATCAGACTGAAATGCAAATTATCTTGGCATCAAACAGTGTATTTCCTATTGATCCGTGTTTGTATCGTTACAGTAGTCAAACAATGTTGGAGTCTGCATCACACATTTAAATAAATAGGAAGATTCAGTCTCTGCTGTTAGCTGATTAGAGAAAGAGAAATGGAAATTAAATACCCAGAGAATTTGGCTGCCTTCATAATATAGGTGAATTCAGAACTAGTTTTCCTCCTGCTTGAACAGGTGGGGGTCTCCCTCCCTTACAGCTCCCTTGAACATGACTATAATTGTTTCATATTCCTGATTCCAAAAAAGAGCTTCCATCAGCGGTGGTGAAAACAGCCCAGATTTTCACAGTTCAACACTTGCTCCAACAAACAACCAATCCAAAGAAAGCATGAAACTTTTCTATGGGGAATTAATGAGCTTTGAGATAGCTTTCATTTTTTGTCTTATCTTACTTCACTGTCGCTCCAGTCCCACTCTTGCTCTGATCTCGCTGGGGAGCTAAGCCCACAGGGATTTTACTTTGTGATGAAGATTGCAGTGTTGCTTGGAGCTGGGACTCCAGCTCTTTAAGGATAATGTGGGTGAATTCTCTTCATCCTTCATGGGGAGAAAGACTCCTTAGCTAAGTATAACTATCTCCCTAATTCCGTCTCTCCAGGGCCTCACAGGCTCCCTTTGAATGCACACTGGCAGCAAATCTGTTCCAGTACTTTGGGGAGAGCAGGAATTAACAGTAGGCCAGAGAAAGGGATAATGAGACATTCTTTTAGTTCTAGTCCTTCCACACTTCTGTTGCAGTGAAATTTTTACTAACACTCAGAATCTGAGAAGGTAAGGAATGGAGATCATAGAGGAGAAGAAGCTGGCCTGAGGGTGGAACTGAGCAGGGTCTAAGGCAAGTGTCTGAGCCTGAGCTGTTGTGATAGTAGTTTCACTCCGCCGAGCTGTATATATTGAAAATCCTTACATTTTCCTCTTATAATACCTTTAGAACATCCCAAAGGCTTTTTATCACAAAGGGTTTGAGTGAGCAGATATGTATCAATACCTAGCTGTTTGTGTTTTGGCAGGGTCCAAGTTCACCTTCTGCTTTTTAGAGGTTCCAAAACTTACCTTCATTTTTTCCTGTTAGTATGTTCTGTGCCACTCTTCACCATTGTGCCTGGGAACTTTAATAGTGTGGGATTTTTTTATATACTCCTTTCTTTACTGTAAGCCTAGATGACAAATAAGTCATGTCACTGTTGAGATGTTGAAGAGAAATCTTACAGCAGTAATGAAAGCTTATCTGCACAGTATAAAGTTAAAAATACAAATGTTAAAGTCCAATATTTGATGACATGAAGTAAAATCTACGCTTCTATCACTAGTTTTAAGTGTTTTAGCTGGTTTTGTTATGTTATATTATCATGCAAGAATTTTATATAGGAAGGAATTTAGACAGGTCAAACTCAATTCTTGTCATCAGAGCTCCAGCAGCTTTTGCTTCACGTGCCGTGAACAGCTAGTTCATACTAACCGATCTTGCCAGCATTGTTGAACCTCTCCAGTCACTGCTGTGCAGGGACTTCAAAAGACTAGCACTAAATAGGTTGTAATACTGGCTTTGAGACTGGCAGAGGGATACAGCAGACCAGAGGTGAGCTGATCTCACAGGCCTTTACAAGAAAGTTTACAGCACCTCATTGAATTTCTCTGGCCCATCAGTCCTGTAGTCTTGACTGTGTACAAAACATTGTATGTTTACAGAGACTTAGTTTTGTAAATACTAATATTGGGTTTGCGTCTACCACTAGATTACAGCAGCAGCAGGTTTTATATTTTCTGTTTAAAGGAGGAGCTGGGAAGTTTGGTCTAAATTCCTGACTAGTAAATTAGTTTTTACATGAAGAAATAAAAATCAGCAACTAAACAAATTGCTGAATATAGAGCCTGTGGTTCAGGTAATGAATATTTAGGTGTAATTTTTTTGCATACCCCACTTGTCTCATCAACTCTATGCAAGTTTTGAGCTCTGTGTGGAATTGGTTGTGCTTTGCTGCCTTAAGTATCAGGTCTGTAGGTTGCTAGATGCAGCCAAATGCTCTTAATTCTTCTAGAATTTGGCACAGTAAAATATTCCTTTTTAAGTTAAGAGGCTAGAGCAATCTACCTTTCTTAAGTCATTATTCAATAATATGATGATAACTGAAAGAATATACAGATAATCTTATTAATATTTTTATTTTACCCTCTCTTTTTTGAAAAGAATAAGTTAACATAGAGGTCAAAGATTCTGATTTCTAATAAACTATGACTGCTGCTCACAGTGACATTTTTTCCCCTTATCAGGAATACTGATATTCATTTTTCCTTTTTTTGAAGAAAAAACAGTGGGAGGGTACAACAGCTCCTTATGATTTTCTGCAAGTGACTATGCATTTATTATGATTGTGACTTTGAAGTCTATGTTCTTTTTTTGACGTAAGAAAGTCAAGTGTAAGAAAAATTTCTTACAAAGTATTAAAACCAGAGTTCTGACAACACTACACAATTAGCTCTTACATTAAGCATTTATGGTAGCTAGAAATTCACAGCAGCTCTTTGAGGCAGTAATGAATGAGAAGGGATCTAAACCAGAATGAGTCCAATTGACATTTTACAGTCAGAACAAAGGGTTGAAAGTGTACGGTTTGTATCTGACTGCTCGTGTATTACATTTTAGTCCCCTTAAACATGAACTAAACTCAATATCACCCCTTAAAGAGGCTTCATGCAGTTAATTATTAGTAAGTTAAGTCCTTCAATCATTCTGAAAGTTGAAGAACATTAAATTATATTGTGCTTATCAAGTGATAGCCAAAATGTGACTTAATTTACACTCTGGAGTCAATGATGTTCAAGAGGTTGTGAATCAGGGCAGAGTCTGGCCCTCTTAATAATTAAAATAGAACAAGCATAAAGAGCTCTTTCAGAATGTCACTGTGAATCTTCAAAGCCTCATGGTATAGAAATGCAGATCTCCTGGAGCACAGTGCTGTATGTGCTATGGAGCACTAAGACAGGGAAGAGAGGGAAACTCCCTCCACTTCAGGGGCTTTCTTGAATAAAAATGACTTGAATGGCTCTTCTGCAGTTTTGCTGTGAGCCTTGGGGAATGCCTTTGATGCACTTGATTAGGGAACAAGATCTCAACCTTGTAGACTCAGTAAGATCCTCACATGTTTAAATACAGATAATTAGTCTCAGTTCTCTTTCTTTCCTTTTTTTTTTTAAACTTAGCACTGTATTTTTTTCCTTTCTCATACAATTCATTGATTATAGAAGTTTGTTTAATCACCAGTGCAATACCCCGTTTCTAATTTATAGAGTTCAAATGATCATGTCTAATTTTTATTTTGGCGTATAACAAGATACATATATTAAAACAGATTTTGAACAGGAGCAGGAAATTCCTTTATGTCTTTCTCTATAGGATAATAGAAGGAAGTGCAGAGTTTCCTAATTTACCTACAAGCATTCTGACACATGCAGTATCACGGTGAGGCACCAGCTCAGGAGCAACCTAGACAAGTTAGGAAGTAGGTGTGTCCTCAGAAAACCTGTAAAAAGTAGGAACTTCTACTGGAGTTCACGTTTGTTACATGTTCTCTGACATGAGCTTTTCTGGAGGATAAATATCATGTGCAGCAGGCTGTATTCAGCTGAGGTGGCATAGTTTACAGGCATGCACCGTGTGCCAGGATGGGGAAAGGATTAGAGAGAGTCGTTATCCTGGACACAGATGATGAGGTAAACCTCATGATTCACAATATCTTAAAATTGTACGGGAAACTGTGGGATTCAGTACTTGGTTATCCGTCACAAGAGTGCTTTGACCTGTGGACTTATTTTGGTCCATGATTCTTTGTTGTCCTAAAAGATGGTATATTCTGCCAAATACTCACATGAATTCAGCTATGGAGGTGGGTAAATACATGTGGATGAGCCATTTTTTCCTGTCATCATGGATGGAGGATTGGTTTTCAGTCTTGAGCATAGCTTTGCTCAGATTACTCGGCTTTAAAGAAGAGGCATTCATCCAAGGTAAATTTTGGACAAAGCTTATTCCACCACATCTGGAAAACATTCCAATAGATTTAATTCTCTCTTTTGAGGCAGACCTGCTACTGGCTAGTTCGACTTATTTGACTCTGGACTAACCCATTTCCGATATCTGTAAGTGGTCTTTCTCAGAGTGATGTTGAAAGATAGTTCTTTTGCTTATTTTATGGATTCTAATGAGAAATGTACAGTGTACAAGAGTCTCTGATTCCTGTTTTTCAATATGTGACCATCTTGTTTATGAAAGGAAGCAGATCGCAGAGAGCTTCACAAGTCTGGCACTCTGTGTTCTGAGGGACGTTTTATGAAGCTATTTCAAAGTGGTTTTGTAAACAATGTACAGCACATTATTTCTGTGTCAGAGCATTATACAGGGAGTGTAACAGGAGTGCATGTTTGTTTATGTGCTGGGATGTGTTCTAGTGTTGAGGTGTCAGAGCCACAGATTAGAGAATTACCTTTAATCACTCTACTCTAGCACAGGTTAAAACAAAGCAACACACCTCTCCTCCAAAGAAAACCAATGAAAATTGCCGGTTGTGCTCTGCTCTGATGCACCAGTTCAAAATGGCTTTCTGTCTCACTCCACTGGCTTCTTGGGGGTGGGAATTGATCTGCGAATCCCTTGCATAGTATGTTTGAAATATTTATCTGAGGTTGAACTGTCAGGTGGTGTCATTACTAGGCAGCAGAGGGAGGCCAGGCTGTCAGGCAGTTATCATTTTCATAAGATATGGCTCTGTGTTGATATTTATGGACAGCAAGTTCTATGCTTTGTTAAACTTTGCAAGTGAAAGAGCAAAGATTTAAATACTGAAGATGGAAAACTGAATGTAACAGTAAATTATATTCAAACACTATTAACATTATCTTTAATAGTCATAGTCTTTTCTTTTTCTTGTTTTTCTTGGCACGTTTATTTTCAGCAGTATTATTTTGCTGTCCCTTTTCCACTTTTCCTTCTGCCCTAAGTTTTTCTCAGTGACTGGCTTGCAACCCAGTGTAATTGGTAGCTGGTAAATGACCTGTGTTTTGTTTCTTGATCTGAATACTCCCTGATCGACCTGAGCTGAGGGAAAGATGCCTTCAGGGTGCTACAAGTTTTGCCATGATCAGACAGTCAAGGACTTCCCTCGTGGTGCAACCAGAGCCAATAAACACTCAACTTGCCTCCTACAAATTCTAATTCCTGTTTTGCTGCAGATTATTTGTAAGAAATAAACCATCAGACGAAATAAGACATGTCATTTTTCCAGTTATGTGCTCTCTCTTAGGCCAACATTATGCCATAGAACAATACTAGTGTCTGTTCTGTGGGAACACGGTGCTACATACAGCTGGGACTGAAAGGTTTCATTATATTTTGGATTCCAGGAGCATGACAGACATTTTTACATTATACAAAGTACCTAAAATTGTAGTTCTTAAATGTTTTCATTGTCTGAAAGGCACATCTTATAACTGTGGGATAGGAATGTTATCTTTAGGTCAAATTACTGTGTGCTGAAGCATGACCCAATTTTCAGTTTAATGTGAATCCTATTTTTGGTTGTGCAAAAAAATATAAGAAATACCCATTGACTGTGAGGTACTTATTTCAGTTTTATTAAAGAGCTGCTGATTGCAAGTTATGGGATGCTATGAAATTGAAACTGCCTTATTTAAAAGCATTCTCACTTGTGCAATGGTATAAAGGTTGATTTTGTAGCTGTGTAGATGTCGTGTGAGCTTATTTAGATAGCGGTTCTTCATCCGCACATATTTTCTGTTCTTTCTCTTAAAGAAAAAGTCCTGACACTTTTACATTTTGACAGTAAATCTTTAATTCTTCACCATACCAATTAACTGTGAACTATTAGAGAAACAATAAGCCATGAATCATCAGCTACAAGTAGGCAGAGAGTTTAACAGTGAAGAAATTGAGCATTTCTTAATCTTATATACACTCAACATCAAAGTGAATAAATCCAGGGTTAAAAAGAAAGGCTATCGTGTTCCCCACTGGTTTAAAGAAACAACTTCTTTCTTTCTCACTTGTTCATCTGCTAATACAACACAACAAAAGGAGGGAACCTATTCCTTCATATATGACTTGTACAAGAAGTTCTTATTTCACACTAAGCAGAATACATTCGTAATAGATATCCAAAGTATACAAATACATTTCATGAGAACAAACAGCCTACTTCTGTAAACTTTTAGTTCTGTGGAGAGTCTTCGTGAAAATTAATACTCCTGTTTTAAGGGTATTTTGTGTGGCAGTACAGCCATTCAATTAAGAGCCTTTGAAACCTTTAAAAGCTTGTGCTCTCCCTAACTATGAGCATATAAATAGTACTTGGCTTTCAGAACGTTACTCATCTATCAGAAGTTAAGCTGGAGTTGGTGTTTATTGCTGGATCAGTGCCAGGCTCTCCTGCATCTTGCAGAACAAAGTTACAAGATCAAAAGGCTGAAGACGTTTCTGTGGTCAGAGCTGCATGGAAATTGTGCTGTTTTGCCTCAAAGATTTTGAAAAAGATTGATTAGTGCAGCGTTTCATAAACACAGTTAACAACTGCAGAAGGTTATATGGAAAGAAAAGTTCAGATTATATTTACAATTAAAACAGTTGCCACATACTAAACTGGATGGATTGTTATGCATTTCCAGAAAGCTAACTGCCTTCAGAGCAAGCAGCTACCTTGCAGACAGGGCAAGAGCAATTGGAAGAGTTTCATAAATGCGGTGTCTGTAAGTCAGGATTTTAATACAGAATTGTGGAGCATTCCACTCTAATAGGGCTCCTGCAATGGAGCTGACTTTCAGATCAGTGGGTATGCTCTGACTGGTTGGAGCTTTTTTGAAATTCTAAGTGAAACAGGCTCAAATTTGGATTTCAGCACCTTCTCACGAGATTGGTGAGCAGAGGTAGGCTAGTATATTCTGGAGGATATTTTTCTGTAGAAAAACACTTGCTCATCAAAAGTGACAGTCTGTAGGAGAAAGAAGTAAATGAAAAAGACTGTTTCAAAAATAAATTTGGAAATGTTTTCAGTTGTTGGCAGATACTGCACAAATGGTTCGAAGAAGCACTGTACCTGTCAAAATGACCCATTTTGGTGGTCTCTGAACATTGGGTGGGAGGTGGCTTAATTCATAGTAATTTCTGGTTTCATAATCCATATTTAATTTGGCAACTTGACGTGTATTACACATCTGTGCAAACACTAACAGAATATTCATTTCAATTCAACAGGAAGAAGATTGAATTTAGTAATTGATATATCCAAGGAATATAATTAAGTAGCATCCAGCTAGATATTTTACAAAGAAATGGCAAGATGGCTAATTTTTTGTGGTTTAGGTATTTTTAGTTTTGATAATAAATGTTTCAGACAACTCTAGTCTTAATGCACCTGAGGCCAGTGCTGCTTCCTTACCATTACCTTTCCTCCCGCAGCATTTTTAGAATAATTGTTGGAAATTCTGGTAGCGTTTCCTTGCTAAGGTATTCCAAGAAAAAAATATTTAATCTAAAAACCACAGGAATCAGTAACATTCTGCTATCGTTCTTTCTGAAAATCAGTTTGTTGCCAATAAAATTTCCTCAATAGCACTATAAGCTTTTAATGTGTTTAAATAAAATAAATAGGAGAATTAATCAAATTCTACTCTGTATCATTATGAGTAATGAATAGCTAAAAATTCTACTCTGTTGGAAATACAGAATTGCTTAAATCAAATTTCAGTATCAACAGTGCTGATACAGGGAAAACAAGTAAAATGTGTTAAGGGGCTTGTTAAGAATCATTGTGATATACTTCTGAAAAGACAAAAGCAAAGGTTGAGGCAGAATTTTATCTGCATTAGGTTATTAATTTACTATCATATTAGTTATGAACCAAACCAGAAATATTTTCTTCTGATAAGAATGAAAATAATCAGACCGTAGGTTTGGAAGGGACCTGCAAAATTGTTCTGGATCATCCTCAACCTTAGGGCAGATTGTTCTGGCCTGATACTTCTTTGCAGTGAAACCTCCTTCCAATGGATACCTTCTCAAGAAAGCCAAGCAATTTAAAACAACAAAGACTTTTTTCTCAGAAATCCCCAACCATCTATCTCTTCAACAGCCTTTGAGAATATATGTAATCGCTCCTACTTAAAAACCAACCGTCTCTCCAACAGCGTTTCATTTATGCTGATCTCCCTTTAACCTGCAGTATGTCAAGATTTACTTGGAATTACCAGCTTTCTGTTAGTTAGTGAGACAGAGTTTCAGTCTATTTCAAGTAATGGGAGCTTTAGAAGAAAGAGTTGAAAGGAGATGTTTGAAGTAAACAGTGTAGTTACAATAATTCTTTGCTTTGTGATTCTTTGCTTTTTGAAACAGATGTTGTTCTCATTTTTAGGGCACACACTTTTCCAGGTCGGTTATTTCTATAGCAAATCCGGACCTACTTGTTATCCATCTCTACTACAAGTGGGTTTTTAAGTTCATTACCCTGAGAACCTGTCTATGCAGAAGACTACCATATTCCATGAGTAGCAATTTCAAACCCAGCATGACCACAACGTAGAATAGGGCACTGTTTCCTTTCTTTTGTCTGAATTGAAAAGAATAGTCTATGGTCGATATTATGAGATTATGAGAATGAGGCAAAAATAAACCATAGAATGGGATACAGAAGTAGTCGGTGTGGCTATCAATGTATTTTCCTAATAGATAAGTCCAGAATCTGGAAGATAAATTTCCATAAATCACTGGTGGAAAGGGAGGGGCAGGAGGAGGGAGAGAAATGAGTCCTTCAGGTGATCTGTGCTGTCAGAAGTTGCTGAAGCACTAAATGCTGTTAGGAAAAAACAGAGAACTGAGCCAGAAACTTCCAGGCCTAGATAAGAGAGATGCTGTATTTTGTGTCAAAACAGCAAAAAGTTCCAATCTTTTTTCCCATCTTGCTTCAGAGAGAGCTATAATCTGAACTCTGAGTGATGGCAATAGCAGTCTCTTAATGGGAATTTTAAACAAATATTAAGCGCATGTAAAGGAACACTACAGACTAATTTGGAGTTGCCAGCAGTATTTGAAATGTTGGTTGCCTAATTTTGATCCTTTGCTTTTGTGAGAAATGGGCTTATTCTCCATTCAGCTGTGAAACTGAAATAGTTTTTGCAAAAGTCAAGTTGATATTTTATTTATCTGTGATGTTACTTTTGTGTGTGAAGTTATAGAACATCTCAAGTGAAATATTTCACCTTCCTAAAAATATATAATTATAGTACCTTTGTATTTCATTTCTCTTGGAAGTTGAATAGTAATAACAGCTTTGAAATGTTGATGTGCATTTGATACAACTTTACCTCTCAAAGAACACTAAGTTTAAGTTAAAAGTCAATTTTAATGAGCATCTCTTCCTTAGTTCTTGCTATTTTTCATCTTTCATATTATAGTTTAGGATAGGTGTCCATGCACATGCTATTCTTTCCTGTATGTTTAAAATAATTGAAACCTAGATATTTCCTTTGATTTTTTTTTTTCTGTATAATTCATTTTTTTAAAAAATTATACCAGACTTTTTCCACTCTACACTGCAGATAACTGTCTGGACTATGTCTTCAATCTTTTCAAGGGCCAGAAAAAGTATTAATCTAGAGAGTTATGCTGGGGCTTACTAGTGGAACATCATTTCCTGTTTTATTTGCTGACTTTCTTCATGTCTGCTGGTTATGAAAAAGTTTTTTTACAGGTGCATGGATTTTTTTTCTATTTTTTTTTGCATGCAAAGACCAGTAGTCTTAGAAAAAATAAAAATAAAAAAAAAATTGCATTTCCTACCTCATCTTGCAGATTGGATCTTAAACATGTCTTAACTGTGCCCTATTTTAAACAGCGTTTGCATTCTGTTTCCAGAAAGTTCCTGGAATGCTGTTTTACTGGCTAGTCATTTGTGGTATTTCTTTTGTCACAGAAAGACTTTCTGTTCTTTTATTGAGATCTTTACCATCTTATAATGATACAGCAAGAAACCGTATTTATATAATCAGAAGCAATTTCACCTTTCATCAATATCACATTACAGTTTTTAGCAGTTTCTGAAGGGTGGTTGTAGATAGCTGGCCTGAGATGTAGAGCTAATTGCTGCTGTCCAGAGAACAAAGATGAAAAGATTTAGCACAGGTATTTCTGAAATATATTTTTCTGTTTTAATAACAAGCTGCTACATAGCAATACTTTGTCAGTTGCAAAAAAAAAAAATCTGTGTCATCATCACTTCTTTTTTCTCCTAGGGTAGTTTTACACAAGTGTTTGAGCTGTAATATAATTTGTAATGAGACAGTGTTAGTCATTATACGAGTGCTATACATATTTCCTGTCTTCCAGACTACCAGATAATCTTGGTAATGTCAGTAAATAGGGAAGCTAATGCCAGAATTTTTAAGTCACTGAAGAGACTAGGAAATGGCCTCATGGGATATTTTCTTCATCCAGTCTCATCAGTCTAGACTTTCTACATCTGTAGTGTTAAACGTGGATAAAATATCACATTTAAAACAAAAATAAATAAATAAATAAAACCCCCACAGCCAAAATCCTGAAAAACTCAACCACATGTAATAAACATGTTTGTTGTACTTTTGTGACAGCTACAGCTACAGTGATCAATTTAATAGGGTCTATAGAATTAGGATTTAGTAAAATAGTTTGAGAAATACAGGCTAATGCTGCTTAAGATTCTGCTGTGTCTCCACATAGTCATCATGTCATAAAGAAACACCATGAGTGGCTTTACAAGGTAAATATCACCACATTCCATCACCAGCTCACCAAGTCCATGCTCCAGGATATTAAAACAGATACAAATGAAAAATAGTTGTCAATTATATTTAAAAACCAACCAACCAAACCCAAAATCCAAACAAAGAAGATGTAAAAGTGGAGGCAGTAGGGTTTCTGCTGTTGCTCTTAGTGGAACCAGCTAATTCCCACTTACTCCCAGCACATATAAAGTTCTCTTTTGATTGCTGCCTTTTGATTAATTTGTGTCCAGTATCTTTCTTTTTTGCTTTCTCGTGTCATTTAAGATATTTTCTATTTGATGGAGTTTCTAGAATTGCCATTCAAATATCTAAAGACTAGCAAATCGGCCTAGGTGTGAGAAAAGAAGTTGAAAAGCAGGAGGATGGAATCTTTTTTTGTTGACTTTCCCAGAAGAAAATGTATCATGTCATTGCTCCCAGAGGGTATCATTATATTATTGTCATGTGGATTAGCATTTTCTCAGTGGGGAATTCACATCTCCAGACTCCTCCTGCGGGTTCTTTACAAATACAAACAAGCATTGCCTACACAGGTGACTTTGGAGTATTTTTATTATTTTCTTTGCAACCATAATGTTTAGGAATTGCCTATGCACTTTTTATAAAAGCAAATCTGAGGTTGGAAAGCAGTGCTATATCCCAACCTATTGCTCTTGCCATATTGGTAAAGGGAACATTTCTTACTGTTTGGGAAAGTCTGGTGAGAGAGAAGGGGTGAACACCCATTGTAGTGAAGGCTGTAAGTATTTCCTGAATGTAGTTGCTGGCTAATATTTTCAGTAGCAAAAGTGGTTAAGGAAAAAACATATATTTTCTTTTGTATAGGTGCATACTAGTGAGCTTAGAAGAAGGGATTTAGAATTTAGCCATACTTTTGAGTATGAGAACTCCATGGATAGGTCTACCCTTCAGCTTATACGACTGCAGGCTCCAAAATACATTTCAAACTGCTCTGTACTCATACGTCAAAGCCTGAAAGCACAATGCAGCTCTTGAATTTTGGCCCTCGGGGAGCACTGCCCTGTCATCTTGGTTCCTGCAACACTTCCCGGTGATGCCTCATTAGTGTTGAACTGTTTACAAGTAGTGACTCACTGTAGAGAGGAAGAGGGCGTAGTGGGCTGTGAACACATAATACGATAAGGGCTACAATACATTGACATAGGAGTTGACATACTGGTATTTTGTCCCAGGGCTCAAGATCAGTCATTCAGTGAATATGGCTGTAAAGACATGACTGTTAGAGTTTCTTGTAGTCTATAAACACTGCTTCAGCAGTGTGCCTTTACAGCAAGAGAGATTCAGCAGGGTCCAGATTCATCTGAAGACTTGATATAAATCTGACTGCCCCTTCTCCTTTTAAAGAAAGAGTCCCCAAATGGACCTTGAGTCTCAAAGGCAAAGTTCTACTAAAACATCCGCTAGAATCATGAAACTGCAGTCACCTTGGTAAGATAACAAGGGATTGTACCTTTCAGGGGCTGTTATTTCCTGCAGGCTTTCAGTTCAGCAACTCATTGGCAACAAGTTTGTTAGATCTCTTCAGGTTCTTTGGAATAGTCCCTGTCCTGTCCCATCCCATCCCGTCCCGTCCCATCCCCAGCTGCACACAGAGGGAGACCCATGCAGTCCCCTCTCCCTTTCACTGCACTAACTCTTGACTGAGAAGCAGTGGCCAGGAAAATGTAGCATTGCCGCTCGTTCACTCACACGTTAAGGGAGGGTAACGTATGATTCACAGCAGATTATAAATAAGCAATAAATTCATGCCATCTATCAAGAGATGGAACATCAAAAGCACTGCTAGCTGAGAATAAATCATAATGTTTATGTCGTGTCTGTGTCAAAGGTCTGATCTAAAAAGAGGGTAATGGTGAACTTTTGTACCTGTTTCCTTTTTTGATTCAAAAACCAAGCACACATCATGAATCTGAGCATTGAATACTGTAGCTTTGGGGGGAAAAGATGACCATATAAAGAGATGTCTTTATCACAGTTCTTGTGGGTAAAACCAGGGTCATTCCCAAGGTTATAGTCTTATCAGGACAAAAACTAAATAGTTATTTCTAAAACTGAATCATACAGTCAAACAGAGGGTAAGTGTCCTCCATGTTACTTTGCTCACAAGACGTGGCAGCAGTGAATCTTAATCCAGATTGTCAGTGATGTAAATCAGTATAGATCAACAGAGGGTCTCAATTCCCCTCAGCTCAGTTGTGTGTTGGAACTGGACATATAGTATATTATTTTCAGACTTTTGGGGACAATAAAGTTCACAGTAGAAAAAGTGAACCCAAAATGTATGTCATATCAATTTTTAATCCTGTCCTCTTTATTCTTTTTAGAAGTGATTCACTCAGTCTCCTAATCACAGTGTATTATGTTGCTGCTTCACAATCACACTCCAAATGCAAATCACTTCATTGGTTTCTTAGTGACAGCAAGCTCTGTCAGCAGTAGATACTTTGAATATGCCAATAAGATTTTAACTGCTTTGAAATGGCTGCTAGGGACACTGTTTTGGGAGATTACAATCAGGGCATTCCATCAGAGGGCTACTAAAATAGCAATGCTTTATTTCCACCAGCCTATATGCAATGAGCTAATAAGTGATTGCTGTCTTTGTAACTTTATGTTTGAGGACTAGGTAGAACATTTTGTTCAGTGAATAAGGATTGTGTCTTCTCAAGGCATATATTAATATTAATGAAGCTTGTATGCATGCATCAAAGAAGGCCTTATATCCTATATAATCACTATTTGTCTGGGCAAGTTTAGCTTCATCATTGTCTATTTACTAAAAATAAGCCTTGTGCATTTGATTTATAAGTTCTGCCTGGTTTGTGCTGTGAACAGTTATCATCGTCTTGATCTGTTAGACTATAGAACCACCTTTTGCTCATTTAAGAGAAGGAAGTTAACTGTGACCTTTACAAAAAGGATGTTCATTTGGCAGTTGTCCATTCGTCATTTGGAGTATCGGTGGACAAAGCAGGTGAAAGCTTAGAAATTAGCACAGAAGCTTAACACGTTTAATTATCACTTACCTGTGATTCTAGTTCAACTTTTTAATCATAGTGCCACATGTGAGGTTGCAGTGGAGATCAGAAGGAAGCAAATGGTATTCAGAGCACTTTCCAAGCTACAGGTGCTTCTGACAAGCCTGTTCCTTTAAGGTTGAACTTTTGACTCAACTATCTGAGGGTTTATTTAATCGTTTAGATATTATATTTGTAAAGAAGATATGAGAAAGGGAAAACTGCCTTTAAAGTACTGAAAAGTGTTCCTTGACATCACAAGTTCTTAATATGTGTAATATGTAATCACAGAATCATGCAGTGCTTTGGGTTGGAAGGGACCTTTACAGGTTATCTAGTCCAAACACCTACAGGATCAGGAACATCTTCAACTAGATCAGAACTCCATCCAACCTGACTTTGAATGTTTCCAGGCATAAGGCCTCCACTGTCTCCCTGGTTCCAGTGTTTCACTACCCTTGCTGTAAAAAATTTTTTCATTCTATCCAGTCTGACTTTTGATATTTACATACACAAAGAATAATTTTTATTAAGTTCTTTTCACCAGTTTAATAAAAAAAAAAGTATGCACTCAGAATACTAGCTTTTTAAAATGGAGCTGAATATCAGCCAAGATTCAGAGGTACCTGAAGTAGAACATGAAGTAATATCTGAAATTTGGTCACCTGCTGTAATCTGTAGCCCTTTTGTCCACCTACTGTAACCCTTTCCATCAAGATAGGTAATTATATTAAGTGGCAAACTGTATTTTATTTGGGAATTAGAGTGAATAGTTAGCTGACTATCAGCTGCTGTTGCAATATCCTGGGAAAAGGAACCTCGGTAATTCTTGGGTGTATAAATAGAGGAAGACTAGGCAGCAGAGGGATAATGTTGATTCTGTATTTTATTTTCTGACTGAATAACTTTCTTCATTATTCCATGCCTCAGCTTCCAATATTTAAAAAGATTATAACATATTGAAACTAATCTACGCTGTTTCTTGAAGTTCTGGAATTTCTGGGAATACAGCTCTGGGAGGTTCTATCCTTTCCTAACAAATCCTTTTCAAGCACATGGTCAAGCTAGTGTAGTCTGTAAGCATGAAAGGCTGAAAACAGAATATGTCCTTCAAATTTAAAGGAAGCTTTCTTGTGGATAAACTATTCCTTATGTTACATGCATAACAGACAAAAATCATGTCTTGCCTCCAAATGCCCTTGGTGTTCAAGTGTTCTCTGCAGTATGCTGCTATGAGAAAGCTTTCTTTTGATGCAGCTTGACAGCTGGAGGCAATTCCCTCTTTCTTGATCTTTGCCTTAGCCTGCTTTTTAGGATGCTCCTGAAGAGTTTATAGTCTGTTTTCAGTTAGGCATCTTTAAGAGCACCTTTTCATAGTCTGGAATCTAGGCTAGGAGCACTCAGCCCCTGAGTGTTTGCTGTTGGGAAGTCCCGGTGCTCAGTTTGTGGGTCTGCACACCCTAAGCTGAGGAAAGCCTTACTGTTACCTAATCATTTTGGAATCACCCTTGACTCAAGGCAGGTTAAAGTCAAGTGCAAAGAAAATCAGGTTTTCACAATATCCAACCCTCCAATCCATTCCCCCCCCAACACACTCCCCAAAACATTTGTAAAGGATGTATTTGAGAAAATTAAAGCAAGGAAAACAATGAATCCTTTTACTTCAATACACACTTCAAATACCCTAAAACTGACAGTGTTTATCAGATTACACTGTCTTTATCTAAGGACTTTCTTCACACTTCTATGGCAGAAATCAATTCTTTCTACATTATTTATGTCTTATATTGGGGTAAAGATTCACTGTACCTTAAGCTAACCTAAGTCCAGGTTGCGGTGATCTTTCCTCAATTGGGATCACGTTTGTACTTCACACTTTGTTCGTGTACTTGTGTTCATGCATCCCAGCAGGCAAGCCCAGACTGGGAGTTAATGCAAATAAGAACAATCTTCTTAAAAAAAAAAAACCCAGAAAACACATCAGAGGGACTAGAACCCTGTACTTAAAGGATTTCCTTTAGAATATTTACTCCAGAAACACAGTGAACAAAGACTAATAGTCAAATTACATTTCAGGTTGGTAAAAGCAAAAGACAAAAATTATATTGCTCTCATGAATTGTGAGATGACTCCTGCTATTTCATTTCAAACTGGTTACCTAATATTGAACCATACGCTTAATTTTTTCTAAGTTTTTTTCCCCAATATTTTTTACTCAGTATTTTCTTTAAGTTCAGTCAGAGGAACTGGTATTTCATTATTAGAAGCAGATTTTATATTATTTTATTTATGCTTCCTTTCATTTGACGATAACTGTGAATTCAGTACAGCAATTGGTAGTTAAATATCTCAGAAATAATTGATACAGACCATGATACATATGTAAAAGCCAACAGATCTGCAGCATGTGAAAATAAGTGCTATATGCCTAACATGATCAACAACAAAGTAGGAGCTCCAAAGGTCTAGATTTTTTTCAAAAATCAGATGCAAGCATATACTGCATTGACTTACAGACTTTGATTTCATTAATATAACTGGAATGAGGCCACATTCCAAAACAGAGTAGGTGGTTTCATTGTGGATAAGCACTCCATGCTGTGCCTGAATCCACACAATCACTTTCCAGGTCTGAAAATAGATTCATCCATGTGGGTGAGCATGGAGCCATTATTCATCATTATTGTTACTCCTTTTTAAGAGTACACAGAAAGAGAACTGAGGCTTTTTACATATGAAGGAAAATATATGAGGATTATTTACTGTCCAACTTATACAGTATACATTGAGAAAGGAGTGGCAGAAATAGGAAATGAATCTCTGACCTTTTCTGTCTGCCTTACTTTTAGAAAATTCTCTACCTGCTTTCTGGCTGGTCCTGAGCTTCCAGAAGGTTCTTCTCTGCAATGAGTACCTACTGCTAAACACTGCCCACAAAATCTTCCATATTTCCTGTTTCTTATTTGCTTTATATACTTTGAGAATTTATATTGCATCTTCTTGTCATTCCATTCTGTTGGCGACTAGATCTCTGACTCTTTGTTTTCCAGAGTTGGGGAGTGTTCGTAGTTGTCTCTTCATTTTGTGTCCATCCCTTATAATATATAAAGGACACTGCCCATATTAGAGGCTCTGCTATATAGGAAAGAGACTAAATCGCAGTGATTCACTAAATGAATTTGAGACTGATGCCACTGCTAGCATATTACCTGAGGATTTCCTTGCAAATGATTTTTTTTTTTTTATAGGAATGGTTGGACTCAATGGTCCAGTGGGTCTCTTCCAACCTGGTTATTCTATGATTCCATAAATCTTAGTAGTCCAATCTGTTCTTCCTGTTGCAGTGACAAGATGTGGTCCTGTTATATAAGCCTCTGCCTTTAAACAAATGAATTTAGGAGAAGTGCAGGGGTAAATGTCTTTCTAATGAGCCCACCCAGGGCTAATATCTAATATCTTAGTCTGATACAAGGCCTTGACTAAGGATTGATTCCTTAGATCTATTATTGAAATTTACTACAGAGTTTGATCTTCTTTTTGCATTTTTGGGTGAGTTTACTCTCCTCTAAAACCCCTTTCTAAGCTCTACCTCTAAAGCATGCTGCAGTTCTTACAGAAACACCACAAGTTTATAGATCTCGCTGCTTTTGAAGATCTCCTTGACTGTGGAGGCTAATGATGCTTGAAAGAAGTTTAACATTTATACAGGAAAATTCATTGTACAGCTGATTATTTAAAACAGGATCCTTAGATATCGACAGTCTGTTTTGACCCTCTAATTTCTCTGTGCTGTAACAAATAGAAATAATCATATTTTAACTGTCAATGTGGATTAGCTCCTGATGTTATTTCTGTAGTCATATGGTAGAAACAAACCCCTACTATAGTACATTATGCAATTTCAAATGAAATTATTAGTGAAAATTCTCTAGGCAGTGAGGTCATAATTGGGTGAAGAAATAAAAGAGGCTTTATCAGCTGAAGCATTCAGAGCTTTACATTTTGCACGGTCTTGAGAGAGGTTAAGCTAAGTGCAAAGAAGTGATGAAGCAGAGCTCGCTTGGGCTCTGTGAGCAGTGCTTGAAGCTCTGAGAATGAATGCAGACGGTTTTCATGGGCTGCTTTTGGTTTGGAAGCTCATTCAAGGTGGAAACTCTGGACCAGCTGCCTTGAATCCAGTAACCTAAACTTAGACCACTAGTAAGGTCCTCTTGTTCAGTGCCACAGGCACTGGGAAGCATGGTGAGAGGAGCCTAATGCACTTTCTGGAAGAGGGTTTTCCTAGTGAGATAAGTCTTCTTGACTAGGACATTCATTTTGCAGTTGTGAAAAGAGATTTCCATCTCGACTGAATCACCCCAGCCTCAGCACAGAAAAATCTCATATTTTGCTTCAGTAGTTCGAACTCGCTTATGAATTTCTTTCTAGATCATTCCCAGCACTTACAGATGTTGTCTTACCAATGCATTTATGCCATTATATTTATTGTAGTGGAGCAGACTGTGATGCTCAGCTCTTGGCTTAAACTTCCTGTAGTATTTTTTTTCTTGGCTAAATGTTAAAAAAAATTGACCAAGGGTGATTTTTAATTATAAAAGTACTTTAAAAAGATTTTTTCACCTGTATAATTAGAAGACATTTTTAAAGAAAATTTTCCAGTCAATTAGTTCCTAATGAAGCTCAATTTGTTTTACAAATTAACCTTTTCTTAAAATAACAGGATGATTTAATGCAAGAGTCATTTTGCTTATTTCAGTCTGTACTGTAAGTCCTCTCTTCCACAAATATACATTCCTCCTAATTCAATAGGAGAGGGGGTTTAAGTTAGTAGGTTTCTGTTCCCAAAAGCTTAACTTAAGCTCATATGTTGACTGTATAACACTGGAATACTAAGGTTGTTCCCAGAAATTTGGTTTTGAGCTCCTGCTTCATTCTTGCTCCAGACCTTGTGCCATGATCCTGAAATCAATGTATTGACTCTCCATAAAACTAAGGATGCCATAGAAAGTGTTTGCCATTTTTTCAGGTTCTTGATGATTTTACTGTCTGTTTATTTGCATCAGTCCTGCTGCACTGTGCAGTGGTTGAGCCTACTCTCACCTGTGTTTGCACAGCCATGCTTGTGACTGTGTCTAGTTCTGACTTTTTCTGGTGTAAAAAGGTTATATATTCTTGGAGTCAGTGGAGCTAGAAGCTTGTATTGTCAATTGTCAGAAGACAGGACTGGCTTTTTTTTTTTTTTTTTTTTTTTTTAAGCCCTCAAACCCCACAGCCTTCTCCTGCCCACACTGCAGTTGCAGGGTACATCTTTCCAGGTATGTTCAGGGTTTGCGCTGCCTGTGTGTTCTGCCCCACCACAGATGCTTCTTTGATCTTTGAACTGACTTCTTAGTACAGCTGTCTGTTCTAATGAAGTAGGGAAGTCAAATGTTAATTGGTTTAAATGCCTTTTTTAAAAAAAATTTTGGCATGGATTTTATTTTGAAATTATCACAGTTAGTATTTTAGGGTGCTGTGTAAAAATGCTTTGTTCATTATCACAGTTTTCCATAGTACGTCATATTAATCATTGAGTGAAGTACTACCTGTAAAATCTGCCTGAATTCTCAACTATGCATTTTTACTGCATTTAGGTCAATGTATATGGCTTGTGACTAATGAGATAGAAAACCATAAATAATAACAGAAACTGAAATATTTGCCATTCTCAGCTAAGATTCAGCATTGAGAAGAGGATTTGCGGAGACAATAGGAGCAGTTAAGTAACCACTTTCTTTTCAAAGCACGTAGAAGTTTAGTTCCTTGACTTTTACTTACTTGTGCCCAGAAGGTTCTGTTTAATATTGCTGCTGAACACTGCCCATGCATATTGGCAGCAGAAACAGCTTTGAAGCCAGATTCCTTTCCTGAAGGTGAATGCATGATGCTCCTTCTGTCTCTCCCTGTGTCTGTGTTGACATGGGGTAAAGGGAACAGCGAAGGACATTCGTGTCCCATCTCTGCTCTGCTAAGGTGGCATTGTGGTTCACTTCAGCTGCTTTTAATACTGGAAAACTGCTGGGAACCGAGTCTGGATGAAAATTCTGGGGAAAAACTGATTTTGCTCTATGTCTGCCACGTATAAAAAGGTCATAGGACCCTGACTGGTTTGCGCACCTCTCCTGTCCTTGGGAAAGACAATATCATTTGACTGTAGTTGAACAAATAGGTCTTTTCTATTTACTGTCTGCTATGAAGAGAGGTGATGGTTGTAGGCAACCTGAATTCAGTTGGAGTTCAGCTACCTGCAGGCAAAATGCTAACTACTGAGCTGGGTATTGAAAGCACCTCAGGAAGCTCATGTAACAAAACATGACTGTATATTACACCAAGTTATTCTGAAGAGAAAACCACAGCTAACATTTCTGCTATAAATTATCCCTTCTGCGCCCAATGATAATTTTAAAGTGGGTTAGAACAGGATCTGGCCTTTTATTCATTTAATTATTGGCTTGTAATAGTAAGCCAGGTTTAGGCATAGCTGTGAGCATGTTCTATTGAAATCAGAAGTCTGGGGCTGGCTGGTAGTTAAGTGGACTTATTTACATTTAGAGAGTTCTGGACAGAATTGATGATTGGAGCATTTTTTTCTCTTTATCCTGTCTCCTACAGGCATTAGCTCAAATTATTAAAGAATCAAAACACAGGTTAGCTAGACTTGTTTAAGAAGAGATTATGACTGAGAACAGCAGAAATCATGCAAAACTGATGATCGCAATTTAAAATATTTATCTTACAAATATAGGAATGCCTGTATTCTCAGAGGTATGCACTCCCCATACCCTGTTTTTTTTCCCCCACCATATTTACTTGGGGTGAGATTCTGTCTGGTACATATGCCTGTTTATTTTGTCAGACATCCATGTGATGTGCCTGCCTGTATTGGGATGCAGAGTTTAATGCTTCCTGGCTCTTTCCCCAATGCTTTCACATTAGGAAAACTACTGCACGTGTCTGCCTGTATACTGTTCTTTCTCAGCTGTGTCTGCCCAGATGCTGTGCTCAGCAGAGTATGGATTGCACTGGACTGCAACCTTCCAGAGCGTGCCCCTTGCAGGATCAGGGGGTTCAGCATTCACATCATAACAAATAAAAGATGGTGGCAACTCATCAATTAAAATAGTTGCAAGTATATGCAAAATATCTCTTTAATGATCTTATCTCTCCTGGGGGATCTTTTCCAATATCTTTTTAAAAGATCATTCACAATCAAGCAGGGAGAAGAACAAGTACCTTGTATGTCCCCATCAAGGATGCAAACTTCTCCAGCTTCCAGTTTCTGTTAGAAACTCCAGGTCTTTCAGTACCAGGAACATTTCATGTAGGGATAAGTGCACTTCTTGGATTTTCTGCTCAGGGCCAAATAATCTCTGTTAACAAACTGCAGTAAAAGTGGTACTCCCTTGTTTCCACCCTTTTAGATTGAAGTGACTTTGTGTGACACATGCTGAGCTGTTATAGTTGGGTCAGTGCAAGGGTTGATATCTTACCATGATTACCAAAAGCTATTTTTCAACAAGTGAGTTTAACATGGCAGTCGAGAATAAAACAGCATGAGATATTATTAAATTTTTCTCAACAAAACACGCAGTTAAATGGAAGAGAAATATATGTCATTAATTAAGTATAGTTGATTTATCTGACAGTGGTAGAAATTTGAGAATATTTCTATTATGCTCAAATTCTTCTATGTTCATTCTTCAATGCAAATGCTGTACTTGGAACAGATTTTCATCTATTACACATTTCATAATACTATTAGTCTGATTAATTAATGCATAATATATCCTGGAGACTAATTTGTTTACTCCTAGCGGGCTCATTAGGACTTGCTATATGAATGTGAGATTAGATTTTAAAGCAAAGCACCTTCTAGATATTGAATCATGTGTCTGTTTTGCAGTAAACTGACAAATGAAAATTTCAATCTATATCCTTCATTGATATTCAGAAGCACATTTAAAGTTTAGTGAAGCTAGACACATAGCTAGACATTTCTTGCAAGTAAAAAAAAATGTATTTTCTTACATTAGGTATGTCTTTATAAATGCAGATTTATTAGGACATTTTACCACTACCGAAATTCCAAAGAGAGTAGTGTGTGTATTTTTATTTTGCATTCACCTGCATGCTGTATTCTCATAGGGTTTCACCTTTGTTATTTTACTATTTAATGATATTGTTTAATGAGAAGGAACGGATAATTCTGTACTGAAGCTAAGCGTTCACCAGGACCAGTAAAATCTGGGGGAGTTCCCTTGAGAGCTGAGAGTAGGTCTAGATTTTGTTACCTTCTGCTGTATTATAAGAACACATGGTTGTATGGTTTGGTTCAATTGACCTTAGAGGAACTTTTGATTTTTAACTCCTGTTTTTTTGAATTAGCATGAATTCTGAATGTTTTGTAATATTGCTGAAAGAAGTGTTAGAGAATTGAACATCATTACAGAGGGAGTCAGTGTGGTAGTTCATCTATGAGTATATATACTCCTGTAATCACATATAATTCACACACATATATGTGTGTATGTGTATTTATATAGCATACATATATTTTTAAAACTACCTTACTTGTTAATACCCTTCTAGTTCTGCACCAGTCATTAAAGCTGATTTCTTTTCTTTCTGTTTTCTATCTGTTAGCCTTTTCAAATAGAGGAGGTAGCAGGTCAGTGTTTTTCCAAAAGCTTTGTCTTAGGCCAGTATTTTCAGATGACAGGTGATTTGCAAACTTTCTTAAGTTAGTTATGGTTAGTAACCACAAGTTCTGAAATAAATCATTACATAATGTCTTTCTTTTCCAAAAAGTTGATTAGAAAACTTCCCAGAACAGTCTCTGTAATGAGGCTTCCTGCTTTCTGTCAACTATACCCCTCTTACTGTGAAAATACACCTCTCACAGTATTGGGAACCCCATGTTTAAGCTCTACATTCACTAGGAAGATGTGAATCTGCAAAACTAAGAGAATGAATTAACTGCATTTTTCTTTAATCCTCTTTCAGGGTTCAGGTTGAAATAGCAAAAAATTGGAAGGCTTTGAGTTGGGGTTTAACTGTCTTTATTCTTGTTTCTGGAAGAATATTTTCATTTCTTTTCATGCTACTCTGAAATTACAGGTGGAATTTTTAGGTGGTGTCCTTTCTTTTTTTTTTTTTTTTTTTTTTTGTTGTACCCATCACACTGTATTCATGTCACTGGGCAGAGATATACAAATCAGTCCTTAGACTGCAGTCTTAACACTCCAAAGGAATTAGGAGGTTTATTATTTATTTTAGAGCCTAGATTTTGAGTGTCAACCTTTTATTGATCATAAAATTCAGTATGGATTCATGCCTTTTATTTATTTTATGGACTCTTATTAGAAACAACTATTGTTTATGACCAATAATGGAAGTCCATTTTCTGAATCATCCTGGTGAGTTCAGCATGTTGCCTCACACATGTATGTTATATGTTTTAGTAAATTTGTTAAGTTTGGGTCTGAAAGAGCTTCACTTTACTATGGTGTAGGATATGTTTTGAGAGGCACATAAACAAAACATAGTATCTCCACCCTTTGCTATCTGCTTGATGTTATATTACTTGAATAGGCTGTGTAAATCCTTGGCACTTTGTCTTTGTACTTGAAAGCAAAAGGGTCTTGAAACAGAATTAAGTGTTTCTTGAATTATAGAAAACTGAATTGCCAACTAATAGCACTTAGATTTACTAAGGTGGAGGTAGATGTAGTATCCTGTTTTTCAGGGATGATAGCAGGAATGCTTTTATCTTGCAGAATTTCTCTTTGTAAGTTTTGGAATAGAGAAGGGTTGACAAACCAGGTTTATCTCTCTAAATTATTCCTCTTAAATCACTTTGTGACCTAGATGTCCTGTTCTGGTAGATATTCTGTAATAGCCAAGAGAAAAGCAGTTCTGAATGAGATTGCCATAATTATATGCATAACCTGTAAATATGATTTCATTAATGCTAAACCTGTAAACATGATCTCATTGATACTATTTTATTGATTATACATCAAGTCAATTATTACATAATTCGAGTAAAGTAAATCTATATTTTATTTAACCCCTCTGTTTTTTAAAAGTGTATTTACTAAGTATATAACCTGACTTATACAATCATTGTATGTCACCGAAAATCAGCTAGACAGACAATAATTAATGTTTCTGGAATGTTACTACATTCAAATTGACCGTCAGTTTATGTAAAAAAAAAAAATGTCTCAAGGCTTGTCCTGTGTTTGTTTCTCTGAGAAATTATCCTTTTGAGTCATTCTAGACCAATTCCAAGAGGTATCTGCACTGAAAATAGTACTGTTGTGCTAAGGAAATGTAAGTTATTAGCTGACTGATTAATTACTCAATATAGTTCAAACTATATTGTGTATCCACACAATTCTCTTGTTTCTCACTGCCTCCAAACTGCAACCTCATTGACAGGCAAGTAAAATCCCACTTCTCCTCCGAGATTTCAATTTCTACTTTATAACTACTGTAGTATACAAATGACCTTGATTTATGCTAAGAAGGAAGTTTGGGACCAAGTTTATGCACCTCTGATACGCTGGCAGCTACCCAGCAAATACATCAAGAGATAAGTTCACTCTTGTAGATGTCAGAGTGGGCGTTGTGGAGTGAAACACATTTCTCGCACACAAGACCTTGACAACACTGTCAGAAACACTTAGAGTTAAATCTTGATTCCTGCAATGCAATAGAGTTTGGGTTTTTACTTCAGTGGGAAGAGAATGTGCCCCCGAAAGCAGTTAGCGGAGTGCCCAGGACAAGCCAATTTGTTTTGCTAACACAGTTCAGCTATGTTAGAAAACACTTTTCAAAAAGAATTAAACATTCCTCTGGTATGGACAGGACTAATGAAACTTCCTTTAGAACCCATCAACACCATTTGTTTATAATCAAGCAGAGGGACTGCTGTCTAGTGACAGAAGGCACCATCCAATCCTAATGGAAACTGGTAGCATCTGCTGTGCGAGTGGGTAAGCAAAACCGACAAGTTAAGACATCTTGAGAGATCTTTAGTAAAAACAAGCATTCCATGTGATTCACAACAGGGTAGAGAAAGCTTCCCTTGATGAGTTTTCTGCATCTGTCCTTATCTGTAACTCCACGGGGCTGAGTTAAGTCCTGTACCTCAACAATACTGCTGCCTGTAAGTCCAAGTAGTAGGAGTTTGGGAATATTTCTTGGGTGACAGTTTTAAAGAAATTAATTGTTTTATACTATGCATTTGTTTCCAAATTGCCTGAAACTATGTCGAGGGTAAGCAAAACGTGTAACTGTCCTTCAGCGGTGTTGATTAAAGCTTAGATGATTTTAGCTGGTTTGCCATTGATATTCCCATGGCAGAGACCAAGCCTCATGAGCAAAAACCAATTCTTGCATCATCCAGAAGGTTGCATATTCAGAACTTAGTACTCTCTTCTAGACTCCCTGCAAACCAACAGGAAAGAAAGGGAAATTCAGCACTATTTCTTCTATTTTACCTGTTTGCAGTCTTCTATTACATTGCATTGCATGTAATCAAATTACATTTTGTATTATTGTTGAGCTAGGAATGTTCTTGTTCAGTGGCTTTGGGAAGCAGATATTTCCGTGTCACCTGCAAACCTGTCTTAGCAAGCTACAGGTTTCTACAGAGATATATGCCTTTATTGCTAGCCTATAAGTCAAATACCAGCTAAAGCAAATAGTGCAAAGATGCTTTAACTGTGTGGCCACTTAGAAATATACAATGCTTAGAATAACTGTAATTTGCAAGGTCCTGGGAATCTTTGACCAGCAGAATTGAAGGATCCATCAGCAAGTGAGTGTACTGGGATCCAAACCACTTCTGGCAGTTCCTAACCCATCATTTTGCTTAAAGCCATATTGTTTCTGCTTCTTATTTTGTGTTGCTTAGATTTACCTCAGAGACATATAGTAAGAATAATAACTAATCATATGGCTTTTCTTCTCTTCTTGATACTAATTGACTTGCAAACATTCACCACAAAATTCTCAGCTCTTTCCGGCATTACAGCTAACAAAAAGGCATGAAATGTACTTAAAGGCCAACATTGCAGGTCTGGGTTTTTTCTCATTAACATTTCTAACGGAAAAAGAAAGTTTATTATACAACTAATTACTTAGGAGCTTGTCCAATATTATTTCTAGACTAGCAGACACTCAAAAGTTCTACTCATCCTTTGACAAGACTGCAGTAATTAAATGGGATGAGACGGGGTTTGAGTAATTTTTAAGGAAATATATTTAACAAATTTTGGATTAGGGTTTGATATTTTGGGAAAGCATGTGTAATATATTGAAGGAGATGGAAAGCTATCTGCCTCTTATAAGATGTAGGTGCAAAGATCTATATCACAGAAAAGGGATTGTGCATTGTGACATATGAAGTAATGACCCTGTGATTAATTTAAGTGCACTGGTCTATGTTCTTGGAAATCCGAATTATACAAAAGTCTTAGAAAACCGTAGTCAATAATCTGCTAAGAAGTCCTTCATTCTGAAGATTGCCTGTGCAGCTGATGGAAGCATCTGTTCCCAAAGGAAAATTATTCTTTTTGTTTGTTAAACACAGAGTACAGTAAGTTGTAATGAGCATGTGCACACTAAACAGTTAATTTAATTAAGCTTCCATAAGCATAATGCAGGATGAATTCAAGGATAATCAGCATTACCTCTGGCTGATTTCAGATATGCTACACAAGATTAAAAGGACTTGGTGTTTTCAATAGCAAGATGTCTTAGGCCACAGTTTCAGCACTGTTACTGGAAAAAAAAATAATATCTATTCTCTTGTCTCTGTTTTCCAAGCTAGCCTTTCATTTCAGTCTTGCACTCTCTGACACTACAGGCATTTGTGCAACTGTGTCATGAAAAGGATAAAGGAGTTAATCTAGATAAAACAATAATCTAGCGTGTTCTAATTCCAGAAAGCTTTCCTTGTTTCATTTTTCTGTTTTTAATCATAGCAAGACCTTAAAAAGTCGTCGTCAAATGCAAGAACATTCTCCAAAGTTTAGATGTAAATGTTCTCTTCCACCAAAGTTATGCAATTTATATGGTTTACTTGAAGCAAAGCATGCTCCTTCCTACATTTCAGGGCATTTGTATGACATTACATTAGAAAACCAGTTTAAATCACCAGCTGGTTTCCCATCCTAGTTTACTTCATACCATGTTAGTTTTTATCAGCAGTTGGCTTGTTTCTCCTACGGCAGCTTCTAAAAGTTTCACCATATCAACAATGCAAACTACATTTCATAGTATGCGGCTCATTTTCCTTCGATACAGCATGATGCTGCACTGCTGTCAGCATCTCTGCTGGACTCTTTCCAGAAGGAAATGTGCTGGGGCAATATGTGCGTGGCCATGGTGCCGTGTATGACGTGAGCATCACAGCAGTTGTGCTGTAGTTCACCATTTGGCTAAGACAGGATCATTTCATAAGATATTCTATACAATTAGTCTAGTTTAAATACATATCGTAGTCTGAATTCTCTCAACTGCCTGACAGTAATTTAATTCAGAAAACAAGGTAACCTAATGTGAATCCACTCAGTATTGTTAACTCAGGGACAAATTTATAGCTGGAAAAAAAAAAAATTACAAAAAGACTCTTTAAATTCAGGTACATTTTGTACAAACTCCTGAAAATATCAGTGCCTAGAATGGATCAGACCTGTTGCTATGCAGACTGCTGCTTGCACTCTCCATTTGTGCAGTCCTTTGAAAGCCACTGCATTTTTTTTTCTTTATTGCTGGTAGAAGCTAGTGAGCGTCATGGTTCATCTAACAGATATTTCAGAAACGCTGAACACCATCGCTGATCTCTGAGGGAATTGAGTGGATGTTTGAGTAGTTGCCTTTCTTGAAACTGCAGAACCTATAACAGATGAATTCCTGTGGCAATGAAGGAAAAAATTTCAGTCTGATGTTATGTAAATCATTGAAGTTAGATATAACCCTGACTGATGGCAGCCACAACAAACGTGGCCATTTACACCAGCAAAATACAAGACTTTTATTTTAAATTGCAGTCCATGTAGTAAATTAAGATGAACTCTGTATGGTATAGATAATAAGAAATATGACATATGTGTTTCTTTTAATTTCAGAAGAACAGTCAGTTGAATCTTCTTTATTGCTTGATTTGTATCCTTTAATAGGTACTGTAAATTTAAACCTTTTTTTTTTAAGCTCTTGAAGTCCTTTTTCACTCCCTGTACTTCTTTCACCTCCCTCTCTGACTGCCTTCTCTTTGTCATTGTGTGCATTGCACAAGGACAGCTTCAGATGAGAAATATTCCCAGCTTTAAATGAGAATCTCTTTAAAAATTCTCTTTGAGGAAAAAAAAATGTAGAACATCATCCTTCGTAATCACATTAGTAAGAGACTAAAGTAATTTCTTATCGCCTTTTCAAATTAGGATTTCGTTAGCATGCTTTTTATTTCTTCCAGAGTTTCTCTTAATGAATACACCAATCTCAGTTAGTAAGAGAAAATGGTAGAAGGGCTGTCAGAAGAATTTTAATTATACTCAGCAGTAACTGCGCATGTTGACAATAATAATTTTTTATTTTTACAGATAAAATCTATATGTTGAGGTCACAAGTAAAAAAATGAAAAGGTGGTTCTGTTGAAAATATTTTTTTAGGTCATTTCATTTAAGAAATGTGAAGGTTGACTGTAATTATCCTTATCAATCGGATCAATAATCCATTCCTGAAATGATTTCTGATTTCCTTTACTGTCGTGTTGATTTGGGGGGAAGGTGGCAGGAGTAGGAGAAGGAAAGGGAATAGAAAAGATCATTTTTTTTCTGTCTGCTGATAGACTACTAATCCCCGAATCTTCAATAGAATTCCGAAACTGTCAACATAACAGCGAATGTTCATGTTTATTCATATTCTGAAGTGTGTGATTTATAGAAAACCCTTATAAGTTTCAGTTTTTTTCATGGTTAAATACAAGACTTAATCTTCTTTCTCAAAAAAAAAGAAAGAAAAAACATTCATTTCAGAAGAAGCAAACCTGAGTCTGTATTTTTTAAAAGGAATTATGTTTTTTAAAGTAAACTTCCACACATTAAGCTGTACTCTGTGTATGCCAGGAATGTCCTAGTAGGATATTTGAACTTTGCTAAGATTTTCAGAAGTAACTAATAATTTTGTGGGGTTTATTCTAGAAAATTAGGTACAAAAAAATATTGATACCCCAAATTGCACATTTTTAGTTTCTTTCTTATTTCTTCTAACTCCAAGTTGAATTTTTCTTGGAAAACATCCTGTTCGTTCGCATAGTCAAGTCTAGGTCCTTATAGCAGGTAAATGGATTTGTTGCCTGATAGATTTGCACATTGATGTCACTCTCTAGAACAGCAGCTTCCTCCACAACTGTGTGGATCAAGTTAGGAAATACTAGGAAAGACAACAGAGATGTTTTTCAGCAGCGTTGCTTGCACTGAAAGAAGTGAAAACAAAACACACGAACTTCCTCTGGCTTCTCTTAAATGTTTTTTGGGTTAAGCCCTTTTGCTAATATCTTCCTGCATCTGAGGTGCTTGCTGGTTTGACAGTGTTTCTCAGAAAGTACTTCTCAAATCCTCTGTATTCCTACTTACCTTGTAGCTTGTGGAGCAATATGGGTACGGTATCTTGTTACTCTAAATACTTTGGTAATGCCAGTTTTCCCCAAAATACCCCACTGAAGAATTTGGGTACCTAGTTCTTAAAGATTTCTACTGATGTAGGGGTAGTATATCTAATTTTCTTTATTTTTAACTTGTACTGATAAGTCATTTTACTACAGACTGAGATAATCATATTTATTTATAAATTTTGAAACTCTAAATCTCTGTGAAAATACTGTTGGCTAGGACTTGCAAGACATTCAGTTAAACTCTGCTTGCCCAAAGACCAAATTTAAGAGACCTGTCTATGTCTTTATTAAGTTTGGAACTTACAGATTAAAAATTTACCCCTATGGTCAGCCTCGGTCATGGTACATATGAACCATACATCCTCTAGTTGTGTGCAGAGGAGAAAGCTACACATTAACCAAGCTATGCCAACTTTTACTGCTTCCTCATTTCTTAGCATCTTCACAATGCTTTACTTTGCTGATACATCTTCTCTCTTTTCTCCTATTTTTAAGTTCTTCAAAGATTTTGTGAAACTTTATCTCAGACAAAAGGATTTGTTTGTTTTTAGTCTCTGTGCCCCCTCCAGGGAGTTCTAATACCCCATGAACATGTCCAGTTGCAACATCACATATCTAACCAGATGTGAAACAGGATCAATGATTAATTGCTGATGGGCAATTAATGGGCTTAGCAGTGGCTTAACCAGCTGTGCAGCACAGTGCCCTCTACACAGGGATGGGTAGTGCTGAACTGAGTTAAGTCCTTATGCAATCTGTTTCTGTCAGTAATTTCTTTATCATGTTTTATGCGTTAACATCTGGAATTTATAGTAAATTCAGATCTCCTCATACACATGCTGTGTAGATGCAGAGATAGAGACATCTAAACAATGTCATATGCTAGAAGAATTGCTGAGAAGGAACATTAGTCTGATAAGAGCTTGTCTGGACATTGCAGTTGGTAACAACACCTAGTTTTTCACAAAGGGGAAACAGAAATCAGAATTAAAGTCTTTTTCTACTAGTATTTTATCTGGAGCTTACCTCAGAGAAATATGGAAAGTCAAAATATATACATTGCAAAAATGCAGAAAAGAAATTATAAATCAGGTACTACACCAGCATTCTATGGAGCAAAACTCATCTTTTCCGAAATGGGAGCTTTGCTGAAAATCCCAAATACAAGGTGAAGGACAGACTGAAGCATGCAGCCTGCTGATCCAATGCTTCAGTGAGAACAGATGGTATTCTGAAACAGTCCATTTGTGATCATTCCATAATAAAGATTAAAGCCTTATATTCCCCAACAGAGGTGCTTTCGGCAGCTTGCCAATTCACAAGCAAGTTCTTGGCCCTCCTCTTCGAGCATTTGAGTCTTTTTTGGTTTTTTTTTCAACTTATCTGAATCATATCAAATTTCCAATGATAGATCTTCCAATAAAAATTGAAGATAAAGAAAAGAGGTTAGATTCCTATTTTTTTTTCCTGTTATAATAGTCCATTAACTACAGTAAGAAATTGTTTTATTGTTCCAGACCATAATCTTACAGTAATGTTTTTAGTCATACACATGTTGGAGCTGTACTCCGTTTCCAAGGTGTGTGAGATTGATAATTACACAATGAATGCAGGGCATTCTCTCATTGAATTTGTCCTTGTGAGCTAAGAAGTGTGGGGGTGTTGTAACAAGGCAGCAGCTGTAACTGACATTCTAATCACAGCTGGGAGTCAGATAGAAATTAATTTCCTTTTTTTTTTTTTTAAGTCAGTCTGCAAACTGATGTTTTACTAGTTATAGTGGAGCTTATACCCTGCCAGGCTGTATAATAGCAGACAAACATCTGATCAACTGGGATAGCAACACTGAAAAAATAATAATCTTCTTAGAAATGCTTGGTATACAAGTATTGCATCACACTTTCAAGCTTAATGTGATCTGAATTTTGATGCATTTCCTGTAACATTAATAACTAGAATTTCAGAGGTCTGTTATTTTATGCTATGTTTTTATATTGCATATCAGTGATAGAACATTGTCCATGTATCATCTTATTTGTATTACATTTAAAATATATGTCTATATGTGTGCTGAAAAAACAAGATTTTAAAGCAACTGTGAAAGCACATATTCATGTATTATAATAATGCATAAACAAACAGGCGTTCAGGCCTCGATTCACTCAGAGTTGTTTGGAAGGCATTCAGTTCTTACTGTGTTTTGATCAAAATAGATGTTCATTAAATTTGAAGCTAACACTTGCTTTCACCCTTCCTCAATTACTTGCTGTTCAGTCACTATTGAGATGAGGAAGCTTTGTTTGAATTCTGTAATTCTTACAGCACTTACTGGAATTATACTAGTTTGCAATCTAAGAGATGGGGAATACATACATCAAGGATGCAGTTAACATTACCTGATGTCTGCGTGGGGTGTATGTAATCCTATGTATTTCTTTCTCTCCATAAACATTGAGTTTCCTATTATGTTAGATAACGAATGTAAACACCCTCTTACTGTAAATTCCATATGTTATCTTTGAAGACATCTTCTACCTTGCACTGTTATTTGAGAAGCCATTAGAGCAACTTTTTTAAAGTTTAATCCTTGGTTGCATCGCTTTGGCAGTTGCACTGATCTCCCCATCCTTGAGACTGGTGGCTGTGATGCCATAAAGAAATATGAATGTGTAAATAACACTACACTTTTTGAGGACATGGCCCAGCAAAACGAAATAACAAATATGCCTGAAACTCTGAAACAATAAGTAATTAAGAACTATAGGTACTGTCTTTACTGAAAGAGATAAAAGGAAAGTAAAAAAGTTCTTGGCAGCTCCTACAGAGATTCTTGACTAGTATGGTTAAAACGATAGTGTTTGGTTGTAGTGCATGCGTGTGCAGGGTCAAATGCATTAGTTGTGTTTTGTTAATGGAAGCAATTTTGTAGCGTGAATATAACATGCCATGCTCGTATCACCTCTGGGCAGGCAAGGGAAGAAATCCAAGTAGGCCACAGCCTTATTAAAACAAGGTCACTAAATGAGATTAAAAGATCTTTGAAGACAAGGCTTGAGCAAGAGTTGTAATACTTTGTGCTGTTGAGGTAAATTCTGTTCAACGTTAATCAGTGGGAATTGTGACCATGTTAATAAAAATAGAATATGATTATTTATTAGGTTTATCTCTGTGTGTAGTCCTTTCCTCATCTAGAAGGAATAACCATTGCTTTAGGTTAAATGTTTGAAACTAATCACAACAGTCACATTTCTTTGTTCCTTGACTGTCACAATCCACTGATCCTTGATAGAATAATTCTCTATCCAGTCCTCCATTTATCTTCAGACATCATGTGAAGAAGTGCAAAAATGTGTCACACGAGAACAGACTATACGTAAACAATACTCTTACCTGAAACTAGACTTTGATTCATGATGTTAAGATTCTTGCTGTGAAATGCTTCATTTCTTTCTTCAAAGAGCAAAGGGTGCCTAGTGAAACTGTAATGGCCAACATCAAAAGCGGATTCAATATGTTATTCCTAACAATAGAAACAGTTGTAAATCTCTCTTTTTTTTTTCCCAGAACACAGCTATTTCCATGTCATAATTGGGAAAGACCTGATCTTCAGTCACTCTGATGTGCTTATAGCTTCACCATTAATATTAGACTGTACTTTGTCCAGCTTAGTTTGTGTAAGTTGCTGACTTTGGATGATTTTGCAGTGGCTCCAGTATCAGTAATGATATTCATGCTAAAGCTAACACAAACATTACCCTCCGAGACACAGTAAAGGTAGGATGATTATTGCATTTCTCCTCTTAACTGCTTGGTGAAATCAAACTCTCGCACAGTAGCACAGACCGATTGCTTTTTAAAGCCATAAGGGCTACGCTGGCCGGTTACTGTGAGCAGGTAAGAACTGTGTTCTTCCCATCTCTGGTGGCAATGGTGACAAAATCATTGTCTTGTAACTCTGCCCAGAGGATGCTAACAGAAGAAAAACTGCATCACTCCACCAGTGCAACCTCCTTTTTTTCTGTTTTACAATGCTTCTGTCCTCTCTTACAATGTTTCCTTGCAGAGCTCATTACTAAAACGTTGTCCCTATCCTTCTCTCACTTTAAGTGAGCACATGCGTTTTGTTACATATCCCTGCAATACATCATGGACATCAGAAGGAACGAGAACTTAAATGTTTTGTCATGAGAATGTTATCCTGCCATGCTGTAGTCTCTCTGCATGACACAGAATAGTCTTGTCTACAGATTGGAACATTTAAATTCTTCCTGGCTGTAATCTAGGAGAAACTGAAAGTATCCACTAGCTCTGTTGGGCTGTAGTTCTGGACAGTTAACAAAAGTGTCACATGAACTTAGCATGAGCAGTGTTAGAGAAGCAGTACATACATAATATACATAGAAACCTCGGGCCTCTTCATTTTTCCAGAAATACAGAAAGCGATATGGCAGGATCTTCAGTACTATGCTAGCAGGTAGCAATGTTCACAGTGTCTGGATTTGGCATTCTACCTTTTTTCTCTGTTTGTCTAGTTGAAAACATTCACTTTTGTAGACAAATGTAGTCAAGTTAGTATCACATAAAATTATAAGTATGTCAATATTGTTAGTGTAATTCCCAGAGGTGTGTGCTATATCGAAAGCTAGCAGAGATCTAAATAACTGAAACCTGGGTAGCAACGTGTCTCAGAAAATAATGTGTAAAGATAAATAATTTGACACAGGTGCATTGGTGAATTTAAAATCAATTAAAGAGCCGTAGCAGGTGTCTAGTAGAAACAGGTCTGTTGAAATGTTTTATATTGTCTGCAATTTTTAGTCCCATGTGTTGGGTTCGGAGAGAGGGAATCACAAAAAGCAGCAAATCAAACTGACTCTCTGCATCTTCATCTGCTGTTATTCAGGGGGAATGCTGTTACATCTTCCATATTTCTGGTTTGAAATTCATTTAAGGCTCCTCCAAATAGACATGGCCTTTTCATGGACATGCAAAGCAATTGCATCTATTCCCACATTCATGCAGAATTACAAGAAGGGTGTAATACTGTCAGAATAAACAAAGCGGCAAGACTAAATGGCAAGAAAAAACATTGTTTAGTTTGTTTAATTTTCTTTTTACTCCCTTGTTTACTACTTCAGTTCTCTTCTTTTTTTTGACTGATTCATAACTAGTTTAATTAATTTCCCAGTTTACATCACATTTTGCATTTTTCTTGATGGACATCTTTCAGTTGCTGTGTAGCAGCAGATGTAAAACTTGTACGAATAGTGAAAAGACCTGGTTCTAGCTGCATTTAGCAATCAGCTAGACAAACATTTATATAAAAAGAACCTGTATTCTCTCTGCTGTTGGGATATTTGTATAAAATCAAGGCTGAAATTTCTCTGTACCTTGAAATAGACACTGTTTTGTTACATTAGACAAAATATTTGTAGGGAACCCAATGTGAAACTTCCCCCTGTGTGCTCCTGTTCTTCATATAACAAGTGTGTAAGTAACTTTAAAGCAAAGTGATTTCAGTGGAGAGGGCAGACTGAAGCTGACAGTAGGAGACATCCTCCAGGCAGTCACTGAGAGCAGCAAGAATAGCTAAAAATATGTGGATTTTGTTGCCTTCATGTTTTGCACTGTTAGAGTGTTAGTTACTGCAAGATGAATGGCAGCAGAGGCAAGACGTTCCCCATTGCCTCTTTCTTGTGAAAGCTATTAAAGAGCTTTTGAATGCGCCTGCATCATTCTTGGTTTGTTTTCTTTTAACTTCAGCTTGTTTCTCTCAGTGCTGCAAGTTCATTGCTACTGTGCAAAGACTGATTTAATACATGGAGTTAGAATTTTAGTTGGTGTAAATCAGCCTTTAGTGTTTTTGGGGTTTGACTGATTTACATTATATAATCATTTAGTCTTTACCCTTAGGCTTAAAATTTATGAGGCAAACAATTTATGTTGCAACTATTTCACGCTGGTTTACATAACAAATATTTTAAATCCACTGTCTACTTGGATCCTTATTTTTGACTGAAGTTTTCTGTTGTATCCAGGCAAATGACCACAGGGTTATTGATCATGTGCTTGTCCCGACAGTTTTGAATTTATGAAGTTCTGTTAAACTTAAGAAGCCCAATACCAGCTAATTACCCAAATATGTTCATAAGAAAAAGCATTTATGTTCTCATCATCCTTCACTGGCTGTGATTCATTCTAGGTTGCCACAAATGAGTATTTGTAGCATAACAGTTCATTACTGCCTAAGAGTTTGATGTCACAGAATCATTTTCTTCTCTAGTGCATCTAGTTGAGAAGAGAAACAGACAGTAATTTGAAAGGAAGTTTCTTCTGTGGTACATGTGCACACGTCCCATCCTGGAAATCAGCAGTGGTAAAGAAAAGCATACACTAAAATAAATTTAAATAGAATTATTTAAAGTTGTGCTATATGAAAGATAAAACGCAGTTCATGCACCCAGGTTAATTTTGTCTGAAGGAGATGAAGTAGTATTAAGAGTAGTTATATCCAACTTGAATTAGCTGAGAACTCGATTACAGAATATTTTGGTGACTGATAGATACATTCAAAGAGATTGAATTCCAATGATGAGTAAGAGCAACTCTAAACCAAGAGTTAAAATGTAAGAAATCGTAGCATGAGTCTCAAATCATGAAGTATTTTCAGCTATGGTTCTGTTTCAGGGATCCCTGCTAATCCACTCACCCTTCACCCCACCAGCTTGGTGCAACTGTTTGTTGAGTTTCATCACAGCCAGAATGACTGAAATTATTGCTGTTAGAAACAGAATAACTGTGTTTGGTGTCAAAAATTAATCCAAATTGTTTCCCACTATGGCCTCACAACAGCTGTGCTGGTACCAGGGAGCAGCCTTTAACAGGGCTTCTACCCACCCGTTGTCTGACATGTGCTCACACGGCTGTTCACGTGTCCTCTCCAAGAAGTGCTGTGAGACTTCAAAGTGATTGCAGCAGAAAAGGTTTCTGGTTTGTGCATTGGTTTTGTGTGCAGATTCCACTTAGCCGTCACACAAAAAGTGCGCAGAATCATGGTCCTGTGATGGGAGCTACACAAATTGCACAACTATGCCAGCCCTGCCTGGTGCTGGGGGCTGGCACCTGGCAGGCTGCTTTCCTCTGTCCACTCACCCTCTCTTTTGCCCTAAGTTTTAAGGCTGCATTAAACAGTTATATGTAGTCTGTTTTACTTGGACTGTTTGTATTCTTATTAGAGTGGGTAGAATCATAGAATGATTTGGGTTGGAAGGGTCCTTTAAAGGTCACCTGGTCCAGAACCCCTAGAGTGAGCATGAACATCTTCAGTCAGATCAAGTCGCTCGGAGCCCCAACCCACCTGACCTTGAATGTTTCCAGAGATGGAACACCTACAACTCTCTGGGCAACCTGTGCCACTGTTTCACCACCCTCATTATAAAAAAATTCTTCTTTATATCTACAATAAATCCACCCACTTTTAGTTTAAAAACTATTACCCTGTGTGCCGTTGCAACAGGCCCAAATAAAAAGTTTGTCCCCATCTTTCTTGATCCCCTTTAAGAACTGGAAGGCCACAATAATATCTCCCCAGTGCCTCCTCTTCTCCAGGCTGAACAATATGAATTCTATCAACCTTTCTTCACAGGCAAGGGGTTCCATCCCTCTGCCTCCTCTGGACCTCCCCTGTGGTCAGGGCTCCAGAGAAGAACGCAGGAGCCAGGTGAGGTCTTACCAGAGGAGAATAGAAGAGGAGAATCCCCTCACTACATGCTGGTCACACTTCTTTTGATGTAGCGTAGGATACAGTTTGCTGTGAGCACGTACCGCTGGCTAATGTCCAGCTTTTCATCCACTAATTAAAGGAAATAGAGATCCCAAAGCCAGTCATCTTTTCCCATCTCTAGTCAAAATATTAGATTACTAAATATACAGCATCAGGTTTTGAACATCAGCACTCCTTACTCTTGGTTACTGCTGTTCTGATATTCTGGAGCTTCCAATACCTGTAATATAATACCACTATACACTGTGTGGTTTAGACATTTTTTAAATACAAAACTAAGGAAATTAAAGCTCAACATTTGCATTACCACAGAATGAAAATTATAATTTCTGTGGTTTGAAGTCAGTATAAAAAATGTTTCGTATACTAAAAAGCATTTAACAAATTTGTTTCATACTTTTCCATGATCAGTTGCTACATGACTACTAATGCAAATACTGTTTTTCCAAAAGCCTGGGAGGATTACATTATTCTTATCAGTGTCCAAATATTAAATTTGAAAACATCAGAAAACACAGGCAGTGAATTTGATTTAATGATCCTGAGAAGCCACGACAGACTTAATGACTGATCTTGAAGGTTTAAATGTTGTTTGTCTTCATTAATGCTAGTTTTTGTTTAATTGGCACTGGTGGTTTTTAACAGCATTGACAGTCATTTTACCAGTATTGCAGGAAAACGACAGTGTCATTTAAATTTAGAAAGTTTTTTTACTTGCATTATTGTATTTTCCTTTCAAGAAAGTCACTTTCCTTTCAAAAATAAACCAAAAACCCCAAACCGAACAAAGAATTTGAGTCATGCTATGCCTTTTTTGACTGTAGGATCACTGTTACCACTAATAAATAATACAAGGAAATTCTCCAATATTTGTTTTATGCACTAGCTGGAAGTTTATCAGTCTTTCTTTTGATTCATTTTTACAATCATTTAATTGCATTTAAGATGCCAATGATAGCCTCATCTGCACATTGAGAGCTGTCACTTAAAATGGAGTTTAGGCTAGATCCTAGGTTTGATAAATTTTGTTAGGGTAATTGGATGATTTCCATGCTGCAGGCTGAGAATCACACATTTGCACTCACTCATAGAAAGGCTCTGGTTCAGTGGGCCTTTCAGTAGCTTCTGTTAATGTTTTGACTTTGGGAGTCTACATTTCTTGTTTAGATTTCAAGTTCCAACTCTCATGACAAAGTGATTGTGAGCTGTACTATAGGTAGTTGCTTTGCTTAAGATAACGTCTGTTTAGCTCAGTATTTGTTGAAACCACACACGTAACAAATGAGAAAGTCTTACTGTCCATTTATGTCTACAGTACTAGTGTATTATATTATGCAAAATAACAAAAAAAATGGTCAAAATTGTAATGATAATTAGTTTCCCCAGCTGTGAGGAGAGCTAGGCTTTTGTTAAGGCATTAGAAAGCAGGGGGCCATAGACTGGTCAGTCAAAAGACTCTGTTGCTTGCTGTCCTTAGGATGTGCATTTTTACTATTGGATTCAGTCCCAGAATCATTTGATTCTGTTTTTGATATCACAGAGAACTTCAGCTCTTTTACTCTTAATGTAATACACTCTTGCAGTGTCACAGTTTTAGTTGGTTAACCATGACAAAAAAAGGTCCCTGTTTTACTCGTATGCAATTGTAGTAGATTGTGGTGCAAATTAGTAAAATGCTGCTACAAATTAAGCCATTAGTGCTCTTTCTTTATACTACTGCTGATTTTTCAGGAGTGCAAGAAGACATGATGAAAATGTGTCTGACCTCTACTTCCTGGCAGCTATCAGGAATTACTCCAGCAGGTTCTGAATTGTAGTAGGATGTGAGATGGGAGCCTGCGGAGGGGCAAAGGTAGGAAAAAAAGGAGAGTGCAGCAGGTATTGAACAGCAATACAGACTGAGTTGAATGGAAATTAGCTCAAAGTTAATCCTTGGTAGGATCTTAGAAGTGATGTACCAAACTCCATAAAAATTTGCTGTACATTTAGGTGAGGTTCTTTGAAAATAATAGAGTACACATTTTTAAAACTTCACAACAGGAGCAAAAGTATACAGAGTTTTAAGCATTTTTTTTCTAAGGTCAAATTAAAAGATTTCTCATGCTCCTCAACCTATCCCACAGTTATTTATCAAAACTCTATTTAAAGCATTCCATTGTTCTCCATAAATATTCATGCTTATTTTAATAAGTGCTTTACAGTTTTATTTTAATTCCATTTAAAACCCTCCGGTGGCTAGAAACCTTCATATTCAAATCCAGGTGTATAGACAAATCTGGGAACGTATTTCTAAGACACTGTAGCGTAGTTATTAAGAGTATTATTAATGACAGTTATTTTTGTTGCTGTTTCTGATTGCCGCAAGAGAACACAGAAGCTTGCAGCTGGGATTCTTTGAAACAGCATTCTGTTCTTTAGGGAGCTGTTATTTCAATAAAAACAATGAAATCAGTTAGCATAGGTAATAAAATAATTATAGTAATTTATTTTGGCTATTAAGTGTTGAATCCCCCTAGCTAATCATCCACTTAAAGTTGTTACTCCAAGTGGCCTCGTTTCTTTGGCCTTAAACATCATGAATTCTTATTCACTAATAAATCCTTTTTTTATTAAATTCCTGCTGTGCTTTTCTATTAGTGTTAATCAGAAGGCTATCAATAATGTCATGTATTGTTACCCAAAACCAGGAAATTATATTTCCTGTATGTCCTGTCCATGTTCATTCCTTGACTTCTTTGTCTACTGTACTTGAAGTTCACTTCTAGCAGTTAGGAATACCCCATAGTTCACAAAGATTATCAGCATTAAGGGAGAGTTTGTTCACAGGGTGTTCAGAAAACCCTGTGAGAGAGCTGGCTGGTCATACTTCCTTTCAGCATCTTCATCAACATCTTCCACTGCAAGAGAAGCACAATAATTGCTACTCTGAAACCAATACAAATTGTTCTCTTTGATTAATATAAACTTTGCTTCATTTGACTTTGTTATGCCTTCTAATGAGCCCTTTAAATGACCAAAGCCAAGCCGGACGAAAGTTAATTTATGTCTTAACTCAGAAAATAATGTTCTTTAAAAGAAAAAAATAATAATTAAAAAAAAAAAAATCTATGTTTTCCTTTCTATTATCAAGCAAGAGACCAGGTGATCTGTAGAAAGTCTGATTCTATTATAATTCCTCTCTACATAATGACTGCATTTATTTACAGAGACCAGAATTTGATCCTTCAGAATGTTATTTCTGAACTACTACTGTATAAATTAATCCCTGCAAATAAACTGAAACCAGTCACTTTCTGTCATCTTTAGAGAAAACATCGCTCTATGAATTTTAACATCATTTCCCATGAACTTTCTCAATGAATCATTTCTTCTGATAGAAGACAGTAGAAAGTTATTCAGTGAAAGCTTCGTATGACGTAGATGAACACACATACATATGGGATATAGAATTTACAGTAACAACACAACTGGCAAGAGAGAAGTTATTCTTACATTATGTTGTGCTTTTCTTAAAGTCCCTGCTCTAGAGATCGTTTGATTTCCAAGCATCATAGCTTTCATCAGCATAAGGAAAAAGCCAGAAAATGTACTTTAAGAAAAGCATTGGTTTAGAGATTGCGCTTTGTTAAGACAGTATTGCATTGTGAAACAGCTTGATAATTGTTTTTGACTGCTTTCACTTTCAAAGTTATTTTCCTATTTGATAAATATTTGAAATGGAAAAGGTGGTAGTATAAGAAATGCTAACTTGCAGGCCAGAAAGCACCTTACTGTGGTAGCGAGTGAGGGGTATCGCTGTATAAAATCTTACATTAATAAAAAAAACATAGAAAGAAGGTAATCTAAGCTCATGGTCAAACAGTACAGGACCCAAAAACTTCTTCAGTCACCATGAAGCTTTTCCTTTCTTAAAACGTAGCAAAATCTGTTCACGTAGAAGAAAGAAGAAATTTCTGTAAGTGATGGATTTAACACACTGGATAACCTTTTCATTAGACAATTATGTGTTTCAGTCCATGGGATATGAAGTGTGTATTTTTTTTGTAGTACGTTTTCAGGTGTCAATGACCCTATTTCATGGAATATAAGTCACACTGTGAATTTAAAGATCTGAAGAAAATCAATAGATGAGACTTTGAGGACTCATACCAACTGAAAAATTTTCTTGATTTTTTTTTCTCTCTCTTTTTTAATCTTCTTGCTAAAAGCTCAACCCAAACATCAAAAAAACATTGAAAGACTTGGATAATAATTACTAGAGTCTTGGGTTTTCCTGTAAGGAGCTTTTGTATCCTTGCAGTATTTGAAGTCCTAATCCACTAGGTACAGTACCTCTGGGTAAGACACCAGTAATGTAAGAGAGTTCATCCACTATGCGATAGAAAGCATTGCTTTACATCAGTTTTAAAAATCTTCTCTTACCTTCACAATCAACAACACCCAAACTGTACAGACACAATTCACATTTACCTAATTAGAATAATTAACATAATTACATTTGTAATTACATATGCATGCATTCAGTGTTAATGATAGGGTAGACATTTTCAGAAACATACCTTTCACTAGCAGCTTAATAAAAATTAAAGAAATTACACTCTTCTTTAATATGCTCCCCTCCTATTATTCCCATATACGTGTGCAAAACAGTCACCTTGCTCCTGTCTATTTCTCACCTTTCTCACAGATTAGAAAGTTTAGCATTTTACACTTGAAATTTTAAGAGCAAGCGCTATCCTGAGAAGTGCATGGTTAGGAATGTAAAAACACATTTCTGGATAGCAGTATGTACCCATTATGTGTAATCCAACAGATTTCATCCTGAAAAAGATGACATTTATGAATACTTTAGTGTTTGTGGGAATACAATTTTATATTCTCTTATGAAATCTATTTAGGATTTGCAAACAGGCAGAGCTTTGGAGTTCTCTGATTAATTCTTTTGTATGCATGGATATGAACTACGAAAATTACTTTATTAGTGAAACACGACAGGAAATGAAGAATACAACAAAGTGGAACAACAGCCCCAAACTATCGCAAATTTCAAGGGCACTTATTCTTCCACTTACTCAGAGTTAATAATCATTTAACCTTTTTGAATGAACCAAAAAAAAACCCATCAAAAATGGCAGTTCTTGGTGCAATGTAGATTTAAACAGAAAATTAAAAAAAAAAAATTAAATCAGTGCAGGCATGAAGAGTAAATATTTGTCAAATATTATTTATTCAGTTGATTTCTGCTCAGGAAATGGGGATTGTTGGAAGGACTTGCAAGACAAGTGTGGATATTTATCTGTGCATATTTATCTGTGGTGAAGTAAAAACCCAGTTAACATATAGTACTATTTTTAAAAAATGCATATATATATAGCAGTACTTCTGAAGCTGTTGATAATTTTCATCGTTGTAATTTCTTAGACTATTTTATGTCTTTATGTTAATTTTTAGTTAAAAATAGAAACAGTGAGGAGAACATCTTCAGTTTACAGAAAGTGTGTTTCTGGAGATATGTTTGTGTTTCAGTTAGTGGATTTTTATTTTAGCTCATTGATACTGTATTTCTCAAGTGGAATTGTGCACAGAAATTGATAAGAATTCACCTTAAAGCTATATTCAGCTTAATGATACATACAGGAGTGATTATGCATCTGAAAAATTGCTAACAAGTTAATTAGAAAGTTAAAACTTCGTAAAAGATCAACTTTAGGTCTCAGGCTGACTTGGGAAGCCTCGTGGCTCAAAAATTTGTCTGTGCCTTATTTCTGATGATTATTTCTAAGAACCTAAATATCTTTCAGCTTTATTGCAATATTGTAACAGTTTCATTCATTTCATAATGTGTCAGGAACTTCAGTTAATATCTTAGAGGCTGTTTTTTTGTGAGGAAAGGCCGCTAGAGGTACAGGAAAGTACTTATACTGTGTAACAGGTCACGGTGGGAACACATAGTTTAGTGCTGCCAGTCATCCCAGAGGAGAACTTATAATTCAAAACTTCAGTTTGAGAATCAAATTCTACAATGTGTAATACAAAGTTCACCTAGATCGGTAAATGCCATGAAGAACATGAAAGAACAATGCGAGCATCAGACAAAAGTGGATAATACTAATGAAGCTTCAAGAATTGTTGTAGGTGTGAAAACTGTGACCAAGGAAGATGAATTAACTTGCTTAAGGTCAGAGTAGGACTTGGATCTCTTGTGCACTGTCAGTACTCTATACTTCCCACACAGCATTTCCTAAATCTTATATGCCCAAGTTACTCCTTCTTGCTTGTTCAGTTGATCTAATAAAACCTGGATGCTTTTTTGGTATCGATTGGTGTAAATGTGCCTTAATAGGACTGCCATTACTAATTGTTTTTAAATGTTGCTTAGATGGTTTTAGTTCAAAAAGTTTAGTTCTTCAGCAGTATCTTATACTTCTGCACTCTTAGTAATTCATTAAAATTTTATGTTCTCTTGCATGACCAAAGCCAGAAAAGGGAAGCTGACAGAAAATCCTGGAACAAAAGCTAGAACTTAAATGATAACTTCCAGAAAATAGCTGCTTAATGGCTTTCTGCACTGCATGTGAGCCGCAGCTTTATGTCCATTTGCTTTTTGCGTTAAACTGATATGGGTCTGGGAGCACCCATAACGAGCTTGCCTACCTATCTCACATCTATTCATGCAGTTCTGGAGGAAAGGTCAGATAAGGATAATATGTCAGAAGGGTATAATTAAGATTCAGAAAGATTAATACCTGTGGTATTTAGTGAAATTGCCTTCTAGTGGAATGCTCATCTATTACTTTGATATTTAACATTTCTACAGTTAAAATGTTAGTGCTTGTAAAAGCACAAAATCATTGGCAGACATTTGGTTTATATACTCTTTACACCAAAAAAGAACCCCCCGTAGGAGAAGCAATCAGGTCAGGGGTTTTGATCTGGTGGTTTCTTTTTTTTTTTTTTTTTTTTTTTTTTTTTTTTTTTTTTAACGTGGTATTCTTATTTGTAAGTCTTTCAGTACTTCCACTATACTCTTGGTTTTGGTAAGGTTATTTAAGTTATGTCAATCAGTTTGACAAGCGGTGTCATTTTGAGAGGGTCGGGGCGAACTTACCAGTAACATTATCTGAGACCTGTGGAACTGTCTCTAGCGAAATGAAAATGGTACATCTGTAGGATGAACAGGAATAGATGTTACTTAATTCAACATGAAGAAAAAGATATTTTTAACATGATTCAGCACATGCTTAATACATCATTGAAAGCAGCTACCATACAAATACCTAAAAGACAGCACAGTTCTCATATACTTCTACCAAGATGAGAAGACTGGTGTGAAATGACACCCCAAAGAATATAAAGTTAAAATAGTAACTAGACAGGTATGAACATAATGAAGTTATAATTCTTTTTCTCTACTCATTATGAACATTGCGAGTAGTTTTTTTCTTATATTCATTCCCTTTGAGCTTAAAAGAATATGCATGGTACACTACTGAAAATTATAGGAAAACAAGTTTAAGTTAAAATCTACACTGTTTTCCTGAATTCTTCTCCATTTTTTTTACCTTTAGTTTCTAAATTAAATGGAAATTTTGCTTTTTTGAGAAACAGGTTCTGCAAGACATTCACATGAATCATCCTTCTGCAAATGGAGCTGATAATTAAGTGAGTCATAGGAAGAGAACTTTTAGATTTACTCAATAAAACTTCTACAGGTATAAAAAGTATCAAGATTTTGAGTACTGGCAGTAGCAAATATGCGATATTAAATGTTCTATTACACAACAGGTGCTACCATTAAATTAAAAAATTCCGTGTAGTGTAACAACGTGGTCTCCAACTGCATTCAAAGTAAGGAAATTGCGAGCTATCACTGGCATCACCACGACAGTAAATCATGTAAGAGGTCACAAGATGACACCCCAACATTTCTGCAGTTTTGAAAAGAGTGTAATTATTGTGAATGTCTAATCACTACTTCATTGATTTAATTGTGGGTGAATTTCATTTAAAAAATAGAAATATGTTTAGTTATTATAATTTACAGTGCTTATCTGTCCTAGGTCTGATTGTGCTTCCAGCTGAGCAGAAGGACGTATGGAAGATTCAGGATACTTCTGCATGAAAAAGAGCATTCAGTAGTTTTCATCCATAGTTTTGGCAATGTCTTCATACTCAGCTATCGTGTAGGAAAATAATTTAGCAGTCAGTAGAGTTTTAATTCTTTTCCTGTAGTGGGAAGAACCATTCAGCCTTCCAAAACTGATATACTGCTTATTTCTCAACTGTGAAAGATTTGTAGAGGTATGATGATTACATCACCTAATCACATCATGAGCCACAACAATACATTTAGTCAAAAGATGGATAAAGACGAGACAAGGTGCTGCAGGAATTCAAAAGACAGTATCTCTAGGTACTTTTAAACAAGTACATGATTGAGCTCACTGGAAGTTTCAGTGTATAAATCTGATGGTTGAATGTTATGTGGTAGTAATTTCTTTTTCTGATCATTGAAAACAGATGTGAGATTAGTCTTTTAAGACTCTGACAAAGCTAATAACTTTCTATTCACATAAGACAAGGTTAACCCTCAGGCTATTGTGAGAAGAATGTGCTGTTTGTTTGCGAGCGTGCTATGAAGACTCAGGGTCCAGAAACATTGTGGAGTTTTTCGTGTCGTAAGTGCATAGTCCTACTCAATCTACTAAAATGATTCACATAAGAGTTTGCAGGATCAACACAAGGAATTTTGCTGTGCTGTATCATTACTGTTTGTGTTATATTCTAGACTACAGTTTATTCCTCTGTATCTATAGATTGTGCTGTAATCTGCAACTCTCCTCTACATGCTAGGAATTCCAATTTAACCTAAGAATTGCACTCACTGAGTGTGTGGCTACTCTTTAAAAATTATAATATTTTCAGGGTTGCTTTCAGACCCACAACTGCCACTTTTTGCAGGAGTCTTGTTGAGCCCACAATTTAATTGACATGTCTCAGGTAAAACTTCCCATTAAGCTTCAGTCTGTTGTTTTGTAACGACTAGACATTGCTTTGTTTCAAATGCATGGTAATTACTTATTCATCTTTTATGGCTTACTGGAAGAAAGCAACAGGAAGGGAATGAATATTAAGGATTAAGAGAAGGCTGAAAGGAAGGGACGAGGTTAAGGGTAAGAAATGGCAGAGACCAAAATTTGGAATAAATGCAGGTGTGTCTCTTGGCATTCTTACAGCTGCTGTAATGGAGTATTGTGACTGCAGAAGCTTAAACAGAGATCATATATGAGTGGAGGGAGAAAAAGTGGGAAAATATAGAGGGGTTTGACGGGATGAGGGATCAGCCATAGCTGGAAAGGGCAGGTCAATCATTAGACCTCAAAGTACATTTGATGTGATGGGTGCTGAAGATACAAGGAAGGTTAAAGGATTTGCAGCCCTTCTTGTTGCCATTTATGCTAGTGATTTTGGAATTGAAGGGAGATATGAGGATGGGGCTATAACCTCACAGCTGTTCCAGAGTCTGAATTACACTCAGAGTATAAAATAGCCCAGATGTGCCTTTTCCTTTCTGCAGCTGGCCAGCAAAAAAAATGTTGGAGCTGAACTTTTCTCTTTCAGATTTAAATAACAGCATGCTGCTTTGGAACTGTCAAATGCATATAGTAAAGCCAGTGATTAAACACCTTGTTGAATTTTAATTTGTCAGCATCTGATGGGGAAATATAGATGTTCAGGATCATAAATAGATCAGTTCTTAAAAGGAAAATAGACTGGACAAAACAAGTGAAACAGAAAAGTTTTAGGATTCTTTTAATTTGTATTTACTCAGGAAGAATCTCAACAAACTTGGAAGCTCAGTAAAGACTGAGAGAGAAGTAAAACATTTATTTTAGTGAATTTGATCTCGCTGACAAGTAGGTAAAACAAACTCAAACTGAGTTTTTAATTGCCAACAATCATAAGTTCTGTAAGTACAGCTGCTCAGCGACTGGGGTTTTTTTTACCACTCTGGTTTAAGCAGAAACAAGTAATGCAAATACTATGGCAAGCATCTTATCCATTTGTTATCAGGTATACTTTACCTGCATATACCTCTAAGTATGTCATAATCGCTCTTTGAGTGACTGGAATACTTACTGTCTTCCTATTGCCTGTAGTATCTACTTAATTAACTAGTTGAGTCTCTTAACTCGTTAACAACATCTTTTTCTCTTTTAATTTTGTGGCAACAAAAGCAATTGCATTGAGGACTTAAGAAGCATGCAGAGGATTTTTGTCACTCATGAAGGCATGTTTTGCCTTTGTAAACTGCAGGTATCAAAGCAGCTTTTCTGTTCTGTTTGGACACAGCGCGGAGTAACAGGGGGATGAGAGGCAGCTGTGCTTCAGACCACATGAAGTAATTTGCAGACACATTTTAATTGCCTTTTAGAGAGCATGAAGGAGTTCCAAATAGTCTAATGAGTTCCAGTAAACACCTGTGAAATACTTTTAGACCACCATATAAAACAGAAATTAAGGAAGAAATAAGGCACACATCTAGCATATATATTCTAGTGGATGTTAGAGAGGAAAAATGTATTTTCTTAAGTATTCACCACATCCTTTAAGATAGTAATGAAGAAAACAACAAAGTATTCTGTATTTTCATAGGAACAAAAACTTAAAGAGACAAATTTCAGCAATTTTTTTTTTGGTGGAACACTTACTATGGGAGCCTTAGGAACAGAGGGTTGTTTGAAATTGCATTATAAATAGTCTCGATGTATAAATGTAATTTTAATTATTGTGTTGCAAATCAGCAAAGCAGTTATGGTCAGCTTTACTTTTGATTGTATGCGACTGTAGCTACTTAAAGCAGAGGGGTTCTTGAGTGCTTTTGCTTACTTGGGCTTACAAATAACAATAGAATCTCATTGCAATGATCCTGCAAATGATCCAACATTCTTTATATTTATTCTTCAGTAATGTTCAGTATAAATGTAGTTTTGTTGGAATTGTGGGTTGGAAATCTCTAATGATGGTGAATTTCTTTATGTTCAATATGTAACAGTTCCATGGAAACAGGAGATGAAATCCACAGTGATGTTGATCCTTGAGGTGAAGCCTTGGGTAGCATGAGTTAATTACCCTCCAGTGTGCTTCAGCTCTATGAAATACAACTTACCACTCCCATCAAGAATGCCATGAGATTTTTGAATGTGAAAACCCAAGATTTTTCACAGCAGATTGGTCAATGAAAATATTCAGAAATTTAGAAGAATGATTACAAACCAAATGCAATTGTAAGCCAAATAGAATGTAGACATTGTTTTGTGGTGGCTTCTTTCTTTGGCCTTTAAAACAGGCCTAACAGTATCTGCCTTTTTGCCTTCAAGAAATCCAGCAAGTTGATGGAAGTTAGAGAAGTCGTACATTAAATATACAGTAGAAGAATATCAATTTGACAAGAAAAAGTGTGTATTTGACATTTTGCATTTCATCATTTGAACCTGCAAGACTGATTTGTGGCATGCAATAATGTTGTCTTAGACCTTTTTGGAAACGTTATAGTTCTCAAATGATGAGAACGCTGAATGTTTGGCTTTATAGAGAAAGAAAGTTTGCTGTTTGAATGACATGAATGAAATGACAGTTCATCTCTAGAATGAGATATTGTGCTGTGAGGCTGCTGTATCATTACTTCCTTAGCGATGAAAAATTCCATTAAAAATCATCTCTATCGCATGCTTTGTCCTAAGGTATATTCTTCCTCACTGCCAAGGACAAAATTGTTCAGGGTATATGAGTTGGAGGAAAGAGTCTATATGTATGATGCAAGCTGTTGCTTAGAAGACTGAGAGAGAATAAACTGAAAGAGGAAATGTAGAATTTCCATTCTTTTCTTCTGATTAATCTTTCAGGATTAAGAACGTCTTCATTTTTATCAGACGCGAGTTAGAGATAAATTAATCAGTTTTTCATTTATAATGCAACAGAGGCACACTTGGAAAATAATATTTCCCTATCAGGTACAAATTATACAATGTATTAGGTCTGGGGTGGGGTGTTTGGTTTTTTTTGTTTGTTTGTTTGCTTTTTCTGGAGCTTTGTGAGTTTTCTCCTGTTGCACAGGGACAAAATGGGTACAATAGATGGCATCAAGTAAGCAATAAGGTAGGATAAGTGGTATTATGACAGTCAACATGTCAGAATGCTGGCAGCACAGTGGAAATAGCTGCCAGAGACACAGAGTTCGCCAAAAGTCTCAGGCTGGCATGGCACCATGTGGTGACATGAGGGCTGAATTAAGGACATTACATATTAACTACTGAGCAGTCACTCTCATTAAAATTACTGTTAAACAGCAACGTGTTCCAGATACTTTTAAAGTAGTAAGCATTTCCAGAAATAATGGTAGCCAGAGTTAATGTTTTTCATAGTCTTCTATCTACATCCACTGCAGTACCATTTTCCTTTCATTTTTATCTACTTATTTTGTCTGTTCTTTTTTTTCTCCTTCGTTTCTTCTCTGTGCTTTGAAAAAAAATCTAGTGTATGAAGACTGTTCTCTCTGTTCTTCAGAACTGAGGAACTGTTACGGAAGATTCCTCTCTTTCATCCATATTTCTTTTGTTTACCCCTCCTTCTTCTCTGGCAAGTCTGAACATCTTTCACTGCCTTTCCTCTAGATTTTGTAAAGCATCTGAGCACACTTTGCTCCAGCTGTACCTCTTTCTTTATATCTTCAAGAATGTTCACTCTCTTGCTCTAATATACTTTTTAAAGAGCAAGCATTGAAGATCAATGAAACCATTATTCAAAATTTCACTATTCTAATTTGAAGGATGAAGAAGCCCTAGATTCCCATGTAAGAAAATTGAAGGAAGATGAGATTAATTTTCAGTTTTAAAATTGCTGTCACTTTGACATAGCCCATGGAAGATGGTTTTAGTATGGCTTTTAAGAGTATTTGAAACTTACTCATGCGACTGATTTTAGATGTGCCTAATCATTGGCTCTTGGATATATGCTTTCATTTGTCATCTCCCACAATCAAAATAAGTTTTTGAAGAACTGGTCTGACAAAACACAACCTTTGTGAATAAAAATTGTTCCATGCTTGCCAGCTAAGTGCCTTCTGACAGGTTTTACTTTCACTGTGCACTTCTGGACAGTTTTTGAAGAGAGAAACGTGCCTTGCTTGCTCAAGCTTGCTCACCATCTCGTAAAGATGAGGGCTTTGCTTCCAGGTAATCCTGAGATTCCACAGACACTCAGAAGATATAGGATTCATACCTAGGGGGTGGGTAATCTGTGGGGATAAGATGGTTAACTTTTTCAAAGATATTCCATACAACTTCTAAAGTACTGGAGATAGACTTTTCTGTGAGGTAGTTTGACTCTGCTTGGTTGAAGTTGATTATTTAAATAAATTCTTATTTTTCTTTCCTAGCATCTTTTAGAAGGGAGTAATTTATCTCATTATCGTCATAAATTTCCTAAAACATTACGAAATACCATTCAAAACTTATTACCTAACACCATTCAAAAATCGTTACCTCCCCTTGACGATGGTATTATCACTTTTCAGGATAGCCTGAGGAGTTCCTTGCAGCCTGAATGTGCTGAAATACTAGGGAAAGCTTTGCTTTAGGCTGTGTTTGCCAGCAGATCCTCCTTGTGCATGGTGACTTTGTAACTTTTTTTAGGCTCATTGCTTGGGCATTCATAAAGAGACCTAAGGGCTTTCCATTAAAATACATTTGATATCTACTAGTCACATTTGTGAACAAAAATAGCTTTCTTTTGGTTTTTCATCTGCAATTACAGTAGAATCTCTGTCAAGATTTCATTATGGATAGAAATAGCCTTGCTTGAGAACAGAGCTGAACAATAGCGATGAGTATTTTGATATGTAAAAAGGCTAAATTTTACAGTACTTTAAATATAAACAGAGATGTTTGCTTGCTCTGACTTTGCAAGGGGCAATTTGGGTCTTGCTAATAAAAACCCCACAAACCAGTAAAATGTGATTTTGTGTTTCCTTAGTGACACCAAGTGCATTTTGAGCATCTTAGTTAATTCAGTGTATAAATCTTGTTTTCATTAATCACTACTCAGTAAGAACAGAAGTATGGTCCTCCTTTTGGAAAGAGATTGGCACTGATGGCTCCGTAGAGTCTGGGTATTGTGAAATTCAGCCTGGAAAAAAAAGGTAAGCAGATTGATAGGTGTTGTCCAGACTTTTTGCAGTTAAGCACTGAAGAATTGCTGTCTTGTATTGGAAGTCTGGTTTAGCAAATCACCCTGTTCCTGCTAAGTGTCAGGTGTACCTGTCCTACTTCTCAGGACTTGTGAAAAGTACAGATGATCTGGGAGGAGGGAATACTTTTCTGCTGAAGTAGATCCTGAAACAAAAGAAAATTCACCGGTCAGATACCCCAGTAAACCTTAGTAAAGAAAGTGATCAACAACCCAGCAAAAAGCTTCAAGATGTTACGTACTTATTTACAGAAATGTGTAACAGTAAAGGATTTGTAGCATGAGGGGTTTATGAGTATTCATCCCATGGTGGACTGTAGAAAGTAAGCAAATGGATGGAAAATGAAGAAAAATTAATAGCTCATCTGTATTCTAGTTACTTACCCATGTAGTTACTAGTGAAGCATGCACAAGACCAGAGGTGAGGAAGGAGATGTTAATCTATAATGTTCAGTGACGTTTAGGTTGATCTAGACACAGGATACTCTCTATACGCATCCTTAAATAGGATAGAAATACTTGATATATAACACTGCACAATTGCAAATCATTACAACACAGTCCAGAGGTTTGTATATCTCCAAAGTGAGTATAGGGAAAAACATCAAAAATTGTGTCATTCTTTACAAATTGCTTGTTAAGGATGAAATTTCTGCATGCGGTAAACTGCGAAAAATCAACATTACTTGTCATGAACATGCCTCACTTTTCTCTTTGTTTCTTTACTGTGGTCTACCTACTATGGAGGTGCTCCAGAATAAGTCTTAAAGGAATGTAGTAAGAAAAAGAAAAAAAAAAAAGCATTTAACTTGCTTTGTTAAGGCATGTTCTCTATTTGGCTTCCCTGTGGCTAAACTGGATTCTTTCCAGGGTTAAAACCTGGCATCAAAGAAGATCCCATGTCCATAGTAATGATAAGGGAACTGAGTAAATGACTGCCCAGGGTGTCAGTGAAAAGCTGACAGTTTGGCAAAGGCTTATAGAGAGAGAAAAGTAGAAAATGAAGCAGAAGCCATCTGTTTCTTTTTACCACGGATGAAACAAACCAGTATAAGTGATAACGGTGCTTGCTGGCCTTTGCTTCTTCATGTCTTTTGTCTCACTACTTTATAATTTTGAGTCATGAGTAAATAATGGGTTTTGCTGAAGGTCCACACTTAGCTAGCTTGTAACAGGTTCCTGAGAGGAAATCCTCATGGACGCCAAACCCCAACTGGAACTTGTTCTCACAGACGCCATAAGGAGTTTTCTGTGGAAGCCAAAAATCCAACCAAGACACTGTTATTAACATAACCAGGAACCAGACAGGTGTACTGCTGCATTGGAGAGTGCCTGGATTACACAGACCTCTGCTGAGCAAAGTACGTGAAGCCAAGTGTCACTCCTATAGTAAAATGGAAGCAGAAAGGCATGGTTTAGACAGAAGCTGCTGTTATACAGTCAGTCTAAATTAGAAAAAAAGGCAGAAATATGAATTAGTAATGATTCATCATCTTTAGTAAAGAGCTCAATCATCTGACTTTTTATAAAAAGTAACACGTTTTCCTTTTAACAGCCACTTCTATTACAAACATACATAATAGTTATAATAATATTTTAGGATGCGAACCCTCTCCCTCTACATTTTTTTATTAAATGTGCTGTCATTCAGGAGAACAAAGTAAATGTTACTAAATGCTTTTAGTGAAAGTACAGTAAATGTAGAGCAAATGCTTAGAGATGTTTCACATTTTTATTGCAAGGACTGCTTTATACTGTTGTATGAAATGTCAAAAACTGTAGTACAAATACATCTGAACTACAAAGCAAGGTGAATTTTCTTTTAATCGAGGTAGGAAATTTGAGCTTTCTAAATTATACAGGTAATAGTGTAAAAAGTTAGTGAAAATAAGTCACTAGTGTTTGAATTGGAGTCTGGCCTCAGCTGCTGGCCTTCCACCCTCAGGTTTTGTAATGTATCATAAAGAATTTACAAACAATTAAGCCAAATCAAAATATAGTCTTATGCTGTCCATGAGCCTCGTACTTTTATGATCTTTATTTGTATTAAATAAACTGTCCACATATAGTCCTCTACCCACCATTGATTACCTAATTACACAATCAGTCCATCAGTAAATCAGCACAACATCTGTGACCCCACATGTCACTGCAGCAGCCCCCTCTGATTCCCCAGGAGCTTTGCCAAGGCAGTTCTGCTGACATAATATATTCATTATCCATTAGATCTGGCACACGCTCCGCAGTGCTCAATTACAATACAATCGAGCGGAGGGCCTGGTGTCAGCCAATGTAATGACTTTCTGATTATCTGTCTTTAAATGATGAATGAAATGAAAACGTACTATTCAAAGCAAATGTAAGATTGCTAAAGATGCTAAATGAAAATTTTACATATACACTTTAAAGAAAGAGGAATGAGGTTAAGGGGTAAGGGTTTGCTTCACTTTGAGAATTAAAAAGGTAGAAGCTTTTCTTAAACCACTGTAAAACCATCTAGAAGAACGATGCCACCTTCAAAGTTGTGGTCTTGTGCCCAGGCACTTTCTGGCAACCTCAGATGTTTTCAGTCTCCCAATAATTCATTGTAAGGACTTCAATTTCAATTATTTTTTCAATTAATTTCATATTTTCTAATTTTTTTAGAGGGGAGGAGGAACTTATTTGCTTTAGTTAACTTTGTGCGTAATAACATTGCTTTAGACTAAAGTTGATGATAATGGGTCATCATAATAATAAGTCACTTGAACTTCTTGTTTTTTTTTTTTTTTATTATGGGGAAAAATGTTCTACATGGTTTCATTTTAATATACATTTCTATGCGGAACTCTGTTTGATAGTTTATTGTTAACAGGCGTTGAGGAACAACAGTCCTGGCCTCTGTTATATCTTCAGATAAAAGATGTTCATGTTGCCCGATATCAACGTGTAAAAACTTAGGTAATGAATTATGTAGATGACTGCCAGGTGTCATTTCTTAACGTTTTTTGTAAAAATCACAACTTTAAGCATCATGTAGCCAAGTCTCAGAGAGCAGGCTGTTATCTCATAGACAAAACACAGTGTATCAGTCTGGGGAATAATATTTTAACTGAACAGTATCCTTCTAAGTAGACTAAAACAAAATGAGAGATTTCAGTATATGCCAGGATTATAAATAGATGGGAGATTCATAAGCATTCTGCTATTCAAATAATTATGAAGCAGATGTTTGATGGTACAGTCATTTCTGTCTCTGTTTACATCTTCAGTTATTTTAGTTATAATTGAAAATCCCATAAAGCCACATGTTATAGCGTTCTTTGAATCTTACTTAAATTACAGCTTCCAGTTTTACACCCTTAAGTTGAACATTTCAAGCCTTTAAACAGCGTGTGGCTTTTCTGAGAAACGTAGCTCTGTCTTTTTAACCGCACTGTGACCAGTTGCAGGGATAAATGGTCATTGGGCATTGGAATAGGCTGCCGAGGGAGGTGGTTGAATCACCTTCCCTGGAGGTGTTTAAGGGACGGGTAGATGAGGTCCTGAGGGACATGGTTTAGTGTTTGATAGGAATGGTTGGACTCGATGATCCAATGGGTCTCTTCCAACCTGGTTGTTCTATGATTCTATGATTCTATGATAATGTTTTGCCAGAATACCATCATGGAACTTACATAAGACCTTTAGAATGTATCCAGATATGTTTATCAGCATTCTTAAATCTTCATTCTAGTACTACTTTGAATGCAATATTATTTTGACCTGAAGTGCACTGTGGACAAATGAATTTTGTTGCTTGTAAACCTCATGTGTATATCCTACATATACATTAATATGAGTAATAAATACAGTTGCAATACATAAGTCTATACTGAGTGAAAATTAAGAAAGGCAGTGACACCCTTCTAGAATTTGTAAAGATGTCCAGTTCAGTTATAGAACTTGATGCTTCACGGCAGCTGAAATAAATTTGGTTTTACAAATATTTTCCTATTTGGGGAGCTTGAGGGGATGAATCAAGAGAAATGTGGGTAACTCAGTGGTCATGATTTGTGATGAATTTATGATTAAATTAATCCGACTTGAAAGTGTCATCTCTACATGAAAAACTGCCCTAAGATTTTATTGCACTCAGATATGCATTTGGGATTGAGTCAGCCCTCTCTAGAAGCAGGATCTTTGAAAAGATTTGTAGCCTCTTAAGAACTTTGGAGCCTTCTATTTTGCCCAGGCTCCAGGATCCCATTTTAGTAGATAATTAACAAACAGCTTTACAACCAAAACCAGAAATATGCCACATAACGTGAGATACAGAGATGCTGTCAACAGTAAGAGGGACATTCTACCCTTACAAATGCATTTGTTTAATCTAAACCAAGAGGTAAATTTGTTCTGGGATGGTCATGGGAATCCAGATGAATCATACAACCTCACGAAAGGAAATCGAGGACTATTAAATAAAAGGAGACCTGCTGGTAAAACAATTTTAACAGATACTTTTCTATTGTCCATACTGTTCGTACTATTTTAATCATTATTGTAGGACTTTTTTGTGGCCCTTTTGGTTTAGCTTTTAAAAAATCAAGGAAGATTTTTTTTAGAAGTCAATTCTTTCAGTTTAATTATTTTACCAGGTAGCAAAAGACTTGTCAGTGTGAAAACATTTACCAACTTTGATTGATAAAGATGTTTCCATCAAATTTAGTTATAGTAAAGTCCTGTCCCCCACTAGAAGAAAATGAAATTAAAAATTCTCATCATTTAATATTTTCACTTGGCTGCATAACTCAAAACATATAAAAAGTTAAAATGTCAGACAAGTAACTCTTGTTTTCTTCATTTAATTTTCTCCACTCCTTCCTCATTGGATATAACCCTCAGCAACTATGAAGGTTTGTAGTATAACTTAACAAAGCTGAGATAACGCAGCAGAGTGCAAATTCTAGGCTGTTTCTTAAAGAGAGTTGAGAGATGACCTCTGGAAGAATAATGCAGTTTACTGCTGCTCCACTGGATTTACTCCTATTTGTGCTTGTTAGAGTTAGAAGGCAAAAAATCAGACAGCAAGGAGGAAAAAAAAAAAGTGTGAGGAAAGTCAAATAAAGGTAAATGCCTGGAGAGATTGTAGTATTATTATGACTTCCATATTCCATTGGAAAATTTGCAAGTTAATTACCATAAATACTTATGCTAAAACAATTATAAATAATAATTAATAAATATTTAAGGTTAAATATAGTATCTTACTCTTCTGTAAATTAGGTGCAGATCTTCTGTCAAAGACATAGAGAATCTCATGAACAACATATAGTTAGTATTTTTTTCATATTTTAATATTGGTAAATCAGAGATAATACATGTGAGAATATTGTCATTCCAAGCAATTTCTTTCCCCACTTTTCCTTTCTTCCTTCCTGTTTCACACTAGAGCTTCTCCACAGTGGGACAAGGTGCCCTCCCAGGGTGCCAGCCCTCCTGATGCACGCGCTCTGTGCTAACGTACAGCCTGTGATGCATTTGATAGATGAATTCCATGGAGTGAAACGATGAAATTTAGTGTACATGCTAATTTTACAGTAAACCCCAACGGGTTTGGCAGCTGTGTGGAATAAATGGAATACAGCCTGAAACAGTACTTTTCTATGCTCCCGGTCCTGACACTATACCCACAAAAGAGCTCAAGATGTCGCCTTTGTTTTAAAGGAAAGCATCTAATGCCTGGATTTATCCTAGCCTGGGAGACAGCTCCCCTTGGGTTTTGAATTACCTCAAGTGATTTACAGCTCGTGCTGAAAGGCTCCATTATATTCCCAGGCTTTGTTAGTGGTGTAGGCTGAATGATTTAAGATGGTGGTTATCAGAGGTTATTGTGTTGTCTGGATAACATGAGGAGCTTCCTGCTTATGTTTCCCACGCAGGTAGTTTTCCAGCCTTTTATATGCAGGGCATACAGACTTAGCTTTCTGGTATGGAAAAAAAACCCCAAAACTATTGTGGCGACCAAATATAAAAAGGCTAATCTTTCAGGGGTCTGTTATTTCCCTTCATTTTGTTTAATCATACACATCTAGGAATATACTGCATGTATATATCTATATATATAATCACTTCTATTCTGGCACTTACCACATTCTAGCATCTTCTGACACGTGATGCTGTGCAGATAATCAAGCTGAGAAGTGCAATCTTCAAGTTCAAGGACAGTCTGTAAAGCCTAAGACATCTTCTTTCCATGATACAAGTTGCAGCTGCTCAAAGAACAAGGGTCTAAAAAGTGTTTTTAGTTTCCCGTGAGTAATTGGAACCCTTACTTATCCTTTTCAGTGATATTATATGTCATCTGTCAGCCCTATCCTGCTTGCTAATGATACAAGAATATTTATACCTGTAAAAGCTACAGGGCCTTCCCCCAGTCTTTGATAGAATAGTGATGTGCATATTACTGATCTGTGTCTGGGGGCATATTTTAGACAGGCAGAAGAATGCATTGGTGTTTACTGAAGGTTTTGTAAGTTCCTACTGAAATATGTACTGATAATGCTAGGAAACAAAGGAGTTTTTAATTAGGAAACTTATATTACTATTAATTGAAAATATGTTTTTCAGTCTCTTAGTAAAAAGTAACACTTGAATCTCAAGCCTCTTACAGCACTGATCCATACTTTGCATGCTCAACAATTGGAAGGCGATTTTTTTTTTTTTTTGCAAGCTGTGTGTTGAAGGGTGGGGGGGTTGGTGTGCATTGTTAGCAGCTCTTCTGAGCAGTCACCATATTTCAAAGCCAAGTTTAAAACATTGTGCTTGTGAGCCTAACCTTTCCTCTCATTTTCACATTTGGTCAGTGCTTTGCTTCCATTCAATGACAAAGACAACTGGGCCAAATGAAGTCTTCTGATTTCAGTTAGAGTCTTTTCATAACAATGCCTTATAATTTGATAAATACAGAAAGCAGGACATGTCTCAGTAGCTTACAAAATGAAATTGGCACTCTTGTTTTCAAAGTAGTGGAGATTCCAACCTCTTTCACTTGGTTATCAAGTTTTGATTGACAATGATTTTCCTAGTTTTCCCCTGTTTCAAAATGTCGTGGGAAGGATATTATGCATTCCAAACCAGTCAGCTTTGGCTGCCTTACTGTGTTCAATTACGCTCTAATCGAATAGCTGCCCAATGTAGGCCACATAATGACTTCCTGATTATCTGACTTTAAATGATAAATGAAATGAATATGTAATATTCTTTTCAAATAGAGGATAGTCACTGAGCCAAATGAAAACTGATTTTGTGCCCTTTTGTCTGAAAAAATATATTTTATTGTAATTCTCTTCAACAGTTGTTCTGTTGCTTGTTTTGCCTTCATTAAGATAAACGTGGAATGAGTTATCTAGGAAAACATTAGTCTTCATTTTTGTTTTCAAACATATGCTGAAGGTGTTAAACTGTGTTCAGATTATTCTCCTTCCTCTCTTTACATTGACTTGTTATAAAAACCAAGACCAGATTTATATGATCAATTCCTATTCAGAATATTTCCATACATGCTGGCACTGCAGCAAGTCTGTTTGAGTTTTGTATTATACAGACAACATTAAGGTCTGAAAAAATTATTTAGTGGTGATAGTGCTAGATGGCTTTCATTTCCAGCCTGTGGTATTAGTACTAAGCAACCAATACAGCACTTGAAATAAATAAACTTCTACTATCGCATTGGAGTAACGTACATTTATTATGCTAAAGTCAGAGTAGTATCTCATAATGATCTTTCAAAAGTTTGTCAGGGAGATTCTCCAATCTCTTTACCCAACAGCCTGTGATGGGCATTCTTCTGAAGCGCTTATGCTTAATATTAGATAGAATTGTTTGTGTCAAAGTGATTTGTGAAAAGTTGCCTTGATATTAAGTCTTAAAATAAAGCAGCTCCTGATTTCTTGACTCATTAGCCTGATATTTGTAGCTTTAAAACCACTAGGAATATTATGTGATGTAACGCATGAAAGAATACTTCTGGTGAAGTTCAGCTTATCCTGACGTTTGTTAATTGGCTAAAGTGCTAGTATTCCAGGACCATCTTCTTGATGAAAGCTGTTCCTTGACCCTATTCTCAGCAATCTGAACTCTGTTGGCTCCTAAACTACTTCAGCCTGATGTGAAAATACAGTAGCCTTGTAGTATTTTCCAACTTGGCTGCAGCAGAACTGTCTTCCTGATATACTCTTCTTAACGTTTCTATTGTTCTTATTAGGTAGATCATGGCTGGGACTGGCATCTCAAGGCTTTCTTAATTATTTCTTGAAACTGCTTATTAAAATATTTGAGAGAAATATCCTCCCTTCATAGAGCAGAATTTCGGAAATGACCCCCTCCTCCCAGGATTAAACCCTTGTCATGGAAGAAGTTGATGAAATACTTCTAATGGGCATGTTAACAACTATCCAGTCATGAGCATGTGCTGAGACACATCACATCCCTCTGTATCAGACCAGGTGGGAGAAGAGGCTGCAGACACATACATACAACCCGATCCTGGTTTCAGTTCCAGGCGGTAAGCATGAAAACTCAGGTTGACCTGATCAGCAGATGATTTCTGCACACCTGCAGGTCTGCTTTGGAAATCTCTCCCGTTATGCTTGTTTTGTCACCCCGAGATGTGTCACCTGAAGAATTGCCAACTCAGCAGGTAATGGATGAGTTTTGCATGCTTTAAAATATTATGGCATCATGTTTGCACTATTGTATCCTTGTATCATAGGGGGAGCTCTGACTTGAGGAGGAGGTTAGTGACCATTCCTGTTGTGCTTTTGAGAGCAGGTAAGCAGGGAGGGAGCCAGAAGAATCTGGTCAGCAGAAAGAAATTGCTCTAAGGAGATATTTCAGAGAGCAGGCAGAGCTCTAGGGATATTGGCAGCAACTTCATCAAGTCAACAACCTACCATTAAGAGATGATAGCCCAGCTCAGCTTAACCTGAAGCAGCAAAAATGCCTTCCTGTGTTGTGCAGCCCTGTCAGAGTGTGCTTAAACTTAATGCAGCTTTATACTCAACTGTATTCCCATAATTTTTACCTGGTTATTCTCCCTGTTCTGCTTCTAGTGGCTGGTAATATGTTTTACCAAATTTGAGAATTGAATTACCTAAAGAAATCACTTTAAGGTTTTCAAACAAGGTATCCTTGTGGCTTAGTAGACTGTGATTCAGGAGACTAAAACTCCTAGAATTTTTTTCTCCTGTATCACGAGTAGGGTGACTTGAAATGAACTAAAGTGGGGGTTTTTAGGTATTAAATAACATTTATTTTTAAATTAGATAAAAAAAATCCAGATTCTGGGAAGACATGGGGCTTCTAATTGAACTTCTTGGGGCTACATTATCATAGTCTTTGTAACTACTATCTCACAGTTGGAACATGCAACAAAACTAAATCTAAGGGGACCTGAGCTTTTATGCAGTTAAAGTTCTTTTAGTTGCCTAAGTTCTCTTGATTTCATACTGCTGTGCTTGTGATTCTTTAAATTAGCTACAGCTGAGCTGGCTGCAGCTAACAGATAGTTGCTGTGAGCTTGGTTACTTCCTTAGTAGATCTGAAGCGAAATGGAGGATTCTTCTGTTTTCTGATTAGGTAAGGTAGTGTTTATACATAGAACAAACAAATTTAGTTAATTAAAAATTCCTCTATTCTTCTTCTTTTCTTTCTCCCTCCTCATGTCTTTTTTTTCATCACTAATTTTATTATGCCAAACTCAGTTAATTATAGTGTATGTCTGTACTACTCTGATGACAAATCTTACAGCCATTATGCAGGCTGCCTCCTTCACTGTTCCTAACCTCCTGCACTTCAGTACAATGAGATACCTCTGTATTTGCCCTGGGTTGTTGTTTTTTTTTTTTTTTAACAGATAAAGTGCATTTCTATATAGTTGCTTTCTTATATGTAGCTGCTTTGTTAATTTTAGTAGTGCACAATACTTAGAAGTTATGTCTAAACGTCATAGTAATGTCAACATACTTTCTCTTACTCTTTCAAATTCAGTAAAGAAGAAAGAAATGTTTCCTCTGTGGTATAAAAGGTATTTTGAAAAACCTAGATAATGTAAAATTAAGAGAGAAAGCTAAATCAATTGATTCTTAGTTCATCTCTTCTAATCACCTCTTCACTGAGTACTCTCAGAGCAAGAAAGACTATAAATATAATTCTGAGAAATGTGATTATTAAACAGATGAGAGGAGAGAAATCAATCCAAAATGCATTCTGTCCTATTTCCAAAGTTGCTGTGTGAAGAATGTGCCAATACATTTTGCCATGCTTTATGATGCGTACCTTTCTCTCTCTCTTTCACTTTCTTTCCTCCCTGTTCTCTACCCATAAAGAGAAAAAATGATGGGCTGAGAGGTAATTTTAGATAGACCTGAGTACTGATGAGAGCTTCTTAGAAAAGACCGGTTACTGCATGTTAATTGTGAACTTTCCCAGAGAAGGAATAGAGTCAAACAGGAGTGAGAAAGGGTATAGACTTTTCCTAGAGTTCAGATAGAGAAATAGATATTTTGCCTGCTTTTTACTTGGTAGCAGCTTTGCTAAGAGCAAACAGGTAATCTAGTTACAAGACTTCGTTATTTCTCTAAATGAAATGACAAAATATAGATCTGATTATGGAAAAACCACAATATTTATCCGGGTAGCCATTTACACCCATGTTGCCGCATGCTGTTTTAGGGGGAAAAATACTGATGGTGTTGCTATCATTGTAACTATACTGGTATTAAGAATTTATCTCTGCATACATAGGAATGTGTGAAACTGTGAAGCTGAACTTGACTGAAATGCTTTAGGGCTCTATAATACAGGAGGCCTCAAAATTTGTTTATGTATTTAGCAAATTAGCAACAGCTACCTGAAAACTGCATGTGCAGTATGGAAGAAAAAAGGCACAAAATACTGAGAAATAATCCAGCAGTAACTGAAAGAAGACTCAGTTTTCCTGCCCCAGGGGGGTCCTCCCCACACTGCAGGGACATACTAGCTTGGGTAGTGCTTCTGCCCTAAGATCACAGAATCACCAGGTTGGAAGAGACGCGTTGGATCATCGAGTCCAACCATTCCTATCAAACACTAACCCATGTCCCTCAGCACCTCATCTACCCATGCCTTAAACACCTCCAGGGAAGGTGAATCAACCACCTACCTGGGCAACCTGTTCCAGTGCCCAATGACCCTCTGTGTGAAAAACTTCCTCCTAATCTCTAGCCTAAGTCTCCCCTGGCGGAGCTTGAGGCCATTCCCTCTTGTCCTGTCCCCTGTCACTTGGGAGAAGAGCCCAGCTCCCTCCTCTCCGCAACCTCCTTTCAGGTAGTTGTAGAGAGCAATGAGATCTCCCCTCAGCCTCCTCTTCTCCAGGCTAAACACCCTTAGCTCTCTCAGTCGTTCCTTATGAGGCCTGTTCTCCAGACCCCTCACCAGCCTTGTTGCTCTTCTCTGGACTCGCTCGAGAGCCTCAACATCCTTCTTGTGGTGAGGGGCCCAGAACTGAACACAGTATTCAAGGAGCGGCCTCACCAGTGCTGAGTACAGAGGGACCATTGGGGAGAGGAGAAGGGATGAAGGAATGGATGAAGATGAAGCTGAGGAACTAAAACCTTGAAATAAAAAGCGTAAATTGAGGTAGTAATTGGCTAGAAAACAGAAAAGGACAATGAAGCAGTAGTAGCAAGTTGTTTAGGAACACGTTTTGCTCTAGTACTGCTACAACTGACCCAGAACATACCAGCATAGGTGACATTTGCTCATATAAAAAATAAGATGATGCTGTTATTCCAGCAGACATGGAAGCCGAAAAGCTCTGACGGGCATCAGGAAGAAACAGACATGGAATTTAAATCCAATAGTATGAAACATCATGTTTGTTACAAGAATTTGAAGCTCACCAGCTAGACATTGCAATTAGACCAGGTAGCCACAAGTGCAGCCTGCCTATAGAGTGCAATTGGGAACCTGTTTCCTATAGACAGAGAAGTGTTAAAGTGACCTTGCATTGGAGTACAGTGTTTGAAATAAGTTTCTTTCATATTAAATAAATGGAGGAGAAGAAAGGATGGGTCAGGTAGTGTACAATGACAATTAGGATAATGGCTAACCTGTCATGCAAATGAGTCTAAACAGCCTTTAATCACTGGGCCTGCATGAGAAAGGATCTGAATTTATAACTACTTGTAATAAATGCATTAACAATAAACATTGGGAAAGAGAAAAGGACTATTTAACCTAAAGGAAAATGTTGGTAAAAGAACCAGAAGGTACTTTCTGGCAATGACTAGGCTGGGTCTTGTCCTGCCTGATGGAGGTTCTGGAGTCACCTTTGAATAATTCATTGGGGTCAGCAGAACTAACTTATTTTAAGTCAGAGTTATATCACTTTATAAAGACTATAATGATGAGGATAATTGCAATTGCAAAGGATTGTCTCAGTTATCGAGAATTTTTTTTTCCAGGCACATAACTTTCTTCAAATCTCAAGGTGCCTTTTCCCCTATAAAATGAAACATCCAAGTCAAGACATCCCACCTCCTTTTACAAAACAGAAGTGTAGACATGTAGTATTAAACGTGGTTGGGAGATTAGTGGGTTGCATCTCGGAGCAGAGATAGGCCATAAGTAATCACTGTCATGTGAAGCAGAAAGGACTAAAGAAAGGAGAACCAGCTGAAATATTTGTTTGGTTTTTTTTTCCTTCAACTCTGCTAATGTTGATATTTCACATAAGGTCGGGGAAGGGCTGTGAGCAAAACGTAATGGTTAAAAGCAACAGCAAAGTGTATTTTCATTGCAGAATAATGTTGTATGTGGATTGTCCTATAGTGTGATAATGGTACTCTGACTACCAAGAATAGTAGACTGCCCCTGGATATTATTTTTAAGGAGGAAAGTATGGCTTACTGAAGTTTTAACTGTGATTGTTGCAGGAATCGTGTGTTCTTCTCTGACAGCAGCTAGTACCAGTCAGTATTGCACATCGCTTGTAATAAAGAACATCTTAACACCTTTACGATATATATATATATGCCCTCTCTACTGAAGTCATGTTATGCTCTACGTAGATTCTCTTCCAGAATAATATTCTTATTTTTATGGTCTTTTGAAAAAAGTGTATCCAGACATATGTTATTAATCAAAATATTATGTACAATTATGATTCTTGGGAGTAATTTGCTTAGAAAAACATACAAGCTGTGGAGTAGTTGCATGTATGCAGCTGGACATTTTTTTCATGTTCAAAGCTTGTAATGTTATGAAAATGGTTCTATTTGAAATTTAAAGAGAAGATATGGCTGTTCTTTTCTGCAATATCAAAATATCTAAGTAATCTTCACCACTAAAACCTGTCCCTAAGCACTATATCTACATGTCTTTTAAATTCCTCCAGAACAGTGATTCAACAGCTTCCGTGGGCTCTGCTTGGGCTCCATCCACTTACTCAGGATCTGCCACTGACTGTGCCCCTGGATAAAGTCAACATTCAGACTAGCATACTCTGTGTCATTAAGATGGCTCAGAAATGAATTCTTAACACCTCTCTACAGATTTTAGAACAGGATACGTGATTTAGCACTTAAACATTTGCATACCTGCTCTTCTCCACACCCTTCCCCCCTGCCTTTTCAGGGTGTACGTGATAAATGACAGAAATTGTTAGATAATATTCATGTGGTACTCCAAAATAATTCTGCAGACATGGTAAAAGCTTTTAGAGACTGTAAAACTGATTATCTCTTCTGTAGCTCTTTTCATCTTCAAAGCACTTACCAACATTAACTAATTAATCCTCACAGCATCTCTCCAAGTTAGATATCTTTGCCATTACACAGATGAAGGAAATGAAGCAAACACTTTGCGACTGGCTCATGATCACCCAGACAGTTGGTATAAGAAATGGAATAAGAGCAAAGAGACCTGTACTTCCCGTTTCTCTGCTCAAACTGCCATGCCATTCCTCTCTTGACAAACGTACCTATAGATATTAGTAGTACCCTTGCTACGGCTGAGGGCTGAGTTTCTGTTAATGAAATCCGGTTAGGAATTTCTTTGATGGCAAATTTCTTTGTAGTTAGTCAGACTGTTATCTTTTTAAACCCTTCTTTTGCCGATTTTTACCGAGTGGTCTGGAGTGCAAGCATGAAGAGGTTGCCGCAGAAACAATTGACTTTGGATTTAGCTGTAGCTAATTTAAAATGCTTCAGTTATTTACTAGAAAAGTTAAACTCTTCAGGAAATAAAACTTAAATTTCCTGGCATTGCACTGAAAAATGTAAGTCAGTAATAACTCTGTATCCATTGTGCTGTCTGTGAGATAAATAACATAATGAGCTAAGATATTGGGTATCCCTAGAATGTTCCTTACAGACTTCAGAAGCATTAGATGAGCCCCTGGTTGAACTTCGTTATAAGAGAACCTGATGAGGACACAAGGAAATATGAGAATCAGGGCATCCGAATTGTACTATGACAATATTTTCAAATCAGATGATGTAAATTTTGTGCAGCTCCTCATATGCTGTGAATTTAGTCTGCTGCTGTAATGAAAAAAATTGAACACTAGAAGGCTTAAGTTTTAAAAAGTCCAGAAGACAGAAGTTTCAGTTGTAGCTGAAGACTCTCCACATCTCTTTTAGGGATGTTTTTTTGAATCATTCTGAGGCTGATGAGCAGTTGGCTTGCATTTGCCTGATGTCTGTTGGAGTGTTTGCCAGTTGAGGAACCCTTTGCCAGGAGAAGAGCTGTTTAGCTGTCTGTGAGGAGCAAGTACAGAGATTGGTGAGCAGATGCTGGAATTGTTCATGCCATAGCTTTAGCTCTTTCTAGTCACAGCTGTTGAGTGTGATGGCTGGGACCATAGGTCCCCAGCAGAGTAAGTGGGATCACGTAGCTTTTCCATGAGCACAGAAAGCTTCTCTGAGAAGGAGGGCAGCATGGGGACTTGGGTACTGTCAAAAAATAGTGCTCAAAGGTCAGCAGACATAATCTTTAAAAACAATAGGAAATATAAAATGAATATTTAAACAGATTACTACGTTTTGTCTGCTTCGTTAATTTTTTATTAATTTATGAAAATGCTGTTGATGGAAACAATATTGACAGGTTGTACTGGTTTGGTTTGGTTTGGGTTTCCTTAATATCTTTTAATATCTTCTGGTAAATGCAAGCTTATCTTCCCTATGAACATAAATCACCTAACAAGCCATATTGGGCAAACGGCCTAATAATGCAATAATTATTAGGGCATTAATGTTTTATATGATTCATAACTTAACCTTAAGAGATTAATAATGAAGATGTGAGCGCAATGCCATCTTAAGTGTTTATTATTATGTTAAGACACACTATGGGAAAGGAAGTTACTTTCAACTAGTTACTCTTTTTGTTTGTAGAGGGTGTATTGTGAAGGAAATGTTTACATTTTCTTCCAATAATTCTTAAGCAATTCCACTGAAGTGAAGTGATGGGAGCAACTCTCCATGACCACAAATACCCAAGAGCCTATTATCACTGTTCCTACAAAATTACAATTCCAAAGTTGCTTGAGCTGCAGCTATTTGTGCCCGGATACTGGGAAGCAAGAATTCCAGAACCTTAAAACATGTTTGAAATGTCACAGTTGTTCCTTCTATGTCTGAAACAAATTGTAATGCCTCAGAACTCTGATATGATTTGACCTGTGTGTTGGGATTTGCCCTGTGCTTTTGGATTGGCAAAGCTATTTCTCAACAAGTTCTCCTTTTAAAAGACAGGGAAGAATGCTTTGAAAATTTGTAAGTGGTATTTAATTGTAGTGAGTGAACAGTATTAAGGTGAAAAAAAAGCAATAATTTATTGTGGAACTGAGTGCAATAGAGCGTGGTGGAGTTTTGTAAATTTCTTTAACTAGTTGGTACTCTACATCCTCTCAAAACCATTTTGATTGCAGGTATTTTATCCTATCTCTTTTTTTCAATCCTAAGCATTTGTTGAGTATCTTCTCTTCAAGAAGTCACTGAAACAAAAGTGTCTTTTGTGGGGAACAATAACATTTTGCTGTGTATTAGAAACAAAACATCTCTGATAACTGGTGGTGTATTATTTTGATGCTGTAGATACAATGAAAGTGTGGTACCAAATTTCTATAGAGTATTTCTGCCTCCCATCTTTTGTCAGAGAATATCTGTATCTATGTGGTCTTTGGTTGGGTCCATTCCTCTGTGTAGAATTTTGCTCTCTGCCTCTTCTTTTCATATATTTATCCTATTTTATGATCAGAACTTGAACCTGCTAACAGTTGAGTTGAGCCTTTAATGTCATGAAGTGAGATAGAAGTTCAGCGCTATAAGTTTACCTATGAAAAATTGCTTGTCCTACCAGTATACTACAAGCTTGATCAAAGTTGCAGGCTTATTTGTGTTTGCCTTCTGCTTTTAAGTGCCTGCATGCATACTGTTAATACTCATACCTAATGTGTGAAACACACAACCGTTTATCACAGCCCAGCAGGCAGGATACAGATATTTTCGAGTAGCATTACTGTATCCTTATCTCAATAACACTAATATTAACCCCTGCCAGAACAGACTTGAGGTATTGAAGTACCTGTAGCTGTTGCAGGATCTCTGCGTATTCCTTGAATTTAGCCTGCAGTAAGTCTATCATCTTATGGTGATCCTGATATTGCAGCTGATGGTGCAAGAAGCAGATTTAAAATACTGTCAGAGCATTGGTGCTGACTTAAAAGCAATGTAGCCTCTACTGACCTGTGAATTGATACATATGCTTTAAGCTAGATTCCTTGCTTTTCCACCTTTCCTACTGCTTCTTCATATTCTGATAATAGTCCCCTTTTATATTCGTTACCTCTGTCAGACAGAGATGGGCTTCTGATCATAGCCACAAGCTAGCTAGAATTGTAGTTAGTGGTCAAACTTATCTAATTTCAAAGCTTAACAGTGGCTAATGAAGTAGATTCCAATGCAACAAAGTTTTTTTGAGTTCTGGGAAAACTTTGTTTTCTTTATTTTTGTTGACTGGGTTAAACCTGCCACCATAATGTAGGAAAAGTTCAATACTGCAACCTGTTTTCTGTTTTATTTTGTACAATCTTTATACGCTACAGCGCTCAGTTACATCACAGTTGTGCAGAGATCCAATCTTTGCAATGTAATGACTTCCTGATGATCTATCTTTAAATGATAAATGAAAAGAACATGCTGCCTTTCAGCTCCATATACAACAGAGTTTATTGCCACCTGTTATTTATTCTATGTGTGGGTGGGAAGGTATAGAAGAAAGGTTAAAAATGTCTCTGTTGCATTGTTTTCTAAAGTGTGCTCATAGTGTTATGTTACTCGGATATATTTCTGATGTTGTTCAACTTCCCTGAAATAAATCTTCCTGAAATTCAAAGGGTAAAAGTGGCTGTATGGGGTTAATCTCAGGATTTTACAACAGAGTTTAGATCAAATCAAAACCCTTGGCTATTGGTGAACCACGGGTTCTTCTTGATCATGTAAGTCCCTCCATCACCCACTCCAGCATGGCACTTTTGAAATGCAGAAATCTGTCACTTCTGAGATAAACCCACTAATCCACCTCTCTCCTTGGCACATTGTCTGTTCAGTGGGCAGATTTCTTATATGGATATTTTCTATCACTTTTGCCAGTGCTACCTCTGTGTCATAAGCTGATGGCTTTAACTAGTGATTTTCTGTTTTTCAGATTCAACAGAGAAATCCAATCACCTCTCTGTGAAGTGTTTTCGGAGTTTATCCCCTGCTGAAAGTCTCCTCTAAGGTAATGGTTATGAATGACAGCAGGCGTATTGTAAACAAAATTTCTGGAAAATGTTTCTTGCTCATCCAAAGCGCTTGTGAATAGTCTGTTATTCCTCTCAGCACCACCGGCAACCTCTGTCAGTCTTGCTGGTTAAAAATCCACACAATTCTTTGTTCAGGTTATTGTTGGTTAATTTTTTTTAATCATACTTCCACTTTCCCTGCTGTTATCCAAATTTTCATACGTCTATTTGTATTATCTTTTCCTGTTTTCGCAGTCATCTGATTTTCGGTATCCTGCTTGAATTTTTGTGTGTCTTCTCTGAGACATCAACTTGATAAGCACTTTTAGCTATTCTTACTTTTTTGCCTCATCTACTCAACCATTTAGGTTATTTCTCTATTAAGAATATTTTTAGTATTCACTGCGTGTACGACCATGTGAATGACATTGTGCACTTTGTTTCTGAAATAACTCTGGTTCCATGCAGCTTGTATAGAAGTTCATTGTTTGAATTTCAAAAGGTTTTCCAGTGTAAGAGTTACTTTTGGGTTCTCTTACAGAGTGTTTGAATGCTTAGATCCTCAGAATTGTGTCTCTGTGTGTGTGTGTGTGTGTGTGTGTGTATATATATATGAATACATTGTTATATATGTATATATAAAATCATATGTTTAAGTATACACGGATAAACCTGCAACTTGTATTAGTACACTTAAAGCATATAAATAGCTTGTTTTCATCACTAAGTGACATTCTTTTTTTTTTGAGAAGGGAGGATATTGTGATAACTCTGAGGTTCTTGTAATCTATTGATTTTCTTCCTGAGCTGTGTTGATAGTTTTGTGCTTTGCAGAATAAACAACATCTATTGTATCGTAGCATAGGCTGTAGGCATGTTTTTTTAGATTCCTACTGACATTCTTGTAGCAGAGTGCTTCCCTGTTCATGGGCTTCTTTTATGAAGAACTCTTATTATTTCAGGAAAAAAAAAAAAAGGGTATGTTATTCACAATGCTTTGGCTTCTTGTTGAAAATTAAAGATGCAGAACAATTATGGGTCTTTTCAAGTATTTATATTGATTAATATTGCTCTCTTGCTGAAATTGGGATGCAGCAATATGGTAAATTGCTAACTGTGTGTCACGTTTTTGTGGTTCACTGTTGGAAGGACTTGCTGAGGAGGGTTTTTCTCTGTTCACGTGTGTCACCCTAGCACTTGTATTTATTTATTTATTTCTCTAGGTGTTTAGTGATGTGTTTTACAATATGGTTCTTTTTCACAGCAAAAAAAGACCTTGTCATCGGAAGATTATAGCACTTATAAATTGGTGACGTTAGGGATTTTTTCTGTCTATACCTTCACTTTCCACTTTCAAGACAAACATGTACCGAAGGACCTGTTTGTGAGATTCAACACAGTAACACCTAAGAATGCTACTTCCATGCTTGTTTCTTGGGGCACAAGTTTGATAGTTACAGTTGATCACAGGATTGCACACGTGCAGGTTATGCAAAACTGACAGATAAAAAGAATCGGCCTTTATATAGCACAGCCAGGCAAAACACTATGTTAGAGGACTGAAAAATTTACACTGTAGTTGTTCTGGAAAAATTAGTAGTAGTCAACTTAGAGGGAATTTGCCCACTTGTCAAAGAAAGATAGTCAGAAACTTAGAGAAACATAGAGTTACGCTTATTGGCAGTGGAAAATAATAACCCTCCCATGCCAACCAACTCTTTTCATTTTCTCTCTGTATGTCCCCCCATTGCCTTCACCCTATGACTGCCAGACTCTGCAGTCCCAAAGACCCTGGAATTTGTTATGCTAATATACCATAACCCATGAGCAAGTTGTTGGATCTGATCTCTCACTTTCTAAGCAGCAAAACCTGAAAGGTCATCGATCCCTAAACAGGTTTCAAATATTAAAGTGCACTTTCAAGCTACAAACTCAGGTTTTGTGCATACGTTAATTATCCAGCACTGATAACTGGGGGAGAAAAACAATTTGAAATTTGACATTTTGTATCATAGGTCATCCCTTAAATTTTATTAAATATATTAATTCCTTAAAATGCTTAAATGATTTTTTGAGATTACTCTAGAGGACAATTTGGAATAAATAGTTCAGCTAGTAGTTTTTAAATAATAAATGTTTTAAAGTAAGTGAATGCAATCCAGAGGATATGCCCCAAACAACTGGATTAGAATACCTAATAGGGATCCACAGGGGAGGTTTTTTCCATACTGCCTATTGAATAGGTGTCTTAATACAGTTTCTCATGAGATGGTTGTTAAACTTGAGTAAAACATAAGCTAAATTTCAGCAATTAGAGGGCAAATTCTCCATGTTCCTTTCTTGAGATTCAGGTGGTTGAAGAGCTCACAGTTCAGGTTTCTATCTTGAAAACAGGTAGTTTAAGAACTCATTAGTTTTGCATAAACTCATGGTTTATGCAAAATGGTTATTTTGTACCTTTCTTCTGAATAAAAATTATTTTTCTGCAACTTTACTATCCCCAAATGTGAATAACTGCATTTGGAACTGGTGCCTTAGTTTCAATTCCAGAGTTATGTAGATTTTTTTCCTTCCATAAGCAACCGGAGGACACTTGAGGAAGGGATTGGGTAGAGAGTTTCTGTTTTCTGTAGCAGGAATACTTCTGTCTCATTTTCATGCCTTGTGTTATGCCTAAAAGTATGTTTTAAGAGTTGCATAATTATGGAACTGCTTTAAAAACTTAGGGCATTTTGTTTTGAAAACTGTTGTATAATAGAAGAAAATAATTTAAATGTGAATGCAAACATTTAAGTCAGTAATTTGGAGGGATTACAAGCAGGATTTTTCCAGTTGTGAAGAAAACCAAAGCTGCTGTAATGGCTCTTTCCCTCCAAAACACTGAATAGAAGGAATAAAGAATTACTGAAGTAATTCTGACTTCTCAGTTGCAATCTATATTTAGTCTTTAGTGGTGCTGGGGTTCATTTTTTGGTTTTGTGGGGGTTTTTTTCAAGCTACATCAAATAAACTACTTTATTATAATCTTCAACTAACAGCACTTAGATTCTGTAGTGAAGCATTTGGGTTCTTTTCCCCCTCAGATCTTCCCCGCTCCTTTTTTACTTTTCTTTTCCCCATACACAAGTCTTTGAGAAAATATCTTATTTCTGTTTGGCTACTCTAAATTTACTACAAGTAGAGCAGGGCATCCACTTTCAAGAATTTTTGATGACAATACTTCACAGCCAGCTACAAATATTTATAACCTTGACGTTGTCTTTGATCCTAAATTAGCTTTCAATTACCATTTCAGTTACACTGGAAAAAATTATTTTATCATTTCTAGAATATGGCAAACTCAAGAGGATGCAGTTATTTTAAGAGTTCTATAACTAATTATAGCTAACTTATTACCATACGGTGTTGCTGGCCTTCCAGTGTTCTTGTTTATATAGAATTCATCAACTAGTTGATTCATTTCTTGAAGTTTTACATGGGCCGTTGCACAAGTGTTGAGAGTCACAGTATTATTTATGAGGAAATTTTGGATTACTTTGTAAATTCTATTCGTTTGTTATACAAGAGAGAGTAAAACCCCGTGAATCTTCAGCTATTTGTTTAGTATTACAATGAATGTTAGATTATTTTTTTAATTTGTTTATTGTCTTTCAGGATTGCAATATGGCTTGAAATTGGCAAATGCGCTAGGTGTGATTTTTATCAGGAATGTTTGGGATGTGTAGAGACAGTGTCATATTTTATGACCTCTGTAACCTCACTTTCACAGTGATGTTAAATACATCACATAACTCTGGTTGAGTTAGGCAGCAAAGTCTTAAAAGGCTATCAGCATGAAAGTGTCATGTAAAAGACTTTCTAGGCACACATTTTTCTATTGTAATTGTCAAGGAAATCTTTGATGCACTTGAATTCTAGATATCTTTCATTTGACACAATATTTTCTATGTGAGTATGACTCAACCTTTATCAAAAGATATGCTTATTTATTGAAAACTCAAGAAATATCAATTGAAATTGAAGAATTAGGTGGTAAGTGTAATCTGTTTCTAATCTATCACTTATCTTCTTTGTTGCTTTTTTTCTTTCTTCTCTTTCTTTTTTGTTCTCTTTTCTCTCCCTCTCCCAGCACGTCTACCATTCTCTGATTTTACAGTATGTTTGGAAGAATATGTGAGATCAGGAGAAATTTAAATGCAATTGATCCCCAAGCTTCTGTTATTTACATTTGGGGGTGAAGAGAAATCAGATAAAACCTTATCCTTTATCAAAGCTGTGCCTCCTTCCTAGGATTGTGGTGTGGAAAAGAGAAAATAGAAAATAAAGTTGGTATTATGCCCACACTTGTAAATGTTTCGCATTGAGGATAGAAAGGCATTGAAGAAAAGATTAATTTCTAACATGGTGGGGAAGAGACCTGAAAAGTGTATAGAACTCTCCTGACTTATGTTATTTAGTTACTGCTCACTGGAAGGAAGCAAACTGGTTATGTAAAAGTAGTAACTTGCAGCCAGAACAGAATGTTCTCATTTTGGAGAAGCTTATCAATCATTTGTGAATCTCTGTTCTTGGATTTAGACAACCATGGCTTTACTGTTTAGCGTGTTGTATCATTGGTTCCTTCCTTAGTAATATGTGTTTCGATTATGTACTTGTGTCATGCTTTTTAATAATTCCTTAAAAAAAGTTTGGCTATTGAATGCTGTCAGATTTTCCTTTGTCTAAATGTTAATTGAAGAAGTGGGAAAAAAAGGTGTTTTTTTATTTAGTTGCCTTATGTTCCTGTTGCTCTGTGAGTAAACAACACAAAATCCAACTTGATATTTTAACTTCCCCATATGATTAACCTTTTCATCAGATGAGTGTAGTGAAAATCTAAATTAAATCGTCGTTGTTGTCTCCAGTGTAACCTCCTGTATCTAATGCCAAATCCATCCTTGTGCCAACATCTTTAACAAAACAGAAAGGGGAGCTGCCAGCGTAGCTGCAGATTGAACACTGGGTAATGTTTTTTGCCTTTTTGCCAATGGGCTTCTTAAAAAATATTGTTGAGGAACAGAATATCTCTGTGATTCCTGTACTGAAGTCTGCAATGATTATTATAACAGGTACTCCATTAAGAGGCAGCACTAGCATGTTCATGTGGAGGCTCCAAACCATTTACTTTTCTCCCTGTAATGTTTCTTTGTGCGATAGTAAGATATCTTTTCATGTTAGTAGTAAGGGAACGTTATGGATGGATCAAAGGTCTCGATCACTTAATACTAGTCTCTGTTTTAAGTATAAAATGGAGAAGCCTGAAGTAGAATATGAAAGCACTATGGTGGTACTGCAACCTCTCAAGGTGTTAATCAGAAAATGCCAGCAGAGATCTTGGAAGAGGACAATTCAAATAAAAGAAATAGGGAGGTAGAGAATTGTCTAGAAGTGCCAGAGGAATGTGGAATATTTGGGTTTTTTATTTTTAAAAAGCAGAAACTTGGTTTGGAAGATGACTGACCTGCTAGTTTTTGATTAAATACCAAGTTACTAGAAAAAAATGGATTTGGAAGATTTTGAGGAAAGGTCTGGAACAACATTGTTTTGCTTGTTATGTTGGATTTATAACATCCATCATTATTTGACGCCAAATGACTGAAGGTGCTCATTCTTCAGCTACCGTTTTAGCAAGTATCTGCGAAATATCTGTGGTAGTGAGGCTGTGAGTGTGCATTGATGAACATGCACATGTACAGACAGATGTGGATATCTGTGCTTCTAAATGTAGCAATCAGTTTTCTAGTATTTGGAAAAGACATGCATTAAATAACAAGGAAAAGCATTACATTTTTATGTAATATGTAAGATTATTTGCATTTTGATTCCTGCTTTTTACATAGCTGGAAGTTTTTTCTAGTAATATTTAAGTATTTGGATGTCATTTTCTTCATATGTAAAAAAACCTCATCTCTTTCTACAAAGTGAAAAGTAAACTCTAGGTGATAATTCTTTGCTCTAAAATCTTCTGTGTGTAGTTGAGCTAAAAGGCCGGTCATACCGCGTGTTCTTAGGTATTGTTTACACAAATAGTTTGATCACATATATTTTTAAATATGATTTGTGCAAATGATTAAATATTTGTTCCCCTTGCAGTACTGCTATTTCTATTTGCATTAGTAAAAGAATAATTAATGTGTAAATATCTTTTAGATAATAAAGAATAAAATTTCAGTTTCAGATTATTCCCCTGTAGTCAATGCAGGGGTATGTTTATTTTAGACATCTAAAAGCTATAATTTCTTGTTACTGGATATTTATACCTTGGCCAAAAATGAACAGAGAAGTGATATGTGATTGATATCTCTGTATGCAGATTATTTTATTGCCAGTGAAAGAAGCTATTAGAAACAAGGAAGTACACCCCTGACTTGTAGCAAAGTCATTGCTTTTTTTTTTGGTGAGGATCTTGTACTTTAAAGAAGAGATGTTGTATTGCAGTGCACTGGGGCTTTGAGAGGCAGATCATCATAATCTCTGAGTCTATAACCTAACAGATTAAGTAAAACAATGAGTTTGTATTGTCAGAACAATTCTGTCTAGAGGATAAAACCTTTCATTTGGCAGGTAGATTTATGGGATTAAAGCATTGAATGTATTTACTTTACACACACAAATTACTGTAAATAGCGTTTTTATTAAACGAGTTGCTGGTTTTCTAAAAAAAAATGGTTTAGGACACATAAGTTCATTTAAATGAAGACTGAAGGATCAAAACCTGCAGAATGTATTAGTAAATTTAGTCCCTGTGATATCTTTAATCAAAAGTGACATAATCTTTTCTTATTTCATATTTATTTTAATGTACAGACAGTTGGGAAGAACTAGAGACATATATCCTGTCTCTTTATTTCTTTACAGCACTAAATAAACTTGCAATGCCACAAGGTGTCTTACTAATCAGAAATTCAAATAATTTTTAAGGCGGAGAGATGCTGCCTCTGTTTTTTAAACACTTCGGAAAATGGCACAAATAGTATCTATTATTTGAGGTCCCCTGATTTGTTGAGAATAAGCAGAGAACTATGCTATGAGAGCATATATCCTTTCCACAAATTCAATTCTTCACTCCAAGAATATCACCCAAATCTTTAAATAAATATTTTACAGTAAGAGCCTTTTCATTGTCTTTCCCTTTCCTTATAATGCTTGGCAGGTGTTTCAATGTTTTATTTTTTCACTTCAGACTGTCAGTGTGAAGGACTACCAAGAAATCTGTTAGTTTTGGATGATCCAAAAATTCCCTTTGCTCAGCTTATTATTTTATAGTTATCTGCGTGAGTTAGAAATCTATTATTGTGTGTTCATCTTTCACCTAAATCTATTCACCAAGCATCAAAACTCATCAGTGCAATGGAATACTGCCATTTAATTAGTCTTTGATATACAGTTAAATTAGGCCTTAATAAGGGGTAGTGCATCCTAAAATCAATTATCTCGTTCTTCTTAATAAGAGCAACTAATTAGTAGGTAAATCGCCACAGTTCCCCTTTTATCCTACAATTTTTACAGTCTTGTGGAGGAGATTAACTGAGAAAATTAGTCCCCGCTAGCTCAGAGAAATTTTAGGGCATACCTCAGAAAATGCTTTGACAGGCAAACTTCAGTACAGAAAAAAAAAAACCACAGTAAAGAAATAAGAAGAGGATGGGGGGTGGGGAAGGAAAGACGTCTTATCAAAACTGCCTAATTTTTTCATAATTTTGCCAAAATTCCTTGTGTCAGGTAACCTGACTGTCAAAACCAAACAGAAACTGTGTGTTGCCCTGCCTGCAGCAATCTGTCAGTGTACACTGAGTGTCTGTCCCGGAGTTTGATAACTATTTTTTTCATGGAAGGTTGTGCAGCTGCAAACTGAGGATACCTTATGGGCCTTAAGTACAGTCTTTGCAAAATATGGCTTTATGTGGAGAGCAGCTTTCTTTTGGATGGAGAATCAGAATCCCAAAAAAAGATAATAATTCCCTCACCATATGAAAGAATAACCTGGCCGCCATGGAAAAAAGTCAGCGTTTCTTTATAGGTACCAAAGTTGTTACATGTTTTAAGCACACATGTGTTTCTTCCATTTTTTTAATCAGTGCCTCCCAGTTACAACAAATTAATTACTGGAAAAAAAAACCTTGTGGCTATAAGGAGAGTACTGCAAAGAATGCTCAGGATTTCTTCACAATTTCCATCTGTCTCAAAATGCTACTAGACATCTACTGACTTTGACAGACCCTAATTTCATCCAGTCATGCAGGCTAATCTATAGTATGTTGCCATAGATTTGTCAAATTTGACAGCGCCTTGTTGAGTTTTTGCTTTCAAAAGATAGTGTCATTCTCTTTCATAGGATAGTAATTTTTTTTATCATGGTTAGACATTTGAAGGGAACTCAAGGACATGCTTATGATTAATCAACGAAGAGAGAGGGGTTTTTCATTCTTTTTCTGTTGCTACTATATCCTGCATATACCAGTCCTTTCACACTAAACTTCGTTGCCAAGCATGTCAGAGAGATTTTATAACTGTGAAAGTGTGATGTTATTGCTTCAGTTTTCCCTTATGCTTATTGTTGCAGTTTTTCTAGACACTTTCTGGTGTTAGTCATTAATGACAACACTGTGCCCCCGTTTAGAGAGTCTGAGGTTGCCGTCTGTTCTTTATTTTTCCTCCCTGCTGTATTACTCATGCATTTTGTAGAAGGAAACATTCTGAAGGTAACTATTCCTCCTTGTGAGACTTTATGAAACATTACATGCTTGTTATTTATTCCTGATTCAAAGACTTATCCTGGTAATTCAGTTCATGATCTTAACAGTATCAGAAAGTTATAAGAAGCAGTCCTTCTGTTTGACTTTTAACTGGTCTGGGACAGGCGATAATAATAGTGAATATCTGAATCTCCAGACAGCAACGTTTACATTAGCATTTCTGACATTATGTCAATGGTGATTTTGTTAGTGGTCGGCTTAAGCAGCATAGAAGAAAACCAAACATGCTCTTCAGGCTCCTTTGATGTTGTCTGTCTGTTTATAACCAATACAGAATTCATACAAAAAAAAAGTTGATGTGCCCTAAACAGTGTTTGTAGTAAAATCTGTTCTCTCTATGCATGTTAATAAAACAAGTCACGAGTGTGCTGAGCACTTGAGAATTCTTAGCGGGGGCAAGTGGGATGGGAACAGCAAAAAACCCAGTGAACACAGTATTTGGGGCTTACCTTTGCTGCCTCAGTTGAAATCTCAAGCCTCTTAACCTTTTCTGACCCTCTTCTAACAGTCAAAAGCTAAGATGGAGTAGGGTTTTCACTAGACTACAATCCAGTCCAGGTACTATTTAAGTGTTAATTCTTCTTAAGCATGGCTTCCATGAGCATATTTACCATAGATTTGAGTGTAAAGCTTCTGGACGGACACTAGTTGCAAGTTTTAAGCTATGGTTAAAGTATGTTCTTTAACGGTTTTTGTAATCAAAATTGGAAGGATGAATTAGACTAATTTGTAATTAGCAATGAAACACTGGGCAGCTGGGAAAAAGCCATTAAGTGTGTTCGTAGCATTCTTTGTATGTTCAATTTCCCATGTATGCAATTTCTTTTAAAAACTTTGAAAAATAAATCAACAAGTGTTGAAGCACAGCTGGAGAATATAAAATAGCAGGAATCCTTCCCCTGACCTCTGCAGATTAGATCTGTTTCATGGCTGGGACTGAAAGGTCTTCATCTCCTGTTCTCTTTTCCCTAGCTACACAGCTTATGTGAAGGCCAGGTTGGAACCCAGAGGGGTTACAGCCTCTTAGCTGGGTTTCCAAAACAGTTCCCATTTTTACAATCTCTCTACTTTTCCCATTTTGCAGTGGGCGTGGTTCAGGTAGGAGTGTGTGCTTGCACAATATTGAAGGGTTCACGGTATACAAGTTTGAGAAAATGCCTAAGTCGACATATTTGCAGTTTAATGAAGCTCATTTTTCCTCTATTAAGAATAACCAAAGAGAAATAAAAGATACCTTTTCTTCTTTTCTGCTCCCTGTTACAATAGTAATGCCTCTTATACCTGCCAAAGGGCATAGTGGACTTGGATGAAATCACCAGGCAGGACATAATTTCAGCTCCAAATGCCCTCTTCCTTTATCCTTCAAGAGCTTTTATTGTGTGACCTGCTACTCTGTCAAGTGAGGTGTGTTCTCAGCAATATCCATCAATTATATTTATAGATCAATGATGCATGTTTTATTTGAAACAAAAGATACTGGCTAAAATTGGCAACCTCTGGTTGGTGTCAGGGAATTAACAATTGAGCAGGTGTGTTCTATTCCCTGTCATCTTGTCTCCTCAATGGAGCTTGGACATTTTGTTGCTGTCACCTTGCTGTGGTTCTGTCATGATTTACATCTGCAGCTTGTAAACAGCAGTGCTGGAAGCAGTTTGACAAGTGGCAGTTTTGCTAGTAAACAAATCAGCAATGCACTTAGAGTGATTAACAGGGATTGCTCACATTTGAAATGGGTTTGGTGCCTGAAACAGTTTGTCCTGAGCAGACTTTCCTGTTTAGGATCCCCCCGACTGGGGCTGAGGAGGTATAAAATTATCTTCTGACTTCACATGTAATACCTGTATAAGATTCATGCTTTAATGAGTAGTTTGTATGAAACTTCTGATGTTGTTGGGTCCTCTTGCGTTCTGTTGGTATTATTCCAAAGACTGATTACAAAATCAAAGACTGAACATGTGTATTGAACAAGATCTTTGTGAGGCAGCTAGTTGTTCATTTGGGTGAATAGAGGGAAGAAAATGCCAGCACAAGAATAAAGCCTTGACACCAGTGATAGCGATGACTCAGTGCAGTAGCTTCAAGAGCAGGCAACTTTCAAATTCTGTGAGAAACTTCCCACGTATACTTCGTTTTTTTGTCTTTGGATATTTGTCAAATGGATTTTTTCATGCATTCCACAGGTAACATTTCAGGCTTATTTAAGTGTTGTCTGCTGTTATTGTGAGGTAGCCTTTCAGAGCCTCACCCCAGGTGTCAGAAACATGTTTAAGAGTAATGCTCTGACTTGGAGAAACGTACAGACACTATAGCAAAATTAAATTTAAATCGTTAGAACAAATCTCCCTGATCTTAAGTTCACATGATCACAGCTGTAATGACCTATGGAGTTGCTTACTATGAACTTCTCAGAATGCCACTCTTAACCTTATTATAATTCAAATTAAAATGTTATTTAAAAACACCAGACCTCTTTGCAGGCAGAAACGAGTGACTTCACTGTCCTTTTCCTTGTATGACTATTGAATCATGTAGCAATGCAAAGTGAGTATAAAACACTACCAAAGAATGAAGACTGTTCAAGTATTTAAAATTAACTTTGTGATGATATAAAGGACCACAATGAGTGACTGGTGATGGAAATCGACTGCAGGGGGGCTGCATCCTGGTCTTTAGTCTTAACAAAGGGTTGTTAGTTCATCCAGAAAATCTGCTTTGCTCAATTTGCTACTCCCACATACACACCTGTGTGATTTGTCTCCCCATTCTGTGTCTGGCCCTCATAGACAATGAGCAGTGCTGATTTAAAGACTAACATTGTGAACAGAACCATGAGATACCCTGGGCTGAATGTTTTTATGTATATTCCTTTTCAGCAGGAATTACATTTCTGTTTTCACTCTCCTCTTTGAGATAAAACCTTCTAGCCTCTCTAGGAGTCTGGGGAAAAACAAAAATGTCAGCAGCTGTACAACAAATTATAAATTTCACCTGCTTTAAAAATTTAATTTAAAATAATCTAGTCTTGTCTAATTTTAAATGCCAGCAAGTTTGATATTTCTTTTAGGTGAACTTGAATTTACTTTCTACAATGATACATGGTTATAAATATTCCTTACTCTATCACCTGCTAATCTTTTTATGTTTCATCACTGTGCTTTGGGCAAACAGAATGCCACAACACAGTAACTGAAGAGTAACTTTCCTATCCTCTTGGTTACTTGCTACTGTGCAAGGATTTCATTACCTGAGGTGGTTGGTTGGTTCTTTTGGGTTTGTTGGTTTTTTTTTTTTTTTTTAAATCACTTTCCCTGCATTTTGTCTTTTTCTCTTCTCTTCTTTTTCTCCTTTTACCTCTCAACTTCTCCTTAACTTCACAACCCTCTCCGCAAAACATGCCAATACTAGGAGAAAATGAAGCAACCTTCTTCCCTTTCCCCTCTCCTGCCCCTAATACAGGGACCTATTTAGGTCCATCACAACTCCAGTCATGTAAGAGTTAACAGTAAATTCAACTCTTCTCAGCCTTTGTGGCTCTAGCTCTAGGGAGAGTAAGCTCAGCAATCCCTTGTTTTACTTAGTGTAAGTAAAGCAATCTGCCACCCTTCCTCAACCTCCTTTGCACTGGGGAGAAGGCTGGAGCACCAGGATGGAGGATGGCACAGAGCAAAGCTGGGAATTGGGATGGCTGCAGCAAATTATTGGGTTAGTTTTCTGCCCTCAACAGTCGTCTTATGCAAGAGTGTGCTCTACCTATGACTACAGCTGTCATACAGCTGGATAAATGTGTAAATAATAATTGACTTATCTTGACCCATTGTTCCATTTCAGAAACAGGTTATTTAACAAATGAATGTCAAATGCTTTCCTCTAATTTATGAATTGTACTGCTGCTGCATGGAAAGTGTTATGACTTTGAAGTGAGAGTTTAATCATGAAGGCATTTTGTTTATGTTACCATCCATTATGGTCATGATTAAACCTGACAGAAATCTCCACTGCCACACAGGCATCTTAGATTATGCAGCTGGATTCTTTTCTTTCAGGAATATATTATTGGTGGTGTATGTTGTCCAGTCCTGCTGGACATCATGAGTGCAGCGAGAACACTCTGTACCGTTGCTGTTTGTGTTTTAGCTTGGATGTTTTTGCTAGCATTGTGGTGCCTCTTGACTTTCATTTGTGCAGAAGTACTTCTCAGTGAAGTCATTTATCACTTCACATTACAATTATGTTATCTGAGGACAGGATCACATAATGTGCAAATCGGATACAAGTAAGAATTGTTTTGCTGCAAAGTGGCAGATCAGGATCGTGTGTGCGTGCTTTCTTCCATCAGATATAGAAAATGCATAAAAAACTGTAGAAGGGCAAACATATCAACTGTAGAGCTTTTATCTTGCAAAGGACTTCAGAAAAAAAAAATAATGTTGTGATTAGTATCCTTAGTTTGATAAATTTCCGATTTAGTGCATAGCCAGTTTTATTATGTGAATGCTGAAACCAGTACATGTATATTTTTCTAAACAACATGTATTTAAAGCTTGAAGCAAGTGTTTTGTTTTTTTGAAAACCCCAACAATGTTCCAAAGCAAGAAGGGATTCTGGTCTCTTTGCGTAGGATGAGGTCTTGCATCAAAAGTTGCTTCTCTTACTCAGCTGGGTTTAAGCCTCATTGGAAGCTGTAATAAATATTTTGCTGTCATTGATTTCACATTTACTCCATGATAGTACTGCTTTAACCTTTCAAGGTGTCTATTTTTCTTATTTTTTAATCTCTGGAGTACAGATGCAGATTACACATCCTTCCATTATGTGTGCCAGGCACCATTTGTGCTGACCAGCATGTGGCAGAGAGTGGGGACACCCACCTCAACTAGTCATGGGCTAGAAGCTTCTGTCACAGCAAAGAACACTTTAACCTGTATATACCCGAACCCAGAAAGAATTTCCTGTAATCTTCCAATTCTGATAACTTTCCATCCTATTTTTGCTGAAGCTCATTCTTTCTGTCTTGCACTGCCTGTGTAGTTTTGTGAGCATTCTGGTAACAAGGCTTCTTTCATAACTGCCTGCGGCATGGTTCCTCTCCGTAATCAAGTGATGTTCCATTAATCCTTAGGCTATTGTTGCGTTTAAAGAGGTTTTTATGCAAAGGGGAGTCACAGTCTCATTTTATAAGACTTATTTGGGTTCTGATCTGAGAGAAATTGTTGTTATTCCTTTAATTTTGCTAGACACTCAGTCATTCCTAAACAAAGTCTGATAGGTCAAGGGCTACCAACACATTTTAGATCATATTCTCCATGTATTTTAGGTCAGAATCTCTTTCTTTCCTCTCCTGTTAGTACAGGGTATAGTGAGATGAAATCAAATACTGTTTCAGCCTAGATAATCCTGCGTACTCAAATAACAAACCTCTATGTGTTATCACAGGCTTGAAATTAAGAATCAAGTATTATGGTATTATTTCCTTTTTGTTGTTTGAGACTTAGATGTTCACAGTTTCAATTTTGTTGTCAAAAACATGAAAATGAAAACTTTAAAGTTCTAGCTGGCACAGCTAATATATAGTAATAAGCCTATAAGAAATAAAAACATTTGCTTGGTGAATTGTAATACTGTTTATATGTGATAGTAGCACTTTGTGTTGCAGGTTTTGTTAATGTGTTTTACAAAATGAACTGCATGAATAGGTAGATCCAGTTCTTTCTGGATTAAAATCTCATCTTTAAAAATCAATTTAAATGTTATTGTTTGGGTTTTTTTAGATTTTTTAATACTTCATTTGTTGTGGTTTTGAACTCTTAATAATCTATTCTAAATAGCCACCACACGTGATACCTTTTCTGTGTCGTTCTTCAACAACCACTGAAAGAGAAGGTACCTTTGTCCAGTAATTTTAACTATACGCTCAGTTTCTTCCACAGTTTTCCTATGAACAGTCATAATAATTAAGGTCTGTAAATCATTCTTTTCCTTTGAAGAACTTATTGCCATAAGATGGTGCCTTCATGTGCAAGCATTACAGTTTCAGATTATATCGAGGATGTGAGGAACTAGGTATTCACATTGTGATCATAGAATAGTGTGATCCTTGACTGTAGAGTGTGGCGGGATTTCTGTGTTCAGTAGGACAACATTTGTAGGAAATGCGTGAATTTATGTTCATTAGCAAATAACTTCATTCAAAATAAGTATCATGTAAATGTGATACTTGCTTAAGACATTTGGCATGTATGTACATATCTGTGTCTCAATTTACAAGCTGTGTATATATGTACATATAAAATCATATGTTAATCATGACAGAAAAAAAAATTGTTTACCTGAACCACGGAACCGCCCCTAGAAGCATTGAGATTACCAGTATTTTCCACATAAAATGTAAAGTTTTCTTAGGAGGCAGGAAGATTCTACAGTGTAACATTAAATATGGAGACAGAATTATGTTGAACAATGAAGGAAGAGTATCTCTCGTGAAAACAAAAATAAATGCTACTCGCACCTCCCAGCTGGCTGTAATTACGCCATTGGCTGTAATTCATTTGAAGGAATTTGTTTTTCGAGTGATTTACCAGTACAAATTATGACAAAAATATTTATGACACTGTTGAAGCTTGGCACTAATGTTCCTTCTCTGATAAAGAGGAAGAAAGGTTACAGAGAAGTTCACGTGGTGGTTTTTTAGACTCTTAGTTTTCAACATCATCGTTCAAGATTTTTTTTCTTTTTTTAAAAAAAGAGTATTTGTTGTGTTGTACATCTCATGGGTAAATTATCTTAGTAAAATTTCTTAATGAACATAGGGATGTTCATCAGGGGAAAATGGTAACTCATACAACTGAGAGGAAGTGACTGTGAAGAAAGAACACCAAGAGACCTTAAGGTGCTAGTGGGAAAACAAATTAGTTGTTCATCTGCACAGTGACAGAGCTGCAACGATGCTCAGTACTCCCATAAGCAGCATGTACAAAGTCATCTCAGTTTTGGACAGGGAAAGAGACCCTTTCAGTAAAGGCCATGAAATAATAAACTCAAAAAAACCACATTACTGATCAATTATAATTTGTTTAGAGAAAAGCAAGCTAGATAAGGCAGCTAGAGGCAGATTAATAGTAATTTCAGATTAATAGAAATAGTCATATTAATAGAGTCAGACGAACAATAATGCTTGACTAATGCTTGGGAAAAAGCAGTTTCATTTGACGTTTTAAGGAATATATTGTCAGTCTACTTGGCTCCGTTGCAATAAAACTGCAAGCTTTGTTATTACAGCATGAAGATGTTGAATGCAACATTTTTAAAATTTTACAGTGTTGAAACACTTTAGGCAGACATTGAGTTTCTTACATGTGTATAAGATGAGGTGCATAATGTAAACTATTTTCATGTAGTGCACTCAAACAGAGTACGGTTATGTGCACAAGTACTGTCACAGTTCTCCTGTCATGTTTTAAAATTGTCAGAGTATACATTTAATGTTTGATGTCTGGGCAACTTTCTTCTGAACAAAACTAGGGAAGTAAAAACCACAATGAAAGCAACTTAGATTATATGTGGTCACAGACACACGCGCTTATATTTCCCATATGTATGTACTAATTAAACTACTGATCCTTCTTCCTATGTGAAATATTTATTTTGATCTCTTGTTGGAAATAAGTTTCTTCAGAGTGCCAGGGAACTCTATTCCCCAAGGGAGTGGAAACCACCAAGTTCCTAAACTTGAATCCATAAAAAAAAAATAATAATATTGCAGAAAGCTTATCATCAGGAATATTTTAGCTATCCTAATAACTAACTTAACACATAAAGGCAACAGGGGTAGTTGTTACCTATAAGAGACAAAATATTTCTGTAATCTCTTATCGGGAACCTCTTGAGAGTAGCATTGATTTTTCTGGGCTATTAACAGGAAGATTTAATCTCTTGGCACCATCTCTGCTAACTTGCTAGGCATTTCTTCAAGTCTTCAATAGAAATAAAGCTGGATTTATGTAAGTCTCAATTTGTCATATCCCGTATTTGACACAGAGCGAGTTGCCTCATGTTATGTTATTAATTGTGTTCGTTGTGATCTGGCAATAGTAAACAGTATATTCACAGGGGATTCAGCTTCGGCTGCAGCACCAGAAGCTGTTAAGTAAATGAAAACAACAGAGAAATTCTGGAATCATTAGAAATGTAGCTGTCAGTTCAAGTTCCATTCATTATGGAAAAATGCAGACTAATAAAACTTAGAAAGATTATGACAAATATCACCATATCTATTTTTGCAGCTGTAACAAAAAGCTCCCACTCAATAATTTCAGGACTGGTTGAAAAATGTATGTATATTTCAGCAGAAATGAAGATTGGGTTAGAGTTGTTTGGATAATTGGTTATATCAGAAAAAAAGGGGACCACATGTCAGATGTTGTAAATATTATCTAGACCTTAAGATTTGAAAGAGCATTGATGGGAACAGGAGATATTTCTCCCACTGTATTTGTCAGTAGCAATGGAGAAAAAAGATCTCTATAAACTTAAAAAGTAGCTACAGGAGCAAACAGACCTACTTTTTTTGTTTTGTTTTTGAAAACTGAAGACCACAGCATTTTCTCAACCAATGCTTCCGAAAATTAAAAAGAAACAAAAATCTTAGCAAAAAAAAATATGGAAAGCTCCATTATACTATGTGAAAATACTTTGTTGTATAAAAACTTGTCATACAAAAAGCAAATGGGTTCAGATTTCCCTTCTGTGTTTGCTCAAGTGTTGTGTAAAGCTATTAGATTAATCAGCAAGCAGAACATTTTATGGAAATCATTTCAGACATAGCTGTTGATTACTAAAATACTTGTTCAAAACAAGCTTATTTTATTTAAAACATACTGGTAAAAACTAGTGACAGTGTTTGTCGAGCTCTATCAGTAAAGGAACCAAGATAGACAATAAGCTTTTTTCCTGCCCTTAGATGAACATGCTTTGTCTAGACTTTGAATTTACATTTTGTATAAAAAGTAGATTCTGAAAATGTGCTAACAAACACTGGGAATGAAGATCCAAGTATTATCTTACAGTTTCATATTGTACCATTCAAATCTAAATGCGTTTTATATGTTGCAAATTTAATGCTCTTATTGTGATCTTTCTTCTTCTATCTAGTGATTTTCTGTCTCCCTGGCATGTTCCATGGACTTTTTTTGCATTATTCATCTTAGTCAAAATGAATGAGGTATTTAATCTCTCAGTAATTCTCCCCTTTCTTCCTCGCTACTTTCAAAAAGACAGTTCTTGTTTTGGACGACTTCTTTTTGCCCATTATGTCAAAATCTAACAGTATCTCCCTCAAGAAAATGTCTGGTATCAGACTTATTTGATTCATCCCCATTGTCAGCTTCTTCACTGATACAGCATTCTCTGCTTTGACTTCTCTTTAGCCCCTAATAAATACAACAAATTATTTGTCTGATCCCGCAATTTGTTAATGTTATCTCAGCTCTGCAGATCTTAAGCTGCATGACAGCAAAGTTGGCCTTCTCAACTCCACGTTGCTATTCAGCCCATCTATTTTTCTGACATAGCGCTTTCTTTTTGTTATTTTTCTTATATTTTTTTTTGTCCTTGAAACTTTGTCTATTATCTTTTCTCTTTGAGCCCCTCAGTACAAAAGACCACTTCTTTTTGAATCTGTAAAATGTTGCTCATACCACACAGAAGTAACATAGACAGACAGCCCAGTCTCTACAGCTCTTTCTGGTACCTTTGTCAGTTTAAGGTAGAAAAGCAAGGAAGTAGAGGTTCTGTATTCTGCAAATGGAAATATTTTAGGATAGCAAATCATTTCCCGAGCATGAACTTTTCATATCTCATTTCTATGTCAGTGCAGTTGAATTACAGTTTTTTCGGTATAGCTATTAAGCCCCTGAAAAAAGAAAGTAAATCAACCCAAACTGATTATTTGCACGTTCATCAAAATGAAAGACTCAAATTACTACAGACTGAAATTAGATAAATCAAATCACTTTCACAATTTTCCAAAGAAAGCAATGGAATTGATTTCAGAATCATTCAGAAAAACTGCTTTTGTCTAGCAGTTTGAGCCGTCTTCAAAGAATAAGTCTCAAAACCAACACCCTGCTATCCTATACCATTGATCCAGAGTTGCAATAACTTTTTTTTTAGAAAAGGACCATGTATCAGTGACAGAGTTAATTTTAAACATACTTTATTTTTACACTGATTTTCAAATACTGTATCCATTTTCATTACTTTTTGAGATAAACGAGGATAAGATGTGCTGGGCTGAAACAAGTAAGGTTTGAATAGTAGCTGTGAAGGGAAACAGAGCCAATTTGAACATGTGATCAACAATACTATTCCAGCCTAGTTTCTTTGAGTTTTTTGATCATATGCATACATACTCCCTGTCATCTTCCACATGAAGCCCAAGGGGTCTTAAACAATGTTTTGGGTAACATATGAGGCATTTAATTTTCTTAAGAAGAACCCAATTATGGTAGAAATTAATAATTAAAAATTATAAATAGAATAAAGGAGAAAACATTAATATCATGTCCTGCAGCTACATTTTTCAGAATGGTGTGCAGGGAATTAGGTGCAAAAATCCCATTTATGTTAATGCATTTTGCGTGTCTAATTCCTCATACAGTACAGTGCAAATTTACCCCCTGGTGTCTTTGGAGGTACAGAGGACCAGCACAGAGGGGGAAAAAGAGTTAGTGATTTATTTGATGAGCTGTCAATCATAATGGCAACCAGAGAAAATTGCAAAGCTGATTTTAACCTCTGTAGAAACAGCTAGTGAGACCATATGCTTTTTTTCTGTTGCCAGATGTCATCATTCATCAATTTCTCATTAAGAAAATGGCACTCAAAAAAAAAAGTAAAGATTTGTCTTTATTTTTTTTTTCCTGTTTTAAAGAGTCCAGAAATTCAAACCATAAAGACCAGGATGAGGTAGCCCTTTTCATAAAGGCATCTGCCCAAGGCTTTTTCAGTATGGCAGCTACAGATTCAGACTGGAGCACTTAAACCTGTCACTGTCTAGTTTCTTAAAAGTATTGTACGTATTTACAATATTTTCAAAGTTAGAGACTTAAAAAAAGTTACTGATTTATTCTCATGATCCTTAATCCTGCAAGTAGCTTGGCTATTCAGCCTGCTGTTGGAAGTTTTTCTTTTGTCTCAGAGCTGGGGATCACACGCATCTACTTGAGATCATTCAACCTATATGGATAGTAATAAACCTTATGGCTGCTGTTGTGTGTTTGGTATTTAAAAACACAATAACTAACAAACAGAAATCGCTGACAAGTAGCAAAAATGTTCATGTCAGAATAAGGCATTATTTGTGGTTCTTTCCTTGAAGGCTGACAAGAATCAATGTACAAAGAAAGCCTTTTAGCTAAGTAAGTTGTCATTTTTGTTAGTACGACATTTAAATTTAAATATAATTTTAAATATAGTTAAATCATCATTTTCCAGATGTGAGATAACCTCTCTTCTTGTATAAATATCCTTAAAATGTTGTAAGCATTCGGTAGGCTGCGTTAAACAGCTATTTTGTTATTAATATTTTATTGCCCTACGTTTTCCAAGATATTTTGACACTTGCTATTATTTCAAATGCAGCTTTTCTTGGAGTTTTTAATGGTTTGTGTATATCTCTAGACAGTTTCAAGATCTCAAAGCTGTCACAACATGTTAAGTAGGCAAATCAGCTAACACAGTAGTTTCAAGAAAGATAATTTTCTTTGCATAACTTCAATCTGCATCATTTTGCATGACTTATTAACGGGAACTGACTCATTGACAAACAAGGCATATAGCTTACGGAACAGAGAATGTTTCAGAGCATATGCCTACAAAAAGCTAAGCACTGATCAAAATTCTGAGTTTCTGCTGCTGACAGACAGTTCAAAATTTGCAAAAGCTGCTTCTGGTTGGGATTTCATTGGAAAGCTTTTCACAGGTGTATTCAGTTTTGATATCTATAAAATGCTTAAATTTACAGCTGTCAGACCTTTATGCATTCAGCCTCACTAAGCAGATCAAATCTAAATTTCTAAAGGTCGCATACAGGATTGTAATTGTTTTAACATTTTCATTTTCTTTTTTTCATTTACTCCTTTCAGTCCTTGAGTGACTGGGACATTGAAGGTCAGTGCAATGGTGAAAATGGAGAGTTCTGACTTTTTATTCATATTACCAGATACTGTGCTTCTGGTCAAAATGCACACTGTCATTGCACTGCATTGCTATTGACCTTCACCCTTCTCTCCCAATTACACCCTTCCTAGGATAAAAGATGGTTCACAGCCTGCAATAGCTTAATGCTGAGTCTCTCTGCCAAAGACTGCTGATTGTTCTGAATCGTGTGTGGTGATCGTTTTTCTGATATGAACTACTATCGCAAAGCAAAACCACCAAATTGTGTTTGTTTAGGAATTTGTGTGAGGCAGAACAGCTGTCCTGGAGGTGAAAGGATTAGTGTTTTATCTACTGCAGCAGGCTTCAGTTCTACTTTTTCCTAAAATGAATTACAACGCTTGTAAGGACTGAATGGTGGTTTCACTTCTTGTTTTTTATACCAAAACAAAAGTTTGAAAGAACCACCGCTGTTCTTTTCTGCCTGGGTTGTTTGTCACGTGCTGTGATAGTGACTGCAGAAGAGAAACTGGCTCTTCTTCTTCACTTCTTAGCAGACGGTGGCTGTTTGCAACACTCATACAGAGCTTAAGTAGCAGCTATCCTAAGTTGGTGTTCAAGAGTTTTCATGAAAAGCAAAGAAAAACCTGTCCGCATCCTTTAAAAGTAATTAGGAAGCTAGAAGTCAATGCTGAATCTTTGTCCTTTTTCAGGTAAAACTCCATATTAACTTCAAAGACGGCATGCCAGTGCAAATTCTTTTGAATCAAACTTTTAGCAAAGATTTTGATATTTAAATCTCTTGCTGTGACTGTTATTTTGTTTAGGAAGAAGGAAGCAGCTTCTCTCACAAAGTAAGTGTTATCAGAAGGACTTTGAAGTTTGAAAGATATGAATGAATACTTGCAACTTTTAAAATATTTGAACAGTTAATGTGCCTTAAACTGCCTGTGTGATGACACTTTGACTAAAGAGAGGTTATCTCTTTCATATGTGTGTGTGTTGTAAGAACACAGAGTGTCCAATTGTCCATTGCTCTCTGGGTACAGCATGCTGCCCCACTGACACAAAAATGGCCCTTTGCATGTCGAGTAATTGAAGATTATTATTTTTCTTTATAAGCCTTCTCTGCAAGTCTCAGAGCAGAAAACATCCTGCAGATAAAGGTAGAGCAATTAAAGTACTCAGTATTTAACAAACCCCCATACCAGAGTAGTCCCTTGCAGCCATCAGCAGCTGCACACCAGATCATAGAATCATAGAATCACCAGGTTGGAAGAGACCCACCAGATCATTGAGTCCAACCATTCCTATCAAACACTAAACCATGTCCCTCAGGACCTCATCTACCCATGCCTTAAACACCTCCAGAGAAGGTGAATCAACCACCTCCCTGGGTAGCCTATTCCAATGCCCAGTGACCCTTTCTGTGAAAAACTTCCTCCTAATCTCTAGCCTGAACCTCCCCTGGTGGAGCTTGAGGCCATTCCCTCTTGTCCTGTCCCCTGTCACTTGGGAGAAGAGCCCAGCTCCCTCCTCTCTACAACCTCCTTTCAGGTATTTGTAGAGAGCAATGAGGTCTCCCCTCAGCCTCCTCTTCTCCAGGCTAAACACTCCCAGCTCTCTCAGCCGTTCCTCATAAGGTCTGTTCTCCAGCCCCTTCACCAGCTTTGTTGCTCTTCTCTGGACTTGTTCCAAAACCTCAAAAGATGTAGCACTCTGGCCTGGACCGAGGCTGTACACAGCTCATAGTCTATGGGTTTCTCTGGCATCCTCGGTTTCTGACCTGGGGCCCAGCAATGCCGAGGACTTGTCTGTGTGCTCACAAAGGATGTGTGGAATAGAAAAGCGCTAAGGGAGTTATTTGCAAATGACTTACTGGGCTTCATCAACTGAAAGTATTTAATCTCTTGTAGTTACTGAAAATGGGAATTATAAAACTGTGATGTGGGAGTAGCTCATGTGGGAGATGTCCTTCCATCAAGTACTTGCCTAGAGTTCACAACAAATCTGATTTTACCCTAGCATACATTGGCATAGCAATCTACTTGTGGGAAGATTTTAAAAAACGTTAAGTGCTGCTAGGCACCCAAATTCATGTTAGTTTTGGAGTGGAGCATTGTCTCCCTACATTTTATTCCCAGTGATGTTACCTATTGGATGTAACACTGTGATTCAGTAATATTTATGCTTATCTATTGTGAACATTACTGAGTTTTTCTTCCTTCTTTTTATGTTTAGGTGATCAACAAGTAATTCAGTGTATTATTGGGTGTAATTGTATTATTTTTTTCTGCCTGATCTAAGGTCACTACTCAGGTACAGAGTCCTATCTCCATCATCATCCGTGTTACACGTGCTTGATATTTCTCATCAGATGGGAACATTCCTGAAAACACTACAATCTGCCACAGCCTGAGTAGTTAAATTCTAGGCCATGTCCCTGTTAGAAAGTGCACATTGGATTAGGCAGAAAATGTGATCCTTAAAAATACGTGTTTAACACTGGATTTCATGGATGAAAAGATTAATCTGCACATGAAGTAAAAAGTTTTTCTGTCATTGAAAATGCATCCCAGCTCTTTGCTAGTCTTGTCTCTTGATGCACCATTACAAGGAAAAACCTGTTCAAATAAGCCAAATAAATACTTAACTGCATGCTGTTCCCTGGAGAGTGGAGAGCAGCGGTAGTTACTGCTATAAATGTTGTTCCTCCTTGGCTGGCTCATCTCTTCATCTTCCTCCAGCTCCTGTTTCTTTGGAGACCTATTGCGTTTCCCCGATGGCTGTGGCGAATAACCCCACTCAGCTCTTCTCAAAACACATTATGAGGGAGGAATTACTCAAAAGTCCTTTGTGCATCGCTAGACAGAATACTTCATTTAGCCAAGAAAGCATACTTTGAATTGCATGATGGAAGTAAAATAAATCATTATGGCCTGTGTCTTACAGTGAGCACCTGCCTCTTCTTATCAGGGTGCAGAGTGTCAGGGTTTTGTAGACCAGCAGGTCTTGCTCTTCCCTTCCCCAGTAGCAGAAATTGTTCCCATTGGCTGTGTATGCTCCAGCTCTGGGTAAGAAAAGACAATGTGGAACAGCTCGAGTGAGCAGCAAGTGAACAGCTTCTGTCTGTGCTTCTTACCTGTGTAGTCTGAGAGGAATGTAAGAATAAAGGCTTTTTATAGCATAATGAAGAACAGATTGGTGTGAGCAGAAGAGTATATGTCCTGCAAAATATCTGGGGATGGACACTGGTCCACTTGAGTTTCTGGAAGCAGAATCTTAACAGTCAGCGCCCACAGCTCTTCTAGTTCAAAGGCAGTAAGTCATTCTAAACATTGATTCCTTACACTGAAATATGTTACGAGCTCTATTTGTAGAACATTTTTCTGTTCATTACGAGTAAAGATCTTTTATCTTTTCTCAAAAGAACTGTTTGAGGTGAAAATGTTGCTGCAAGTAGTTTGAGGGTTTTTTTGGCTTTCCTCTTGCATTTGAGTAGAATTCCGTCAGTCGTGTACTGAATCTGCTTGTAAAATATTTATCAAGAAATCAATTTTATTACCATCAAGTTATGTCTGTTACTTTTAAATAATTTTGGTAGTGGTTTCGATGTCTATAAATGTATTGTGAAACCCTTTTCAGAACTATAAATTGGTCCAAGTAAATCGTTCAAACTAGAGTAAAATATTAACATATTTTACAGAAATATTGTTTGGCTTCCTGACTAGTCACAATAGTTTTTATTAGAGCAGTTTATCCCAGGTTTATAAAAGGATCCTGACCAGGAAGGTGCTAAGCTCTGCCTTTAACTGCAAAGAAATATTTGAACAAATTCTTCTCTGACTAAATCTCATTGATGTGATCCTAGAGATGTGCTTAACATTGAATACAAGTATTTTGCTGGATGAACACTGACATGATATGATAAAATGGAATCTTATGTATGTGAGATGGAAGAAAAACATGAGGGAAAAGTTTATTCCATAAAATTTAATAATGGCTGCCTTTCCTGGGTGAGTTTGCTACTGCAAAAAGGTTATGTTAGCTAAAGGCTCACATGCTTCTGTTGTTCCTTGGATTCCCTCATGAACATACCATGTAGCAAAACACTTATGTATGCATCTTTTAATTAAAACTGTGAACTCATTGAGAGAGAAGTATGTGACAGTGAACACAGAAAAGTTTAGATATCTAAAGTCAAGCCTGAGCTTATGAATGTCCTGAGGAGCTTTAATAAATGGCAAGTTCATTACAGGATTCGTAATGGAGACATTACATTGGTCCTGTTGTTGAGGCTGCAGTAGGAATGACAAACCATAAGCTGTACAGTGACCAGTAGACTGACTTTACCTATTGTCTTAATCAGGCTTTTGATTCAGGATGTGATCTGCCATTGTATTCTGTAGTTGAACTGTTACTGTGCTGCTTTCCTGGGATCCCTACAGTCTATCTGCTTTGAAATAACTGTTTGACTTTTGTCTTGCCCCTGCATTTTTATGGTATGCGTTATAGTCTGTTGTCTGTTATATGATATCTGTTATATTAGTTGCCTTTTTGATCCTTGAATGTTTTATGATTTGAATCATTATTAACTGGAGTTGGCAGAAAGAGACAAAAGAAGAAGAAGAAATGCAGTTTAACTAAATGTAACATACCAGGCTCATAGAAACATTTATTAGGCTTTTAATAATCCATTTATGGAAATAGTGTGTTGGCTTAATGGGCTAATTGTATAGTCTATTAGCCTCCTTGTTTCCAAGGAGTTCAGCCAAACATTCTTCTTCAGGTCAGTGCTTCATTTTCTTGTTGAGAGATAAGCATCTGAATTTCTGTTTAGTTTTCTCCTGCTCTCAGAAAAGGGGAAAACCCTTCAAGTTTCCAACGAGCATTGGGAAAACTCAGACAGAAAAACAGATAAAGTTATGTAGCTTGCTGCTTGAAACTGAGGAGACATCAGTTAATCGAGTTTGTTCACTGTTAGATATTTTTATGAATAGAAGATTCATTTGAATTTAATTTGAGAAATGTGTAAATAAGTTGCCTCATTAATACAATTTCCAAAAATAGGAGGGGAAAAAGGGTTACAGCAGCAATATTCTCTTTTCTTTTCCTGGAATTAGATGTGCAGAGCAGATAAGCATCTCATAGAGGTATACCACAGTCTACTGTTCTTTTTTATATGGATTTTAAGTACTTTTATGTCATTTTGATGTCCCATTCATTTTACTTACTTGCCAAGCCCCAAACCTTGCAATATCTAGTCTTTACACAGATTAAAGCAGGATCAACACGAAGCAAAAAGAATGGCCAGTTTCATCTTTTATCCCAACTCTTTTTCAGTCTGCATTAATTTCAATGAATCATTCCTGAAATTATATTCTTGAAAGTAAGAGATATTTTTTCTCTTATTATTTTCTGAAGTTCATTGTCCTTGGGAGGTTCAGAATGCTCAAAGGATGATACCACACTGAGTTTTAGATAAGGATAATAAATTTGATTATTTCTTTTAATACATCTTAGCTAAAGATACTGGGACTTGGAATGTAAAGATTACTTGGTTTTCCATCATTAGTGATTCTTAAGGAACTTTGAACAAATGCGTATGTTCTTGCTATCCGTTAAGACTGTCTTGTGATATGAATTATTTTTGACTAGAGTTTTGAGTTTTAGCAATGTAATTGAGATAAGAAACCCAGATGCCAAGGATGATGAGGAATTCTATTCTATTAAATACCTTTTTGTGCCTTATTTATGGGGCATGCTTATTCAGACGTGGCATTGTATCTCAAACTGAGGATTATGATCACCAGGAGAGTTCAAAAGGTTTATGAGGTGTCAGGTGCAGTCAAGAGCAATTCTTTTCCTTCTGTGTCAGCAGTGGTTTAATTTCCTTGAAGAGGAGAGAGGAAAGGCACAGGAAATATTTACCATTTTTAATTGTTTTCTGATTTGTGAAGCTTTCCGAACACATTCTATTATCATAGCTTTAGTACTGTTAGCTAGTTCACTCTTTTTTCTCTGTTGGCTGATGATTGATATGTTACGACTTTGAATCTGTTCCACGTGTTCTTTGTCAGTCCACTTCCAGAACTGCCATGTGCTGGGAGAGCCTTGAGGCAGGACTCGCTTTGCAGCAGGGGAAGACTCACTCAAATATTGTCTCAGGGTACCAGTGCACACCAGGTTAAATAAAGCCTAGTTACTCAGGGTGACCAGACCTAGAACAGTCCTGCCTTGCTTTTTCTGCCTTTAAGCTGTGTTTTTACCTTTTCTGTATAATGACACTCTAGTGATGGGGTGTGAAGAGAATTTAGGGTTTGGGTATAACCAAAAAATTACTAGAGGGAGAGACTGGGTGATGACGAGGTTGAATTAGATCACTGCATGTTTGTAACAGCACAGTATTGGCCCAAAGGAAGGACAGAAAAAGTCAGGGCAAGGTTATCCAGTGGAATCCTTGCTCAAATTGACCAAAACCACTTTGCAATCTCATGCTCAGCATGTTGGTCCTTGTATGTATCAGCTCATATTTTTGTTGGAGACTCAAGAGTAATGCGAGGACAAAACTGAGGTTTGCCCTTTAAGGAGATGAGTGCTATTTCAGAGTAAGCAATGTTTGATTGCTACCCACAGAAAAATATTTTTCAATAAGGACCACAGAAATATGTCCTGCAATCCCAGTCTTCTACATAGTCACAGCATTGCTTAAAGAAGCAAAGCTGTTATGGACAGAGAACATGAAACACCTGAGAAAATGAATATCAAGCTAAACTGTGAGCTACAAGAATAAACCAGCAAAGCTGATTTGGATGAATGTTATAAATAAATAAATAAATAAATCTTCATTTCTAATTTTCATGAGGGATTAATAAAAAAAAATTCAAATAACTTTAAAAAGATGTGGCATAGATGCAGTTTTATATCTTGGGATTATAAAAGTAGAATACACAATGGAAATTCATCTAAAATTTTGTTTATGTAAGGTGATTCAGTACTGTGTAATCCTTTCCAACCCACGTAATTGTAACTTTGGAAATACAATACTCAAAAGGCTAAGATATTCAAGTTAGTATTCAGAGCTCTTCTATACATTCTAATAATGTATTTGATTAAGAATACAGTTGAGTCCCCCCTTTTTTTAATTTTCTAAAGAAAGCAAGTAAACAATCCTTGCAGGACTTGGGATGTGTGAGACAAATGAAAAGTGAAAATTTAAATGCACGTGCAATGAAACAGACAGATTATTCTTTTCAAGTCTCCGTTTGATCTTTGAAGGACAATAGGAAAGTCTTATTTTTAAAAGCTTTGTTTTAATCCGAAATTCTCTTCCTTTCCTGTTACTCATGTTGACTTGTCTATGACTATTAAAGGAACCCAAGGGTAAATGCGGATTCTGTTTTAATGTTATTTTGCATAATGCATTTGCACCTTGTGAGTAACGGTACCAAGAAGGAAAGAAGCTCTGTTTAATTATATAATCCCACAATACTTTGATACCTTCCAGAGTGTGAATCTATTCAATTGCAGCACCTTAACAACATAGCTATGTTTTGAAATATGTTTGAGCTAATGGGTACTTCTACCTTTCAGGAATACTGGTTTTAAGTGTTTGTAGTCTCTCAAAAGTGCTGTGCATTTTTTATCTGTTTTCGGTGCAGCTAGATAACATAAGTGACTACAAATATATGCGTATATCTTAAAGGAGTGTATGTATATACATATTTCTTACATGTGAGATCTCTGTAGGCAAATAAGCTAGTGTGAATACTTCTTTCAACCACTTAATCAAAGTGGGAAGCTGTACGACTGCTTCTCTTTAAAGTTTTCCGTGTTTCAGAATAGCCAGTGCCACTTATGTGCTTTTGCTGGAATATTTGACTGCACGAGGTGCAGAATTTTATTTCAGACTGTGCTGGAAGCTGAGTATGTCTGACACCTCTTCTACTTCTTTGGTAGTGTAAATGCAAAGACTGATGTGACTGATGTGATACTAGACTAGTGAGACCAGTGGGACTTCAGGACAGTACACATTGAATCTTCAAAAGCTGACTCAGTAAAAGGGAAGCAGATAACTAGTATGATTAGGGTTATTCATGCATTTCATGCATCTATGTGCCTAAGTGTAAACATGTTATAGTTATTGAAACTGAAAAGATCTAAATTTTTTTCTGTTTCTTTGTGACTTGAGTGAGTGCTTTATGTATACATTAAGGTTACATGTAATTTTGGAAAATTTTATTTAATGCAATCTCGGAAGCATTTTGCTGAATGGAAGCCAGTATGTCTAGGGTTCACACACATGTGCATGCATGTAAAATTAAATAAAATAAAATATAATGAGCAAAGCAGGCCATATTTTCATTTAGAAAGGAGAAGAATCTAAGTATTTACTGGAGGCTAATTTATCATAGAAGCTCCAAAAAGCGAGGTTTATATTTTCTTGAGCTATTTCAATGGTGTCGCTGGCATGACACTGTAATCCAAAGGACAGAATATCAATAAATCTAGGATGTACAGGAATGTAAACAACTTTCACAGAAAATGTCCAACAGTTTGTTAAATAGACCACAACAAAACAAGTCCATTATCATTGCAAAAATAGCTCTGAACTTAGTATATCTAATTATCTGAGTAGCTGAGAAAAAAAACATAATTAATCCATCAGCAATATTCAGTATTTTAATTCGGATAACGGATGGTGAGTTTTATGTTTATTCATATCTCTGCCAATATATTGGCATCTCATAAAGATGAATAAACATTTTTCTCCTTATGTGAAACTTAGTGTGGCTGAGTTTGGGAATGTAGTCCAACTCCCATTACCTTTGTATTTTACATATAGAATGCTCTTTTTATTAAATACTGAATAAATGTATTTTTGTATTAATCTAATACTGCACTATTTCAGGAAACCTTCTCAGCAAATATTTGCTGCCTCTCCAAACATTATAGCTCACGTTTGTGTGTTGAATGTCTCAAAGTAATATACTTTATTTACAGTTGAAACTCGCTAGGGTAATGTGAGCCCATAAATGCTTGAGTGACCAAAACTGAAAACAGTATTCAAGGTGCAGCCTCACCAGCACTGAGGATGGGAGCAAAAGCCTTTCCCTACCCCTGCTGGCCACACGATTTCTGATACAAGCCAGCGTGCTGTTGGCCTTCTTGGCCACCTGTGCACACTGCTGGCTCACATTCATCCAACTGAAATCAGAAGCACTCCTCTTCAAAATCTGGTGGGAACGTAAATGGCATTGAAACTCCAGCTCATTAATCTGGTTCAAAGTTCTCTGTATATATGCTGCAGGAGTAGGTTTAAGTGCTTTCGTTGCTGTGGCACCTGCAGCAGGAACTAGGTTTATCATGCTCCTCTCCAGGAGCACGCATTCCCTGTTCTCATTCAAAACTTTTATTTTGCTATTTTAGATAGTGTTAGGATATGAAATAGTGAAGAAGTGGGAAAGTATAGGAACTTTTTTAAGTGTATATATGGTTTCTAGGACCATACATTTTTCACTAACTTTAGTATATCTATGAAGCCTCTTTATAAGACCTTTTAATTCTAGTTTGTATCTCAGGTGGTATATTTTTTTCTTTTACTCTTTCTATTTGCTATCTTTTCATACTGATAGTATTAAAATGCACTGATTTTGAAAATGCAAACAAATGTCTCTGGAGTCTGTGAATCAAAAAATATTTAGGAAAAAAACAATATTTATGTTTCTCCAAGTAAAAAAAAAAAAAAAGCCAATCAAACCAATGCTTCTCAAACATGTTGAAAGTGTGTTTGTGTTTGGGTGCTTTCTTTTCTTTCCATTTCATACTATACCCCTTACTTGTCATCTACCATACATATGTTATTGAATCTCTTTTTTTCTAATGACAGTAAATAAACACAAGTGAAAACATTACAGAATAGAAGGGCTTTTTTGTTTAAACAGATTGTCATTTGTTTCACATTTGCTATTGATTACTTGAGTTTGGCTTACCACCTACGTGTACTTCCATCTTCTAATACGATTGGCTCTGCTCTTTTTTCCCTGAGCTGTGAAAATTTCATAGCCCTCAGCGCTGTGTGGTGTGTAATGGATAGACGGTTCAGAAGAGTAGCAGCTCAACACGCTGCAGCCTCTCCAAACTCAGCCAGCCATGGAGCTGTATGTGGTGATGACACTTCATCTTAGCACAGTGTTTTCCTTGTGGTTTACAACTCTCATATCTGTAGGAGCCTTATCTAATTGCTCTGCTCAGAGTATCGCTGTGTGTATCCATTTCTTTCACTGCAAATATCTTTGCTAATGGCTAGTCCCTCTGTTTCACAGTAGTAGAGACAACTGCATACTTTTGCCCTTTCCTGATTGTATGATAATTTGTTTTCCTGTGAGCTTTCTGGCTGTTGTATATATGATATCTTTAAATCACAAACAGCCTGAAAGGACTATGAGTTTGTTGAGGGCATTCAACATGGGAAAAAAAGCTTTTGAGATTTTGTGATACCAGGATCTCTTGCCCTCCTCCTCCCTTCCCCTTTATTTGTGGGCTTGTTATTTGGGGTTTTTTTCCCCTTTTCCTATTCTGTTGATGCCATATCTTTCTTTGCATGTCTGTCACGTTTCTTTTTTGGCATTGTCAATATGACAAGTGTGATCACAGAACAGGGATCTATACCATGAACTGATAGGAAAAAAATAAGAAACCTCATTTTTAATGAAGAGAACCTTACCAGTTTGTCAACCCACAGTACTTGGTTAATAACTGACTTGAAGTTAGCCTGAATTTTAGAATAAAAGGCCATGTATTTCACTGAATATATTCCTGAGGGGTTGGAGTCTGTTCACCATTGCTGATATTCTCAATACATTATCTGACTTTTTTCCACCTGAGGGTGATGTCCTGGCCCCAAAGCAATTAATTCAGGCACACAGCATTTTGATTGTTGCTTTGTGAAACACATGCTTTCTGTTCATAACCAGCTCTATCAAACTCTAAGTGCTAAAATCTGTATTTTATCCTGTATGGATGTCTCAATAACAAGTAAGATTTTTCTGGTTCCATCTCTACTGTTTGTTTCTATAAGCCTAAGGAACTTAGCAGGGCTACAGATGTTTGTTTTCAGCCTTTGGATTTGCCAGATGTAACTGCATGGGTTTGAAAGTATATACCCATAGGGTCTTACTCCATTTCTTACTTAGCTCTTGTTGAGACAGTGACATCCCATCTAAAAAGTGCCATAAGTACAAACTGCATGTGCCAAGTTGTTACAATGCAGTGACAAACAGATTTGTATGGCAAAAATCACGTAGCTCTGTGACTTCTTTACTGACAGAGTGGGATTTTTTGTTCCGATCTTAAATAAAAGACACCTTTGAGCGTGCTAAACGCACTTTTAAGTTTTTAACTTGTAAACACACTGTTGTACGTCAGCTGCCCTGCTTTGCCAGCCTCATTTACAGCCCACAGCCTGTCCCTAGTAATAATGCGTGGAGGCACCTCTCCCCACCTGTTCATGATAATAAATTTTGGATAGTTTAACCGTAAGTGCCTTTTTATGATCTTTACATTTTGGTTACAACAAGTTTACACAGTATGACATTAATTTCAGTCTCTTGATCATCTGTTTAGCCTTTGATTGAATTTTGAGGAATTGCCTTTCCCATCTGAGGAAGCACATGGACAAAGTCAACTTCAGGCCCTGTTTGTATACGCTGAGGTTCCACTCTGACTCTTGGACTTTCTCACTGAAATCAGTAGCAATAACTGTCTGTAAAACCTAATAGATATAAAATACTGACCTATAGGTGCTTTTGTTGAAAACGTTGAAAGGACACAACCCTTTTCCTCTGGATGAATGTTGTGCTATATAACTCATGCTCTAATAGGTGACAAAGCTTTTTGAAGAGGCAGATGTATTAATTATGGAAAATTTAATGGCTGATAATTGTAGGGGAGAGGATCTGAACTATTGTGGGACTTCTGTTAAATGGAAAAAAACCAAAACAAAACTTTGGCAAACTTTTCAAAATTAACAGCGTGGAATGGAAAGAAAATTGTATATGTGTTTCCCAGTAACCTGGTGCCTGGCAACAGTTTAAGCCTGTTGAAGTGAATCTTTTAATCTAGATAGTGGATGAATGATGTAAATTTGATTTGATTTAATTTCAAGAATAAGTCAGTGGGCCACTGGAAAAGATCCTTCTGGGTTGTTATGAAACATAATGAAAATATTTGTTAATTTTTATCTGGCTGTTTAACTTAATCTGTATGCTAAAAAGGTAGCATTTACAGACCCACAGATAACATGCAGAAAGTCTATTACAATATCCTCTCACCTGGTGTTTATATTCATATAAGTCATATTCTATTCGGTGAAGTTCCATTATTGTCTGTTTGGCTAATAACTTAAACGTAAATACCAAGTGAGGAGAAGACAAAGTAAGTTGTGTTTTCACGCGTTTGAAATAGATTTGGTGTTAGGTTAAGTTATTCCTGCCTTTTGCATTGACGTGGCTCAGTAGGTCTTTTGTATTTCAGATACTGTAAAATTCATGGAAAACAAGTACTCTAGGATTTGGAGAGGTTTGTTCCCTGAATGACAGAGACAGCGATTCAGCTTGTAGTGAAAAGAGCAAGTTATGGTTACATGAAATATGTATGAATCCAGATAGTTTAAGGGAAATTTGAAATTCTGGAAGATCTTTTCAAAACACAAGTCCAAGATGCACCTTTTTTTTGACTGGTAACTCGATAATACTGATTTTCAAATAAATTTTCAAGGCACTTCTATATCTTTTACACTAAAATAATTGTGTAAACTGAGTTCATAACATGACTGCTCTGTGATCAGGGTAAAAGTACTCAATACAAAAGCCTTGAGAAGAAGTCTAGCCCTTTAGTAAACTTACTTAGGCACCCATTAAGACCAAGTTTAGAGTAAAACCTCTGGACACTATTAATACCTTAATTTTCCACTAAAATAATTTTCATAACATAGCACAGAGCTACTTATCAGTAGGATTTTATGTGTATTGGCTTTGGTCTTTTATTCTCGGTTTGAATACAATTAATCCTTAAAAGGAAAGCAAACCATATTGAGACAGAGGAAATTAAACGGAGTGAAAAGAAAGAACTCTAGGTCCTTACATGTGGGGCATCTTCCCCAAATTATTGACTACATGTTAGTTTTATACAATAACAGAAAGAACCAGTTATTTGCAGTCTTCTCCTATCTGATCTTATTAGATGTTCATGTAACCAGTTGCACAGATGAACTGAAGAATGGCTGGAATTTTCTAGTTCTTTTTCTTCATAATAAAGATTTAAAGCACAACTATAGATAGAAGGAGATTGTAAATCAATACATTGTTATTCCACATATCATGTATTCTCATTTTTGCTGATCTTTGAATGCAAACATTTTAGGATTATACCTATTTGGTAAGAATGCATTGAAATCAATAGCAGCATGATCATTTATATTACGTTTAAGAGTTGCTGCTAAGACATTTGTTCCCGTACTGTTGCACAAATAGAAATCACATGAACGTGATTGGATCTTTCTTTCACAAAAGCATATTTCACTATTCTGAATAAACTTTTTATACACAGTAATTATGTACAGACCATTCATTCACTGTTATCCTGATTTTCAGAGCTGCTGAATGCATTGACTTTTTAGTCAAACTGAGGAGAAAACTCTTATTTTCGTTATCTTCACAAGTATGGCCACATCTGCACAGTGGATTGACATTAGGTGTGCAACAGTGCACTTTTTACTCAGGTTTGTTTATTGTAGTTCACAAATTGCTCTTGGTGGCTTATGCCAATTGCCCTGTAGAAAGATTTCAGCAGTCGTCTGTTTTATAATTGCCATTCATTCCTAAATAATTTTCATCTGGGTTGAAGAACTCCTCCTTCTCTCTAAATATTCTGCAGGACATGTGGTTTGAAATCAGATATTGTCTGATTTCGACTATTAAAATGTAAAAACTCATAAGTGAGTAAGAGCATCAATTCACTCTCCACTTTATGTCCAATCACGTAGTGTTTGATTATGGGGAAATAAAAAAATAATTTCAAAATTTGAGCATCCACCAGAAAACAAAGGAACTGTCTGCATTATCCCTAATTGCATACCATGTACTTTGAAAACCACCCACAAAAATATCACACTAGAATTACAATGAAACCAGTCCTCATTATCTCTCTTATGGAATTAAAGAAATAGCAGTTTACACAAAAACATAGAAATTTAAGTAGCATTTTAAACAGATCAAAAAGGGAAAAGCTGAGCAACCTCTTTTATATTGTGATATTCAGAAAATGAACAAAACAAAAAAAAAGTTGCATGAACCTATGTTTCATTTTCAAAAGTGACTTGCATAAAAAATATCTGTGGTTTTTAAGGGATAGTGGTTTCTTAAAAGTACTGATATACTAACTTCCCTTGAAAAAAATGTGGTTTGGAACTTCTGAATATCATTGTCATTACTTGTCTGCTTCTTCAGAACTATCTTTAGAAAGATCTGGTCTGTGGATATTTAGAAGACTACTGCTTAAATCATTTGGGAGGGAAGAACGGAAAAACTTTGCCTTCTCAGTCAAGTAACTGCTTTTGATTTCATCCTTGTGTCAGTAAATACAGTTCTCAGATGTTTGTCTGCAACACTTTCTTCTGACTTTTTTTTTTTTTTTTTTTTTTTGAGCCTTGCTCTTAAAAATGAGCAACTTGGGATCTGTCTGCTCTGAAACTGTCTTCAGGTTGTGCGGCAAACTTCACAGTGTATGCCTAGATAGGAGTTAGAGAAGTTTGACAGGTAGGAGCAGAGCTTCTAATTTTTATGTCCCCTACTCTTAAAGAATTCAAAGCCACAAGGTGCGCGAGGAAGTCCCCCAGTCAGTACCTGGTGAATCAGACACCTTGGGAAGGGGTCAGCGGGTACCTCTGCACTAGCCAGAACGTGAGGATGATGACACAGGCATGTACCTTGAACTTTTCTGAATGTGAAATGTCGTTTCTCAATCGAAGGCTGAGTTTATAGTAGTGTTGTCGAGAATGGACAAGGGCATATGTGAGGATCACTGCCATGTCCTCTCACAGGGTCAGTGTGTGGCAAGGCCAGAGCGGTAGCTACCTTGCTTGGCATCAGGCCTGCACTGATAAACGAGACTTTCTTGAGCAGACTAAGTGTCTCCTTCCTCTTTTCCTCCTTCTGTTTTACTTGAATACTTGATATTTGCCTGCTCTAGGGCTCACGTGTAGCCAGGAGAACTAATGAAATAAAACCCTACAAAAAACTGTAAGCCTAAAAATGTATTAGTTTAAATTACAGAGAAAGTTTAATTAGGATGTCTCTTTTTTATTATTATTTTTTGGCAACTATTCTATAATTTGATGCCTAAAGAATTCTTCAGAGTAATCTTTCCTTAATCAACAAATATCCCTGAGTAAAAAAGAAATTCCGGTATTTCTTCAGCAGAATTTAAAAGGTATTGTATACTAAGGAAACAATATTAAAGCCCACAAAATATTTGTCCAGGAAAAATGTAACAGTCTTATAGCCACCTCTATCAAAATGGAAGAAGGGGAAACAAGCTTTAATTTTATTTTATTACTTTATGGACTTTTATTTAAAGGTGGTTTAATGATTAAATTCTCTCATTTTCTCTGAAGCTTTCTCCCAGTAGTGTTTTCAAGTATTTGTGATTTCCTTTGCTACAAGTTAATTCTCTAAAAGGAATCATTGTGATCTCCACTATATTTTTATTGCACACAGAATATGGTGCTGTGTGTTTGTTCAAAGATGTACTTACTGAATTTTGTCTCTTTATGTTACGTACCATGATATTTTCAGACTTGAAAATAAAAATCTCATTCAAGATTTGAGCAAATACTCCTCCAGTGTAATAAGGGATATGCAAATAATGCCGAGGTAATTCAATAAACATTTGTCTCTGACAGTGACGCTGAAGCCTTTCTCCAGTCAGCCTGGCTTCAAGCATGTACAGCTGTGATATTTTTCATCTTACTTTTCCTTTTCAATTTTTATCCACCTCTTTCCTCTCCCTTCTTTCTTTCCATTAACAAATAAGATAAGATAGAAAAATCACCTTTCCTGTGGGTTCTCCGGGATTATTTGGTTATAACAAGTAAGATTGTAATTTCTATTGAGGCTTTTTAGAACTAATGAAAATTATCAACGTGTCACACAGCTGCGTTTCAGTTTTGTTTGTCAGAGCCCAGAACAGAATTGATTTTATAAATAGATCCTAAATGTGAGCACAGAATATGCATACTGATAAGTTCATGATAAGACTTTGTTTAGAAATACTTTTACAATCTACCCATGAAGAGGAAAAAGAATTATATGTCAAACAGAACAATGTAATGCAATTTTTTCCAAAGTCATTTATGCAACTCCATATCTGTCAAAAATATCCTACATAAGTGGTTTTTCCTTTATTCTCATTGATGAGACAGAAGAAGGTTTCCTTTGTATTAGAAAGAAATCACAGGCTCTGGAAAATGGAGCACCTTGTTTTACTGTTACACAGATTCAATAAGTCTGACAGTTTCTTTAGATAAACTTCATTAAAATCAAATTGATCTGGGTCCCTTTTCCCTACCTAAAGTTTTTTCACAATCCTAGTGATGGTGAAGGAGAAAAGAGGAAAGAAGGATCATTGCTCTCTACAAGTACCTGAAAGGAGGTTGTGGAGAGGAGGGAGCTGGCCTCTTCTCCCAAGTGACAGGGGACAGGACGAGAGGGAATGGCCTCAAGCTCCGCCAGGGGAGATTTAGGCTGGAGATTAGGAGGAGGTTTTTCACACAGAGGGTCATTGGGCATTGGAACAGGCTGCCCAGGGTGGTGGTTGATTCACCTTCCCTGGAGGTGTTTAAGGGACGGGTGGATGAGGTATTGAGGGACTTGGTTTAGTGTTTGATAGGAATGGTTGGACTAGAAGATCCGATGGGTCCCTTCCAACCTGTTTGTTCTGTGATTCTGTGATTGTAGTAGTAGGTAAGAGGTTTCCAAGAACAGTTCCTTTTCTACCAGTTACTTTCTTTAGCAATCAGGTGGTGTTCTGATTTTCTGATTTTCGAAGAGCAATCACACTTGGGTGATATTGGGGGCTGCTCAGCTAGTCAGGTAGCTTATAGAACACCAATGTCACATCTTTAAGTAAGCCCCTTTTTCTCCTTTTGTTAATGGTTTGCCTACAGACTTTTGGTTTGGTTTGGTTTTTTGTTATACTCAACTCTGTATGTTCATAAGGGACAAGAGCTTTGCCTTGTCCATCACCAGCAGAACTTCCATATGTAATATGCAATTGTGCAGACTCTTAGTATAGGGTGGTAATACAGCTGTCATCGTCATGAGAAAACTGTCATTTCACAGAAAGGGTCATTGGGCACTGGAACAGGCTGCCCAGGGAGGTGGTTGATTCACCTTCCCTGGAGGTGTTTAAGGCATGGGTAGACAATGTGCTGAGGGACATGGTTTAGTGTTTGATAGGAATGGTTGGACTTGATGATCCAGTGCGTCCTTTCCAACCTGGTTGTTCTATGACTCTATGATTTTTGTATTACAATATTCCTTCCTGGAGAGCATTACTACAAGCAGCAGATGCTGTAATTGCTGCTGTAAGAAACTTGCTGTACTTATATGCCCACCCTGAAGAAGAGAGTAAGAAGAAACTAAAGATGCTTCAGCAAATGTTTTTTTTCTGCTTACATACTCATAAGGAGGTAAAAAGACTTCTCTGTTATTGTGTCTTTTGCAACACAACCACTGTCCCAAGGTTGCTCTGGAGTACCTCCTTAGGAAATGCACCTCCCACTGCAGATGGACTGTGGTACTCCCACGTTATAGGACAGATATCCTAGTTCACACGTCTGGACTACTGTTTAACCCATGTATTCTTCTTTGTTCCGGTCTTCAAATACCTTACATGGAATTTGTGACGGTGGCTGGGGTGGAACTGGAAGATATTTAAGGTCCCTTCCAACTATGATTCTAAATTTCCATATTTCTGTGATCTTGAGCAGGTCTTGTCCATGTGAGAATTGCATTGCATTTTTCAGAACTGGAATCCTCTTTTTTTTCTGATGTTGTGGAGCCTGAAACAGACTGTGGAGCTTCCTAGTTTGGGGATTATGTTGATTATGTTGTGCTTTTCCAAGAGGTGTGCATATTTGTTAACTAGTTTTGCCAGCGCAATGGAGTTGCTCTTCAATCATTCTGAGGCAAGACATTTGTTTATATCATGAACTGGAAAAAATACTGCAAATGTAGAGGCTACGTGCACGCTTGATGTGTTTTGAAGAAGTGTTCATAGACTTCAATACGATGTACTGTATCATCTTGATGAATGTGACTGTAGTATTTATGTTTATTTCTGGTGTTACGTGACATCTATTTGGAGAAGTGCTTCTAGCTTTTGTGACTCGATATCATAAAATCAATGCCCTCTGCAGTATTTTATATTAGATTTTGGATGGCTGATCGCCTCATTTAAGAAGCTGATCACTACATTCAGCTCACCTTGGATCTAATTTAGAAGAGGTTGGACTAGATGACCTTCTTTGGACTTGTCCAACCTAAATTATTCCATGTCTGGATGGGATCATTCTGCTTGTAGAATGATTTAATTTTGTAATAAGCCACTGAGGACAATGAATATTGTTCTTCCAAAGCCTGGGCGACACTGGTTTCCAGCACACTCTTCTCAAGGTCAATACACAGACTCTTATACTTATTTGGTGTAACTTTCATGGATATCCTTAGGTTTATCCATATTCACTGTTTGCAGTGACCTGGAAATATGTTCTTTGTTGTTTGGTTTTTTTTTTTATAATAGTCAGATCATGTTGATCATCAAAATATGAAAGCTGGTTCGATTATGATAATTTGATACTGATTATCAAAGCTTTTGGTATTGAATGAAATGAAGAAAAAAATCAGATATGTAGCACACTTTCTGATTTGCTCTTTTGAATTACAGAGCAGGTGTATGTCCACTATGTGTCGAGGAACATCTTTGCAGAGTACATAAAATATACCTTTGGGGAAACTGCACATGATCAACCTATGAAATGGCACAGTAGCACAGCTGAGAACAGTGGTCGCATTCTGGAGGGTGTTTATAAACCACCTAATGCTCAGTGGCCTCCAAAGCTTGGCTGACATTAAAATGTTCTTTTCTAAATCAGTGATTGTAAAAGACATTTTGGGTTGTGATGTTTGGAAAATAATATTTGTGCCATAGAACAGCTGCAGATATCTCTGAAAAATCAACATCTGATCACTGATGGGGAAAGCAAAATTTACCTGTTTAGATTCCTAGGTCTTCATATGTCTATGGAGCATAATCAGTGCAGCTGATATCTATAGTAATAGCATAAGGAGGGAGAACCTGAGATATGTAAAACAGTGGATCAAAGCTGAAATAAGGTTTGTAGCATGCATAACTGTTGATAATGCTAAAATATTTTTGAGTATGTTTTTTCTAAAAAAAAATCATGCTGCTTGTTCTATTTTTCCATTAGTTTCCATATTATTCTAACAAGGACAATCAATCAGTTATTTTTCTTTAAGTTATAATTTGTCAACTGTATTTCTCTACCAGATTATTTTGTCACCACTGTGCTACATACCCCTCTTAAAGTAATTTACCATTTTAGAAAGCACTCAAAAATGAAATGCATGGCAGAAAAATTTTGATTCGGCCATTCTGTAGAAAGTGAGCATTGTCCGTGGCTTTGATTTTGACAGATTAATACTTCTGCTTTCATCTCCCTAAATACAGTGTTGACAACATAGTTGATAGATTAGTCATTTTCTTAATTCTGTTCCTAAAGCCTCATTGTTAGCTCTGAACTCATGTGCTGTACAAAAATAATACATAGAACAAAGACTGTCAGAGTATCAGTATTGGTCCAAGGCTTACGCAGGTCCTTTTACATTAGTTTCTTTGAAAACATAAAACACATGTTTTTGAAGGAAAATTATTTTTAAGTGTTTACCTACATTCTTTTATTTTAAATATCTCGTTCTCGGTACTTTAGGCCTGGGTGAGTAAGGGTAAATAGATGTACTGATGCAAATCCATGGTTTGATTTCAAGTTGGATTGGTCCTTGTAATTCTGTGCCACAAATTTAACAGAAGGTGCCTTATACAAATTACAGCTTGTTCAAAATGTAGCTGCCAGAGTATTAATTTGAACAAAATATTCACAACCCACATTTTTTTCCAACCTCGGAATTTTTTGCTGAGTTCTCCGATCTGTTGATTCTGTGTTTCTGTGTATGTCTTGAATAACGGACAAGTTCTTGAAAAAAGCCACCTTAGGGACTCCTTGTGTTCCTGTGAACATAGGCCAGTTTCTGACTTTTTTTGTCACACTCTTTTGACAGTCTTGTATCACTGTGTTTGTGAGATATTTCATTTTGGTACAGAATGAATTGTTTAATTCTTGCTGATATACAACAGAAATTGCCATTCTTACTTAACTAGATCTCATGGCCTGACTCAGATTTTTTTATTGAATTGATGTGCTTTTAAGTGGTAGATCACGGAAGGAGATGTAACTTCCACATCAGAGCTGGACACATCCCCCTTTCATGTTCTCAGAAATAGCTCTGAGTACAGTCCAGGAGCCACACCTTGCATTCTTGTCTGTCTGGTCTTTCAGGTGAGATTCCTAACTTGTAGAGGGATCACACAAAGTCTACTTGAGAGCAAACTGAAAGAATAAAGAGATTAAAGCTCAAGAGAAATATCTAAGCATTCATCATATACTGGCAAAGAGATGCCTCTTTTTTTTCTTGGCAAAGTAATACAGGGTGTAATAGAGATGTCCTAGTGTGGCATAATTTGTGTATTGGGGTGTGATGTGTGGCTGCTACCTCATATCTGTGTCCGTTTTGTTATGGTCTCTCACAAAATGGAGTTCTAAACCAGTTACGAAGTTGGACATTACTCTAACAGATATTAATATACTGGTTTGACTGTATTTGGATTGCTTCCTAAGCAGAAAATGTTATTTATATTATAACTGTCAGGAAGTGGAAGAAGAATTAGATTAACGGATGCATTACATCCATGTGCTTATAGATCCAGATTCCCTTAGGGAATCCTGCCAAACATGATATTCGTCACATTTGATTTGTAAGTTGCATCTTACAGTATGAAAATATATACTGTAAGTGCATTATTATCCTCATAAATGAGGACTTGATTAAGTAGAAAATTTAAACACATTCTTAAATCACACTGAGGCCAGGGGGGCATAAAAATAAGATGAAAATTAAGTGCACATTCAACATCTTTGGTGAGTAGACCAATCCCTGCTGCTGAGCCCAGAATTTTAAGAAATTAATTTTCAAAATTGTGATGTGATACAGTGTGCTTATGAAGTAAACATACATTTTCCTCCCTTGTTTTTCTTTGTTTTGTTTTTTTTATTTTAATCTGAAATATACTTATTTCCCCAGTTTGATATATTATTTCATACTGCTAAGTCTTTTTACTGTGGTTTGATAGTGTCCTCTTTTTCAATAAGAACAGGAAAGAAGCATAGAGGAGTGTTTCCTTTAGGCCAGAATCTGACATTTCACAAGTCAAACAGGTGATGATACTAAATTTATCCTTTTCTCATGCTAAGATATTTGTCAGTGTGTTCAAGGCCAGCAAAACTAGTGTATACATCAGGAAAGCTCTAGGTGCTAACATAGTTTCTGGTATTGCACTTCAGAAACACAGACTAGTCCAAGTGACCACCTAAAGCCAAGGGTCACTGCTCCTTATGCTGTGGAGACCACTGTCATGGTGTCTGGTTTTAGTTTTCCTTGTCTTATAGTTGGCCTTTTAAAGTTAATCTCTGTGAAGGATGTTTCCTTAAAGGACATTTGGGGAATGGCAGAGGCTGCTAAAGTTAAAGCTGCATGTTGACAACCGGAGACTTGGTCTCATGAAATGTTGATGCAATTTTCCAGGGAGCACTAAAATCCAATATCCAACTGAAGTAATTTCCCCCCAGTGAGTTGAATAATAAGTTAAGGAAATATACACAAAGAAAACTTTCTAACTTACAATACAGAAAGATTCCTTACATAATTGCTCTTTCCACATTGTCTAAAAAAGATTTCCATATGCTTAATTAAATTAAAGTTCAGTTCGGTGAAAAAAAATATTAAAATTGGAATGTGAGTTAACGCTGGCATTGGTGAGAGAAAATCATATTTAAACTGCAAATACAGACCTACTCTGACATAACCTTATATTCTGCTAGAAGTAAAAGTCCGTGCTTTGCAGAAAATGTGGAAGCCTCTCTGCTGATTTTCAGTCTTTCACAACCTGTGCAGTAGTTTAAAAGAATTAGGTGTTAATTTGTGTTCTGTATGTTTTGGTATATAAATAATTGTCTTAATCACTGTCAGGTGCTGCATCTCTAGAGGATAAAATGTTTCTGAAAAAGAGCCCTGATCACTTGCAAAGAGATTGCCCCAAGAGCAATGAAACAGTAAAACAAGATTTTCTTCTATGTTTCTTCTCTGGGTCCCTACACGCCCCATGACAGTAACTCCTGTCACCTGATTTGCCCACCTGCACACCTCTGTACTCCTCTCTAGCTGCACAGAGTATCCTTCAGCTGCGGGTAAGAGCCGTGCCTACTGCACTGCGAACTTCTGCTCACAAAGGCACCGGGTTATATTTGTCTCTGCTACTAGGTGGAATTTTATAGAACTTGCAGAACTATCATTATATTTGAAACCTCAGGTTAGTTAACTTGATTCTAGAATGGTATTAGAGCTTTTTGAGGAGGAGCAAAGGTGGCTGGTAGCTTTCTGCTGCTGTGAGTGTCTATGCGTTATTGCTTCCTCAGCTGAGACTAAGGACACAATTACCTACCTGATCGTGAGGAAGTTATTATCTACAGCTGACTTCAAAAGGAAACAACTCTACAACTTCAGGGGCATCTTCTTCATTGATTTTCCCAAGTGTTCTTTTCCTTATTTCATCAAGGTTATCATCATAAATGTCAATACAAGTTATAGGAAAATATGACTTTGGCAGCAATGATTTGTCAATACAGTCAATAGGTGAATTTTCATGCAGTGTTGAGTAGCATAAGGTGGAAGGAAACTTCTCATGAATTCCGGCAAGCAAAAAAAAAAAAAAAGATAGAGGTTTAAGTCAACTTATATTTCTGAGTGGTAGATGTTGTTGGGGAGCGCTAGTTTTTAGGAAGCTGGCCAATGTCTTTTTTTTGTTTATGGTATAAAATGTGTTTCAAATCACTTGGAAAGTGTTAACTGATGAATAAGCAGCTTTTACTGGAAGCCTTTAATATGAATTCTTGGATTGTGTGTTACAAGCAATGAAAATCTCGTAACACTGGAATGCAAAAAGCAATGTACCTTATCAGCTTTTGTGAAAAATAAACCATATTACATGTATTTACACTAATTGTATAATTAGACATTCAAATTACAGTATGTAAATACCTAGTAATCAGCTAAAATTTGCTTTGAAAAACAAGATAATTCCCTCAACACCGGCTACCTTAAAAGAATGCTAAGTTAGGAGAAACCCCATGAAAGTACAATGAGAAAATTAGCCTCAATAACTGGGGAGTGATATGTAATTCCATAATTTCCTTTTGTGTGCAGCTATATTTAACAATTCAAAGCCTAATCAGGTGATGTGCTGAGCACAGTGAAATATACAGGAGTTCTCAAGCTTATGTAATGCAAGAGCACAGCTCACTTTGCCTTATTCTCTTAAGAAAAGGGGGAATCTCTCTTTTCAAGACTGTTTGCTCTTCAGGAGATCTCTTGGAAGGTACACAGAGTGAGGATTTGAATGTGTCGGTGAGCCACATAGTAAAACTAAATACAAACATACTCATAGAAGCAGTACTGGGACTGGGGAGTTTTGCTGAGTTAACAAAACCCTGAGTATTCGTTACAATGATTCCACCCCAGCCTAAACCTGTCCTAGATACACTATGTAAATAAAAACATTTCTCCACATGGAATCTCACTCCTTCAGTGTTAAATAATCGAGCATCATTTTTGTAAATTGCCGGTTATTGTTTTTGATTGACATGTTTACTCAGATAATGGAACAGTTTTTCTCAAAGAAGTCTACTTAGTGTCTAGATGGCATAAACATGGGGGTTTTGCAGAAGAAAGAATTCCCAAGTGTTCTTTACAGTTCTGCCTAATTCTTTCAGGCTTACAGCCTCATTTAATATTTTCTTTTCCTTAGCACTGGTTCAATTGCAGTCTGCATTTGCCTATATCTGTAAAACATGCACTTGGCGATTCTACAAATAGTATCTGCTTAGATAGTGCCTTCTTCCCAAATAGACTGAACCTCCTGAATCCATTATAGCCTGTGCTGCTGCCGCTGCTGGGTTTGCTGGTACAAGTGGATGTGATAAGCCAGACACTTTTGCTTGACACAGATCTGCCTTAATGTAGACTTGCTTTACTTTTGTAAATGTGGCCCTTGCAGCAGTGAAATGAGAGGTGAGGGACTGCAGCTGCATGACACAAATCAGCACAGCTTTGATATGAGAAAGTGTTCTTCGGGGATAGTGACTCAGAAAAGGTTTATATCGTGGCCTGTGTGCTGACACTTCCTTACTTCTGTAGTATGATGATAAAAGCAAGGAGTGAAGGGCTGGGATAATTTGGACATGTTGAGAATTTGGGGAAAGACAGAAGGAGGTGAGCGTTGTGAGATGTATGTCCAGGCCAGGTTTTCTAGGCGGATGGAAAGCTTTTAAAATTGAGTTCATTACTATAATCAGCAATAAAACTTAGCAGCGCAGTAACAGAAAGCAGTAAGCTACAATGTTTAAATGGTTACATAACCAGTATTACTAATTTATGCTAACATAAAATAATATAAAATCAGTTATTATTATAATTTTTGATAATTAAAACTTTTACTTTGTTGATCCCTGAGGCCAAAGTGAAGTTGCTTTGCTTTTTGTGGCAAAACTAGTTAAATGGTTGGGCTCAATGATCCAGTGGGTCTCTTCCAACCTGGTGATTCTATGATTCTATGATGTGGGGCTATTTGACAGATAGGGAACAACTGTATGTTCCTTCCTGGCTGTCCACATTAGGTAAGAGGTACAGTAAACAGAGTCTTCAGGTCCATCATCTCATTGCTTGAATTACTGAGGAAGCCCTGGCAGGTATTGCAGCAAAACTGGGTTATCAGCCACTGAAGGGCAGTGTGCCAGATCATGGGTTTCTTTCCCAAGCGTAAGTGTTCTGGTAAAGAAATTTAGCTGACGAGAAATGCTGCTTTACACAGAATTAGGATGGTAAGTGGATCAGCATCATCCCCTGGCACAGCTGGGTCTGGACTGCGGTGGGAGCCAGGAGCTGAGAGCAGCTGCTCAGCCCCAGCTCCAGTACCACTATGAGCCTCAGCTCTATCTTTACCCTGGCACCTGCGTTTCAGGTTGCTGAGCATCTGGTTATAAGAGCACAAGATTACGTGCAGTAACTACTTCGGAATGTTGAATAATGGTAATCTTGACAAGCTACAGGCAGCCTACTCTGGCTGGTTCTGGTTATATACTTGCAGGTTATATATTCAAAGTCTTGAATAAGGTAAAATCCACTGAAGTAATCCAAGCATGGCAAGGGAGCATCCTTTGTAATCCAAACACATCATCAGGACAACCACAAATACGTTTTGCACTGAATATATAATGCAGCAGCATAGAACATAGACTTGCTGTGAAGTGAGCTGCAGTGAGCAAATTTTGTACTGCAACTGATGGACGCTTAGACTTCAGTGGTTACTGAGAGAGTAGCAATTCCATTGGATTGTATAGCAAACCTATTTTGTTTTTCTATTAGAGTGAAGACAACTTTAGTGAAAACTACTAAATTGCCTCTCTAACCATAATCTTGGGCCAGCTTTCCTAACTGGTTCAAGGAAGGACATTTTTGGGAAATCAGTTTCTGGTGTAGGAGACATGACAAGGATAGAGGTTGTTGGAAACGGGTAAGACTCTGGTCAGTACTGTGGTCTCGAGATAATTCGCAGCAGCTGACAATACCAACTCATTCCACTTAAAAACAGTGTAGTCAATACTTCTGGTAAAGATATTTAAAAGATTCCTTTGCTCTTTCCAATATTTGGAATTTCATATCCATCAGCTCTTAATGAAGGTTCCTATCCTTTATAAAACCAATATGCTTTTCTATTCAGTAGATTCATAGCAAAGTCTGTAGAGACTACGTCAGGTTCCCAGTTGCCTTGAAAAAAGTCACTTGTCACTCTCTAAAATTACAAAGAACTGTAGTAAAGAATTATAATATCCAGAGGAATCTGTAGGGATTCCCAGGAAACAAAAATTGACCCAACAATCAAGATGGCAGTGGCTTTGAAAAAAACTCCTCTCCTTTCTTCAAAGATGGGAAAAATTCCCAAGATGATAGTGACAGTTTCTCCAATAACTCAGTTGAAGGCAATTTAGATTATTTGATCTGAGACAAAAGAGCATATTTGAACATACCATAGTCAAAGATCCCGGCAAAAAGTAAAAGATGTGTCAGCTCTAAAATCCAGCATAGTACTTCAAGGCTATGCTCTTGCAAGGTCTCTTGCATGCAATATTTTTATTTTTACACTGCCAGTCATCAAATGTCGAAACTATAGGCTCCTTAGTTCATCACATACTGGAAATACACACAGCAAATCCTCCAACAGTTGTCAAAGATTTATTTAAAATTAATAGCAATTCAACACTACAACAGCCAAAACTTGCCATAATGTTTTATTTCTGTATATGAAACAGGACTTTCTGGAAGTGTTCATTTTTGACCAATACATGCTATCTTATCTTGTCAATCAGCATAATGGTTCTGTGTAGCTTTCCCTTGTGTGAGTGGCTATATTTGATCAAAAAAAATGGTTTAAGCATTCTTGTGTTAACATTCTCTGTCTAAAGGAAAAGTGATAGGTTAGTTTTCAATAAGAGCTTTTTATTACCTGAATATGTGGACATTTATTAATGGGTTTCCCTTGAGCTTTACTTATTTTTAACAGAGCAGAAGGCTTCAAATTATAGCAATTTGAAAAATCTGATTCTCTTTCTTGTAATTTAAGGTGTCTTCTTGTCATATATATATTTGGACAAACACCGTTCAGAATTTGGATTCACATCAATTCTATGAGAATCAGTGTCTTCAGCATTTCTCTCTACACTGTTGTTTCATTACCCATTGTTGTTTCTTCATGTATGTAGCTGTCGGTATTACTCTGGCATACTTCTTTAGGGAGACTTGATTGAAATCAATAAGTTATTGGGAAGTGCTCAATTAGCACTCTCTCACTTCTGGTGGTGATGCCTGCTAAGCCTCCTGTGGTTTGAGCACTCTATTTCTCCATGGCTTTTCAGTCCAGGTGTACATATTAATCAAATGAAGAGAAAAATGAGAAATCCTGAGCGAACTACTGTGTCTTTGATTAGGATACCCGACTGGAGGATGGCAGGTACACAGAGATGGGCTCAGGTGTGTATATGGGAGGACCAGGCTGAAATCTTGTCAATATAAGGTACCGATCGCTTCAGTGGATCAGCAAGACAATAACTAGATCCCCACAGTAAAACAAAAGAGAACGAAAAGGAGCCAACTGCTTTATCCTTTGCTTTCACTTCAGCCTTTTGCATCTCCCCATCCCTTTCATTTTCTGCGCTTGCACTGATGACACCACAAAAGATTGTGGTGTAGATTTAAATCTTTTTATTCTACTAGTTTCAAGTCCACTGTGAAATCCAGGTTCTTTTTCCAGGAGATTAAAATTTTTGGATTTCAGTTTCATGGGCACAACCATAAGTTGTTGGTACTCGGAATTCGTGCCAGTTATTTGTGCTAATCCCCTTCTGTGTCAATGTGCACCTATGTTCCAATGCAAAATATTCCTTCCCCATTTCTCTTTATTAACCACACCCTACACCTCATTTTAACTACATAAAAAGGACAAAATACTCAGAAATGCAGTCTCTGTCAAACTGTCAAGCGGTTACAGGAAGACAGCAATTAAGAAAAGCTAGAAGCAATTTGAAGGCAGTTTCGGATCGATAGGCAAAGGAGCAATCAGCCTTCACAGAGCTTTGGCTGGCCATGAGATATTAACACACTGCAATGCAAGCACCTGCTTTATGTTTTCAGGCATGCACTCGCTTTCCACAGTCCTTGGAGATAAGCATCACCTGGTATCAGGTCCTCCATATCAGGGGATGCTTGGCTGATATATTATTATTTTTTCCAAATTCTAGATGATATAGAACATCGATATAGTTTGCCATACTTGGATGGGAAAAACAGAGTATTCTGAATGAATTATTCACAGTTCCAACTCTTTTTCATAGCACTGATTAACTTTTTTTGTGAGTATCTGTTTTTACCCAAGACCTGGAGAGAGCCACTAACTGCTTATTTATGGGTGTGGTGTAAACTCACTTCAGTAACATTTAATATTAGAGAGTACGTGGGACTTGAAGAAAGTAACTTTTTGGGGCAATTTTAAAACTAAGTTAATAAGAATAAATGCTTTCAAGCATCTACGTGTACGTCTTTAGCTGTCCTCTGGGCACATGGCCAGGCCTCCCTGCTGGCCTCAAGGACTTTCTGAGGCCATCAGCCCACCTACCTTGCTATTTCTTATGCTATCATGGAGCCTTATGACTGCACTTGGGGATTTGGTCGAATTGGGGATTGAGTGAGAAGTTATGATGCCAGACCAAGGAAGAGAATGTGTCCATTATGTAATATCTTCTCTGATCCCATGTAGTTTAGCCCAATAGGCAGTAAGGATGGAGGCAATGTATGTATCTTCTGCCAAAGTCTCACTCCGAGGGACTGAAAGGCAGTTGTTCCAGGAAGCATTCCTGATTGTGCAGTCTTAACACAAACCAGCTCTCAAAGAAAAGATCCTGCATTTTAGAGTTGTTGCTCTAGTATAAAATCGTATAGATGTCTTGGAAGCCTTGGGGGTATCCCACAAGTTTTATCATGATTGAGGTGAAGGGAGGGCAAGTCACAGTGTTTCCTAGGATGAATTATATTTGCACTTCTCCTCTAATTGGAAAACGTGAGATGATATGAAGAAAGAAATCTTCTAATAATTTATGATCAGTGGAAATGAAAGATGTGGTTTTAATTCAGATTAAGTACCATTGTAATTTCTCTTGTCCACTACACACTTGATTTTCCTCTTTCTCAGTTGAGCTTCCCAGGCTAAAAGTTTAGGATTTATTTTCTCTTATACAATAACACCTCCTGTAAAAATCTTTCATTTCCCAAATTGTTTTTTCTTCCTTCTTTTTTTAATTAAAATTAAACACTTTCTTTGTTGACCTTACTTTTGATTTGTCACCATCCCGTTTTCCTTTGCTTGCCATGTCTGTGCCAAATGTTCTGTAACTTATTCATGCTCTCAAACTCTTTCTCTCTCTCTCCCCTTTTGTTTAATTGCTGTTCCTTCTGAACTCTTCCAATTCTCACCTCCCTGTTCTGAGTTCCATATTTCATCTGTGCCAGTTTTTATTACTGCCACTTCTATCTGCGTCTCCTTCAAGCTCCCATCACCCTTTGTGTTACTGCAAACTAATGATCAAGTGGGAAGTTTATCTGCTCTTTCATTCTTTCTTCTTTCAACTCTGGTGTGATTAATCCTAGCTTTCTGATTGGCTCTTGCAATGATGATCAAGCTGTCGCTCAAACTCTCACCCTGTATTACCACTGGTATGAAATTGAAGTTCAAATTGTGAGAGCATTCAGCACTGCCAGGAATACATGAGTCAGTAATTTACAAAGCAGCTCTGTGTTTCATTCACTATCCCAACATATGAATACAGAAAATATTCTGTAGGACTTTTTTAATGAATCAGGATACAGCAATGCTGCTACATTACGTAATCTTACATCCCTCGAGATGAATGAGTTATGAATTATGCAAAACCATTATCATCCCCTTTTGGCAGCGTTTTCTTTTCACTTTCTCTCGTAGTGTGTACCTGTGACTTGTTGGCAGCGCTTTCTTTCCTCCCTCCCCCAGTATCTTGCAGGACTACTGGAAGCTTTGTGGTTTTAATATTTTTGTTGAAGTGCTTTCGTTGTTTTTACACTGAATTCTCTTTCCTTTTCTTGTTGTGCCATTAACCTCTTAAGGCTTACACTTACTGCTTTATTCATTTTAATAATTTTAGCTCAATGAATGAGAAACATCATATAATGCAGGGCTTTTTCAAAATCACCGACAAATAAAATGGATGCCATTAATGTTCTTCTGTATTTGTACTGGAATATCTAATGCGGAAAATTCATAAGTTAAGAGAAACCACAAGGAAAACTGTCTTTGTCATAAGTCTGGGTACCTAATCCAAAATATGAACATGTGGTCCATGGTTACTTAAAAATTCTGCTTATGATACTGGAAGAAGAATCTTACAAGAATGAAACTTCTCTTATTAATATGTGAATTAATTTTTTGACATCTCCAACTAAGATTTGAGACATTTTGCCTTTTAATGCAAATGTTCTCTTTTTCTGATCAAAAAAGCCTATACACCCTCCCCATGTGTGAAGTTCCTTTTAATGGCATCTTTTCAAATGTATCACAGTGCATATTCAGTATAATTTATAAATAATGTGGTGTGTTAGGTCAAATCATCTTATAATGTTACATCAAGAAATAGGGATGTGCCAGCCTTCAAGACAGAGCTCCCATAGAAGCAAGACACCGTATTAATCTCTTTTGCTTTTTGATTTCCACTCTTCCCTCTCCAGCTTTATAATCCCCTTTCACAAGTCTAGTAACTAAAACGATCGTAGAATGGGAATATACCTTTAAAAAGAACAGTGAATCGGTTTCTATTAAACCTCACTGTGTAAGAAAGGCCGAGCAAAACTGGCACAAAGTTGGATAAGGGAGAGATTAATTCATCTTCTGTCACTTCTGAGAGCAGAGTTCAATCCAATCCAAGTAGACAAAAAAGACTTTTTGCATGTGTGCTTAATGTGTATAGTTGTCAGCAGTGTGAAATACTTCAAACTCCTCTGCCCTAGTTTCCAGTTTATGGAAGTATCACAGCTCCAACTTCAAGGGCTTGGTTTTGGAAACAGCCCAACTGGACAAGCTGAACTTGACAACTGGTACTTTGTTAGCAGCACATGGGTGAGTTCTGGTGGTGCGAACCTCATTAAAAGATGCTATGCCAGCAAATCAATTTATTCTTTCATAGACTCTGATATTATTGTTAAGGAGAGGGGTTTGCATGCCATGTGTTGGAGGACACTAGTTTTAAAGAAAGAAAGCTCAGAATGAAAAATGAAAGTAATGCCAGACATTGGATAATTGTCTTCTTGGTGGTCATCCAAACAGCTAATAACAGATGATGTACATTTGGTCACAGACCATTTGCAGTTTCTGAACAACGTGATCTCAGTTTTGAATCTGACCTATGGCCCTGGGAGAAGTTAAGCAGAGGCCACCTGAGACCAAAGGTGTCTTGGGTGGTACAAGGTGCCTGCAAGGCAGCTTCCCTGGGCCTCAGGATGGATCAGGAGGGAGTATGGCTCTAACTAAAAAGGTACAGGTTATGTTTCTTTATATGTGAGACCAAAGTGTAGAAGTTAGTACCATTATCACTGATAGGCTAACACAGACTTGTGTGCGGAGATTATTTCTATTCTCTAAAAACTCTACTTGAACGTGTGTGTATATAGAAATGGAATCCTGCACCTTCCCTCTCTGCCAGACAAGACCAGCTGCTCTCAGTACCTGCAGGTGTTGTCTCAGCATTGCTGGAATTCGGTTTTCTGTTTTTTTAATGTGATTCTATAGAATTTAATACTTCTGAATCAAATAGCATTTGATAAAATGCACCTGATAGTTTTCTAGGAATATTTATAACACTTGTAGACAGCAATAGAAATATTAATGTTAACTTTCTAAACCATAAGACATATTTCTGTAATACCGCTGAAGTGATTTATGAAAGCTTTAGAAGTAATTTTTATAGGTTTGATATTTATATTTTTCTGCTGTCTTCTGTAGAGTGTTTGAGTAAAGGCAGAGGGCAATTGTCCACTCTTTAACAGAAGTAATATGGCAATTTAGATGGAAGAATAAAGTGGAGGATAAGTCAGGAGGATTTGAGTGGTTGCCATGAGTAGCAGGCTCGTTTTTCTGCAGCAAAACAAAGCAGAGTAGGCTGAATATTTTGATTACATCAATGTTAACATGGTCACTTTTTGCACCTCCTACGCAAGATATAATCTCTAATGACAAATGTCTCTCATACTCTGTTAGGACACTAGTTCAGTGTTATTTCCAAGAGAAACATGCTACTCCCTGAATTTCAGTAGCAACTTCTGAGAGCAGTTCTTTTGGTTAAAGCAAAAACTGAGGCAAAGAATACCAGATTTTCATAGCGAGTCAGACCAGTAACTCGCCCTGTTCAGCTAAGGAACTGGACTGACACAAAGCATTGACACAGCTTTTATTAATGATTTGTGGGAAGATTTAATGATTGGTCCCCATATTTTAAGCCCTAAGATTGCAGTTCCTTAACAGCCCTGTAAGAGTGATTGGTGTCTTATAGTTTTACCTGTTGCAGATACAAAAAAAAAAAGAAAAATATTGCACTTTTATAATTGAAAAAAATGCGTATCTTTTCATCTTCTAACTGGTTTATCTACAGTACATCTTGCATGTCTGGTTGTACTTTACCTGAGCTTGGTAAGGAGATTGTGTCTAGGCTAAAGACCCAGCAAAAATCCAAGAATACGTAAAAAGAACATGATTTAGTCATAAGGCATCTCCTGGACCCATTCTTGTTTTATTCTAAGAACATCTAATCCTCTACTGTTTTTCTTTTCTTTTTGATTTATTCTTGAATGATTGCCTGCATTGATAGAAGTTGCCTCACCATGTCTTTCTGGAATTACTTTGTTCTTTTACTAAGAAATGGTACATCATGTCAAGCAAGTTCAGCAGTGAGTCTGCACATATATACCTGCTCTGTGTTTTGCCTGTAATTTTTCTTCTCTCCATCTGTTAATTATATGTAGTGATTTATGAAGGATTACGTGAAAACATTTTAAATAGTTGGTATGGTAGGAGATATTACTAATCACGAAGAGGTGATAATTTTCTGCTTTGTCCCTTCTGTTTGGGGAGAATGGAGGGCAAATCTTCTAACAAGGAAAAGAAATGCTGCATAGAATAAAGACATGAGGGACTTGATTTGTTTCTCTCACACACTCTATCTCCACTGATTTCATAGAATTGCTCCTGATTTATATCACTACAATGTAGAGGAAAATCAGTTCCTTAAATTATACTACTGTATGTGATTCATTTTGTGTTTTGTCATCCTATAATGTATATTTTGTGGTTTTAATGTTAAGATATACATCTTACACATCACAATCACTTCATAGGTAAACTCCTAAGTACAATATTATCTGTCGTAACAGAGTAGTGGTTCTTAACATTTTAGACTTCTGTGTGATATGATTTGAAGATCTGGTGCTCTTCCATATTTTCTGTTTTCTGTAAGCTTTAGTATTTTACATGTATATATTTGATATTCCTTGAGCACAGTATTTAATTGTCAGTGTATATCAGGATTCTGACTGAAGAAAGTAGAGTTTGGGACTTTAAGAACTGTGGCTTAACATACTTGAAAATCCAAAATGTAACACAGATTTTTTTTTTTAATAAAAGTAGAACTGTACTTTTCAGAATCAGAAAGATTTCTAAATGAGAACAGACTATAAATAGAACTCTATGGAGTTTTCTTGAGGTTCTATAATTGGTAGACATTGTGAAAATTGCATTTGTGGGTGAATAAGTAAACTATTGCACACATCCTTAAAAAAAAACATACGGGCATAACCCTGTTGGTTTTTCCTCTAGAAACTTTGTTATTTATAGGAGTGGGTGTGATCTTCACCTGTTGCGTAAAGCCCCAAATATAATAGGCACCTGGAAAGTGTTGGAAAATTCTCCTTCTGAAGCTATGGTATATTCATCTAGAAATAAACTAAAGCAATTGTGTGTGCTTTAGGAGCGGTTCATTGTGTCAGAGAAAAAGAGTGAGAATAGCTCAGTGATACATTAGACATCACCAGTTATTTCTTTATTCACCTTGCCTTTTGCAGTCTCGTAACAGGGTTTACATAGATGTTTTATTCACATATGACCTTGATGACCTGAAGGATCAGATTACCTTTTGATGAACTTGAATTCAACCTTGAGGCAAACCCTTCTTTTAAGTGTAGGTCTGGACCAGGTAATTTAGAGCGGTTCTTTCCAGTCTAAATTATTCTGTGAGATAATACGATGCAGAGAGTTGTTAATCAGCTTCTGTTGCCCAGTTCTACAGGCAATGTAATTATTAAGGTGCAGCGTCCCGCTAAAGAGCTGAGAACGTAATGAAAAACTAATGATTAATTCAAAAATTCTGTCTGAAATACAAATTGCAAAATATTGCTGTGTGGATGTTAATGTACAACTGTTCCCAAACACTTCTCCTGTTTGATGAAAAAAACCTTCTGATCCCAAAAGCACCCTCAGTTTTTGTGTAGCTGCTAAACTGAAAGTGTATAGCAGCCTTGACCTTAGATTATATATTATTTTATCATATGATTTAAAAAATCATGTAACAGATGTGACTGGCTATTGAAAGAGCAAGAATCCTATAATTTGGAAAACTGTAAACAGTTTATGAAAGAGTGATTAAGCACAGATACATCTGTAGTTAATGCACCGCAAAGAGCTTCAACAGTTCCAGTGACTAAAAGGAAAGAAGCTACATTTAGGATGAGGGTTCCACAGAACCAGTATGCTCAAATACTCCTAATCTGCCTTCCTTATTCTTCTCTCCACCTAAAAAACCCATAACCAAAAATCCACAAAAAACCCCTAAAGTCCCAACAAAATTCTTCACTGTCTTTGGAAAAAATAAACCTGTACCTGCACAAAATGAGAATAAAATTATGGGAGAGGGGATTGGATAGATGGGATGAATCTGAAGCAACAGTCAGAAAGGCAAAGGCTCCAAATGAGGTACCATTATCAAACCATGTAAAAGGCAGAAAGAGCATGCTTTTAAAATGCATAAGAAGCCGGGGAATAACAAAAGGAATTGTCGAGTCCTCTACTTAAGAGGATGGAAGAAAAAAAAATTAGGGTATGTAGAAAGCTGAAAAGCTTAATAGCTACTTTGCGTTAGCCCTTCACTAAAAAGGTAATAGTTACAGGCTTAATGCACTAATAGTAGTAATGTAAAGGTGAGATGGAATCGGGGAGGAACAGGTTAAAAAGTGCCTACCAATTTAAGATGGAACACATTAAAATAATCTCTGGAGAGCCAGGCAAAATGTTCCCTGGAGTGAGGTAGCATCAGTATCAAAGCCCTTGGCAATTTAATTAGTGAATTCATGGAGGGGAGGGAATTTCACTGGTGCTGGAAATGAATGCCATAGAATGAAATCAAGCAGGTGTAAGATCCTCATAGTCAAATTCCGCTTTTTCAATTCAGATCTTTAGAATTCATATTTCACTGCTTTGGAAATCCATTGTTCAATATGGTGTAAGGCCCTGACTGAACAGCCTGTGAACCTGGCTTGCTAATTAGTACTTATTTGGCGGCGGTCGTTACATGGCCAACAGCCAGTCTTACAGGCTGCTGGGACACGTTCTGCAAAGATGTAGACTTCAAGTAACAAACATTACATGATATCATTTCCTACAACAACAAGTCAGCCTCTCAGTCTGCAACAGTGCCGACTGATAATTCACATTATTTTTTAAAGTTGAGGGACTCAACAATATTGTGCTAAACACACGTGAAGAGGAAGCATGAAATTGCTGTGGTTGCTGTCCAGTATTTTCTCTATGATTATTTCATAAGCTGCCATCTGTAATTAAGTTGAAAGTGTTGGTGGTTCCATAGCATGGTGGTGTCGTTGATAATAACATGTACACAATTACATAATCCTTTCTACTGGGAAACATCAAAAAATCATGGCTGGGAATGCATAATGTTTTTTTCAAACAAGAGTGCAGATAAAACAGAAATTTCAATGGACTCCTCATGTTTTCTTATTGTTGTCTTCCTCCTTTTTTCCTTTTTAATTTCTGTGAGCAGGGTGTATTTGGATCTAGAATATTTCTGCATTTTGTTTGCTAAACGATTTTCCTCAGTTAAGTTCTGGTTCTGATTTTAGAACAAGGAAGCAAACGGCAGCAAAGTGCAGGTAGGATTTTCCTTTCAGAATATTACATGTGTTATTTGCTCTGAGAAAATTCCTCCAGATAGCTAAGTCACCTGCTTGTGCCCTTTCCAGTTTTCCTGATGTGGTGGAGGCATTAAAATCTGTTCCTCCTTTGGGGGAAGCTTATGCAACTAAGCACATGATTCTTACTACCCCTTAGGCTGTCTCTGTTTAAATGTTCCATCAAAGCCTAAAGCAGCTGCGTATCAAGCAACAGTAGAAGCATAGCAGCAGCTCAAAAATGTTACTGCCACCCCTCAGAATAAGAGAGCACGTTTGATAACAAGGGGATGATGAGTTCCTCCAGGCACTCCTCACCCCTGGGTTCCCTGTGGGAAGTCTGCCATGCAGGAGCGGTTCTCCCTCTGCAGCTGAATCCCCCTGGTGATCAGCAGAGCACAAGAAGAGTGAACTGTAATTTGTTTCACCCTATTTCTATAACAGATGATGTAAACATCCTGGTTTTGTAGCATATAGAGAGCATACATTATTATCATATACTAATGTATGGTAGATGTGGATATAACATTACCCACAATTTCTACATTATCAATGACTGCAGTCTTCTATAGTTCCTGTCGAAACATCTATAGTGCTCACATGACTCTTCCTTCTCCTCCACACCCTCAAAATCTCTAAGACAATTTGCATTCACCTCACCCAACTGTAGAGGCCACATATTGTCATATCCCATAACTGTGATTCTCCTTGTAGAAGGGAGAGTTTATGCTCCCTGTCCAAATAACAGAGGAGTTCAAAAGCTCTACTAGGCTGTCCCAAGTGATGTGTCAGTCTGGTGTCCTCCTCTCAGCATTCATTTCTGTCTGCCTCTCATTCTGTTTGGGAACCCATCTTGGACTAAGTGTTATGATAACGTAACACACAGTTACGTGTGTGCCAAATCCTTTCCAAAATTTCCACAAGTGATGAGATAGATTTCCAGCTGTACATCAGCAACTGTGAACTGGATGGGAAGCAGTCAAAGGTGGGGAAGGAGTTGGCCCATGTCATGGTGAGGCTACTGCGTGCTGCCCTTGAAAGGCTGTGGTGGAAGGGGAAGGTTCTTCGTTGCAGGAAATAGCAAATTTTACATCCAGCTTAGCAAAAGACAAGAGGGTCCTCCACAGAGGCTCTTAGGGTCCTAGAGGAAAAGAAGTCAGCTATGAGAGAGCTTAGCCCTTCTTTTAAAAAGAGATTTTAGGAGACAGTGTAGAAGTGACCTAACTTTAATTTTTCTATGATGTTTTGCATTTCTCTTAATTTGGTACATCTTGGATTCCAAGCTCTGGCCTTGTATGACTTCATGAGTTCAGACATCCTTATACCCTTGTCTGATAACTCCACACTGCTCATAAGCAATCCCAGAGCTCTATGTAGCAAGAACTGGGCAGTCCTAGTGTGGGGCAGGGGTTTCTCTATTTGGTCTTTGCTGCCCAGAGGGGCTCTGGGATCCATGGGAAAACCACCTGCAGTCTTGCTTCTTTTGTACAGCCCTTCTGCTGCAGGTGCTGATGTCGCCTGTGGCATTTTTCTATCAACTGTGTATGGAGAAACTGCCGTGCTCTGCAAATGGTCTCTGGAATACGGAGTCAGGGGAATGTTCAGGCATTTGTTGCTCTGCTCTAATTGGATTCGTCTGTTGTTCATGTTTGCTGACGCCGTAATGTAGACATTCAGCTCTTTCACTGCCCCTTGGACAGGCACTTGTGTTGTGTAAGGGGACTTGGGTTCCAGAACAGGAAGTTTTCGAATTTTGTCTGTCTTAGATATGTTGATTTTTCTGCCAGCAGTGTACTATTTGCATACTACATGTTATCGAATAATTGGGAAGTGACTACAGTAATGCTTACTTTTTCTAAGAGGTATCATATATCCACAATATACATGGGATATTAGATGTGTGAGTTACATGTGTTATAGACAGCGATTTCCCTGGAGACAGAACCAGTGACTGTAGGGGCAGAGTGGCCTGAAGATAAGGGTTATCTGCTATCTTGGCATGAAGTACTAGCAGCGAGCATTGATTGTGGTTTTGCTTTCCCACTTCATATCAAAAGCAGAATTAAAAGGAATTTGTTGCATTAAAACAAAAGCTTTTACAAATTAATATCCCTGTCAGTGACTGCACGTCACATAACTTTCCCAGTCTGACAGTGAATGATGACAGTGAGGGCAGATCATTTTTTTAGGAAGCTGCTTTAAAAACTCAAACCAAACCAAAAAAAAAACAACCCAGAAAAAAAACCTTTTGTAATTATAAACCCTGATAATGTAAACTAATCAGATATGGGCTTTTTTTTGCTTGGATTGTGTGATTCCCTTTGAGTTGGCTTTTTTAGAAGTCCAAATGCTGAAACGGAGGAATTTCATTTAACATTTCAAATAAAATATCTGCTTTCTTATTGTGTAGCGCTCTGCTCATAATTTTTAGTTAGCTTATTTAGCTTTATGGTAGCATTCCTGTGTGCTGCATGGGTCTTTGAACCTCCTTGCTCCCCCTCCTCATTTTATTATCATAAAATTCAAAATACTTGACAAGGGAAAGGACTTCAGAGGCTGCAGCACAATCATACTTCCCTGACATCAAAGTAAGGAGAGACTGAGATGAGCCAACTTGACCAACATGAAACAGGACTTTGACATTGTAATGCACTGACATCACTCTCTTTTAATCTTCTTTTTTTTTCCCCCTCTCTTTTTCTTTTCTAATTTTTTATTTTATTATTTAGGACAGTAGAAAGAGGATATCCTAAGGACGCTTACTGCTTATGCAACCCATAAGTGAGCAGACGTGTAGAAATCATCTGTAGCCCCACTTTGCTTTGAGAAGAGACTCAAGGATCCCCAAAATACAGGGGTTGCCTTGCTAAATATCCCATTTATTGCTCAGTGCTCTGATGTTTCCTTGCTGGCTACAAAATATAAAATAAGAAATTGATGTATTATACCAGCTTAACAGTGAATAAGTAGTTCTTGATGCTGATAATACAGTGGAACCTAAAAACACACAAGCCTTAGGGTATGCCAAATAAATGCAACTCTTTTTTAAAAAATTGTTTTTAAGAATGACAGAAAATGAAAATCCTGTTCTTTGATATCCTAAACCAAACTTCAGTAAGCTAATGACATTATCTCTGAAAAATAGTTCCTTAAATATAAGTTGCAAAATAGTTACTTGAATCATTGTCATTATTGGAACATGTGGTTATTTAGAACCTGGGAAATAGATGTGTTTGCAATGCAGTTCACAGGAGGCATGAGTTTACACACTCCGGAAAAATCTGCTCGTAAAACAGATAAGGGCTTTGTGCAGTACATCTTATAATTTCTCAACTACTGGAAGATTGTCATAAGTTAAGTTTTGTGTTAGCCTGCCTGAGGCCAAGAGCTCTTTCCTAAATTTGGAATTGTTTGATTCATTGTTCCTAAATATATTTGTTGTGATTATTCAGTAAGTGCACATGCAAAATTGTTTTCTACCCTCAGGGTGATGCTGATAAGCAGTGTGCGTGCTATATTTTGAAAGTGTCAAAGGACTAAGAGTGAAATTTTGAAATGAAAGGAGAAAGAATAAATAGAATAAAAAAGAAGTAATAAGAATAAACAGGAAAAAATAAAATTAAAAAAGAAAATCAACAGCATATCTTGGTATTTTCCACTGCTGTATGCAGCATGGCACAGTATTGTGCTGTTGTTCTAAATAGAATGTGAGAAGAGCTATGAGCTAAAATGAAATAATTGCATCAAAGGGGGAAAAATTATCAGAATTTTAGAATTATTATAATTTTAGTGTTTTTACTTTTTTGTCATACAAGAAATATGTATAATGAAAATATATCTCACTGACAGTATGTCTTTCAGCTAAAGTATGTCTTTAGGGACACAGTTATTTTTACTAACATTGGATAGAACGTATTAATGGACATAGTACTACTGGTGTTATAATTATAGTATTGGTTTTTGTTATTCTTATGTTCCTGATTTATTTTTATTACACATTATTTGATGAATTAAATAGAATTTTCTTTGAAATAGAATATAGTTTGCTGTATATTGTAAAAGAAGTAGAAAGATTCACCGTAAAATATGAATACTTTAAAATCAGAATTTAAGGAGCCAACATAAGTGAGCTTTGAATGTGCAACCCTTGTATCAAGAGCAGTATTTTTTTTCTTGGCTGCTTTGTCTCTGCGTGCATGAGAACATTTCTCTAGCACTGTTATGATAAGAAATTATTTGTTGAATCATTCAGAGCTAGTGCAGTGAAAGCAGCACATAGTGCACTTACCTGGCTGAAGTGGTAGGGAATGCTTTCTAAAAGTAAAGCATAGCAGAAAAGTAATAGTATTTATGCTCTCCTTTTTTTTTTTTTTTGACAAACATCTGTCTTTATCTCACAATCTCGTCATCAGAATGTTTAGTTTATATTACCCGATGCTGTAAACCAGACACAATGCCCTAAAAGGGTATAAAATGAAGAAAACAAAATATTTGAATTGTCAGTGATTACGGAAAAGGATACTGCACCTCCTGTTCTCTCTGATGTTGTCGAGAATAAGCAAGTTCTGCTGTATTTCTGCAATGGGCTGCAGAGAGAGAAGACAAGCATGTTGATGTATAGACAAGTGGTCACTGATTCTGCTTTGCAAAGGACTGAGAGCAGGCAAAGGAGGGAAGTCTTTCCTGCAGCGATGCAGCCGAGTCAGTTGTTGCTGTGGTCTCAATTGAGGGCCTGGAAGCACTGATGTACGTGTGAAATGTTTTCATACCACAAGCACATTAGCAACTTACTTGATACCAAGCACAGAAAAAAGAAAGCCATCCTGTTCATGCATGTCCTTGTTTTCCTCTTTTTTGTGCTATAGTAATGTGAGCGTGTTGTTGGCAGACAATTTGATGTCAGGTCTTTCTGTGATTCTTTCTTAGTGCTCAACAGGGTGCCAATAGACTAAAGCCATCCAGCAGGAAGAGATTTTTCACATCACACTTGCAGAAGCAAACTACTCCTTACCAAGCAGAGAAAATACCAATAAACATTACATATTCACATTACCCTTTTGTTGTTTAATAAGGGAAAGATGTCCTGGTGATTGCTCAGCCATCAAGCAGGAAAAATTACATCTTCTTTTCTTCTCTTTTTGCTCTTTTGTCAACAGTCTCCTTTCCTCTGCCTTCTGCTGTAAACTAGAGAGAGCATATAGAGAGTCTCAGTAGGAAACATAATGGGAGAATATGAAATTGCGCAGCTCAGTTGCCATTCGCAAATGAAGGCGCCTCTCCTCTTGGATGTGCAGGAGGTTCTTTGTTAGCCAGAATTTTTTCCGTAATTTTCAGAGGCCTCTTTTCATATTTGTGATATGTGTGCTTTCTCCAAACACTCTACTGTGAGATTCATTAAGGAGAGTTGCATGTGTGCAACCTACATTTCCCCTTTGTCTTTTTAGTAGGGTTTTTTTTTTTGCTGTTACACCCAACTCTTCTACTGTGTCGGGTGATACACGGCACTGGTCTGTCTGGCACCTCCCAAATATAGAGTAGACTGAGGAGCTGCTTTTGAAATAACCAATTAGTAAAGTGTGTGTAAACAAAATTATTTGCTTTAAAGTCTCATTTGCTTAATTTCAGTACCACCATCAACTACCATCCTCTCCTCCTCATTACTTACACTAGAGGTTTTGGTTCAGTCTGAGAGAGAATTTTTTCAAGGTTTTTTTACTGCTTTAGTTTGTTTTCTCTATTTTCTTTCCCCCTCTGCAGATGACAGAATCCAGATCCTTATGCAAAATAGCTATGGAAATTCCTCCTTCGTTAGACTTGAAATATCGTTACTAATCTTTAAGGCTACTCATGTTTGCCAACATGAATTTGGCTTAGTTCCTTACACAACACTAAACCACTACTAAACTACTGTTACTATCTTAATCTTTTCAGTATACCAGTAGTCTTAATAAACCAGCAATAACATATACCACCAGTGGAAATGAATACTAGTATTCCAGCAGAATTTCTATTATTTCTTTTTGTTTGTTTCATTCATAGCAGTAAAGAGTGAGGATTGAAACTTGATTTTTTTTCCTTGTACTTACGTACTTATGTCTTATATGTAGGAAATTGTAGATGTGAAAAATAAGACAACATTCCAACAGTGCTGTTCATGATCAGTATTCCAGTATTTTACTTAATATCTCCTTCATGTCACCTCAAATGGGTGAGTTGGGCATCACCTCCATTGCTGACAGACCCTTTAAAAAGTAGGACATGCCTTTAGATGTACTGATGCACTTTTACTTCTGCAGCAAACATAATGTACAGGGTATAGCATATATAAAATTTAACATTCTTCTTGTAACACCTGTCACAAAAGTATCTTGGAAATACATAAGAAACACACTGATCAACTCTAAAGGAGTCACCTTGTGTGCTAGAGTTTTTTTGCTCACTCTAGTTATTTTCCCAATAAATTCTGATAGTAACTTTGGTTAGTATGCTAATAGAGGAAGAAATCATGCAAATATTATATGCACTAGTTTATATTTAGGGTGCTGGGAAGGATCCTTGTGTAGCTCCATATTAGACTACAACCTGATTTCTCTTTTCATTCTGAGATATGAATTTATATGACTGGCTAATCTGGGAAGTTCTAGTAAAAGTTTTCTAATATACTGCTCGGCAAAATAATCATGCCGTATTGAATGAATTCATACATTAGCATGACTCACGCACAAGGCTGAGCAGTGGTACAGTTAAGCCAGCCACTTCCAGTAAACAGATTTCAAAATCTCATGTTTATTTTAATTCTATTTACTATATTGCATATGCATATTTTCATAATTTTCCAAGAAAACATGAATGCTTGCCCCGCCCCCGTCTTTAATTGGCAGATAAGAGTGACACATTCTCAGATGGCTAAAAAACCCCAACTTTCACATGTAGAGTCATATTTTTCTGAAATTACATTCCTTTACTGAAGTTAACTTGAGTTACAGTGTTGCTTCCAATTGAAAGCTTCACTGCAAGCAAAGACCTTATTTAATTTCTTAAGTAAATTAAGGTTGTATCAGTAATATAGAAGATTAAGAGTCCGGTAAGAATGCATCATTTAGGTATTAGTTTGTAACGTGGTTGTTTCACTTGAAATTAACTCTACTAGAGTTATTTAGATCACTTCTGTAGAGAAGTTGTAGCCCAAATGACTAGTCCTGGATGACCTAAAAAGCCAGGGATAGAAGGGAAAACACATTCTCTTGCTTAAGAGTGTGAATTAAGAATCTTAACCAGTGATTTGGTGTAAGCCTTCATAGCAGGAACTTGTATGGTGGTTTTTTTTGATGGGTTTTGGCTATCCAACAACTTTCAAGACTTCTCTTACTAGCAAAATGAGGAACAATTCAGTAGTTCCTTTTGTGCTAAGAACTGATAACTCTTGTGAAGCATGAGGACAACAGGAGAAAGGACAGTAACAAGTAGCCTAAGAACTATGCAAGCAAAATGTGCATGTGAGAAGTGGTTTCCATGCTAAATATATACAATGATTTATGATATGCTTATAAACTCATCCTTACAAATTATTTTGTGTATATTATCCTGTTATCTTTGCATGCCAGAAACTCAAAACGGGTGAAGGACTTTCTTATAGCAGGAACCACATCAGATTAGGAGTGGTTTGAACTAGCCAGAGGCAGTGGTCCTTAACTCCCAAGTTCCAGAATTTACCTAAGGTGGTTTATGAGAAGCCAGTTGATGAAAACTCTTCCTTGGGTGTGTTATCTGCTGAGGTAGTTGTCCACACTTCACCTGTCAGTAGCCAGTGCTTCTGTATTGCTCTTTCATTTTCAGACATATTAAAAATTTATCACAAATATTTAAAGAAGAAAAACGCATTGACTTTTCTTAGAGCAATTTGTTAATTAACATCAAAGAGATGAAATTTGCCTTGCATTGCCTGGTGAGTGGCATTCTTCCATCGTCCTGGTTGCTATGGCAATGAAGGAAACTCGTTTGTTCCGGGTCACTCCTAAATTTGCACATGAAAGCATTAGAGATTACTGCTGTCTAATCAAGTTATATGGAAAAGTTTAAAGGGAGGTACAACGTTTTTCAGCCAGCAACCCTCAACAGAATAAAACACAATAGCTGAGAAAAAGGATTATCTTGTGCTTTTAAAAACATAGTAGGAAAGTTCAAAATGGTATGAAAGCTTTTTTAGCCAAACATCTTGATATTTTAATGCTATTTTCTAAATGAGGAATGTAGAATCACATTTCTAATAGAGAATTAGTGTATGCATTGCTCAACTCCAAGGCTGGATTCAGCATAATGAATAAGGCATGTGCTGTGCATTCGTTAAATGATTTCACTTCTGAACTCTGGAGTCTTTTGTGTCACATCCTTGGTATCACATCACTATTGTAGTGCAAAAAAAAAAAAAAAAAAAAAAGTGTAACTCTGAATATGAGTTAAGTTCTCAGAGGCAAAGAAGTTAGGTCTGAGACTGAACTTACAATAGGAGCCTCAGGAGAAGGTCACATCTTGCTACAGATACTTGTTGGCAGCAGAGTCTAAATGCAGCACACGAGGCTATATCTTGTCCACGTGTTTGTATGTATTCTGCAGTGCTTTAAGAAATACCAGATGCATAGCATTGTAGGAACTACTATTTTTTAATAAGCTTGTATTTTCATGTATGAGTTAGGGGGTTTTTTCTCATTTTTTTTTACCATTATTTATTTTTGTTGATTATTTGATTTTTGTCACTTGCAGTTTCCAAATAATAGATCATTCATATGAAATGCTGTTTACATGGAAGAGTCTAGCACCTTAACAGCAGCTATGCAAACAGGTCCTTTACTGAACAAACATTAAGTTACCTTAATTTTTAATATTTATGATTTAACAGTACTGTTCAGAGATGGCAACTGAAGAAACATAATGAGTTCTTCAAGTTACCTTTTATATTCAATATAAACAAGCATATAGCATCCTGTATCTTAATTATATATGAGGGTATTCTTGATATAAAATAGCATTGTTGTCATGGAAGCAATCAAGACTCAGCAACAAGGAAACTGTGTTTGATTGACCGAGGCTGTTTTCAACAATACGAAGTGAAAAAAAATCCGTTTTAAAGTTACTGCTGAAGAAATGTATCTGCTTGAATTATGGGTTATTTTTCAGCGCTAAACCGGAATTTTTCAGTAGCAGAGCGAAGTATAAGATTTTGTGATGGTCCGAATTAGTACTGTGAAAGCATAGATGGAGGCTATATATCCACTTATGTCCTTGCTAAAGAGGGATTAACTATAGTAGCAGAACGTCGAGGTACACATCCATGGCTGTTGATATATGAGGAAGGATCCAATACAAATGATATCTGAGTTACATGCATTCATTAAGTTTATATCATCCCATACTGTTGATTTTCTTGATTCTCTTTCTGGCATGTGGTTCTCAGTCTGGAATTTTTACATGCAGTTTTCCCCTTGGAACAGAAATTTGCTTATGTTCTATGTTAGTCTGTCTGATCTACTTGTCTGTTCTAGAGCCTGGATCCAGATACTTGACAATATTAGAGGAGTGCAGTCTATAAACATGATGGAAAATGTTCGTATGTGTGAGAGTCTGATGAATTTTTTCATGTCTCAGATGAAATACAAAGTTATGACTTAATCACATACTTTGTAGACAATTTATTATTTTTTGATCAGGTGTGTCCTACTTTCTATGCAAAGGTTTATAGCTTCCTAAGTTCCTAGGCTATAAGGTATAAGGTCATTGGGCATTGGAACAGGCTGCCCAGGGAGGTGGTTGATTCGCCTTCCCTGGAGGTGTTTAAGGCACGGGTGGATGAAGTCCTGAGGGACGTGGTTTAGTGTTTGCTAGGAATGGTTGGACTCCATGATTCGGTGGGTCTCTTCCAACCTGGTTGTTCTGTGATTCTATGATTCTATGAATATAAATTCATCTGGGATTGCATATATAGTCAATATAGGTATCTATTTTCCTCACATTTTCCTGCTGACAAAATATACCATTGTAGACAGCTCAGCAGCCTAAATGCTGCCGTTCTGCTCTGCACTGAGGGCTCTCGGAAGCAAATGGCTGGTAGCTCTTATCTCTACCCTGCATCTCAGAGCAGGGAGGTAGTTAAACATAGCTGCTCTCCATTACTTTCCAGCTTGTCTAGCCATCACTTCAATATTGTTGGGTTCCAATACAGGGCAAAAAGAGCATTTTACTGAAGCCAATACTAATCTTTTCAGCAAAGTGATTAAATGTATGTTTAAGTGTCTGGTTAGATCAGTGTATTCAATATCACTACTGACTCTAGCAGAGCCATAGTTAATCCGCAGGTGATAATATTTATATAGAAGGAGATTTCTGACTCGTAGTTCTAAAAATAAAATTCTAATTAATAGAAAAGAAGAAAAAAAAAGTAAAATGGAAGGTTAGCTATATACATTTTTCCCTCAAGGTTTACTGATGGTATTTTTCATCTAACAAAAACCCTAAGTAACACATTACTCATTTTTTAGAACTCTTTTTTTTTTTTAATTACGTATAAAATTGCAAACAAGGCTGATAAAATACTGAAGAAAAATTCACAAACATTATTTGAATTCAAGAGGCCTTCTCTGTTCTTCACCTTTATTGGCTGTTTTTAAACTGCTTTCTCGGGTGGAATGACTGCTCTTTGTACAAAACCAGTCCAAACCACTTATAAGCAAAGCTATTTGCACATGAGTAGGCGTATTTTCTGTTCTTCAGTTTAAAAGTGTTTTGTCTACACCAGGAACAAAAGTGATACCATCATTTTAGCTGACCAATTGCACATCATGAATAATACAGAGTGAAATAAATAACTCATCAGCAACTCTGATGCTGAGATATGTTCTCACCCAGAGTCCACTAATTGTGATCTGATTCATATAGAGTAGCCTGCTTATAAATGTGTTGTGAACAGCAAAAGGAATACATTCTCAACCAACAGTATTTTCAATAATTTTCCCAGTCTGTCATGATTTTTCATTTCAATTCAAAATCCAGCTCCTTTTGCTGTATCCTACTTTGATCGGAAATGATAGAATTAATTTCTTTCCTCAGTCAGATTTTTAAAAAGCATCCATTTCCTAATTCAGCTTTACAACAAATCTCTCTGTTGGTTGCTTTTCAGACACACCAGCAAAACAGTACTTTATGAAAATGAATTATCAGAAAGACTAGATATAGATTCTCAATGTGGTCCCTTTCTTTGACTTACTGAAGGGTGAAGAAGAGAAAAGCATGCTATATTCTCTTTAGCCCTCTCACATCCTTCAACTATACAATTTTATGTAATAAACAACTGGAATTTTTAAGAAAATGTTATGGTTATAAACGATGCAGAACCATTGCATTATGTTGTGTTTTCATTTTTGTCACAGAATTGTGATTCTGCACTCAAAATTGAGTATAGAACAGACATATTGATAATTTAATAGGAGATGAAAATAGTATATTTCTCCTAAACCAGAATGTTTAAGCAAGAATCATTATTTAAGTAATGAATTCTAGAAGATAGATTGTGAAGGAATGGGACCTGAGAAGCTTCCTGAACAAATAAAGAGCAAAAGAGATGAAAAAGTTATTAGGAAGAGAAGTGGGTTTGGAAATGTAAGGAACAGCAGGCTGACAGCTGAGGACCCAGGCTTTCCTAAAAAGTAGCCTTCCACATGTGGCTTTTTGAACACTTATATGGGAAAACAAGTGTGGCCTGAATGCCATCTCCTTTCTCTCTCCTGCTATGTTCCATAGTAGCAGGACATGGAGAAGTTTAAGATAGGTGGGGTTGGTCTTTTGGGGATCATTCACAGCACCTAATGATAAGAGACTTAGCAGGTGGATCTTCAGAGGATGCTCAAGGATCAGTAGAATGCAGTAGGTTCCTCCAGAGGTCACTCGGAGTATCAGTGCTTAGCTCCTCTTGCACTGAAGTAGAGTGACCAAAACGTATCTCCACAGGAATTACTTTAAACATTTCAGGCTCCTTTCAACCCTATTCCCTCTCCCCTTTGTCCATTTCCAGAGCAGTTTTCACAATGTCAGTGTGTACCTATAGTCAGAACAAAGAATGAGAGGATGTGGAGACTTGGTTGCTGTGCTGAACAACACCAGCCTCTGCTTTCCTGTCATTGCCCCCCTCCAGCTGGAGCAGCCCAGAGTCATTTCATCTTTCCCATATAGATGATAATGTTCCCCACACTCATCCTGTTCTGAAAATAAAATGAAGTACGACAAGTAATGTTTAGAGAGACCTTGGTGGCAAGAGACAGGTAGAAATGTAAAGGTTTCTATTTCTTCATTACTGTTACAAAGCTAGTAGAGGTTTGAGGCAATGTGAAAGTTCATTCCTAAAGGGGAAGTGCTCACATCCCAAGCCTCAGGCTACAGTCAGATATAATTAACATCCTTTGACAGTCTCAGAAGGGAGTTCAAAGACCGTTTGAGCTGGGAAGGTTTGAAAAACCCTGTTTCTGTTGCAGCTGAGATCTTCAAGGCTGAGGCACTTCACTGAGACAAGTATGGAGAACTCAACATTGCTGCTCTCTAAGCTTTTACCTATTCTGATGATGATCTGGATACTGGGGACAGTGACTATGGAATCTTTAGTAGCCTTAAAAAAAAACAAAACAAAACAAAAAAAAAACCCACAGCCCTCTTTCCCTAATTTTTAGTTAAGTATTAAAAGAGTAAAAATGTTCCATATAAATATCAAAAGCATAAGAACATTCGCAATTCTTACTTAAATTAGTTTTGATGCTCTTAAAAGGAAATTTAAAAAAAAAAAAAAAAGCTGAGGAAAAACCCCAGAAACAGCACTGTCTTACAGCATGAAATCTTTCTGGCATTGATGGAGCAGTCTGTTTTCCATCCCTCCCAGTATTCATTGTTTGTTCCAGATTCGTTACAGTAATATTGCTTTTTCCACTGCTATATTGTTGTGATGAATGCATGCGTATTTTCTGCAGCCCTGAATTTTGGCTTCAAGGAATTGATTTAGACTGGTATTTTTCACAAATAAGCTATTATAAGAACTTCAGAGAGAGAAAATAATTTTAGCTTTCAAAATGAATTGGCTGCTGAGATCAGGAGCTGGAAATGTAAGGTATGGCACCTTGTAGTTACCCTGGGCTTTTGAGGTCATGTGCAGGCATAGAAGTGAGAAGAGGCTTGACTTCCAAAGATGCTGGAGTTCCTCAGAGTAGTTAGCATTTCTGGTAATTATGTCTGGTTTATCTCTAATGTTTATTTAAGGACTGAATTTTAGCTTTTGCAAAGATTTAATATTCAATTTAATTTTTGAAATTAAAACCTAACTTAGTTGTTTGGTTTCCTCTAAATGAATTTTGTGAGACATACAAACGTGTCCAAAATGCTGAGAAAACTGCAATATTCTCTAGTAGCTGTTTACTTTCTTAAACAGTTATTTTCCTGATGAAAATCAGGTGGACTGTCCAGTTTACTAAAGGTAAATGAATTAAATTACAGAACGTAATCACTAATGATTTTCTGATGTTTCTTTTAAGTGTTTGATTATACATCAGACCAGTAAGAAATCAAAACTGAAATCAAATGGAAAAAGAAATATAAGGGAGTACTGTGAAATGACAACTGTTGCTACACGCAAATGTACTGCATGTGTTGAATTTACTGTCTACAAATTTCCTGACTTAAGTTACGTATTTCAGTTACTTTCCTTTCCTTAGTTCATTGGTCTGAAAAGTAGAAGTAAAGCATCCAGCTTCGCATAGTGAGAACAAGAATCAGGAGTTACAAAATACTGCACTAACTTTTGAATTACTTCTAACGACCACATAGACACGCACCGTTACAGAGGTATTCTCCAATTTTTTTCTCTGCTCAACTCATTCCTAATGAAAATTACTAAAAGCGCACTTGTGAATGATAATAAAATACAATGTACTGTTAAGAGCTAATCCAGTTAAATCTCCATTAGACCCTGTAATTCTATCTATTTGTCATTCACGCAAAAGCAGATTTTACTGGCATATCTTTTAAAATGCCTCAGGTTTATTTTGCACTCTTTCTTAACCCATAGCTTCGGAATAAGGAAAGAAAAATGCTGGTAATGTAGACCAAAATGAAATGTGTTTGTTTCTCTCAGCTTTTTTCTGTACCGCGTGGCTCACAAACTGCTATGTAGTTGGCACTAAATCCACATGAGAAAGTAGAGTTATATTGTGAAATGGCAGCAGTTACTGCAGCATGGTTTCAGGACAAACTCACAGCTGTCAGCTTTTGGATCAGTCAAGTGTGGAGTTAGTGCAGGGAAAATGTTTAGCCTCAAGGGGGAGAAAGCCAGCTGCCATGTCCATTAGCACCCTTTGTTGACCATCCAAGAACACCAGCCCCATCCAAGGCAGCTTTTTCCCAGCTCTCTCTGCTGGAGGAAATTGTTGGAAGATGCCCAGTATGTGGGCATAGAATGGCATGGGTAATAATAAGGGAGAGGTAGAAATGCTTTTAGACACTTAGGTATAGGTTGCTTGGTTCTCTAGATATCTTCTAGCAGAGACTTAACTTGCACCTGTCCTTTTAAGATGAAAGGGATTATGAAAGACAACAGAAGAAAAGACAGTTAGCCTTTTGCCTTTCATGGAAAATACAGAAAAAATAGGCCCCTCAAAAGGATAATCAACAAAATGTGCTAATATTTTGAGCCAGCACTTTCAAAATCCTCAATTAATTTTGGGGCCGAGGATATTGGGTGCTCAATCTGAGCACTCCAGCTGCACTTGAATTAACAGAGAGCGTAGATGGTTGGGATCTCCTAAAATGAGATCCCAGCTGTTTCTGGTTGACAAGTCTAAAATTAGTAATCACTTTTGATGAATTTATTTTAAATTAAAAATGAGGTGCTTTCATTCATTATTTGTACTATATCATAGCACTTCGGGGCCCAGTCACCAATCAGGACCCCACGTTATTCAGTACAGACAATGAAAAAAAAGAATTGTCATTGTCCCAGAGATCTTAAAGGTTAACTATAAAACTGTGATAAGAAACCAAGTGAAGGGCACAAGGATATTATGAGACATGATCTATCAGTGTTGTCTCAACATAATCAGCAGCTGAAGGACTAACAACTTCTTGACTGTTAGTAAAAATAAATATATAAGAAATATAAAGGGTAAGGATTTAAGGGATGATTGGAAGGGAAACAAAACAGCAACTCTTTTGGGTTACCCGTCAATCTATGCACCTCACACTCACTGAGCATACACTGCTGTAGCTGGAACGGAGATTTATTTTTATACCTGCAATGGGATAGATATCTCTGTGTATAGTATTTCAATACGTAGTAATACCATTTGGTTTTGTTCTTAAAATATTCTTCCCTTTATTTTTGTTGCTATACCTGCTGGGACTATAAGCAACAGATGAATCATTATTTCAATACAGATTAAAGTTGTTGAATCAAAGGTGGTTGATTCACCTTCCCTGGAGGTGTTTAAGGCACGGGTAGGCGAGGTCCTGAGGGACGTGGTTTTGTGTTTGATAGGAATGGTTGGACTCGATGATCCGATGGGTGTCTTCCAACCTGGTGATTCTATGATTCTATGATAAGGGAAGACGGAGAAATCACTATTGATGTCCAGATGAATATCACCTGATGAAAATTCTCGCCTTTAAGAGTTAAAAGAAGTACTAAGTAGAAAAAGATACAGTTAACACTGTGACAAAAACTCACATTTGTATTTTGTACTAATTTCCTCATATAAGCTTGAGAGAGAGACTGAGTGTGTTTGTACGTAGATGTATCTTTTCCTGTATTGGGTGGATGGATGAAAATAAAACATACAAGGAAACACCTGAGTACTTTGTTCTCCTCTTGTATGTGCACTGCTATTATTCCTTCACTAATTCTTATTATAAGACCGAAGCATTGTGTTTCCGTCTGTGAAAAAAAAAATGCCATTGTTTAAGTAAACAATGTAGAGACAGGAAATTGTTTGAGTCATTACAGAATGATGTATACACGAAGAACAAAATCCTTAGCAGGTAGTTTGAGTGCAGTTATGTCAAGTGTCCCTAGCACGGATGGTGCATCCACAGTGCTCTAAGTACACAGTAGATAAAGAGTATTTATGTGCATACTTATTCATGGCAGAAAGAGAAATTGTATTGACAATGCAGACAAAGAATTTTTGAAGAGTTATTTACTATTTGCTGGAGTATAGGAGTAGTATAAAACCTTCTATAGGATAGTGAATGTATATGCTCACCGCTTCTGTCGACATTTTTACTTTTTCATTCATTTTTGTTTATGAGACCGAGCCAAAATCCTGAATCTGATCATCATATTTGGATGAGTCCAGGAAGCAGATGTGGATTTTAGCATTCAGATATATCCTTGCTATCTGACTGGATGTCTGCTGGTTATTTTTTCTAGTTTTAATCACTTCCTCTAGTACATGACATATTCTTGATCTAGGCCACCAACATGTTTCCATCTTGGCATTAAGCAATAAGGAATTACTCCTCTGTGTAGGTGCAGGTGCAATGAAGAATTATCCTGACTGGTGATGGCTTTCTAATTGAAATGAGAGAATCATAGAAGGTTGAATGAATCTGCTAATAGCTGAGAATATCCCCCAAAATATCCATGTGAACATCTCACAAGAAATGTTCTCCCATGGACCCCAAGAGAGAATTTTTTAAATCTGGAAGTTTCTTGTACAGCTTCATTTAAAATATTATATTTCCTTCAGACTTTCTTGTCTTCTGCAGGACCCTCTTGCCCTGAAAACCTTTCTTATCCTCCTACACTCCATATTCAGCTTGTTCTTGATTACAGTTATTTCACCACTGTAAGAATTCTACTTCCAAAAATACATATGAAAGCTTTTATTTCTGTGCTATTCAGCAGAAAATAACCACAGCATGGAGGCCACAGTAAATTGTGGATCTTGTTTCCTGCCTCCTTGCATTAAACAGTGAAGAACTAAGGCCACCAAACCATTTCCATGCACCTGTGTGTGTATCTCCTCTGGAGACCTGACATTGAGCTTTCTCTCGCTAATGAGCCCTTCCAATTGATTTACAAAGATTGGTCGTCTCCACACTCCAAAACAATATTTTGTCTAATTAGTCAAGCAAAACCAGACAATGTCTTTCACAATCACTTCCAGTGAGGAGCTTGTGTTACTAAGAGGAAAGAAAAAGAAATGAAGGGAAAAGCAGTTCTGGCTCTAAATCCCTTGCTTTCACAAGCAAGAGGATAAAAATAATTTGAAATCATTTTCTTCTAGATATCAAGCCTTTGCTTGCAGTTATGGGCAAAGAACCTTGAGCCAGTCTTAAAATGTTTCTAGGAATACTTACCAGGACCAGCTGATTTGATCTATTCCCCAGAATTTCTGGAGGAGACACTAATCTGGATTATTCTCCATTCATGGACAAGGGAACAATGATTAGCTACAACTTTAAACTGCAGAGGGGCAGGTTTGTTACTTGATCTTTTTTTCTTTTTTTCTCTTTAATTACTATTTCTAGAATTGTCAGTAGCTGCTGATTCAAGGACTGGTGGTGTTACAGAGTTTCCCAGTAGGACTGAAAGGATACATTCTTCATCCTTGATTTATAGGGAGTGGTTGTTACTAGCTCAAAATAGACCAGTTGTTAAAAACAGGACAATGTGTCAATAACAATTGTTTGGGGAGGCGGCAGTGGGAGGGTTGGCTATTCAATCAGCTCTAACAGCATATGTATGCTTCTGAAACTTTAAGATATCGATATTTTGCAGCAGTAAAATGGAAGTGATATTTTTCTCTATGGAATTTACTTTTTGGCAATTTCATAATAATGGATGAAAGTTTTTCCTCAGCATGGGTCTGAAGCATCATTGAAGCCCAGTTTTAAGAGTGCAAGTTTGATTTGAGATGTTTGTATGTCTTAGTGCGTGAAGAAATTTTGTGAAAGGTCATTTGTTTTATTCTACTTGCATCATTTGGAAATATTCAGTTAGTCACCTTTGGAATGTGGTGAAGACTTCTCCCTATTCTGCAAATGTTTACCAGCCTTTCCAGAAAGTTTATATACTTGTCAGCCTTACTCCAGTTTAGCAATGCTTCCCCAACCCTCGCAGTTCTTTCACGACACGTCTACTGGTCTGTATTTCAGATGCCATTTCATGCCGTAGATGCCACGACAATGCAGAGGGGGTGTTGAATGAGGCTTCTCTGGACTCCAGTTTTCTGCATGCTTTGTTCATTGTTTTGATGGATGAAATCAAATGCGTGGTTTTTTGGTTTTTTTCAGAAAGGTCTTGTAATCTGATTTCTAGATTTGTGTGTAGAGATAGGTCTTTAATTACTCCTGTGCAAGAGGATGAATGACTAGTGTATTTTGGCAATCCATTCAGTCTGGGTTTAAAAATTTAGGAAACAAGAATGTACAAATTCACTTGGTAGCTCCTTCCAGTGATTAATTGATGTTAATGTAACTTGTCATTGGATTAGAAAAAAGAAGATTCTGACATGACTATAATAGGAAAATTCTCAGCTTCAGAAATGATAGGTATTACATTGTGTTTAATTTTCCCTTCATTTCTGACTTCAAATTTGCTGATAAAGTGAATAGGAATAGGTTCAAGTATTTCAAGTCTGACAGCTATTGTGTTTACTAGCAAAGCAAGAGGATGGTTGTGTGAATTTCTTTTTGTTATTTTAATTTTTGGATTTAGGTTTTTGGGGGGTTCATTTTTGTTTTCTGTAACAGGAGTGATAGAACTGATACTTGGGGGATGTGTGTGTGGGGGGGGGGGGGTTATGAGCTCATAGACATGTTTTCAGTACAAGGATGCACACAGATACCAACACAAGATGTATATTTAGGAAACTGCAGTTTCCGTAAAGAGTCCTTTGAGATTTCAAAATCTAAGCAGGGTGTTTCAGGTAATGTTTAGATAATGAACTAAGTCTTTGTATGAGATAAATTTCACTGCCAAAGATGTGGAACTCCAGGTGGAACTACAGTACACATCTTGGAGTGTTTAATACATAAAATAAAAAAGCTTTATTGTGTCATTTGGAATTTGGATAAACACCATCCCGATGTTACAATTTATTGCCTTAAATTTGACGATACCTTCCTTACAGACTGTTAATTTTTCCATTTGAGTGAAAAATACCATGTATTTCCCCAATTGAAAACCTGTGAGACCAAACAATTTTGTGGATTTATTCATCTTCTCATCTTTTAATAATTTTCTTGCTGCTGTAGAAAAGATGGTAATATAATGGGCAAAACATTATGGGGAAAGCATATAAAATTTCAAATGGTGATAGAAAACCCCTGAGGAAAAATATTTCCATCACAAAGTCTTCCCTTTTCAAGGGATCTTTGAAGTTTGTCATAGGATTCCACATTCAAAAATCTTCCTGCTTTGTTTCTCTTTTAAATTAATCATTTGAACATTTTGGGGGGCTTCAAATGTTTACTGTGTGATTATTAAGACACTGAAGTACAGAAGACGACTCATGAGGCTACATATTCACCCTCATAGCCTTTTTAGATTTTATTTTGACAAACCATCAATTGGAATTTTTAATTCAAACTATTCTCAAATGTTACAGCATTTTTACACAGTATATTATCAAAGTATCGAGTCCTTTGATAAGGGTAATTAAACATGCCAAGTTTGTTTCCATAGCCCTAAGTCTGCAATTGCTTAGTCTTTCATTATGTTACACGACTGACTTCAGCTTACTCTGTTTATTTACAGCAGAGCCAATGGCAAAGCTCCCTCCAGTTGTAAAAGGTGGTATATTTATCATCAGAGCTAATAATAAAGAATTATTTTGGAGTAGATAATAAAACTGTGGACATTAGAAAGTGCAGTCATAGAGAAATAAATGTCAGTGTTAAATTGATTATTGATGAGAGTCGTCTGGATTGAACAAGTGTTTTGTATGTGCCCTTTATTTAGGAAGAAACAAGAACAAATGCAAAGGGCTTTTCAAATGCTTTTTACTTTTTAATAAAATTTCCCATGGTATAGGCTTTGTGGATTTTAATGTAGTTTAACCATGGGTTTGGTGAGATTTTACAAACCCACATTTGCCACATAGAGTGTCATGACCTTCATCTCCTAAGAGAACCTGAAAATGCCAACCCAAGGAAATACTCACTTTTGTATGATCTCCACTGTTGATGGGGGAAATGTACTTCAAGTTGTAGCCATCCTGCAGACAGCTTCTGCACCCAGTAAGTATGTTTGACTGTGGGAGAAAAGTCGCATTTCAAGTACTGACCCCTGGTAATAAGAATACATCTCTATTTCGAAAAATATTGTAGTTTGAAACAGAACCCATGTGTTATGCCAGTGGGATCATTTCCTCTACCCTCAAGTTGGCATTGAGTAAGGTTGGTTTCTTCTTTTTCTAGCTAGGGAATAAAGAGGAAATCTCTAATATTCTACTGTCATTTTGGTTTCGCGGCATAATATCTGTTTTGTGACACGTACGTCACTGATTCTTTTTATTTTCTTTCTCTTTGTCTGAGAGTGCTGGAGTTTTCCTCTGTTGTGCCCTTGATTCTGTCATTGGACTACATCTTAGCAGAAACTTCAATTCACAGAGCAAGGTCCTTTTTTTTGTAGATTTGTGTAAAAGTTAACAAATCATACAAGTGTTTTAATAAAGGCAGTAGTGATCGCTCAGGAATAAGCTAACTTAATGCCTGTGCCAGAGAGTGCATTAACTCTAGTCAAAAATAAAAGCATGTGAAATGGCATGCTACTGACATGAACTGATTATGATAATGCCTAGTACAAATTTTTGAAAATCAGATACTATAAAAATATACCATTAACTTTATGTTAATAAAATATTTTGCTTGATGCCTTTTAAATTATTCATTTGAAGTAGTCTAAAAATATTAAAGAACTCTTATTATCATTCAATTTACATGATTACTTTAAGTTCACTTTTTTTGGTTTAACATAAACAGAGTATAAAATTCCCATCAAGCTTTCTGATATTTAAAATGTATCATTTTTATGCAAAAATTGGAGCCTGTTAGGATGTTAAGGTTGTCATTAGTATAAATATAACTTCAATTTCTGATTCAAAACAATTTTACACATAGAAATGACTGCGTTTGCTGATTTGACTCATTATTTCTGCTTTGATTATTCATGTTCTCTTTTGCAAAACACAGTTTAAAAAAATAAAATCTAAAAAGCTCTATAAATTGTCTTAAAATACGATTATGAGCATATGCAGGAATCAAGGTAGCCATGGAAGGAGACATTTGGCTTATTGAATATGCGAGTTGTTATTTTTTTTAAATAAACTAAGCTTCGTATGAACAGTGGTGTTAATCCAAGTACAAGTAAGGCACTTTAGGACTCTCCAAAGCAATTAAAGGGAAGCAAATCTCTTTTCTTGAGATGGAAGCCTCTACCTGCCCTTGCAGGAAGGCCGAGTGACCTCTCCGTGTGATTTACCGGTGGCTGAAATATGGAGAAATGTTACCTGATCCTCCACTGTCTCCGGTCTTGTGAGATGACAGATCCGAACAACTTTCTGACCTTTATGATCGCTGCTGAATCTCAGAAGCAGCAGCAACTTCTAGAGCCTCGGATGATTGTTTTGTTTCCCCTTATCCATTTCTGTTTGGCTGTTAAGCCCGTTTCCTTTGACTTTCCTCTGCAAAAGTATACTCTCAGCACTTAGTTTTATGGTGATGAGGGGGAATTTTATTCGGCATTTCCTATGGAGAGCTGTGTGCACAAAGGATTGCAAGACTGGGGAGATAAACCTTGGCAGCTGGAATAAGGCCACAAAATGACTGAGCCAGCTTTTCAGTCATTCACAAGGGATATGGCCTGAAATCAAGTCAGCCCTGGATTGCCATCAGCCAGCATATGCGGGGGATTCTCACAGCTGCTGTGCTCAAGCCTTGTTTATTGTAGGAGGTCACAGAAAATAGATGGTTTCATTTCTTATTGCTAAGAGTCATCTCCGTTTTCTGTGCTATAGACTTAATCCACACCAAAGCCACTCTGGCTGAGAAACACTAGACAGTGTTATTTCCCTCTGATTAGCACTTTTTCCCAAATGGTTGTTTAATCTCCATATCTAGGTTAATTTGAAATAACAACTGAGAACACAGAGGCCTCGAAGAAGAAAGGAAATATATTGTAATGTTTTGCTAAGAAGCAATCTCAAGAAAGTAAAGACGTTTGCACGGCTCGTCTAATTTGCATGAGTGCCATGCTGTCCTAAGCCCTCTCTTTCTGGAGTTACTGTGAAAAATGAGGAAAGTTAATATTATGGGAATTTTGCAGGTAGCCCTAAGTCTCTAATTTTAGGAACGTAGCTTGTGTAATTGGCTGTGTGTATACTCCAGGGCAGAAGAGGAAGATGATTTTGAGGCAGTTTGGGGAAGCCTAAGTAAAGTCATCTCTAAGTTAAGGCTCTTTCCCCCTATTTATTGCTGTACAGAGGACCCAATTGCTAATTTAGATGTTTCTGTTGGGTATAAGATTAGTTAGCCTAAACGTTCCTCACTCCCCTTGTCACAGTATAGCCTTGAAGCAGAGTTAGAATGCCTGATTTTTGGAGCATCTTGACTGATACTCTGGGAAGTTTGTTAGTGAAAGAAAAGTTCATTTGTTTGACAAAGGTGTTTTCTACATGAAACACTTAAAGTCCAAAGATTTCATGAACATGGGTACTTTAATGTAATAATTCATTTCTTTAAAGCTTTTGTTACCTCTGGAGCTTGCAGAGTGGAGAACAAAGCAATAGCAATAAGCACTGCAGATTATCCTGTATGCTTTCCATGTAATTACGTTGTGTTTCTCTGGTTAAAATGGTAAATGACTGCTGGGTTTGATGGCAGCCTGTACCTCAAAGGTGTCATCTACTATGACATAGCTTAATTTAGAACTGCAAGATTTAGAAAGAAAATTTTTCCTCTGACTTTTCAATACAGAAACTTTAGTAAAGGTTGGTTTTTTTTTTTTTTTTTTTTTTTTTGCCTAGATACAATTATACAGTCATATAGGTAAGGAATTGTCAGTCAAATGCTTGATGGAAGATTTAACATAACATTGAGGATTTGAAAAGACTTGTTGGAGGTATAACGGTTAATCATTTTTCACTGCTTGGCATGACTGCATTCCTGGCATTCTTGAGTTCCATGGCTTCATATGCTGTGTGGACATCAGTCTGTCACAACAGCGAGGAGGCAAAGTATGTTTGGTGCCCACAGCAGCAATAACTTACACGAAGTTGCAGAAAGAAAAAAATGTAGCCTAAAACCTCTTCCATGTATTAATTCCTAACAGAAGAGTTATAAGTAGGTTTATGTCATATACTAGGCTCTGAAAATGATAAAGCCTGTTGGAGATGTTTTCTTCCTTTACCATGCTAAGTCATCTTGTGATGCGTAAGTATCAGGTCATGTGAAACAAACAGGTGAGGCGACAAAGTGGCCATCAATTCCACAGTGTGAAACAAAGTGGTTTTCTTAAATTGCCTTTCATTTAACCTTGTTAAATGTAGTGATATGGAGAAAAAGAGCCTCCATTATTCAGTCTTTTATATAGAATCAGGCTAATTTTTTTCTGTAATGAAATTCAGGACTGAGCTATTAGCTGCTACCATAATTGTAGAAATTGCTTGAAATGTGACTGTGCTACTTGTGACCATAAAATCAACTCAGTGATGATTGATTAATAGGTATATAACAGAAGTCTAAGGAATCAGCCAAAGAGAAGTGCTATGACCTACCAGGCATGTGTCAATATAGGTCTTCTTTCTCACAAAATAACACACCTACTCTCCAAATGGACACTTCATGAAAAGATGAGTACGACTTAGGAGTTAGGAAGAATGTTATAAATTCTTGAAATGAGAATTGAAAACAAGCACTATGTGAGCACAATAGTAAATAGCACGTGAAGGTATTTAAGTGTAATTATTACATAAATGTCTGCATGTATGTCTGTCATATGATAATAGACTACTGTGTTATCATAATAGAGCATAACATTATCATATTTTTTGAATGGCTTGGAAATGGGCTTTTAAAATTACCTTTGTATATAATTGCCTTGATGGGAGCGTGTTATTTAGTGTTATTTAGTTATTTAGTATGTTATTTAGTATTTACAAGTGTTTCTTTTGTAAAATAGTATTCTGTCTAGAATGTCTTATTTAATACAGTTTAAAATGTTTTTGTTTTGTTTTTGTAGATATTTCTTGAGGAGTAAATACTGGACATTAAGAAAAAACAATTCACAGAAAGGGTCACTGGGCACTGGAACAGGCTGCCCAGGGAGGTGATTGAGTCACCTTCCCTGGAGGTGTTTAAGGCACAGCTGGGCGAGGTGCTAAAGGGCATGGTTTAGTGATTGATGGGAACGGTTGGACTCGATGATCCGGTGGGTCTCTTCCCAACTGGTTATTCTATGATTCTATGACTCTTTTGTCTCCTAAATACGTCCATGCTCTTCATTTACAGATACCAGGTTTCAGGGAAGGGTGTGCCACAAAATTCTATTCTCTCCAAATTCTTCAGTGTTAGTTGCTGAGCCGTTGTCTGCCTCTGGGATCTCCTGGGTATCTTGTGTTACTAAATTGACTGAGATGAGAATTTGCCCAAATCACTTAACTTTTCTGAGGAACTAATTATGACAGGTCTTCAGGGGTTCTAGGGCAGGTGCAATCTGCAGGGTCAGAAATGCAATGCATAGGTTGACGATAAACCTCTCTTCTCCCAACAGCCAGAGCGGAGCACTTTCTGGCTAGCAGTTACTCCCTCCTCACCAAGAAACAGGGAAACTTGGGAACCTTCACAGTTCTCATTTGTAATGTTAATTATTCATTTTGGACCCATCAGCAATTCTTAAAAAAAAAAAAAAATACATCATTACAAAAATAAAAAAACCTTCTGCAAAGGATTCTCCTATGTGTTTCTACATTCCATTTTTATCTTATGTTGTACAGATGTTTTTAGCTGAAAGTTAAAAATGGCAAATTTGGCACTTGTGCACTTACTGCGCTGCCTCATACCGTCCATGACCTTACTAGCTGGAGACAAAGCAGGATGTTATGCAACAGAAATGTTTTTACTTTGTGCACTCATTTCTGGCTTTAGGGGGTTTATTAAATGTTTAGTTTCGCTTCCCTTTTGGCTGTAGTTTCTTTGTTCCTTTGTTCTGTTTTTCTTTTGGGCAGCTCTGACAAGACTCAGATGCCAAGGTGTGAAACGTTCTGCATTGTTTTGCAGCAGCATTTCTCTTTCTGGGAGGAATCAGAGTTTGTTTCACTGGCAACTATGAAATCACCACTGGGTCTGTCATGTGCTTAAGATGCAGATGCTTTGCATGAGTTGCTTGTTTCAACTGCATGAAATGTCCCTCTGGACTCTGCTGTGATTCTGAGGAATATATGCACTATCAGTCACATGAAAACAAAATCATGTTTAACTTTTCTGTGACATTAATCCTCACTAGCCATAGGTTTAGTTGTACCATTCAGATGCTTCTTCAGGTGAGGAAAAAAAGATGCACCAGTGGGATGCAATAGTAAGCTATAACAAACCTTTCACAGGCATCATACAGCCTGGTTTAACCTCAGGAGATACCATTGCTGTTAGTCAGGGATGGATGGGAAAGAAAATCCTCACTGAAGTTTATGTCAAGTATCATATCAGGACGGATTTTTTTTTTCTTTCCTTCAATGGATTGCCAATACAAAAAGGCTTTAACTAAATATAATAAACAGTTTTCTCTTTTGCAGTAATTTCTAAGAGATATATTTTCTTTTTCAAAAGAGTATATGTAAAACAGGCTGTGGTGGTCAAGCTAATTTTCCTTAATCGTGTAACCTTTTTTTATGCAGTCATGCTTGATGCAAAAGCCAGAGGCAATGCTGCAGCTTGTTATTGGTGGTTTGTCACTCATCTAGTTTCCCCGGCACAATTTATCTGTATACAAATACAAATTATTGTCATGCCACTAGATATTTTAAATGTCAAAAATCTCTTGTAACCCTGTAGAAGAGTAAAGGCTTACAACGCTTGCATGTGCATCGTGGTTCAGAAAGATCACCTGAAATTATAGTAATATTTCACATAGGAAGTACTGAGTACATTGCGGAGGAGAGGTTATTGTCTTTATGAATTTAAGGCTCATCAAAGCTGTTCAGTCATCACAGCTCAAGTTTAATATCTAATTATTGTTAACCTAAGACACCAGAACATTGTAGTTGGAGTCAGCAGGGCAGGTTTTTTTGAGAAGTCTGTTCATCATTTAGATATTGAAAGAAATGGTCACACTTCTAAGTATTCTCATTATGTGACATATTGACTGCTTTTGAATGTCTGTGTAGAAATGGCAGGAAGGGAACTCCTGAGTGCTGAAGCCTTCTGAAAATCTCTCATTTACTCTCTTATCAAACTTTGAAAAATTTCCCAGATATATGATTTTGTTATTCATATTCATTATTAAGCTGGTGCATAGATTTTTTTTAAATGAATAAATTTTATGCTCTTTCAAGAATAAATAATTCTTGCTGAGTAATATCTTAGATTCCAGAGACTGACAAAGTAAGTGAGTATTAAGGATCTCACTGAAAAAGAGCATCTAATTTGACATGGTCTGAACAGTAGGACAGAAGGCTAGACTGGTCAGCCTCTTGGTAAATAAGTTGGTAAAGAAACTATAGACATATCTGAGCACTTTGATATGTCAGTCTCAAGTTGCAGATGCGATGCAGAAGTTCACCAGTAGAGTTATTTGCATGAAAAAGCAGCTTTGAGGTGAAAAAACTGGAAGGCAGCACTATTGTAATAGTTAGCTTTCCTACCTTAAAGAAGTTACTTTAATCATGTGGCACAACAGTCAAATTGTAAGACTGGGAGTCACATTTGCTCTTCCACTTCTCAGGTTTGCGAGACTCAGCCTGGTACTTTCAGCATCACATATCACCCGTCTGTATCAGAAAGAAAAATGTGTTCAGTTGTCAGACTCCTGTGATGTTCTGGTGAGAGGGTATGAAACCATAGGCCATAGCAAATTACAAGATATGAATGTTACATCTTCCTCTTTCCTCTTTCACTACTTGAAAGACAAGGTTACAAACTAAATAGGAAGAGCAGCTGCATTTTGTTGTTCAGTAAAAAATTCTGACTTGAACTCTTTAGTTTGTGAAAGGGGCGTGGGGCGTAGAAGTCACTTTGAAGTGTTAAGATTTGTGTTCCTGGGGAGTAACTATATGTAAAGGCAGAGCTGTGATATTGGCTTGCTGAGTGCCGCACCACCTGCTCTCCGTGTAAGTGACCTTGGGATTGTAACACAGTCACACAGCAGTAGTCTGACGCTTCAGGTCTGAAACTGTTTGCTGATGGCAGTTTTGTTTTATTTGTGTGGAAATTGCTCAGCTCTGACATTTACAGCATGATTGTTGCTCTGCTTAGATCCTCTTCTGATCTGTTGATCTGTGCTTTCTTCTCTACTGACAAAGTATTCTGTGCTCGTTTGTAAATCCTTGAAATTAGCAAAGCTCATTACCATAATAATTCGGTATAAACTGGACATTCACAAATTGCTGAAAGGTCATGATGACAGTTGGTAAAAATGTGACCCAATCCCCAGTCTTAGCAGCATTCATCTGAAGGCAGAAGTAGCCTGTATACAAGCTCACAGTATGGGCTCACATTCTGAATTTGTGTTTTCCTCTTTCATCAGCAGGACTGGAAAAGTAGCCAGGTTTGGGAAGGAACTGCCTTGCTCAGTCCTGGAGAATGCAGCTTGGGATTCCATCCTACATTCTTCTGGGTGTGAAATACAAGAGGCTGAAATTATCCCACACTAGCTGTGTTCAGCTAATAAGAGTCCTCTGTGCTGTATTCCCATTGAGCTCAAGCATAGGCACCTCTGTCCTGAGGAGGAGTCCCGTCCTTCTCTCTTCCACACCAGACAGAAACATAGAAGCAGATTGTGTAGAAATAAGCCAGCAGTTTCCACATCTACAATAGTTATACTATTAAGTAAAAGAGTAAATCCAAAATAATTTTTAATTGATATGATATTTGATTGATAATTGCTTGCAAAAAGTTGTGTCAAATGCAGACAAAGTTGGCAGTCTCTGAATTTTTCTGATGTGACCCCTTGAAACATTTAGTGGCAACTTAAAATTGTTTTGTGAGCTATAGCCCATGTGTCAGTTGATATGTGTCAGTGTTACTATTCATAATAAGAGATCTATTTTTTCATTTTTGCCAAGAGTAGAACCAGAAAAGCACTCAACAGTGAGGAAGTTATTTCTATACTAACTGGCATACATTATCCTTTCACTTCGTTTCAAGAAGTAAAATTTCTCACTCATAAGAGACGAGTCTGACTTATAAAACCTGTGCTGATCATGACAATAATGCACTGTGCAATACGCAATCAAATATTTTGCTGTAAGTTCTGTTAGCAAAAAGAGATTTGCTTCATTTGTAAAGTTTCAGGCCTAAGACACTACTAATGTTCTCTTAAGAAAAAAACTAATGAAGAGATTCTGTTTGAAATACAACCTGGATTTCTTCAAACAATGTGGAGGGTTAAGATAGTGGGAGAAATGAGAAGTTTTACAGGAACTGTTTACTTATTAACCAAGGCACATAGCCTGACTCGTATACTCTGGAAATGGATCAGACGCACTGGCAATTGATCAAGGATTCTATTGAAGCTTAATATGATTTAGCATTTTTATAAAGGATCTGTCTCATAACTCCTAAGAAGCAGTCATTGATTGCTGCCATACAGGAAAAGAAGAGCCACTCCCCATGAAGGACAAATTAACAGTAACATGCAGAAAATATTGGAATCCATGTTGGATGCCAAGAAGTAAGAATAAGAAAACAGCATGAGTGCATGGATAAGAATTTCTTATTACTCTTTAAATAACACTTTTAGAGCAATTTGGGACTGAGTTAGTTGCCTGACAAATGCTCCCTTCAAATAGTCAAAATTGTTAAGTTTTTTTTTTGTTGTCAATTAAACATGCCTGAATTTTAAGGATAGAATGTATAGGTGAAGAGAAGAATAATTAAAGAATTCATGTACAGAAAGAAGGGGAAAAAATAGAAAACTAGTGCTGAAGAGAGAAAAACTTGCAAGAATTAGATTGAAAATGAACTTTAGCATTCACCATTTTGCCTAGGAACTTACCCTTATTTCCAGCTGGTGTTTTTATTAAAGGCTTTGTGCAGTACAAAACATTGAGAAAACTTGCAGTCTATTTTCCCACTGTTTGTTCTTCCCAATTTAGTAGTTCAGTCATAAACAGAAAAAGATGTATAAAATATCCGTATACTTTAGATACACACAGAAGATGATTGGCAAAATTCTCAAGTAATTTCTATCATCCACCCACACTTTCAGAGGATCAATAAAACTAAGGAAATAAAAGTAGATGTCATTTGAATAGATTCTTAAATAAAAAGAGATTTTTTAATTATATTTTGTGTTAGCTACAAAATTCTTCCTCTGCCCTCAATGTTGAAGTTCATCTGCATATGGTATTGTTATTTCCTTCAGAGAAGATTCTCATCCTTCCAGGAAGAATATGTATTAATTTTTAAAGTCATATTTACAAGTAACCTACATAAGACCTGCTGATGTCTTGAATTTTCATAAAGCATTTGTCTATGTATTACAGATTCATAAAATGTCTAAGTAATTTTAGCCTTAGTATTTGAACATATTGTGGCTAGTCCTGGTGCAATGCATTTTCCACTACAAGTAAGATTCTGCTTGTAAGCCGTGTCCCCCAGATCTCTGAATGCAGTAAACAGGATATTGTCTCCATCAGAAAGACGTTCAACTTCAAAACAAAGTGGATGATAGAGGCCTGCTTGGTTTTCCTTTTTTGGTTTTCCTTTTTTGGTTTTCTTTTTTTTAAGTGTAATAAAATTTCTTATGGTTTACTCTTCATCCACGCCTACTGCTCTTTAGTATTTTAATTTATTTTAAGGTTCCTAAAAATACAGGATTGCAAAATATGCCGAACTTTTAGCTGAACAGAGTAAGCAGAAGTCTCTATTTGAATATATAACTGAATATATACTGCTAAAACAGTAGTAGTCAGATGACTGTAATAGCCAAAAATCACTTGTGCAGTTACAGTTCATAAAGTCCTGGTCATCTGATGAAGAAACCTTCATCATGAACTCAATACAAGTGGAAACTAAGCTGTTTCACCTTGCTAGTCTTTTAAATGCACTTTAAGGAAGCATCTGCTCTTATAACTGGTATCAGAGTTGAATAGCCACCTTCATGTATGTTCAGTTTCTGCTCAGTATATTCACTCAATATATTTGAATGTGGTATATATACATAGTAAGTAAACTGTTTATCATTTATATTCCTTTTGAACTTTTGAGGGGTTTGTTTTTAAAGCCCTTTATAATTTGAAACACATTCTTGCGTGCTTTGAGAAAGAATTTACATAATATGAACACGGTTACTTCAGTTGCACATACTATTGTCATCTACCTACACGCAAGTTAATTTGCAAGAGTAGTGTAATTGATAATTAACTTATTTAAACAGATGTATATATGTTGTATGTATGTCATAAAAAACCAAAGTCTTTTCATCGTTCCACTTCATGGGGAACTGAATGTGTAAATCTTTTGTCTGATTCAGATGGTCCAGTTTTTCGCATGCGAAGATTCATTAGAAACCTCATGGAATCCTTAAGTTCCTCCGTAGAATGTCACAACTGAATTTCCTATTGTAAAACATCACTAATTCAAATCAGAATCTCAGGTGTTTATCCTTAATAAAGGGACACTTCAAATTTTTTAAACTTAATGATTTTTTTTAACTTTGAGAGAGGCAGCTGATTACCTTGATGAGGAAAAGCATAGAAGCTATCCACTGTCTTCATATTTAGTTTACAGGCTCTCTTTCTTAAGATAAAGTATTCTTTTCTGTTAAGAAAAAAGATCATTTTTCTAAAAAAATATAGGAAAGAGAAAAGGGACAAAGAACCCAGCTATTATTATATAGGTAGCTAGACAGAAGGGATCGGATTCCTACAGGTTCCGGAGTTTTTATTAAATCTATAGTGTCTTCTATATTTAGAGAAGGCATTTATTTATGTAAAATAAACATCATATCAAATTTAAGATGTCTTATCATTATATTTATTATATAATGATCAGTGATCTAATAAAAATTGTAGTCCTTGTGCCAAACTTATATGTATTATTCCCCCTATTATAGTTATACTGATATTCACCATTGTGAGAGAAGCACAGTAGGAACTTTCATATTATTAAAAAAAGAAACTATCAAATTTATAGAACAAATATTTACTGCAGTTGCTGTAATCTTCCACAATCTTTTTCTTTGTGTGTAGATACTTTCTTATAGGTACATTAATAAAGAATAAACCTAAACAAGATAAGAAGAGAAAATTGGAAGGCTTCTCGGTAATTTTTCTTCCCCACAGCTTGAAATATAAAATAATTTTGTTTCTTTTTTCCCAGTTCTTTGCTGTTGCCCAGCCAACACCTGAGGGATCACGAACAAACCTGGGAGTAAGTAATTAAAATTCAAAGCATCACCATTCAGATACTTTTTACACTTTCTTTTGCTTCCAACTAGCAAGGATTTTTCCAGACAAGCTTTTAATTAACAGGTGAGTTTAATTGAAATGTGAGTTTTCTGTAAGTGGAAAGTGTACCAGTGAGAAGTATAGGAGGACTCTTTCATACTCATGACCGTTAGTTTATTTGCATATTGATATTTCTGTTGAATCAGTTTTCTTAAGGGGATGAACAAAATGGAAAATATAAATATTGGAAAGAGCTGAGAATGTGTTAACTAGGATGATGGGTAGCTTTCGTAGCACTCCCTAACATGGAACTCTTCTTCAACTATACTTAACAGATATTAGCCTGCTGATCACGAAATAAGTGTGAAGGGAACTCATAAGCACCACATGTGATCATTTGTGCTTAAATAACCTTTATGTGATTTCATTAGGTTGTGACTAATTTTGCCTGACTTTGCCATCTAAAATACAGGTGTCAACTGGAATCGTATTCCAGTGAGGCGACAGTCAGAAGTGTTATTGAACCCACCTTAAGATGAGAAAAGCCCCTTTCCACAGGGGGCTGAAAGCCTGGCTTCGTGATGCCTTAATTTCTATAATAGAAATATTCTTAATATTCTTAATATTCTGTAATAGAAATTAAATCCCTTACGTTTAACATGAATTTTACTTTCTGCAATTTAAGATTGTTGGGTTCTTTGGGAGGTTTTGGTTTTTAGTTTGTGGTTGGTTTGAGGTTTGCTGGTTTTTTTTTTGTTTACCAGGATTATGGAACTTCAAGTGTGGGTTTGGTTTTGGAGCGCTTTTTAAATGGTTGATTTCTGAAAGGTAGACCAAAATATTGCGAAATCTGATAATTTACTGTTTGTTATGAAGGTGTTTTAGGGCTTAGAGAAGCCTCCAGCCAAAGAGTTTCTTATGATTAAAACAACAGTAGGACAATACGCACATTTGCCCATGAAAAGAAGTATTTCCTCCTCCACCACTACCAATCTAGCTCTGTATGAGCTTGGTGGGACAGCTAGGGAGAAAACAATAACGTAGGGTAGTTAATGTGGTCTTGACACTGACTTCCACATTTTCATCCTACTGCCACTCTTTTTGAGCATTTGTTGCCGCATTTATTCAAGTCAATATGCTTACATGTGTAATAAGCAAGTGATTTCTACATTGAGCAAGAGTGACATAATTGGGCATTTAATATAAAATTGCCTTTTAATTGGATTGTGTGAGTTCCTACAAGAACATGTATAAAATCTTACATTCATATGAAGATGTCCTGCTTTTCTCTCAGAGTATTTGATATGTCTTTGTGAAATATGATCTTTCAAGGAAGAAAAATGTGGAGATTGTTTTGTTTTGTTTTGTTTTAAAACGTGCTTTTCAATAAGATACATTTCTTATAATAAACATTAAAATTAATTCAGTCTTTCAAATAATTTTTAGAATTTCTCATGTTACAAACACTGTATAATTCCTTGCATGTAGAATTGAGGATATAGCATTTATTGTATTTGTAAAGAAAGAGCAAGCAGTTTTCTGCTGCAGAAAATACCAGGCATGCCTTTTAGGGAAAATGCCAAGCTAGCTTTCCAAAGGGATGGATGCCCCTTACAGATTTAATCTCCCGTTTCTACAGAGGCACTGAACTTGAATAGCTTTTTTTGTGGCCTTGCTGATGTGGTAGAAACATGAGACAACTTTTCTCTGTGTATTTTAATCAATAGAGGACAATGTCTCATTTGGAGCCTACTTGTGGTCTCCTGGTTCCATATTATGGTTCCCTTGCTGCAGGGCAGGCTTTGCATTGCTTGTACTTCACGTACTGTGTCTTTGCTGGTGATGTTTGACAGTGAGGTGGGGGTGATGTTACTTTTAGGTATCTTTTTTTTAGTATACAGATCTATCTGTTGATTACTTGGAGTAAGCAAAGGTGAGAATTTTGTTAATTTCCATTCAAGACCTCTGAAACGTAGGTTTAGGATCTCACTTTTCTGTCTTAATGGCTTTATTTTGTGTAGTAACAGTGACATTTATTTTGTCCTGTTCATCATTTATAACATGCTGCTCAAGGAGATTTATTTATTTATTTGTTTGTTTGTTTGTTTTTAGGGAAAAAAAAAACCCTAAGTGGGAGGGGAATGGCTGTGCAATGCAATATGCTGATGCTACTTAACTTCATTTCTCAACATAAAAGAACCTGCCTGCTTCAGGAAAAGAACAACTCATTTATTTAGTCCCTCGTTTCCATGAATTCTGTAGTCCAAACTTATCTGCTTGTCACATGGGCTTGCCTTTAGAACTTTGCAATCTATCACAGCCATGTTAGAGTAAGAGAAGTTCTAGCTAAAGAAGTATTTTATTCTCCAGTTCCTAGGGCCTACTAAAACAATCTCCATCTTTTTCATTTTCTAAGTGTATTTATGTCTTTAGAATTAAACTTGAGAAATGATCCCTACAAGAAAGCTGTACGTGTATAATTAGGGCTGCATTCAAGTAAGTAAACTTAAGAATTTGAGATTTAGATAGGAACCCAAGAATTGAACTACACAGCTAATTACCAAAACGCTTGTCTTCATGCGCTGACCAGCTAGGGAACGTGCCTCTTCTTTCTTCTAAAACAGATGGTGCTTTCAGCATACTGTAAGGTCACCAAATTCAAGCTGTTGCAAACCAAAACCCAATTCCAAAGTTTTGCAGCTCTCACAGAGTTGGCTCTGCCAAACAGCCCACTCCGTTCTAATGTGGAGGAACGGGTGTACTAGGCACACCAGTGGCAGAATGTCACTGAGCATCCAGGAGGCTGATCTAAGTCACTCTTTGGGACTGATCCAAGGATCAGAGAGTAAAGGCTTTAAGCCACTTTTAACTTCCCAGGAGCTGAATTGGGCATCATAATACTAACCCAAAGAGCTGGCTCAAAGCTTTATGAAATTGTAGAATATGTGAAAGCAAGCTGTGAAGACTTAATCCAGATAATATCACAGTGGTATAACGATGGGCTGGGGCAGCAACTGGGAGATTTGGCAGGGGCTATGTTGTGAAATGGCCAACATTTCCATCTCCAGGATTATTATTTCTTTGTTAAAATAAAAGATAGGTCGTTAAAACAAATATTTTCAAAGTATTCCACTGTATCGCTGAACAGTGAGCACTGCTGTACACTGAGAAACAAATTAATGAATCAAACAGCAGCACTATCCAGAGGGGCTCGTTTAAAAGCAAATGCATGACAGAGCTGGAAACCAGCTGAAGTGCAAATGAGCCAATGTGATGAAATCTGTAATGTTTGATTCATTAATTTGTCTCTCATACTACAGCAGTGATCATTGTTCAGTGTTTGTACTAATGAAAGACCCTTAAAGACAAGGATTTCCAACTTTCTAGATGAGCTGTACTTTAACAGAGAAGTTCTGTCACAAAACGTTATGATCATGTGAGATTCTTGCAGCATCTGTACTAATTAGTTTCATAAAAAAGTAATATTTAATATATGTTTTAGTTTTCTTATGATGCAGGCTAGCAGATGGGAAGAAGGAGAGCCAGCATCATATGATCCACCAGCTTTCCAAAGGCCACCAGCAGCTAATATGTTATAGTTAAGAGGAAAAAATACTGGAAAAAAATAAAATCTTGGCTGTGAGATGAAATTGAAAAGCCTCTCCCCCAACCTTGAGATACAATTATATTTGAGAAGATTTCCATCCTCTGTAAAAACATAATTTAATGCCGAAAAGGAGTCAGGGGCGATAAACTTTACCTACCTCATATAGAAGTTAAACTATTTAAGCCCAGTTTTGATAGATATGTACATTCAGCCTTGTATAGCAATGGTATCAGCCTCTATTTGTTGGCTCCTTAACTCTCAGCCTATAATTGTGTTTCTGATCTGAGTCGTTTGCTTGACTACAAGAAAGGACAGAAAAGTATGATCAAATTAAATGGCCATTTCAAAGCATATCGGAAAAAAAATAGAGATTTGGAGTCTGATGACAAGAGAAGATTGTACCTGAGTCACTCTCAGGATTTACAGTCACATATACAGAAATCTGTATAGGTTTGGTTTTGTTAGGACGCGTCGATATGATGATGGCTTTGATTATTATAGATCTCCACATGCTGTTTTTGAGAGATGGGTGGCAATAGCCTCACAATGTACCAGAAAAAAAAAAGACAGGAGTCATTTGTTGCTTATCAGCAGCACAAAATAAAAAAATGGCTCAGTTAGGATTCACATTTTTTAGATTCTTGTTCCAAATCCAAACAAGATGCACCAGGCCAATCTGTCTATTTATTTCCATTCTGTATTTACAGCAGGGTGACATTTAGGCAAGTACAGTGCTAATTACCTTGCAGGTACTTCTGGGTATTGACATCTACAATTAATCACAAAGCAGGTACACTCTTCATTTAAACATAACAGTTTTTATCATGTCACCACAGAAATGTGGTCTATTTACCACGTTCCAAATGCATTTTATTCTGATAGGACAGTTTCTGTTCTCTGGGCTTTTTCTGAGATTGCAAACTAAGATGTCAAATATTGCCTGCTACAAAACAGCTAGGTCTTGAGGGCAACTAGAGGATGTTGTAATGTCATTAGTAATGACCTATAAAGGGCATTTTCTGTGGAAATGCCTGTCTAAAATGAAATAATAGAAAATATGGCCCTGCTGTAAACAGAATTTTGTGTACATGACACGCTGTATACAAAACCCAAACAACATGCACTTTTTCAATTACTACCAAAATCACTTGAAAAAAAGGAGATTGAAATAGATTTTTAGAAGTGTATGAATCACGATCAAGATTTTCTCAGTGAAACATTCCTTGAGTCTACTGTCCTCAGACGCCCTTAGATGTGGAGCAAGCTGTCAGGATGAAATTTTTGAATAACAACCAATGAAAATAAAACCACATGCAAAGAAATTAGAAATGAAAATCCACAGAAATTTGATTTCTGTTTTCATCTAGCATTGAACATGTGTCAGAATTTTTTCACTTAATTCTTTTTTTTTCCCTGTGTAGTTTGTTGTATGGTAGCTACTTGGTTTTCTACTTCCCCAGTGCCATTTAAACTCCAGTTCTGCCTACCCTCCTATATTACTGTAGATTATTAGTGGTGTTTATATTCTCTGGATTAAAAAATATTTTTAAATTTCTATGAAGAAAACAAGTGATTTTTAGTCCATTAATAATGAGTTCTTTTCTGATAAAGCCAGTGCCAAAATATCCTCCTTGTGTCAGTGATGCCAACCAAGACCAAAGAATGTGGCAGCACATTTTGCATAAAGCCATAGCTTTACCTGCCTGTTTTCCTTTAGTCTGATTAAAAATACTTTTTGTGGGTGTTTTTGAATTCAGCAAAACAGTATTTCTTGCAATAGCAGTATCTTCTATGCTAGAACTATCATGACATTTATGTACCTATTCTGTGTCCCTCTTTTTTCTCCTCATTGTCTCCTATTTTCTGTGATTAGAAATACAATAGCAAGTGGGCTTTCCAGCTAGGGCACAATGATTTATGTGTCTTCTTTCTGAAAAGGAAATCATGCATTCTGTTGGTAGGGATGGAAGCAGGGTGATAAAGAGCTGGACAAAGTAGCTGTCGCACCTTCCAGCCCTCAGGTAAACTGCAGGTGTGCTGCTAGAGATACCCAATGGGGCAAAACACAGGATGGTGTGTTGAAGAAGCAAGTGCAGGAGAGGAATTGCAGAGCTCGCTGAATCTGCTGTCTTGTTGGAGTTTGCATTCTCTTTTAATCACCTAGCAGGTTCCACAGGTTTGACACAGAAGAGTTAACAGGGCAACACCAGGGAGGCAGAGTAAGTTGATCTTGTGATTAGTATGATTTTTGGGTCTATCTTTTTTTTATATATATATTATTTATTTCTATTAGATCGTCTCTGGTCTTTGAAGTCCTACCTAGCATGATGCTTTTTTCTTCAAAAACAACTTCTGTTTATCTGGAGATTCACAGCTTTGTTGTGGCTCTTATGTTGATGAAGCATTTTCTCATGGTTATGTTTATTTCCATTCACAAACCATTGTGGGTCTGTTGCTTCACTTCTGAATGTCATTCTCTTTCCTAACAGCCTCTTTTCACCTCTCCTTTTAGCATGTCCAAGCCTTTACATCAGTCTTTCGGATGGTTTAATTCCTCAGTTCTTCAACCGATGATATCAGACCTGTTTATGTTGCTAGGCACAACCAGAGAATTATAACTTGTATGCACTGTTCCGCTTCATGCACATGTTTATTAGTAAGCTAGTAATGTAAGAAGTTGCAGTAGCTATTGCCTAATGTAGTGTACAAAACTTGCAGTATAGTAGTTCAGAAATGTGTTATCTCAAAATAAGGTTGTGCTTATGAACTTTTACGCTACTCAAGTTATAGCAGGTGGGTTTAGCTGGTTAAAGAAAACTTTGAAAACTTTCTTTTTTAGGTTATTTTAAAATACCATAGAAGCTTCACAAATCAAAAGGTGCTGTTGCTAAACAACTGAACTAAATACTTCACAAGCCACTGGAGATTTTATTTCAGCATTTTCCAAAGTGTTTCTGTTGAACACAGAATGTTACGCCTTTCTCTTTACTCACTTTTTATTTTAATGTTATGTAAAGTAGCTTTCAAAAGTGACAGTCACTGCTCCTAGTCCACAGTCTATATCCAAGAAAGTTTCTAGTTTTTCCCTCAAGTGTTTAGGAAATATCTTTGTACTTTAAGTACAGGCAGGAGAAAACTAAGAAGCTTTTGATAACAGAAGAGATTTAAAATGAAAACAAAAAGTTGCAGCTTTTTAAAAGTGTTTCCAAGGTCACTGATCTGTATGTTTAAGATCTTGAAAGAGCAAGCTTTGGCGTAGTTTGAAGGCTCAGATGTGGTCGGAGGAATTTCCTGGTTACCACACTGCCCTGCCGATGTGGTCAGTCAGAGGAGTGCGGTGCTGAGATTTCTGGGCTGACTCAGTGGGTGTCAGTGAGCGCACGAGAGAGGGTGGGACTCCTGGCAGGGCTACAGCTGCCTGTGCACAGCACTGTCCGAGTGCCACTGTGCCCTCACTTGACTATAAAAGAGATTCTGTAAGCTAATGCTCACAGAGGCCCCAATGGCAGAGTCATGTATTAATGTTGTCCTTACTAGCCTTTTAAAGGATCCTGCTCTAAACAAATTGACAAGTGAATGACAGAAAGGTTGACTGAATAGTTTGCTTGCAGCATAAAGAAAAGTGGAACGATCTTGAAATTAAACAGATTTTTTTGATTGGAGCTGAGCTGTAAAAGATGATGATGAATAATATTTAAACTCTACGGAGACGTTCTGTTATCATGGCCTCGTTCTCCATCAGCTTAGCTGTTCCTTGACATGAACTAAAAATCCACTCCCTGAGGACAGCCCAGCACTAGTACAGGCTGCCCAGAGAGGTTATGGAGTTTCCATCCTTGAGATTTTCAAGTCCGGAACAACCTCGGTGTTGAGTTCATGGTAGGGACAGATGACTTCCCAAGGTCCCATCCAACCTCAGTTGTTGTCATCTTCTCTGACTATAAACCCCATACATTGACCATGCTGCCTTTTCCAGTAGTGAACTGTTCAGAAATAATAATACTGCTTAACTCCCAGCGCTTTTCCATGAACAAATCTCAAAGTATCTCTTAGAAGAGATAAAGGTGATTTGGGGAATAACTGGGACAGAGTGAGCTGAAGCAACTTGTTAAAGGTTACCCAGCTGGGCAATTCTAGAGTTTGCAATAGCCAACAAATCTGCTTTAAAATTCTCTTTTCTTTACATGTTTCTCATTCTTGCATAATTGTAGAGATGCATGAGCTGGCTGAAGCATGTTGCTGAGCCACATGGTATTGTACTAGAGAGCAGAGGGGAGTGCCGCTGCAGAACCACCGTCCTGTGTCTGTGTCCACAATCCTTCTCAGCAGGGCTGATCAGTTTGGTGGCAGCATCAAGCTGACACGAGCAGACTGGTGCTGGATCTAGGACTTGGTCTGGGGTAACATGGGTCCACGGCATCGTACTCTGCAATTGGTCCTGGACCTGCTAGCTGCTTTTCTGTGAGAAAGGCAGTGTAGTTTACTATTCATATAGTACAGAGGTTATTAGATTTTTTTTTTTTTTTATTTTACAGAAAGTTTTCTAAGAAAACATGGAAACCTGGTCGGTAGTAAAAGAAAATCTCCTGTCTCTCAGAGAAAGGATGGGAACCAGCACTGGCCTCTGAACCCCACAGCTGACAAGCTTAAAATTGCATAAACAAAACACTTAGAAAGCGAAGTCTGCCATGGAGTTTGTAAAACTAGCTGAGCTGTAGCACACTACCGTGTTATTCTTGGTGCCTTCTAGTTATTTCAGGAGAGCTCACAAGAGCTACCTTGTGGCTGTTACAAACCAAGTAAGTGCTCAGAGCCTGCAAGGCTGCATTAGGGTGAGTTACATTTGGTGTGTGGTGTTTCAAAAAGACCAGTTCGACCCTTTGTGTAAGTTATGTGCATTATTAGCAATAGAAATTGATCCCATGAAAGCAAATAACAGAAATAGATCAGTTCTGAAGACTCATTACCGGGGTGAGTGAATAGCATGTATTATGTTTTGTAATGTAATCTTTTATTTCATTTTTAAGTGCGACATAGCTGATTAATCAAACAGCAGTAGAACTGTCCATTTTCCTCTTGTGTAAAATTTAATTTAATTCTTGTGAAGAATCTTTAAGGAATAACATCGGGAACTGCAGTAAACGTGAAAAGACATTGCACAGAAGAACCTCACAGGCTTCCTAGCTAGTTAACTGGCCTTTCTTTAGATGCAAATTTCTCTTCTTTGTGTTGTAAGACATATGACTGAAACAATTTGGTCTTTAATCCATAGAACATGCTGTCAACCTCGCCTGTCTGGTTTTGTGTCAGTGCTTATTTGGCTATGACTACAGATGCGAAAAACTGAATAGTAATAAGTCTCTTGCTTATATTTGATATGTGATTTTTAGATGTTTTATGCTATTTCCATATATACATTTGCTGAGAACTAGTCTTTAAAATTACTTTTTACTTATCTTTATGACTCTAGACTTTGAAGTAATACTTCAATGACAGCTGAACTGAGACATTTTAACAGTTTCTGAGCAGGGTCTGAACAGACCTCTCGGTATTCTGTACCATACTATGGAACTCCTTCCCTCTTGAAAGTTTTATCATGTAGGAGGCTATTAAAGTTATGAGTTTAGGCTGAGGCATGAATAAATCCTGAGTCGTAGTGATGATGTCATTATAGTGGTCAATAAAATACATAGAAGCAAACGCTTTTCATGCTACCAAGATCAGCTAACCAAATCAGGATACACGAGCAATTAACTCTTTAATTAAGATGAATGGATGACATTAGCCCTCCTTAAACCCTGCTCGTCAGCATTTACAAATAGAAAAAGACGGATGTCTCCTTCCCAAGAAATCTAGCTTTTATTTTTCACTCTTTGACAGCATCTCATTCTTTCCACTTTGTAAACAAATTCACTGATGAAGACTGCCAACCGCAGAGATTTAAACAGCCCTGTTCAATCAGTGCTATTTCTCATTGCTGAGAGGTAATGTATATGAATTTAATTTATTTTCTAGGCAAGTTGCATTGAATCTACATTTCTAATTAAGAAAAATAAAGGGCTTTTGATGCCCAAATATACAAGATCATATGAATTCAATCAGCCTGACGTGTTAGAGGCCACGTAGTTAAGTACTATGAAACCTCCTGCCTTTGAGTTGGGTTATTAGTTCTAACAAAGGTGTGCAGAAATTGAAGGAATAAAGTCTCTCTCATCTCTGCCCTTGTAAATCAGAATAATCTGTCTGAAACTAGATAGATTACCTCTCCATACACTTAATGAACATATTTCAGTATATTTTCACAAACATCTAAATTTCCCAGTGATTAAGGTATTATTTTCCTCTTGTAATCCTAAACAAAAAATGCAGATTTCCACTCATTAAATCAAGTTATCGCTACTTTCTGATTTGAATTTTATATGTTGTATATACAAATTCTAGGAAGGAGTAGTCTGTTGTCCCACTACAGGTATTCAAATAGCATACCCCACACGTGTAGGACATAGACTGGAATCAGCGTAACTGTTGAAAACAGGAGCTTACTGTGGTTTTCACTATTAATTCTACATGTGTGTAACGTTTCACATACAGTTTTCATCTCTGCTGATGTTACTACTGGTAATTCTTGTGAAGCAGAATTTTGCAAAGGAATACTAGGATATTGCTTTCTATTTCTTTAACGAGTCCTTTGTTCAGAGAATCAGAAATGCTGAACATTTATTTAAACCCAGACTCTCTGAAGAATGGGAAATCTGTATGATGTTACCTCCTGTAGTTGCACCATCAGCTGGAAAAAAAAGAGTTCAGTGCATCTATTATGTTTCTGATACAGCAGTGTAGTGTTGCAGCAAAGAAACAGAAAAAATTATTCTTTGAACATAGACAGATTTTTGCATAGTCATTGGTTTAACAGCAGTTGAGAATAATGATGTTTTCAGCTTTCACGTACACTCACCCCTACATTGAAAGTAGAATTCCAAATGTTTTTCCAAAATATGTTAGCTCTCTGTCCTGACCTAATGCATCTTTGTCCTGCTGCTAGTCTCAGGTACACGAAATTATTCAGATAATTTTCTCATCTTATTGTGCAATGTTCTGTTAACCACAATAGTTCTAACAATAACTAACAATAATTCAAGAAGATGAAGACTGGTATATAATGAAACAAACTTACTGGTATATAATGAAACATCCTTAACGGCTCAGATGCATCCAGAGAACTGACTTTCACCTCACTTAGCAAGGTACAGTAAAGGAGAATTGAAATTTTGCCCCGCTTAAAATCCCAGAAAAAGAATGACATGATAGCAAAAGAATACTCTTGACTTCCTTTTCTAGCTTCAAAAACTGTGGAGCCTTTCATGAAATCATGTGCCTTTTGGATCTCTGTGACACGATTACATATAGTGACGCTAGGGTGGACTCGGACAAAGATAAGGCAAGGCAACCAGGAGAGGTGCTTGCTGTGTGCAAGCAGAAGCTCCTGTCTCTTTCAGAGTTAAGATTTCTGCAGCAGTATTCCCTGCAGCACAATCTCTACCCTGCAGGCAAGAGATCCCTCTTTTCCTGCACAGGCAAGTTCTGGCTCCCATTTTTTTTCCTTCTGTGTGGCTGCTGCCACACAAGACTAGAATGTGGGGACATAATGCCTACGAGCTATTTCTGTCATGCTGTACTCATGGCAGAAGGCCTGGTGGTACCTGTGATATGTATGACATTGTTACTTGCAATACCCAGAGCCTGAGGCAATCACCAGCCTGCGTTATCCAGCGGTGCGGTCTTCAGTAAGCCATCCTCATGTATGATCAAAACAACCTCACTTTGCGGTTTGTGGCTCTGTTCTCTTAAAGCAGAAGGTGTAAAAACTCCCCTACTCAGGGAAAACTGCTACATAGAACAAAGTTGTAATGGTGAGGAGATCAGCCGAGGAGCTAGATGATGACAGGGAAATAACCATCTGTGTTTCAAGCAGATTTTTGGCTTCCTGACAGAAAATGGAGTAACGCAGTTATTTGAACTGCCCCATGATTGCCCTACCCACAAGTCCACTTACATGAGATATTCTTCCAAAAGCTTCAGATGATACAAATCTACATGCACAGAGAAAGATATAGGGATGCACTGTTAAAGGGCACGAGCCCAAACAACACAGATTTTATGAGTGAACTCTCGCAGTTATTAAAATGTTTTGGCTTCGTAACAGAATACAAATCTGCAGTTTTGCCAAAACCTAGATGCGAGGCCCCTGTGGAGGTGACGCTGTCACTTGTTACAACTTTGGGAACAGTCTGGCACATGGAGTGCTGCCTGCCTGACGCCCAGCGGACACGGCCAGAGCTCCCTACACACGGCTCTGCTGCAACGACAGAGTATGGCGGGGAAGGGCGCTTGTGGGCTCTGGTCATCGTACACACTTCTCTGGGTTTCCTTTCATTGTACCATTGCAATGCAGACTGCTGGAGTTTCCAGCAAACTTTTTAAAATGAAACCAATATTTTATGAGGAGTAGTCACAGAGGCACTGAAGAAAGAACATAAGAGAGGAGTCAGACATGAGGTGGTTTGAAAGCATACAGCTCTGCTGCAACCACATTGTTTTGCATAAGTAAATCAGCACATGCAGCTCTTGGTGTTGCTCCAGCCAGCACCCAAGCAAGGTAGTTTAATGTTTAGCTTTGCAACTCAGTGTTACATTGCAGCCTATTCTTTGATGCGCCCTGAGAGCTTGAGCTGAGTCCTGTAGATTTCAGTGCAAGCTGGATATGTGGCTGCACAGGAAAACACGAGGTGAAAGCTTCCCTAGGGGAGGTGAGGGCTGAGGACACAGGGGCTACATGGGCCATATCACCACTGCCTTAGACAAGGCTGAACCCTGAGTCGTTGTCAGACTGCATGACTGCACTGCTGGCAGCCAAGCTGAGCCTTCTTAAAGCTGAGGTGGGAATGGCCAGAGTGTTGTGCCCTCTCTTCAGCCCAGCCTTGTGAGGGGAGTTCCTGCACATGCCTCTACTCCCATGGAAAGGGGCCAGTGCTCTTTCCCTGGCAGTGGGCCCCTGGCATGACCACTGTCTCCCAGGAAAGCTTCTTACCCACCGCTCAGGCTGGTGAATGTCAAGTCATTTACTTCAATCTGCAGTTTCAGCTGCAGACATAACTTCACAGCATGTCAGTATGATGGCCTTTGATGCTTTTAATGCTTATTTATAAATAAACTTTCCATCAAGTTCCTATGTTTGGATTATAATTTTAGTCATTTTGGTTTTAAAAGGCTTGATAGGATGGCACCGGCATGTGAGGATGCTTTTAACCTCCAAGTCAGCCTTCTAGGGTTGCCTCTTAACCTTCAAATTGCTTGTCTGTCCACAGGGCTTGTCCTGATAGGTTGGTACATGTTCAGTTCTGCTGACCACTTGCCACAGACGTGGGGTTATTTGCATTGATATATCAGCTTTATTACTGGTAGCTGAGATATAAATAACGGTGGAGACAAAGCAGCCCAGGCTGGTGTGGAACAGCAGGGAGATACCTGCCAGCTCCAGGGGCCTCTGGGTGCTCTACTTGTGCTGCCCACTTGCAGCATGAGCACAGGCAAAGGACTGATTTGGTAAAATAATCTTCTATAGTTTTAACTTTTCTTTGAATATTTAAGTGCTGGTTACTGCTTCTAATGTGGACCATACCTTTGAGATGAGTTTGAAAAGTGAGGCCATCATAAACATATAGGCAGGTATATAAACTGATCAGATTGCTAACTTCTAGGGGTCAGGCGTCCGTTTAGGTGTCTAAATATGATTTTAATTCCTTGCTATCTCAATTTGGAGTCATTCTGCTTATTAAAATCTTACCAAGAACACAGGTGATAATAGAAGATGAAGGTGGGATTGCCTAAACCCAAGTGACTTAGGTAGTAAAATCTGTTCAAAAATGGACCTAACTCATGCATCTATTTCTTAAACAATTTTTGATAATTCCATTGTGTTTTAAAACACAAATTAAAAAGATTTTTATGTATACCTAAGAGTTTATCGATATATACAGAGATGTAGAAACAAATATTTTTCAAATACCTAATCTGCAGTTACGAGGGAAAGGAAGTGAACTCAAATTTTGCATCTAGCTATATGGGAAATTAGTGCTTATGAAAAGGCAGCACTCGCTGTTTATTATATATTTGTAAAAAAAAGTAAAGTACTTCCATTTGAAAAGATAAGAGGACATTAAGATGGAATGCATGAAATAAATAAAAAAGTCCCCAATGGAAACAGAATAATCAGAAAGAAAGTTGATTACTTCATTTTACAACTGACAGTTCAGTGAAGTTTCTGTTTTAATATTATGTGCAAGCCAAACTGCCAGGTTTTATTTATCATCTAGCTCTAGCTCTAATCCAAGATACTGGAAAACCTCTCTTGTAGAGTTTTACCTCTTTAACCTCAAATGAAAACTGGCATTCCATCTGGATAGTGTCCAATGTGTCACATTTTGGTAGTCATCAACCAGCTCGCCTTATAAATCAAGAGCACTGATTAAATAATCAAGATTTTTGAAATGCCTTGAGGGAGCTGTACGTTTTTTGCATCAGTGATTAGTATTCAGTGGTAATACTGAAATCTATTCGAGCTGCAGATATAAAACCGCATTTTGCATACTAGGCATAATCAGAGAGATTATATTCAGAAAGTGTGCTTCCCCTAAGACAGCAGAAGGTTATGACTTTTGCCATGGCTTCATTGTTAGTTTAAGTGAGCTTTGTCCTTGCTGTTGTACAGCCCTCCATTCACCAGAATAAAATCTTTTCTGCAGATGCGTACTGGGAAAATGAAAACTCCAGGTAATAACTTCCATAGGACAGCTGGTTAAATAAAACTCTGTCCCCTGAAAGGAAAGCAATTTTAATTAAAGATCTTTTCAGTTATTAAACTTAGCTTACATTGTATCACTTCTTTTGTTGTTACAAGTAAGCATTTTGCCATTCAAATCATTCTCCCAAAACACATATTACTGGCAACAAGGGGGACTGCAGCGCACAGAAGAGACAATAGCTACTGGTTGCAAAAGAGACTGTTTAAAGACTAAATTGTTATTCAGAACAAAATCTAGAACCTACGACCTAAATCCAGTAGTGAACTTAAAAGAATTATAGGGATATAAATTGAAAGATACTTCCTTGAAAACTCATGCTCAGACTGTGGAAAATTTGGACAGTTGGGACAGTTGGTCCCCCCACAACTTTCTGATGTGTCGCTTCTGTGTCTGTGGATACAGATTTGAGTGACGAGAGCAAGCTCTACACTAAATCTAGTATTGACTGAGTGCTAAGCTGTCCACACCCTTTGAGATCTGCTGTATTCCCCACAGTCCTGCTGCCAGCTGTGGAGTTTTCCTGGGCACCACTGAGCAGCGGGAAAAACTCCCTCATTGCAGACTTATCTTCCCAGCTCCCAGACTGACCAGCTTTAGCTAAATGAAAGTACATCATGTTACCCTTAAGACAGGCAGCAGAGAGTGTCTGCAGAGTGCTGCATTTCCCCAGGTTTGAGACCACTGCTTTTGTTAGGATAGCAAGCCCTGATGATAAGCAATTATTTTTAAATTGCCTTTACCTCAAAAATTGAAAAAGTGAAAGAAAATCCTTGCAACCATCCAAATGTTTGAGCCTTGATGTGGAGCCTTGCTATATATTGATCCATATATTTCCTATAACCTTGCAGTGGAATGTGTAATCATAGTTAATACAGTCTGCGTAAGTGGGCTTAATGCATGCTCATCACTGGCCTGGAGATGATTAGAGATGATGATGTTTAATCATTTGGAAGCGGGAAAGCAGTGATGATTTGGGGTTACTCTGTCCTGTTTCCTAGCCCTGTGCTTGATGGATACGCTGACAGCCTTCTGCGTTGGTTCATAGACCACTGGAAGGCTATGCTAGTAGTACCAGTGATCGTTCTCCATACCAACAAACTTCCAGAGCTTAAAAAGGTGATTTTTAATCTCATTTCACTGCCTTGGAAAGACAATGATTTTTCCTTCCAATTTTTCTTCCACCCTTAGATTATCAGGACTATAACAACATCATGGTTTTATCTGCTATAAAAGAGGCCTCTCTCCCAGGAGCTGGAGGGCCTGAATTCACAATCTTTCTGATGGGGAATTCCCTTCTCGTGTTTTTTTCACGCTCCAGCTGAAATTCTGCTGTGATGCAGAAGGAAATTGGAGACCTGTTCCACTTGAGAGAAAGGGCTCAAGAAGCAACACAGACTCTAGCGCAGGAAAGCCTTTCTCTCGGTTTTCACATTTCCGCACTGGTTTTGTACTTGTGAGAAAGGGCTCCAGAACATTGATACAGGTGTTTTTGATAGGTATAACTGCACAAAAACATTGATATAGGGTCACACAAAACACTGGCTAAAATCAGAAAAAGTCTTATGAGAGAAGTATGACTTTTAATAGCCATGCGTCCTACCTGTCCTATACTAGGGGAGGCACAGTCCCAGTTGTGGTAAAAATTGTATAGTCATTAAGATCCAGCATCCGCAGTACTTAAGCACAATTTGACATGAGGTGGGGGAAAAAAATAATTAGGATATTCTGCAATTTTAAGCACATACTGGTTTTTTTTTTTTTTCTAAGTCAGGTTCATAGCTAATTCCACTGACATTTCATGTGCTAGTATGTGGAATGCGATCCCTGCATGTTCCAACTGAATGCTTCTTTATTTCATACCCTGAACTGGAGATAAAAGATGTTTGACCCTATTGTACTGTTTTGATGTTTTGGTGTTTGATGAATATAATGTCCTTCAATTGCCGTGTTAGTCAGTTTTCTGTTATTGATGCAGGCTTTTCTTGTCTTACTTCTAAAGGCATCTACACTTTTACTCCTCATTGCTCCCTGATTTTCAACAGCAGATATCATACCTTATAGGAGTTCAGCTGCTTACTTTTTATGTTCACTGTTACTCAGTGCTGGTAACTTCTAAGCTAATGATATTACCAGTCCCCTATTTATCAGTACAGGATCTTATAGAACGGCTAAAACTTCCTCATCTTTATTTTCATGGAAATAATACTAGAAAATAATTTGTCATTGACCACATTGTTGCAAATCCCTTTCATTTAGTTGATTTCACCCTGATTCTTACTGTTTATGTCAAGCAAAAGGGTGGGATCATTAGCTCTTGAGATAACTATTTTTCCAAATATTTTGGGGGCAGAGAAATTGCTTGTTATTTCATGCCTCTCACTAATGCTTCTCAAGTGTTTCCACAGGCCTCCAAAGTTCAGTCTTCTATTTAACCTGAAATAGAAGCACTTTTTGTTAGCTTTATTTGAGTCTCTTTATTGATGACTAAATTTTTGCTTTGCCTTAAATTGTGATATTTTTATGCTTTACATTTAAGAGCTGGAGTTGTATCTTGGTATATATAGAGAGGCACAGTACATGGGCAGGTAAGATTCTTAGCAGAAGAAGGAGAGAAAGACAGTTCTGTGGTTTGGTAGACAAAAATCAACTTTAGAGATTTAAGGGCTCATTTGCAGGGTACAATACATTATTAGCTGATCTTCTCAGGAGAATTCCCTGCTGAGGTTTGTGAATGTTTTGGTGGAAGCGAGTAGGGAATACGGAACAGAGCCCATTGATGTGGGTATTTTAATCCGTGTGTCTCTTAGCTTAATACAGAACATTAAATTACTCTGCTGAATAATTAGGCATTTGTCAAGGAAAATAGATACTTATTAATGGATGATTTGCCATGTTTCATACTCTCTGCAGCAGACATGCTTGCTACTCCATGATTTAGAGAGTGTGAAAGGTTCTCTGTATTCATCTACTCAGTTATGAACCTGAAATCGCTTTCATTTAGTGCTGTCTGTATGTAGAAACTCTACTTTTCTTAATTTTCTCTAAGTATAAATTCTCATAATTCTTTTTCATTATGCTTTAGTTTAGGTATTTTTGTGAGTAAATTCGTGTTTCCCAGACTAGATCCTTGCAGTATCAGAGCATTGTGTCCAGTGCTGGGCTCCACAGTACAAAAGAGATCTGGAGCAACTGGAGAGAATGCAGTAAAGGGCTGCTAAGCTGATGAAGGGACGGGAGCACCTCGCATAGCAGGAAAGGCTGAGTGAGATGAGATTGTTCAGCCTGTTCAGTGTAGAGAAGAGAATGCTCAAGGGCAGATCTCATCAATGTGTATGAATCCCTGAGGAGGGTTTCAAGAAGTCAGAGCCAGGCTGTTTGCAGTGGCCTCCAGTGACAAGGCAATAGGCATAGACTGAAACACGCGAGACTGTCAGAATTGCAGGAAATGTTGATGTAGCCTTTACATGGACGTATGTGACTATGTTGAGTACCTGCAATTAATTTAGCAAAATACAGTTGCTAAATATCATTTTCTAAAATGAACTGAATAGATGTGGTGTATTGTAACTAAAAGCATGTGAAAGCCTTTCACAATGATATCATAAATATTCCTTATTAAAGGAAAATAACTTTTTTTTTCTGCTGAAATGAGTGATAGCCAAAGCGGGAGGAAGTAATAAATAAGGCTGGAAAAAGCTGAAAAGGAAAACAACAAAAATAACTGAGGGGTTTGGATGCTCTACATATCGGTGGTTACATGTAAAGAGTGATCTAAGAAATAATATATTCAGTGGGTGACAGGAGTAACTGAGTTACACAAGGATAAAGTGCTCAGTTTCATCAGGGGTTGAACTCCATGCTCACTGAATGCAGTAGCTAGACTCTCACAGGCTTTAGATCAAACCTCAAATATAAGAGTTTGATTAGTGCTGTTTGACCAGTATAACAGCAATGCTGCACATTATTATTTTCATGCTGTGTTTTTAGCATGTTGAAACTGATTATGACATAAAGACCAAAATGCTATTTGCCTTCAGTCTAACAAACTCGGTGTATGCTAGTTCTAATTAATGAAAAAGTCCTCTTGCATTTGTTTTTAAATATTGATGGATGATTGGATCTTCTTTTTTAATTCATGGTTTACTAATTTTTATCACTTTGCAAATGAAACTGCTCCATGATAACCTGACAAGGTAAATTTTAAAGGTAATATAGTGGGGAGTTTCTTGTCATAAACATAGCTGCTCGGGATGCGTACAATTACCAGCCCTTTAAGGCCCCAACAGAGCTGGGAGAGAATTCTTTAGGTCATATGCAGACAGCTTACTGACCACATATCTGTAACTGACACTCATAACAGAGATTAAAAAAAAAAAACCTCAACAGTTGATAATGTTCATAAAAAGATTGCAGTGATAAAAGACTAAACTTTATCGGTGTGTCACAGACTGGCCAGTCTCTTGTCCGGCAGCCCTGCCATAAAGTGGCCTAACACGTTCCTGTCTCTGAGAATCATCCCAGTAATAAAATACCACATGAATTTGTGTATTTATGCTCACTTAGCTGCGTTTTTCATCACAGAGAGGAGGGATATCTCACCTCCCTCTCAGAACAACTGCATTCCAGCTGGCAAACGCTGCTCTAGCTGAACAATTCCGATAAGTATTTATAATAAGCTATTGCAGCTGCTTCAGCTCATTCTTTGCTTTTGCATATCAGATTTTGCATTTAGTATTTTCTTTGATGGTTTCATCTGTTACCCTAGCTAGATACCTCACAGATTCACTCCAAATAGTAACAACAAATTATACTACCATTACCAGAATTGTATTGTTTCTACTAATAGCGTAATATTTTTCCACAGTTTATGCTACATGAAGAGGAATAAACAGACATTCTGCTATTCCTTGGTGGCCTTGTTTCTTCTCGATGGGAGGCAGCAAGTCTCTCATTTCAGCACTTTGTCCTCAAAGTTCATGCCACTTGGAGGCTAGGCTGGGGATGACAAACTGCAAAGCTGACAGGAAAACATGTGAGGTTGATACATAAAATGAGCTGCACTGCTCGTGCTTTGACTGTCATCACTGTTTTCAGGAAAATAAATAATATTCCCTCAACCTGTGCAGTGCTCCTTGAAAGTTTCTTCTGCTTACATGGGAAATACTGCAAATTTCTTTTGTATAAATTTGGAATCTAAGAACTGCAGTTTTCTTAAACAAATTCAGAAAAATATTTTTTTTTCCCTGAACAAATTTGTAAAAGAAAAAAGCTTATGTAACTTGTCCCCAAATTGAACATAGCTAACAGAAAAGTGATGGTCCCTTTCAGGAACTGTGAAAAATGCTGTAGATATTTCTCTGGCTTAACAACCAAAGGAAAACATTCGCTATTCACCACTAGCTCTGCAAATTTTGCTGCAAGCACCAACAGCTTTACACCAAGAAGACCCAAAGGAATTTTCCGTCAAAGCAGAAGTGAGCACCACATGAGCAGGTGAAAATATGATGGAAAAAGGTGTGATATCCCGGTCTTTGTTATAAGCTTAACCCGTGCCAGCCTCTACGTAATATACAATACTTGCCCAGATTTCTGTGGATTTAGTAGTTTAACATTATTCTTGTGAGAAATTTACTATTAGGCATTTAAGTACATAATGATATGCTAATATAGCCTTAAAAAATAATCAGAATTCATCTTGTCTGTTAACATGCTGGAAAATGTACATGTAACAGAAAGGGATATTTAAAACATCTTTATTTCATTATCTCATTTATTATGTTGTAGGTTGGCAACTAATTAGTATAGATATTTGAAGTTACAGATCGAGAGAAACTAAATTACTGTGCTATAATATAATTAATCATAGAAAACTTTTGTTCAGCAGCTAATCTTCTATTAGCTACTTCTTCGCTTCTTGTTGATACTCATAGCTTTGATTAAGGTTTTTGGTGCTTTATTTTACATCATAGCTTATTAATACAAGATTCAGAGTATCTACTGCCTCTGGAATTACATTCACAGAAAGATTTTACATGAAAATCCTTCTGATGCTAGACTTCAACAAGAAATCGCAAATACAAATGACCAGGGGCCCATGTATGCTAGTGATCCATTGGAGAAGAACGCCTAAGGTTATTAGACATTCTTTCCATTTATGCCCTTCCCTCGAGTTCTTATTACATGTTTTTCTGTAGTTCAACTACTGAGTACACAGCCACAGCAGAAAGCGATGGAAGAAAGTAGTAATCCAAACTAAGAGCAAGATTCTTGCTAGGCTCTTTAGTACACTATAGATGAGATACTTCAGTGGTGGTTTGTGAGCATCCTTAACTGTTCACATGGACAGGAGAGAGGAGGATAGGCTCTGCATACTGTACCTGACTCAATAGAATTTGAATACCTCATCTTACATTACTCCTAGAGTTGCTATGCTATTCAGCACTATTTCCTATCCATTCATTTACCTAGACAAATTAATTCTGAGAAACTGAAATATCTGGTAATATTCCAGGAGGAAAAATAAACTATCCCATAATAAACTTCAGTCGCACAATCCTGTTGTTCTGATTGTCTTTTCAGGTGAAAAAGTGACAGGATGATGTTAATTCACAGGCATAATCTATCCTCAAACTAAAATAAATTTTTAAAAAAAGCCACTTTCAGGAAGCACTTGTACATACTTCAGTGTTTACCTGTATTCTGGTTCAGACATTTCAACAATTTTGCTTTTGATAACAAGAAAAATACAGGAAGCTCTATCAAACTTTGAGTTTAGAGTCAGCGCTTCCTAGTATCTTCCTTATTGCAGCCACTCTAATGCAAAGGGATCACGTAGATCATGATTTCTCCTCGTTGTACAGCTTGTGTTTGTCAGTTTTTGCTTTACACAGTCTGCGGCATGTCTGCAGGTTTATCACACATTTGCACTAAGGTCTATATTGTTAAAATGTTTCTAGGGAAGCTGAAAGAAGGAAGACTTATATTGGATCTTAGGAAGAAATTCTTTACTGTGAGTGTGATGGGCACTAGCCTAGGTTGCCCTGAGCAGTCACGGCTGCCCCATCCCTGGAGGTATTCAAGGCCAATTTGTATCAGGCTTTGAGCAATCTGACCCAGGGGGAGGTGTCCCTGCCCATCGCATGGGTCGGAACTGGATGATCTTTAAGGTCCTGTCCAACCCAAACAACTGAATGATTCTATGAGTTTATGATTCTAAGATCTGCTCATAAATTCCTTTGGAAATAAGTGGCACTTGTGCTGTCTGAGCTATAGACCGGTCATGATGTGGCTGAAGGGACAGTATCTTTTATCAGGCCAACGGGCATTGTTGGCTTTCAGTAGTTTAAGATGTGAAAAAAAGACCTGCATGTCCACAAGCTTATCACATTTTTCAAATGATTGCTGATTTACTTGAAAATACCATGTCACGTCTTGCTTTGCTTGGTTATATTGCCAGTATCATTAGAAAGAGGTATAAAAATGTGGAAGTACACATATGAATGCTTAATCCGTATGTTTTTTAACCAGTATGGTGTTATCTAGTCAAACGATTATCAGTTGCGATACTTGACATGCAAATGAAATATCTGCGCAACCCTTTAGAAATGCGGCCAATCACAGAATCACAGAACAACCAGGTTGGAAGGGACCCATCGGATCTTCTAGTCCAACCATTCCTATCTAACACTAAACCAAGTCCCTCAAGACCTCATCCACCCGTGTCTTAAACACCTCCAGGGAAGGTGACTCAACCACCTCCCTGGGCAGCCTGTTCCAATGCCCAATGACCCTCTGTGTGAAAAACCTCTTCCTAATCTCCAGCCTAAACCTACCCTGGTGGAGCTTGAGGCCATTCCCTCTCGTCCTGTCCCCTGTCACTTGGGAGAGGCCAAGCTATGGACCAGTCATTTGGGAAACATGACTTAGTCCATTTACTAAATGTTATAATACTTAAAAAGTTTTGCTGTGTGTGCATGTCTTTTGGTGTAATTTGACAGGACCATAACCTATATTCGTACAGTGACCAAGTATTTATGTTAGTTATTTGCAATTCATGCTTAAGTGGCCATAATGTAGTTTTACTTATCATGTCAGCTAGTTCTGACGTTATCACATGACTCCCATTTCTTATGTGCTTTAAAGTATGAATAGTTAAAAGGCAAGAACAAGGCAAAGCAGGCACTATTTAAAGAATAACAAACCATAATCTGATACAGTAGTAGTAACATAGGTATAGAAAACACTTTCTTCTCACCAAAATCCACTTTATAGAATGCTTGAAAACAGGAGGAAGGAAAAGCTCTTGGGTATATTGTCTGCTAAAATAGAATTCATGACTCAAATAATGATATTGATACCATTGAATGTGGAAATTTATTACAGGAGTTAACAAATATTTAGAAAGGAAAACCAGTTTTTCTCATTTATTTTGGTAAATGGATGATATGTTTTCTGATATATAACTGAAAAGGTTTTTCTCCCCAGATATCATTGTACTGGGATTATTTATACCAGAAAGCACAAAAAGTCACACCAATAACAGCTGTGTACTGGTGAGCAGCTTCTGATATCTGTCAGGATTTTTTTGAAAACTTGGTAATAAGGAAAAGCTTTTAAAACTCAACTCCCAAATATTTGTAAGAGCAGGAGGATATAAATAATACAAATGCAAGATTTTCCTTCCTATATATTCTAATGGATTTTTAATTGCATTTTGTTCTTATTCAAAGTTAAGATTTTATAGTACAAGTTTAACTGACTCACAGATATCTTTAGACATCAGTTTTATGTCTATTTGTATAAAATATAATGCACAAATGTGGCTTTACTAAGCACTCATACATTATTATTAGCGCTCTACAGTATATAGTAATTTACTACTTTTTTATTGTCTTAATAATGATTTAAAAAAAAAAGTCAGTGCATAATTTTGTAAAGTACAAAATAAATGTCCATTTTACAGAATCAGGAGTTAGAATCAGGCATGTGTTAATGTGTGACCATAATCTGAATCATGGTCAAACTGTGTTGTGTTGCATTATTTCTTTGTAAAAGTTGTTCAGTTTGCCTGGAGATCACCTGTGAATCATTGAGTCAACACATATCGGACTTTTCCATATCAAAATTCTCAGTGATTTCACCAGTCTGTCTCTAATGAGAGCTACGATGTGAATGCTAACACATAGAGAAGAGCTAGTATTTCGTGTGAGTCTCTGGAAAAAAACAGATTTTTGATGTTACAGTAACAGCATCCAAGACTATTCTGTTCCAGCTCTCTTAGTTGTTATAGAAGAGCTGCACTGGTAATAACAATGGTGGGAAACAGTGAACAAAACCAGTAACTTTATGCCTTCCCTTTAGGAAATTAATGAGTCTGTTCTCTTCCTTAGGCCTTGATCTCATCTTGAAATGAAAACCATACAAGTCATAATTCTACTTAAATGCACTTTTGCTGACATAATTCAAGGACAAATACTGTGAATAATCATGCCCAGGTATTATTAGCGTGTATGGTTTCTTATAAATAGATCAATAGCAGTACATGAATTACAGACTTCCAGCAAGACTAGGGTTTCACAGAATCACAGGCTTAAGGCCAAAGGGGATCATTAGATTATGTAACCTGACCTTCTCTATAGCATATCATATAATTTCATCCATTTACTCTGCACTGAGTCCAATAAATCATGTTTGACTAACACATCTCTTCTATATTTGCCTTTATATTGAGTTTCTTGGCCAAAAATCCATTGCCATTTTTGTCAGGTCTACCATCACCTGAAAGAACTTCTCAGGAACTCTCGCACTATATTAGAAACCTGTCATTGGGAATGTGGTGCTAAATTCCTTTAAATGGTAGGGATTATCCTACAGTCTATACTTCTGCATGTCAGTAGAGTTGTGTTTAGCTTTGAGATTCTTTTAAGTGAAACATTCATCAAAACTATAATACTGCCTGCCCTATTTTCTTATTTATACTTTTTTGTTGTTCAGAAGTTTTAAAAATTCTTAAGAAGCTGGTTATGTTATTTTAAAAAAAAATGTCTCTGCCATTTTCAAAGGGAACATTAACTAGAAATGTTTTCTAACACCTTCCTGACCCTTCCTCTCAATCTTTTTTTTTTCTTCCAATATAATTTGTAACAACATCTGATGTGTTCCTTAATATAGTAGCACAGATGAGTAGAGAAGGATTTTTAAAGGGAAAAGGGAGATTTGAAAAAAACATACATTTGAAGCATGTGGCTGTTGATCCTAAGGTGGACACTTCCAGCATTCCTCAGCCTCCCAGATGGAAACTGGCAAGCGGAAATAATGGCATTGCATTTAAATCATCCATCTCTCCTAGGCCATTAGATATTTGCATTCCCAGAATTTATTGTCATTGAATCAATGTCTGTTTGTAGTCAACTATTTTTTGAAGAGATGTTCAACAACATGGCTTTGCGCCACAGATTATTATTCAGTTTTTTTTCAGAGAATGTATTTTGAATTGTCAATATGTAAAACTGTAAATTCCCTTAATTTGTTCCTTAAGATACTCTTTATCTTCCTTGTGAAAAAAAGCAAAACAAAACCAAACAAGCCCAAACCAAACAAATGAATAAAATGTCTTCCTCAGAACAAAAAATAAAGCTAAGAACAGAAAAAATAAAGCTAAGATCAGATATTCCTCTTGAAGGTCTCCTTGAGGCTGACCAGAGGAGCCTTGTATCTTACTGGCTCTCTTAGAGCTCTAAGAGGACTCCCTCTAAAGGTAATGGAGACCGAGAACTACAATCGTATCATTGAAATTAGGAGTCTTTTTCTTTCCCTCGCAGTATAGCTTATGTCCCTATAGACACTTCAGTTCAAGTGTGATGGTGTGACCACCCGTCTGTAGGCTGCTTCTTCGTGCTTTTACAAAGTATCCAGACCAGCCGTCTGAAGCACAACATGAAGTCCTTGAACTAGCACTTGTGCTGAATTCTTTCTACCCTGATTCAACAATCATATGACATTTTCAACAGCAATAAGGAAGGCAAAGGTAACTTCACACATAGACTGTGGAAGGTTTTATCTTCCTAGAGTAGCATATAAGGTTCAAGCATCTCACAAAATTAATTGGAGAGGAGCTAACAGTTGTTGAATACGTCTCATGCCTGCCGTTACTTATAGGATTTTGTTTTGTTACTTATTTAAAGGTGATCATATTTTTTTTGCAAATGTAGCGCTTTAGATATTTTTAATAAATTCACAGTACAAAGTGCTTGAAGTGCAGAGATTTTATAATGAGAAGAAAGATACAGAGATTTTATTAGGCTATGTAACTACCACTTGCCGATTACTTTTAATTGGTGAAATAACAAATTGCTGGTTTATCCCTTTAAGCTTTTGACCTCATAACTACACTGTTCTTCATGAGACATCTCCTTTGGATGTAGCTAGAGGTTTTCTGAGTGGTTTTGTTCACAAACTTATAAATCGGTGTTAGTTCATAGAATTATAGAGTGGTTTGGGTTGGAAGAGACCTTTAAAGGTCATCTAGGCCAACCCCCCTGCAGTGAGCAAAGACATTTGTGACCACATCAGAGTAGTTATTACTTAATATAGTTTTCTAACAATGTACTTATGAGTCTCTAGGAATATGTTCCTTGGTTTTTTTGCAGCTTTTTGTGTGACTTTACAAATGAAATAATCTTTTTCAATCACTTCCTAAGCATTGCTTGCCACAGAAATACTTGCATTATCATGGATTGCAGAGCAGCATTGGTCCTGTCCATCTGCTCTCCTTCCTGGTTCCTTCTTGCAATACAGTCTTTGCCATGTGCAAACAAACAACTCAAGCTACCTTTCAAATTTTTACTGCAACTGAGTACACTTTTCTGGTTTAATGAATATAAGAAAGAATTTTCAAATTTTCTTGGCTATCCTTCCTTCTTTGTGGATTTTTAAAAATATAAATAGGTTGGCAGTTTTGTGTGTGTTCCTCACTTCTGATGGATATTCCTTGCATTGCCAAATTCAGCCCTTGGGTAAGCGGTATGGATTCTTCCAATTCAGGATATTGCTCGCTGCTTTGGAGCTGCTGTGAGCCACATTGGCCTGTTTCCAGCTACCTGTGAAGTTTAAGCCGGAGACTAAAACATCTTATTGCACAGTAAGGCAAACAGAACAAGGCATAAGAAAAATTCTGTTATCAGATAAATATTTTTAGTAATGAGAGAGCAGCGTAGAGTCATGCTAGATGCTTAATCTGGATGCCAAGAGCTCTTCAGATCACAATACATTTATAACATTTTCCATTTCCAAACAATGAGCAATCAAACATTAGCTAATTAAAATGCCTTCAGTGGTTGAAGAAAATATAAAAACACATGAAATTATCAAATAAAAAAAAAACCTAAGTGACTAATTTGTCAGCTTTACCATCACTTTACAAGTAGCAGAAGCCAAGTTATCCCTACACTGCGTATCAATCAATTTTACTTTTTACAGCTGATAAGATATCCTCTAATTAAATTATGTTTTAATTGCCTTTGACTTTTAATACAAGGCAAATGGCAATATGCTTCCCGTTAAAAATCTCCCTTCTCATTTCTGCACACTGTGATTGTCATAATGCAGTTAACAGTTGTTCTACAGTAGTATCAAGACCCCACATTTTCTCCTTAAACAAGAATCCTGCAATAAATGTGGGTTTATTTCCTACATCCTAATATACTTCTTTTATTTTTTTGTGATATTGGGTAATGTCTACTTATATTCTTTTGTCATTCTCAGAGTTATTCAAATGGCATCTTTAGAAACATACGACTGTATGTGTGGCTGCATTTACACTTAGAATGCCAGTCCTGGAAAACACAATCTCCCTGTTTTTCGCACTGAGTTACTTACTAATTACCTTTCAAAATATTTGTTTTTATAAGACTGTCATGAGCTGCATAGATAGAAGTCATATTCCTGCTTTATGATATGAGAATTAAAGTTAACTATAGTACAAAAATGTGTGCTAATAAGAATTTGCTAGAATTAGAATTGAAGATCCTGTCCCAACTCTCAGCACTGGTGTGGTTATCCTGCATACAATGGCAAGCATAAAAGGGCTGTACTGATAAAATAGATCAGATCCAAGATGTAAAATTTAAAGAGGACTCTTCTCCAGCCCTCTCTTCTGCATCTAAAAAGCAAAGGGTGGGAAGGAAGCGGGCAGTTTCTTGACAGTTCCTGTTCTTCAGTTCAGAAAATACGGGAGTGTTTTGGAGGCTGGTGTTCTGGATCATTTGAAACACACTTCATCTTAATTCAGCTCAGAAGTAAAGAAAGGTAAGGTAGCTATAAACAGACACTGCTGCAAGATATGAAAGCAAAAGCAGAAAAGAGACAACTTTTTTTCTTCGGGTTTTGAGATAACTACACTGGATGAAAAACTGAAGTGCAGCCATATTGCATTCAGTTTACAGTCTGACCCAAAAATTGATTTCTATACCATTTGCAAAAAAACCCATCACCTCGAGATGGTACATGAAAGCTTCTGTACCACTGGTGCACAATTACCCAATACTTAGCATTTACTTCAGCCGTAAGGACCAAATACTCTGCCCCTTGTGTCTGGTTTACCCATGAAGTAAGAAGTGCTGCAGCTGTTTTCCAGCCATTCCTTCAATGAAGAAATAACAATATAGCCAGTGCTGAGGTATTTGATGTGAGTAGTGGACATTTTAGTCCCTGCACGAGTTCTTAATCTCCCTAGGATCCACAGGAAGAAAATTATTTGATATGAGACCCTTTGATATTACAAGTTGTATTTAACATTTCAAGGCTCATTTGAATCGGCTCAGCTCACTGAACTGCTAAAGCACGCAGGACAACACATCCTGTAGAGAGTAAAAACCTATAGATGTGTTTTGTAGCCTAAAGGTATATTACAAAAATCCACAAAAAAATGAGCTGCTGAAGATAAGGCCCAAAATTTTATCGGTGCCATTCACTTCAGAAGTCTTCTTACAGCCCAGGCCTGGAACAGTGCAGTACAGGAAGGTTGATGGATCAGGAGCAAAAGCAGCTCCATGATGCACTGAGAAGCTTCTTAAGACACAAAATCTGTTATGATACACTAATACCTGTAGAGCATGAGTCAATGAAGTTTCCTATGCAAACCCAACTATGTCGTAAAACTGTACCATAATTCCTTTCCCCCTGTTCTAATCCACTAAGATGCTAGAAAATTGGAGCTTTGAGTAGAGAGGTGCAGGCAATAACACTTACCGACCAAGCCTCAGCCAAGTGCTCCTGGCTACTGCAAAACACTTACTGTAAGCATGCAGCCAGGGTTCTGCCCACAGCAGAAATAAATGAATAGATATGCTTTTACCCCGTTGTGCTGCCCACGTTAACATACTGTTTTGTAACCTCAATATAAAATAGAAAAAACAGATCATGGCAGGGGTTATGTATTTTGCGGTACATTGAAGATGGAATCCTAAACAGAAGGTTTTATGCCTTTAGAAAAGTGTATCTTTGTCCTACTCAAAATGCTTGTCTTCTAAGTATAGCACAGTAAAGTGAGTGCTTTCTGCAGATTGGTCTTTTTAATGAAGTATGTATGCTGGTAATGTTGAACCCATCCTAAGGCTTTACTTACGTTACGTTCTCGGTGACCCAGTGGGACAGATTTGGCTGGGAGGGACATTTCTGTTAAAAGGCCTGGAGGACTTAACTTGCATTTAATTTCTAAGATCAGCACAGCTTTTGACAAAACCCTTTTATTTCTATTGGTAGCATGAAGTTATTGCAAAGAAAAGGCATGATATAATGTGCACAACTTCATCTTACTGTGTTTCTTAGAGAGGTAAAGAATCAAAAAGTCAGAAAATTCAGTAAAAAAGAAAATACATTTTTAGAGGAAATTAAGCTGCCTGATGAAAAAAGGTTTTATTTTTAGAAAGAACAATTATATACAACTAGAGTGGTACCTCCCGGGAAGCATGTGAGGATACAGTGATACATGGCCCAGTTACTGCATGGGAAGGTCTGAAAGGCTCTCAAAGATGTCAGTGAAATTCTCTGTGTTAATTCGATGGCCGATCATGTCCTAGATTTAAAACAATTACATGAAAACTATTGTGATTAAAACCAAACTCTAGCTTTTTCAGTGCTTCTAAATGCAGTGGTAAATAACACATACCTTACAAGATCTTTCACAAAAGCAGTTAATGTGCATGCTTTTAATATATATGTATATTTTAATATATATGTATATTTTTTAATACTAGGCAATACTCAAAATCCAGATGAAGACTTGGCAATCTACAAGAAGCTGGTAGGTCAAATTTTAAATTATATAAATTTTAGTATAATTAGGATGACAAAAAAGATATAAGCGGTAAGGTAATGAAACTTGCATTTACTGGGTATTCAGAGAATATGCAAAATCATTTAAATTTACATACTGAGGGGGAGAAATTGTGGTTTAGTAGAGGCAATTAACATGAGAAAGTAAAACAGATGCTGTGCAAATAATTCATAATGAACAATTTCTTTGCTCCATTTTGTGTTTGCAAGTTTTCTAAACAAACTAGTTTTTCTGATGTATATGTTCAAACTGTTTGCTGAATAATATCTATGCATAATTTTTTGTCTGTAATTCATTCATAAGCAGTTTTTTGAATATTCAAGCTTTTTTTTTTTTGAATGGGTATGTAGGTCGTACAACACATTTCTCTTTTCCAGTTGGAGAAACATAACTTATAGGTTCTGCTATGAATAATCACAATATTTGACTATGTTTGCTTCATTATTTTACCAAACACTCCTGCTAGTAAACTCATTTGTTAAAATAATCATGGAAAAAGAGATGCAAACAAAAGCAAATAAATTAGTCTAGCATCCCCTCTTTTGTTTCTCATTCGAGAAAAATAATTTGTACTGTCCATAATTCTGTTTGTCTTTAATTAAAATGTATGAGGAAGGTGAAAATACAAAATCCTAGTCTTAAATATACTCAAGTTTCAGGTGGCTGTAGTGTAATCTTATGTCACAATGCTCCTTGCCCAAATGGATGTGCTCTGATTTACTTCATACGCTCCTGTCGGCTGGTTTTCTGCCAAATGTGCAGCTCCAGTAAATAATCGAACAGTGTCTCTTGACTGAGGTCTGCTCTTTAAGCTCACTCGCGGGGTAACTGATGTGATGGGCAGCTCAGCCGCCAGCTGAATTTCAGTCTGTTCTGTAGCCAAACATGGTTATCCACCTCTGCTGTATAGCATAAAGGCAAGACTTACATGTAGGAAGATAATGAAGATAAATATACTATTTGTGATAGTCAATGTGATTAATTGCAAGAGGCAGGCTTAATTATGCCGGTAGTAATAATTAGTGTCATGGACAGACACGAAGTTTTTTATGGCCCATTGTTAGAAATGTGTTGAAGTTCGAATACGAATGTATTAATGAATTAGTACAAATTGTGTCTCCTCACATAACAGGCATATATTCTTAATTACATTTACAGTTCTGCTTCTTTTGTCCACTGGAAAAGTCAGTTTTTACTTTTTCTCCAAGTGAAGCAGGTCAGCAGACCTGAGAGACTGAACACTCTTATGATAACTTGTGTATGATGAACTCAATGATGAGTGAATTCCATTTGCAGACTCTTATTAGCAATGTAAAAATGTCTTTGATTGTATATGTGGGGGTTTTTTATTTTGTACATGGTTTTATACTTAATGCACTTATATTTCAATTTTTTTTTAAATTTCGTTTTCAATATGCCATTTCAATAGCAGTAATTAAAAAAAAAAAAAGTTATCTTGGTATTAGTAAGGTAAGTTTCATATTAAGCTTCATATTCCTAAGGAAGCAGTGGAGAATTTTAGATTCTCTCTTTGAGGCATCTTTATATCCCATTTATACCATGGCACTAAGGATGTGACAGTCTCAGCTTACACCTTTTTTCCCTCAGATCAGAAATTAGCCTGGGAATAGCTTATGGCTTGAGAAATACAAAAGATCTCCCAAACCTTTCTAACACTAATAGGACAGGAGAATGCAGAGACAGTATAAATACAGTTCCACAAATGTCAATTCTGCAAACATGTATTAGTGTGAAAGCTCTGCCATTCTCATATTTTACACTGAATAATGTGAGAACACCGAGACAGTTAAACAACTGAAGTATTTGGAAGAGAATAAAAATAATAGAATAACTTGCCTAGCAAGTCCTGGAGTAGTAGTGTGTTAACCAGCAATTACAACTTCCTTTGGGTAGAAAGAAATTAAGTCTTTAATGAGCATGGCAAACTGAATAATTGTTTGAAAATAAGAAAAAAAAAACCCTAACAACAAGTGAAATGAAATTAAAACTAGAAGGAAATTGTATATTACTAATCTGGCAGATTTTATATAGCAAACATGACTTCATTTTCTTAAATGAGATTCATAAATTAAAGTGGGAAAAACCAGAAAATAAAACATCCATTAAACTAATCTAGTTGGATACATATTCTCATTGTTCCTAGGGTTACTTGCCTTCTGTTACCTTTTTCAGTTTCGCAATCTAGGTATTTCGTTAGCAATTGCTATAATACATTATTTTGTAATCTTAAAACAGACAGTCTAGATTATACATCCCTGCACATATAATTTCTGCTCTAACTTCCCATTCTTCTAAGGCTGCCTTCATTTATTTTTGCACTGCAGGAGTTCTTACTGGTAGGAGTGATAAATGAACGTGTTTCTTTGCATTACACATATTTACAGCAAATAAGCCACATGTACCATATCACTTTATAAATCTTTTTCCCAGCTCTGTTTTAACCAATGCATTAAATATTGGGCTTCTTATGGACTGCTCACTGCAGTTCAACACGGTAGATTATGAAAGGAGAACAGGTATGAAAACTTCCTCTTTATCTTGCACCTTTCATCACACAAAGTAACTGATAACAGCTAAGTTCATCATCCTTCTTTCATACCATAATCAGGAAATCAGGCACTTAAACCATAATCTTCATCAAGACAGGACAGTCTCATCTTATTTACTCAGTAACAGAAGGGAGGCCCTGATCATGGATGGAATTGTTGGATTTTGTTAGAAGATAAATAAAGCAAGTAAATGCTTTTGTTTGCTTGCGTGGAACTTCTTTTCAAGGTAAATATTTTGCATTAAAAGAAAGGAGGGTAAAAGAAAGCACAGAGCCTAAAAATTGCTCATGAAAGATGGGGCAATATTAAGGTTAAGCAAATAAAAACTAAAATTGTTAAACTAATAGCTTGCTTAAAATAAACATACGTTACATAAAACATCTCTGTAATGTCATTATTTTATTTTAAAAGCTATGCAATAACATAGAATTTATGCTATCTGTTAGAAAAAAAAGTTATTCCAATTCTGAGAATTTTTTATTGGTTCATTACTATTTGATATTTCTCATTGTCTCGGTAATGCTTGCATGCTAAGAAAATGAAGAAAATAATGTTCTGGTGTATTTTCTAATGCCAGCTGAGCCTAGGGAAGTTAAAAGATTCACCCATACGATGAGGTGCTGAGGGGCACGGTTTAGTGTTTGATAGGAATGGTTGGACTCAATGATCCGGTGGGTCTCTTCCAACTTTGTTATTCTATGGTTTTTAAGTCACAAATTTCTCTTTCCCCCTCACCCTCCACAGTAGTCTTATTTAAAATGGACTAATGCTGTTAGTTAGGTTTGCATTGGCATTTTATGTAGGGATAGAAGTGGAAACTCAGAAAGTAAACTGTTGACAAATTGCATGCCCTATTTTATATATTTTACACTTCTGTTTCTATTTTTTCTTTGGTTCTCATCAGTCTTAACCTGATTGTTCTCTGCATTTTTACATGTGCCTTACAGTAGATGATTTGTCTGTACCTTTTTATAAGCCTGCTGCTGAAGACTGCTAACTTAATATTGCATTTAAGTCAGACTTCAAATCTTGTACTGACTGAATTAATTTCAGTATTATGCAAAATAGCTACTGCTTCCTTTACACCTTGCTAGTTTCTTCTTTTCTCTTTCTCTGTGAATCACTCAAGATACACTATTGTACCGCTCCCTGTGGCTGAAACAATTTAACTGACTTTCTACCTAGCCAGGGTACTAGAACTGTCCACGTGTGTTGCCACTTACCCAAACATAGCCTCCCTTCCTCTAGTGCAAAGTATCTATTTGGGGTGTGGTATATCCACACCAGTGCTGCCTCATGCAGACCTGAGAAAAAATGTCTTAAATATCAGAAAAAAATGTTGATTTTATCCTTAGTCCCCTTTGTCAGTGAACTCATCCTTATTAACCAAAATGCTCCCTGACCTCCACGATTTTTATCATAATCACCTTGTAGTATTTTCTCCCAGACGAAATATGCAAAGGCATTTCCACATATAGACAACTGAATAAAGCACATACATTTTCTTTAATGCAATGGTTACAACCTCTCAGTAATTACTGCAGGAAGACAAGTGTAACTGTTCTTCCTCTGTGGTGTCAGATTCATTAAAATGGCTGAGAGAATTAACATTGTAATAGCTTGCAATTACACTCAATAGCAGCCAGTAGCTTGCAAAACCAAACTAAAGACTAGTTAACAACTGTATCTCACATTTATGCCACAACAGTAATGAGAATACAGGTTTTGGTTTACAGGAACTGAAGTCTAAAAGGCATGTGAGAAACCAGTATGACTCCAGTAACTGGATGGTGCAGGAGGTAAGAGACCTGGGTCTTGGTTCACATGAGTAAGAATTGCCCAGATATTTAGTGTCATGTTTGTATTAGAGGTTTAGAATTATCATACAAACACTCTTAATGCAGTAACTACAGAGGAAGCAGCGCATCCCACCAACTCAATGGTGACACCTCATTTCCATCACTACAAGGTGGTGTTTCCTGAGAACTTGACAATTTGAATACAAAAATTTCTCTCGGAACCCAGTGAATTCTCCTCTTGATCTGCGAGATGAGCAAAGGCTCATCATTTGCTTAGAGGTGGCACTAGTCCACTTCAACAATGAATTGGCAGCTGTATTAACCAGAATTCCTTTGGACTGTTTGTGGAGAAGGAGTTTAGGCAGGTAGTCCTGGAGTTTTGTGTGTGTAGAACACCCTGCTGACACACACCAGGACAGAGAGCTAATATTCCACTGAATTTTGTATGGGGTTGGGGGTTCATTAGGGATGGCTGTGCGTACCAAATGTGCTCATTTGCAGACAACAATTTCTCTAAAGGAAAACAATCCCTCTTTCAATACAGCAGCGTTCTGTGTCTATAAAAATCTGAACATTTTCCTTACTTTCCACTGAGTAGGTATTACCTACAAAGACTTTCCATCGTTTTTTTCCTTCCTCTTCTTCTTCCAGAACTGCAAACTTGTTGATGGTTTTGAATTGTTCAGAGCTGTTCAAGCATACAGCAAGTAGCTTTCTACTTGCTCAGTACTTCCATCTGAGCCATTTCAAAGACAGGCTATAATTCTTGCAAGGTACATGGGCTGGCTGGAGAAGGGAAGGGTAAAAAAAAGGCTAAAGGGGCTGGAAACTACCTGAAAATACTAGTACAGCTTCAATACCTTTCTCTTCTTTTAGTCTGACAAATTACGGATAGCTTCTGGCAATATTTAAGAGGTGGCAAAACTCCTTTATTTTAATGTCAAACACGCACACCATTTACTGAATTACCAAAGATGGTAGTTCCACTGTGTTAAAATTCTGTATCTTGCCATGCTGCCTCTGTTCGTAGCTCACTGCACAATACTCAGATAAGTCTTCCATACCACTGTGTGGTTACTTCCTTGGAACAGGGAATTCTTCTTTTAATTTTTCTATATTTTTTAATTCAGACATAGACTACTGTTTGGAGGATTTCTTACCATGCAATTGCAGGCATAGGATCGAGAATGAAAATAGGACACACAAATCTGGTGCAACTAATGACATTCCAGCATATATAATAAATGTGGGAAATTGTACCAATTAATTAAAATAATCCTCTTTACAACATGTTAAAACATCTGAGAGGCATTGTTCAGTTAGATAAGCTCGCTCTCTGTTCTTAAGAGGTGAGTCCTATGTTGTTATGGTGGATCACTGCATATTGTGATTTATAGCTTACAAGGTTGGAAAAAAACTATACTTCTCATCTGGTGTGACCTGTTTTGTAATGCCAGCCAGTGAACTTCACCCAAGTAACCACTCCATCAATCCCATAACTTAGATTTTAGATGCAACATATCTTTCAGAAAGATTTTCGGTTCTATTTAAAGACTCCCAGCAACAGAGAATTTACATTCCATAGGTAAAATGTTCCAGTCATTAATTAGCTGTAGTATTAAAATTTCACCTTCATTGTACAATGAAGCATCAGCTTCCAGAAACTGTCCTTAATTGTGCCTGTTTTGATCAAGCTATAGCCATGCGTGTGGTGAAGCAGCTACATACTAATAGAGGAATAATGATATATAGGGACACATTGAAAAATTAGCGTTTCCAAGTTAGAAAATTCAAACACGTGCTTAAAAGGCAAAGGGACAAGCATCCGGCATTTATCTCAAGTAAACTGGAAATCTTTGTTGTTGTCTCTTTTTTCCTTTCCTTTCAAATCACACTGAAGGTCAATTTTTCAAAGTGTGATAAAGAGAACCACAGCCCTTCTGAAAGCAGCAAGATGTTCTCATGTCAGCAGGTTCTTTAAGTGACAAGGTGATACTGAGAAACTCAGAAGATGTTAGGGACTGAAGCTAATAAAGCATGCAGGTTCTAGGCTAAGCATCTTAGACATGGAGAGGTAACTAATATAGTCAAGAGGACACTGATACATGTGCAGTGCTATTTCTCAGGCACTTTATTGAAGTCTTAAGAAATACACTTATATTCACTTGGGATTCCCTGTTTGGAACTTGCTCTGGAAGGTAGGTACTCACACTCTAGAGAACTAAACAGAACTAAAGGATTTAAAACTTGATAGAGGATGAGTAGCTTGTGGTCACTATTTACTTACTAATCCAGTAGTTAGAGTTCTAACCCAAGGAATGAGGTATTTGATTTATTCTCCTCAGCCTCATGCATATTCAGTCTCACGTCTCTCATTCCCAGAATACCCTTACCACCAGATTAAAGGGATGGGAACCTTTTCTGTGGAAGCTGTATCACCACATCTGAAGGAATCCAAGATCAATTCAAACAGACAACAAGACTGAGAGAGAGCATGGTTACCTGTCTTCTATTTAGGTCTCTCGCATTAGGGAGAAGTCATGGTTATCCATCTCAAACATACAATAATTGTCTCTAAGATATTCCAGTTTTTACAGTTATCATTTATCTTAAGTGTGGACACAAAGCCAGTATTCTTGTATTATTTAACTAAAAATACCTAGATGTGTTATCTTGCTTTTACTTTGACACCCTCTCTGCTCCCCGTTCCCTCACAACTGTCGTATTTGATAACTCACAGCAGTGGGAGCATATATCCCATTATTCACCGGGACGTTTACTGTGAACTGCCTCCCAGAAAGCAATCCCCCAACCTAAAATGTAACCGCTGTTCTCTCTCACTACATATCTGACCTTGATTCCAACAGTTCCATTGAACAAATGAGGCCACCTTACCAAGGTGTCTAGATTGGTCAGTGCCATTAACTTGTGTCCATCATAATTGACCATCTACAAATCTCTCTTGCAGTGGCGTTTAATCAGCCGTTTGTTCTCTCTCAAACCACTCATATATTAAGTAGCTTTATAATATTCTGTGTATCACTTCTAAAAATACTCCAACAAAATGAAGATTTACAAATATATTCAGATTGTATAGGCTAAACATATTTTGTTTTTTGCTAATTTCTGTTTAATCATCATAAACATCAAGTTACCTGCTTTATGGACTGCTATTACAGACATTCCATTACCTTTTCCACTGACACTTGTGTTGTAGTTTGACAAGATTTGTTTCCCATCTGAGTGTAATTCTCAGTCTTTCTTCCTGAACTGCAACAATCTTTTTAATACATCTCACATTCATTTTTGCAATCCTGTTTATTTTCAAGCAGAGAGATTATTTCCAGTAAAATGACTATCACAGTATCTCTGTAGAGAATCAAGTATCTCTGCAGAATCAGGACATCACCATGCATATTACATAAAACTTTAGACCACAGCATTTGAGACAAGGCCACATCTTGAAATATTTGAAATACTATAGAAAGAGATGAGGCCAGGGAGAAGTTGTGGCTATGTGGATCTTCTTCACCTTTGTGAATAGATGCAGTCCACAAGTTACAGTATTGTTTGTGATTTACCAAGCTCTACCAGTATGTTCAGCTCTCTCCTCTTCTCAATTAACCTTGAAAAGCCGAGAGATCCTTCCCTGCTGATTTCTGGATTGCCCCTTAAAACTCCTGCTCTTTGTTGACAGTTAGAAAACTGCAGATGCAATTGGAAAATTAATTCTGCTGTAGTTTCTCTCTAATCAGACATTTACAGTATGCTTTTTCCAGCTACAGGTAATCCAGTGTGCTCTAGTTCATTTCTCCACATAGATTTTCTGTTTTATGGAATATAGGCATGAAGATTGTTATGTTTTAGCAGCACTCGTAGTCCTCTTAGTCCTGCTTCTGTGTGTAACCCATGTCCAAGGCTCCTTTTCACTGTTCTCCCTGTACATCTCAGTTAATTTGCCACTTTCCTCCTGGCCTCGCTAAGAATCTGCACAAAGTTTTGTAGGTTGACAGGATGCAGCATTTTGCCATCCTCTCATTTCCTTATCTATTTTCCTTTAGTGCTCCTTTTTTTTGGTGCCACCAGTGCTTCTGTTGGTACGGTTGGACTCGACGATCTGAAAGGTCTTTTCTATGAATCACAGACGTGTAGCAAAGGGGGAGGGAAGAATTTAAGGTTAAGTAATAGCCAACGTTTAATCACACTTTACAGCAAAGGCAAGTCTTCTGCACAGCATTGGGCAGGAACGTTACATGGAACGCGATGTACACGATGTTCAAGGCTGCCATGAGGCTCATTGGGAAGGGGAAGATGACGGCCCAAGTGCTTCCCTGCTGAACAAGCAAGCGCAGCACGGTTCATGGGAAGGTTTCTAACTTGCGGCAAAAGGATAACTGATGTTTTAACAGATTTTTTCCCTGTGAAGGAGATTCTGTGGTTCCATTCCCACCACTCCCCCACAGCTGCAGCCCGAGGTGCGGGAAACAGGTGCTCCATCCTCCCCCCGACCCCGGCTCCCCGACACCACCGGGCTGGCGACCCCCAGCCCTGAGCACCCCTTCCTCTCCACCACCCTGCCGGGAGCACCCCTCTCTCTGCCCCACCCACCCCTCCAGCACCCCTCTCTCCCTCCTCCAAGTACCCCTCTCCTACTCCACTCTCTGCCCCTCAGAGCTCCTCTCTCTGCCCCTCCAAGCACCCCTTTCTCTGCTGCCCCACTCCAGCACCCCTCTCTCTGTCCCCTAGCATCCTTTTCTCTCTCTGCTCCCAGGACTCTTCTCTGCCCCCTAAGCACCCCTCTCTCTGTCCCCCAGCATCCCTTTCTCTCTCTGCCCCCCAAGCATCCCTCTGTCTGTCTCCTAAGCTCTCTCCACCCTCCAGCACCCCTTGTCTCCCCCACCAGCACCCCTTTCTCTCTCTGCCCCCCAAGCACCCCTCTCTCTGCAACCAGGACTCTTCTCTGCCCTCCAGCACCCCTCTCTCTGTCCCCCAGCATCCCTTTCTCTCTCTGCCCCCCAAGCACCCCTCTTCCTGCCCCCCAAGCTCTCTCCCCCACCAGCACCCCTTTCTCTCTCTGCCCCCTAAGCACCCCTCTCTCTATCCCTCAGCACCCCTTTCTCTCTCTGCCCCCTAAGCACCCCTCTCTCTATCCCTCAGTATCCCTTTCTCTCTCTGCCCCCTAAGCACCCCTCTCTCTATCCCTCAGTATCCCTTTTTCTCTCTGCCCCCCAAGCATCCCTCTCTCTGCCCCCCAAGCACCCCTCTCTCTGTCCCCCAAGCTCTCTCCCCCCCCAAGCACCCCTTTCTCTCTCTGCCCCCCCCGAAGCCCGGTCTTTGCCCCCAGGACTCCCGTCTCTGCCTCCCAATCGCTCTGCCTCCTCTCTCCACCTCCCCGTTCCCTCTGCTCCCCGCCCCGCGTGGGGGAGGCCGTTGGGGTGTGTGGGGGGCGGGGCGGGCGCGCGGCCGGTCGGTGCGCGCGCGGGGATTGGCTGCGGGCGGGCGGCGCGTGCCGGCGGGGGCTGCGGGCAGAGCGCGGGTGGCGCGTGCCGGGCCGGGGCCGCGCTCCGCTCCGCTCCGCTCCGCTCCCCGGCGGGAGAGAGAGAGAGAGAGAGAGGGATCCGGGGAGGGAGGGAGGGAGGGAAGCAGGGAGGAGGGAGCCCTCGGCAGTGAAGGAATCCGCAGCGGCGCTAAGTTCTCTCCCGGAGGCGCTCGGGGCTGCGCGACCTGCTGCCGGTAAATAACGCGTCTTCGCTTCTTTCCTCGGGGTCGGCGCCGACAGCTGCGGCCGTTCTGCCTCCGTCGCTCCCTTCCCTTCGCCTCTCCCCCTCAACCCCCCCCCCCGCGTCTGTCACCGCATCCCCGAGACGAACTAGTTGTGCGGGGCTGGGGCTGGGGCTGGGGCTGGGGCTGGGGCTGGGGCTGGGGCTGGGGCTGGAGCGGCGGCGGCAGCGCTCGGGGGGCTCGGGAGTTGCCCGAGTTGCGGAGATGCCGCCTTAGGCGCTGCTGCTCTCCTGCCCCTTCTCGCTCCTACTTGCTCGCTGCTATTTTTTTCCCACGCTGTTTTAATTCTGCCTTTTTTTTTTTTTTTTTTTTTACACCCCTTCGTTGTTTCTTTTCCACGTCTCTTTATGGATGGAAGCAGAATACTTGTTTTATTTTTTTTATTATTTTTTTATTTATTTTTTACTTTTTCTCGCGCCGCGGGGAGGTATCGCTGATTGAGAAACTATTGTCCCCAGCGCGTCTTAGCTTAGGAATAAGAGCGACCGAGGCGTTTGTATCCAGAAAGGGAATTAAAAAGGAAAACGCTGCTTCGCGTCCTCGTTGCAGGTTTGCAGGGAGGACGATGTTACCGTGCGGTTTGCAAAAGCTGAGAAACGTAGGAGCGCTTCGGTGTTTGATTGAGCTGTTTGGAAATTGCGCGTGATCCCCAATTGCTAGAGCAGCCGAGGCAGAGGCTGCTGGCAGGTACCGCACCTCCCCGAGCCCCTGGCACACCTTGCACCCAGGGCCACTCTCACGAGATGCTCTGCTCGCTCTTCCCTGCACCCGAACTGAAATTTCAATCGGGGGCTTCATGGATGCCAATTGAGCTCTTAACTCTCTGCTCCAGACTCCTTGTTCTTGTTAGGATACTCTTAAATGTGCATGAAAGCATTTCTCTGTAGCAATTTCAGATTATTTTTATACTAATAACATCTTAATACATGATTTCTATGCCTTTTTCTTTTTTTTTTTTCTTTTCTTCTTTCTGGTTTGTATTCCCATATTTAAGTGTTCTGTCTTTTTAAACTACTCAAAATGTAATGGCAAGTTTTGTCTCTACGTGTGTGTTTGCGTGTACATAAATATTTATGTATATTGTGCAGCTTGTACTTGTTGAAATTTATCAAACCTACTATTGCATGGAGAAACAGAATTGAAATGCAGGAAGGCAGAATTCAAGAGACTTTGTTTATAATATCTGGTTGTACAGTGGAAAAGATTATATAAGATCAAAGACATGAAAAAAGCGTGTGTCCTAGAGAAGGGAGGTCTAGTAGTAGCAGCAGTGTAGCAGTTGGAGAAAATAAAGCTTGACTGAAACAAAACGGACTGCAAGCTGCCCATAAGCATGTGTAGTTATCAGATGTCCTCATGGAGCACTTTATGAGTTGCTGTTTAAAATCTGATGTATTTAAAAATGCAGTCTCTGTTAAGGGCACAGCTAATGAAAAAGCAATATCACCTGTTAATGTGCTTACTTTATGGAAGTTCGGTTGTTACCCTTGAGTGTACGGTCTCAAAGTTCTTCCTTCAAACTTCAGGAGAACAGAGAGAGGCGATTCTTTTCTTCAAGACATTTGTATTATCGTTCAGATTATACCGATTTGAGCAACTGGTCAATCTCCAGTGTACAGAACAATGACAGGTATTTTTCTGAGGGGGTTATGGAAGTGCTAGGTAAAGTGGATTCTTGCAAGGGGCTGACAACCTAAAGATAGGTGGCATTTCTTGCATTGTCAGGGTTTAAAATATATACCAGCAGTGTATTCGGGCATCATTTTCCTATGTATTGACAGATCAGTAACCAGGTTGACAAATAATTTAGCTTGACTCATATGCTGAGGTTTCTAGTCACTGAGTAATGAATAAAAACTATTCATATATGACACTGATATAGATCCTGTGGTATTCAAAAAGGCAGCTGTGAGGTCTGAGCTTTAATTCATTTCTAGAGGAAAACTTTAGCTGTGGTTTCTTAGTGTCCTGATGATGTCTAAGAACTCAGTTTTTTTTTTGTTAATGGCTACTAACACATTTAACTTTTTTTTTTTTTAAAAAAAGTTTTGATCTAAATAATATTTTTTTTTTTGAACAATTCCTACTAACACAGTGCTTACATTAAAATAATTATCTTTTATTCTCCATGTTCTTAGTTTTCATGTGGGTAATGGAAAGAAAATAATCATGTCCTGTGTCATTAGATTTCGACTGTTTATGTAGCTTTGGGGAAAATTAACACATGAACATCACAAGTGATGTTTTCCTCTAATTAAATTGAACTTTATTTTCCTTTTGAATATTTTGTAACAAAAGTCAAAGAGCTGAATATGAAATAGAGAAGAGACACTTTCTCTTGTCAGGTCACAGAGATTAAGAGTGGTAGGAGCATTGATTTGAAGGGACCAACAGCTAAATTTCTTTGCCTTTTTAAAGAATGCTTTCATTTCTGGGAAAACCAGCAAGATATAGATCAGCTTGTGGTGTATTGTGGTCATGGCTTTTGCATTTTCTTGTCAAATACTGTTGGTTTTGTTTATGCAATCAAAGGAAATTTCTTGAGAACAGTAATACCGTCAGAGTAAGTAATGGCGTAAGCTCTATTAGTGATCTTGTGATTAAAATTATTTAAAACAACATAGAGAAAAGAAAATGTTTGTTCAGTTCAGTCAAGGTCAATGTCTAGACTTTTTTGTCTGAGAGGTCAAACTAAACTGAAGGTCAAATTAGATAGTGACAAAGCTCAAGCCACTGTTAGACCACTCAAGTCAATATACTGATGTTTCAAAAGCTGTTTTGCGTTTGTTTTCAGTTTGCTCCGAGTTTAATCCCTTGATCCTTAACAGTTTTGGCAAAAGGCATGCATAGGAACAGCACAAGTAAAGTCTTTGCTTAAAGATAAAACAAAAAATTTACTGGACTGACTGATCCTCTAAATAATAATGGTCTTGTACATCTTTTATATAAATGGATAGTTCAAAAAAATCTGCCATCCTCCACCCCACGTCCATAACAGGAAATACAAATTCAGAATATAAATAAATTTTGTTCTTACTGAACTGATTGATAAGAGATGTTTTAGTCTTGACTTGCTTTTTCAGAAAGTTAGTGTTTCATGGAAATAGCAAGGTTTTTTCCAGGCCTTTTTTTTCCCCCCTAGGTAACTGTACTTTGCTGTTAATTTCACAAGGTCTTTATCAGGAAGAGTAGTTTTATATCATACTGCGCTTCGATAGAAATGATACTTTTGCTGCCACTGAACATGTGCAGAACTGGTCCGTGCTTTCTGACTTGAGGTGTCACCTACCAGAGCCTTCACAACAACTGACAGTGACTCACCTTTCTAAGTTCTTGCTGCACAAACCAGCTGCTTTTCGTTTATGTAGGAGATGGAGTATGAAATGACTTGCGCTGCATTGGACTGTTGTAACTACAGCCCAGACCAAATTTGTGTCTTGGATATCTCCATAGCCACAAAGAGCCCCTTGTTCTGATCCTCAGAGACACTTAACTGAGCTGCTACAGCAGCGTGTTAAATGTTTTCCACAATACGGTCTCACCTAATCCACACATGGATTTAAAAGATGCTTTTTGGTATTCTCTTTTAGCTGAATTTTGTCTCACTATTATTGGTCTGCATTGGAATCATATCGTACTGTTGAAGTTCAGATATATTGTTTTAAGTCCACCTTGCTGACTAACTCAGTATTATCAGGTAGGCTTTGTGGATAATCAGGAAGCATGCGAAGCCTGGGTATTATTCTTTTTTTATTCGTTTTTAAATAGATTCTTTTGGTTGAATTGATTGACGTTCAGTACAAAACAGTAATAAATTGTCTACCTTCATGTTTATTGCTGAACATTAATAACCTGGTCGTCATCCAAATACTGGTGTAATTGTAAGATTTTTAGCAACAAGCTGCACAGTGTTGAATGCATATAGATATATGATCCATCTACTGCCTTACACCAGAGGCGACATTCAGACATGTTCTGGGCAAAGAGTTAAGGAAAGAACTGATCTTAAGTCATGCTTCTTCCTCTAACTCAGGAACAGGTCTATAGAAGATAGGTTTTTATGGTGTGATAAATGGAAAGTTGCACTGTGGTAAGGGGGGGTTGGCTTTGGGGTTTGGGATTTTTTGTTCTTTTTGTTTTGTGGTTTTTTGATGTTTGTTTTGTACTTTGTTTTTGATCTTGTTTCTTTGTTTTTGAAGCTCTTACTATGCCAGTCAGTTAGTAAAGGGAGATTAAGAACAAGGTACCACTGTTTCTTGGATTTGGATAATTGTCTTCATTCCACTTTTGTTCTTAAGGGACTTCTTAGGTATAGAAATGTGTATATTTAGCCAAAACACTAACTGTAACCCTTCAGAATGACAAATATGTGATAAAAACATGCAAAATATATGAGTAGCTGCTCTTGAAGGATTTCATTACTAGTTTGGGGCACACCACAGCTGCCTTCGTGACTTTAGTGAGAGCATTTACAGCTTTCAGTAGGTCTCAGTTCTCCAGATTTATCTGTTGTTTTTCAGCCCTCACAAGCAAGGAACACACTAGGGATCATTCAGAGGGGTATGTGAGCCTATCATAATCATTACAAATATCAGTGAAAGACACTAAGAATGTGGAAATAACTCCTACGTCAAGTCCTTGTGGAAGGTACGGTGTGAAGTGTGCGGAGAGGCAGCAAGTGCAGCCTGGTGCTGTACCTGTACCATAACTGTGCATGCAGAACAGACACAGTAAGCAAGAACTTTGTAGCGTTATGCTGATCTGCTGTTCGGGGAAGCAGCATAAAGGGCAGGAACCAAACGATCTCCTCTTGCTTTTCCCTGTTAGTGTAAGGCTTTTTTTGAGCACAGTGATACAAGCAAGTGTCAGTTTTTTGAACCACGGTCTGAGAGACCCAGAGAAGCTTTCAGACAGGGTATGAACCCAGGTCTGCCAGATTTTAGCATAGCAGCTTAACGCTGCAAGTCATCTTTTTGCATCAGTGTGCATGTGTACCAGAGCAAATTTTTATGTGTCTGCTTCTGTGGTTAGCTATGTAAGGACCTAGATGTCTCCTGGGGTGTTCTATATGTGTGCTTTTAACTCTCAACAGCAAAATCTGTTTGGTTTTTCTTTTTTTCCGGGAGTAGGGGTGCGGGAAGGGAAGAAAACGCGAATGTTTAGGTAAGTCACTTTTCCTAAACTAATGAAGTTAGGAGCGTTGATTATCTTGTGGTTTTGGTTTTGAATGGCTCTGGGCAATGCTACATGTATTGTACCAAATTCAAAATTAAAGAGATGTGGATGATTGTATGTAAGTTGAAACTATATAAATTTTGTTCTGAAGCCATTGTCACCTAGTAGTGCAGGGCTTATGTGTAAGCAGGAAAATACAGAAAGTCCCACTAAGTATGAACAGGTTTTTTATTCTAAAGCTTTTTGCGAGTATAGTTCACCTAGTGACACTCTCTTTCACTGTGGATAACTGTATTTTATATTATCAAAATAGCGTCCTCCAACGTTGTACCAAATACTAATAAAAAAAAGGCAAGCACCTTTTCCAACCAAAAAAAGCCCTCAGCTGAGGATTTAGAATAAGGCAGAATACTTGATGTTGAAACATAGCAGTGACACTACAGGCAAGATTTTTGATCTTGAAAATGAAGTTCACTTTACCTGCTACATTTATCTTGGCAATATTGTAGGAAATACTGTGTTCCAGTTATACTATGGGAGGAAAATGGGGTGTTAGCTTTACACCAGTTGAAATAAAGTAGCAAAGGGAAGTATTAGGTGCATCATAGTATGCAAAATATATATTCTCTAAGGAGGAATGTTACACTCTTCACACTTGCAACATTAAATTAATTTTCTGAACCAAAATAAAACTAGTGATATCCAGCTTATTACACATAAAGAATATTAAAAAAACTCCCACATGTCATTAAAAATGCAGATTGCCACGTGCCGTTTGCCTAGTTCTGCTGTCAGTGTGAAGATCCTACTTTCACCAGTGCTGAAGATTTAGGTATTTCAAGAACATAACTTTTCATCTTAGTTCATATTTTCATGTATTGCAGCTTTGGATGTGTATGTGTACAGGCTCTTGATGCATTTGGTTTTGGTTTTTATTCCTGTTCTTGAGGTTTTTTGACATTCAAAAAGTCAATATTTGACAAAAGCAAGGTCTGGAACATAGAACTTTCTCATACAGCATGTCTTCTTGTCTAGGTATTTCTTCCAACTTTTCTTTATATAGTTCTGACACAGAGAAAATATTTTTATCATTGTGGTTTTGGGGAGAGTTGAGTTATTGCAGGATTACTAATTCTGCATGAGAATATACAAGTGTTCACATCCACAAAACATAAGCCCATTAAAGGAGAGGGGAGTAGTTTTTTCTTCCTCTTCAACATAGCTGACTGGGCACTAAAATGAAAAGGATTATTAATGGATCTCACAGAAGAACACTTGTTCTGACAGACTCCTTTCAATCATTGAGAAGTTCTGTACAAATCATAGTTTATAGAAGAATACGTAAATGAGTTGAAACTTTGTACTTAGACTGTACCTGTAAATAAACACAACAGTACCGTGAAAGTAGATCTTTAATTTTAATAACCTTGTAACACTTTGATTTGTGTAAGTGTCTCTGTGTCTGGTTACCTAAAATATGGTTGAGCTTATGTTAATATTCCTGTGACACATGAAGGTCTGCTAGCAATGAAGATATGGAAGATTTCCATGGCAAATGGTTTCCATCAGTTCTTTCTCTTTTGGGAACATGCGGTCTAAATATCAGCTGAAGAACACTGTCAAATGCTGTTGAGGGGAGCTGTAGTGTGCAAATTGCTATTGGATGTGAAGCATCAGAGATCAGACTTTTTAAAGAAACTTGACTCTTCAGAGATGAATGGGTGCCTGTGAGATGGTAAAAACTTCTCATTAGCTTCACTTACTTTAAGATCAATTCTTAATGTCCCTCTGGACTTTGTCCTGCATCATAGCTGCAGAAGTTGCTTGAGAAAAAAACTCTGCATCTAGGAATTTCAGTTAAGACATCTGAAATAAACGTGTATAGTGGTTAAGTCTTTTCAGAAAGATTGACGAGAAGGAGACTGTCAGGTAGATTATTAATAATCCAAGATTTGTATATAACCTTGGTCACAAAAGGAACTAAGCTTTTTTTTTTTTTTGCTGGGGAGCAAGCTGGCTTTAGTTGTTTCCCTGCACAGAGAATAGCCTAAATCTTCTCCTTTTTCCTTTCTTTCTTTCTCTCCAGCTGCTTGTTGTGAGGACTCAGCCATTTGAGTAAATGTCTCGTAGTGCAGTGCTAAACTTGGAGGTCACAGCTTTATTAACCAGTAGTGAAGTACATGCTATTCCAGTGCAAATCTTAGCTGACACCGATGGCCCCAGCAACGGAATAAAGAATAAGCTGTGAGCCTGTGCATCATTCAGCTTTTCTACCTATTAAGGAATGCCAACTCAAATCCAGAACATTGTCACCCTCTTTCTTCTGTGGAACCTGCTTGAGGTTGGGAGATGACATGTGAGTGGAGCTGCACAGAACATCTCTTCAGAAAATCATGTCAGTGGTCAGGACCAGTGCTCAGGAGGCTCCCCATGCAGCACAACTTGTTTTAGCACTTTAGTAGGGAACCAAAGTCACAGTTATTTCAGTAATCCTTCTAAAACAGGCCTTCTGAAAAATGCCTTCATGGTACTTTGTCCGTTTCCTTATTACAGGGCAAAGGAGAGAAGTAGTCTCTTTCACATCACGACATTGATAATCAAAATGCCTTCTATGGACAACTGATCCTGCAGTCACTGAAAAAAGCTGAAATACTGAATACTCAGCGCATCACTGTCATCCCCCTCTTTCCCCTGCTCCTTTAGGATCATTCCCTAACAAGGTCATATGTCCTGCATCAGGAACCTGACTATGAACAGCAGTGTCCTTCCCTCTGGGGCTCTGTGGGAAGAAGAGCAGGGAAAAGAAGAATAATGCAAAAAGGAAAAAAAAAGACCCATATGTATTCTCACATGCACTGCAGTGTGTCTTTGTGCTTTCAAAAGTGTATTCATGGCCTTTGGCTCCACCACTGTATTGCTGTTACTACCGTGAATGCCTGTGAGGCCTGAGCCCTGCTTTCTGCCTTGGAGCAGTGGAGGCAAGGGCTGGCAGCTCCTTCTAGTATTGTGCTCCTTGTTGTATTACCAGTGAGGATTACTAACTAATGAGTTGAAGGAGAAAGACCTTTCCCTTTGCTTTCATAAGCAGCTGTCACTGCTGGAGAGAAGAAGTGGCAAGAGGTGAGAAGAACTTGTGGATTGCCTGTGGAGTATTTATTCTTCTATTGAAGCTCTAATTACCTAATTGAAACTTCTTCCATCTCTTCAGCAATCCCAGAGGCCTCCATAGGTTCGTCCAGTTCAGCTGCCAGTCTGTATCAGCTACCTCCAGGCTTAAATTGCCTTTCTTTTTCTTGCATTGTTCCTTTAAAGTAATCACTTCCCCTGTGTTTCTCAAATTGTCCAAAATATAAGACCTTAATAGATGGCTCTTCTACAGAGCAGCTTATGCACATTCTCAGTATCTATCACTCTTTATCTATAATCTTCGATGAGTGCAAGAACTGGAGTTTATACATAGTCAGTTCTGTAGACCTTGAACTTAGTGCGTTACAAGATTAAGATTTATAATTCTGCCCCAGTTAAAGGCCAGCTCCTTTCCCCTTCGCATGTGACTACTGGGATAGGAAGAGCTGTACAGGTCTGTTTGCCTCAGCAGTCTTCTTTTGGAAAGGTCAGAATTAAGATTCTGTTGATGTTCCCGAACTAGATGGCCATTCCCCCTTTCTCCAGTGATGCCATGCAAAAGAGAAGTCACAATCATTCCTCTGCGCTTATAAAAAAGAAGCAGTAAGAGGTGTGGAGTTTAGATCTTCTGAAAAGCTGCTATGATTGCCATTTTGTACCACCTCCATTTGCCAAGTTTTATGTCTAGCCCTGAATACCAAAGAGTCTCTGATTATCGAAGATTTCCTGCTATAAGATTTCTTGTTATAACAGAAGTCCTATCTATAGCCAGATTGGATATTAAGAAGACCGAAACCTGGTGGGTGTTCAAAAAGTCTTTAAGCAGTTTCCATGAAAACAAAAAATTCCTCCCTGTGAATTGTATAGTAGCAGTATATTTAAATTTGCAACAAAGCAATACTTAGGTATAATGACAGTTAAGCTGGAATTAGCTACGTTTGAATATTAGGGTCTGATCCTGTGAACTGTCATTATTGTCCTGCTGTTTTTTGAATGACTGTGTGCGAGGAAGGATCACCTGCTTAAGGCAAGCTCTGCTGGAATATGTTTTTCCCACTGTCATCCATTTGCAGTTCAATTTAATTGATGCTTTTCACAGGACACTTAAAAGATGGTTAGATTTCACTTTAATTTCGCTAATGAAATGCTGCTTAGTATGCCATAATATTGGCACAACAGAACCTATCACTTATAGCCAGCAAGTTTTCTTATCAAAATAAGTAACAACAAACATATATATAAGCTCAGATTTTTGGCAGTTGATGTTGATGGTTGCATCTCAGTGGCTGCAGTGACTGTGGATCAAACCTTGTTTATACTTGCTACTTTCTTAGCTGGGTAAGGAGGCTAGCCTTCTGTTTTCCTAAGCATTTTCTTTAAAGAAAAGGGAAAAAGATGGGGCCTGCCACCACAAATTATGAAAACAATTGTCAAGGTTAAAGTGAGAATACTCAGTATCTGGTTTATGCTCTCTTATATACCGTTCACGTAGTGCAAACAGAAGTAAACCCAGGGATTCTCCTGGCAGTTCAAGAGCAGCTTTGTGTTACTTCATCTGTGTCTTACATTGTTTGCAAAGAAGAATATTGACAGATGTGGTGAGCTGGGAAGACTTTGGCTGATTCCTGGATCCAAGCGGTGAGCTAGCAAAAATGTGGATTGAAATCTTTCTTGGTATCTTTCTCCTCACTTCATTTAGCACTCCAAACTTAACTCTGGCACAGGTGTATTTTAAACTCTGTGAACTGGAGTATTTTGACTTGGTTCAGTCACTTAATTAATATTTTGGAGTATTAATCTGACAGAATTCCCTGGATTTATGAACAGGTCTGTCTGTGTCAGAAGTCACAGTATGCAGCACTGTATATTTAAAAATAATGCTTTGTGTTGTGTGGTTTGGTGGGGAATCTATCACATTTATGATCCGAAAAGGAATCTCTTTGGTTAGATGGTGGTACTAGTTCTCCCTTCCACCTTCCCCCCGATTCCCTACCTTGCTCCACTCAGCCATGGCCTTGATAGGGGAAGTTTTACAGGTATAGTTTAATGTTTGTAGTTGACTAGTTGTCTTATTGCCGGAAGTTGTATGAGTACTCGGTGCCACTTATCCTGTGATGCAGGAAATCTTACTTGTGCTTATTACCTGTAGATTATAGCTAAAGTCTGAATGTTATAAATTAATGTTTGTTTCCGCTTTGATTACTTTGGAAGTCCATAGAGCTAATATTCATCTTCCCTACTTAGCAGTTATTCAGCATATCTGTTTTCTAACATAGTAAATCTGTAATAGCTTGTTGTATTATGGAAAACAAACCTTCCCTTAGTAGGGAAGCAATGGTGCAGGATAAGCCAATGCACTGAAAGATGGATTTCTTCTTCACTTAAGAAAAGGGCTATTGCAGTCGTGCAGGTAAGGGTCTGGATCTGTTGCCACTGAGCAGTAGATGCACTTGTGCTGCTCTATTCAACCACTCAGCTTGCAAGCCGTGCTTTCTTTCCAGACCTACCATAGCATACTCATTTGAGAACTCGATTTACTGCCTGAAAGGTATCAGTTTTGTGGAAAGATGTGTGTCTTTAGGTTTGCTAATTGCGTGCGTTTTGCCACTATGTTTTTTTTTTTTTTTTTTTTAATTGCGAATGTTTCAATTAGAGAGTGTTTTTTTGGAAGAAGATAGAAGTTGGATGAGGTTCCGGTAGTGTAGGAGGAAAGAAAAATTAATCCAATTTTTAATTTCAGATAAACAGCTATATTACAGAGGCTATCTTCTCTCTTTGCGATTAGTTTGAACATGGACCTGAGTCTTTTAAAATAAGTAAAATGACTGCATTACATTTGAAATATATGATAGCTAGGTGACCTATCCAGTGATTGCTTTTAGCACATTACTGAACCATATTCTTCTAGACACTGAGGCTCAGATTCAGTTGAATAATGAGCATCCAGTTTAATCCTTCTCTTTAAACTTCCACCGAATTGAAGTCTGTAAGTGGGCAGGGCAGAGGTACCTCACTGGTGACCATGACTGTCCAGAGTGTAGAAGCGCCCGTGCTTCTCTCATGTGAGAACTGGGTGGCAGCACTAATAACCTGGTGTCATCTTGATTCCTTCTGTTTCCTTGTCATTTCTGAAGGTCTGTGTTGACTAAAAGCTGAAATTCTGGACTAGAGGAGCTGAGCTCCTTTTACTCCTGGGACACACCTGACAAAGACTATTTCAGTCTTATTGTATTTCTTAATCCTTTATCCCTGTGGGTAGTATAATACAGTGTCTTACAGTGGAATACCACTGGCGTCTCAATAGAAAACATGTTTTTGGGAAAACTGCGTAAGTTATGCCTTGGAGATAGCTGCTTTTCTTTAGTGGTTTGTTTATAGATGTCTCCAGGTCCAAATGGTGTGTTGTGAGTGTGTGTTCAAGTTAAAGCTCACTTCCAGGACACTGTTATCTTCTCTTTTGAGTGCCATAACTTAAAATGGCAAAGATATCATACCTACATACAAACCATGGCCACAAAGGAACTCTTAAGCTGGCTCCCAAATTCCTAGCTAGCTCTTAAACAGCCTTTGAGTTCTGTTCATCTTACTTTTGAGAACCACAGGACAATTTCCTCAGACCTTCTCATGTTTGTTTTCTTATCTCCTGGCAGGAATTCTGGCCCAGGAAGATTATTTGTCCTTTTCCACAATGACCGCAGGGCTTCACTTCATGTACCCTTTGCACAAACCTGCTCTCATGTACTACTTCTTTAAAGCTTGAATCGTTTTCATCAAGAGAGGTTGAGGTTAGAAATTAGAGAAAACAAACAAAATCAAATCCCCATATCCCCTTTCAAATGAAAGCAATAGTCAAGCATTGGAGTACTCTATCTTTGGAGACTGTGAAATCCTCACCGTTACTGATATTACAGTACAGGCTAGACAAACATCCATCTAGGATGATAGCATTACCATTGATACTGTCCTGCCGTTAGGGGATAGATTAGATGAGTTCTAAGTGGGCATCTCTCCCAGCTGTATTTTTCTCTGCGATGTACTGGCCTAACACTTCTTAATAGAAATAGATGGATCTGAACAAATGTCCACCAAAAACCTTCTGATTTTTTTTTTCCAATTATATTTCCTTCAAATTTAATATATTTTTCAAGTTACTGAACTGGAATTTTTAATTAGGATAAGTGAAGCCTTGAATAATTTGGGAATGATAAAGGCAGATTATAATAGTTAAAATGCTTTTTGAGATTAAGTATATATGCATGTATCTGTATGTGCATCCACATGTGGGGTTTTGTAGCTCGAATATATTACATTGTTAAACTGTTTTCTTCTTTTAAGACTTCCTGTCTAAGCGAGCCCTTAATATATGGAAAGCTGCTAAGATCATGAATAGGAACTGTTTCACTGAGCTGTTCTCTAAGTGCTGGAGCAACCTTCTAGCTCCGTAGGAGAAATTCTGCACTAAGGATTTGTATATTCCAGGCAATTTGTTTGGCATCCTGTAGCCTAAGAACAGCAACCAAATACCTAATATGAGTGCACCAAATGCCATGCAAAGAAAAGAAGTGCCCTTATTTGGTAAATGAACCTGGCATGAGAGAAATAAAAGCAGAGAAAAATAGATCATGTTTTAGATTGTACAGAAATAATGTAAGTATAATAGGAGCAAATTCTTCATGGTAGTCCCTAGAACACACATGAAATAGAGTGAAATGAAAGATGTAAGCTATAATAGCTTTGTGAAGGAATGCCCTACCTCTCTTCTTGTTTCTCTGTATTGCATCAGTACTGATCTTTTAAAATGTGGAAATAGGTGCCCTCTGTTACTACCACTGCATCAGAACTATAGGACAGCTCCTTGAACTCTGAATTCCACTGAGGTATCCCTAGATGCCCTAGATACTGTTGAGGCTTTCCCTACAGAACAGAGTGGTTCAGAAAAAATGATCAGTCATCCAGGCCGGCATACAACCTTCCTGCTTGCTTTTATAACGTACGTTTCAGTGGAATTAGTGAGTAAAATATTGGATATTGTCTCTTTTAATGTTATCCTTTGAAATGAATGGTAATGACAATTCCCTAGTTTTGGGAACAGGGTAGTGGCTTTCTAGTGACTAATAGCTTCAGTCAGTAATGTAATAGAATTTTGCAACATGATAATGAAAAAAATTCTAATGAAGGTCAGATAGCAAATGGCTAACTAAATCGTTAGTTTTAAACATCTGTCAAACTTTGCAGTAATTTTTTCAGGTTTTGTGAAGCAGGGTTTTTCACTCCTGATGACAGAGCTGTTATGGTTACAGATATTTCAGTGAATTTGTTGGGAGAACAGACCTAATCTAAAAGGCTCTTGAAGGAAATAATTGATACTACTTAGCTTGATGCATGATGCTAAAGCCCATTTTGGTTACTGGACTTTTTAGATGAGCTGGTGTTGAGCCTGGCAGTTAAAACAGGACTGTGTGGAGTCTCATTTTGTTATTTCACGTACTGGTTGAACAGCCATCACAGACAGCCCAATGGTATGATGCGAGGGAATGTGTCACTGTGGAACTGGTAGATGCTTTCTAATGCACGGCTTTACCATAGATGAAGAAATCAGTACCTTAGTGATGCAAGGCTACCTAAGTTTTAGATGCAAGCTTGATTTCCTAAGTTTGTAGCTTATATGTTTGCGGTGTCGTTAGCTGTTGCAGCACTGCTGTTCTGCAGGGTGTAGGGTGACTTTGTTGATTTAGTTTAGTAGGAGCTTTTCACATTAGTCAGGTAGAGGACTTGTACAAGGGCATTGGAAGGAATGTGTCTTAGAACAACATCTTGTAATCACATTTCAATTGTGGCTAAAATCAAATGTGTTTTCTTTCTGTAGAATCTTTTTATTTCTCATTTGCATTTGTGAATCATTCATCTGTTTGTCATCAGCCAGTGATATTTCTGTAGTCAGTGAATTTCCGTTATATACCTACGAAGTAATTTTTTTGTACAGCATACCGATTCCTATTATGCCTTAGTTATGTTAGCGACAAAACATTCAGCTGCAAAGCATTAGATAACCAGGATTATTTTTCTGAGTAATAGAAAGCAAACATAGAATAAAATTTAAAAACAAATAGTCTCAAATCAATTGGTATTGCAAGAAAAATGATGAAGCTGCCTTTTCCAGTGAATCAGTAGTTTGATGTGAGGCTAATACTACGAAAGTATAGTTCAAGTTAAGAGCTGACAGACAATCTCACATGAAATCTTTGCTGCTCAGAATCCCTTTTGGGGAGAGTGCAACACCATATAGGCTGCTATTTTGCTTCTGTATTGAGATAAACTTGTTTAACTTTTAGAAGGATATGCATGTAACATGCAATTTCATTCCAAAAAGTTAAGTGTGGGAAATTAAACTTGCGATTACTGGGTCCATGAAGAAGGAAGAGAGAATCTGAGAAAAAATCTTGCTAAAAAAGAGATATTTAACTACAGAAATTTTAGTGAGTCAAATAATTCCTGTCATGTGTGTTGCGCTTTTTAATTCGGAGGTATTGTTTCCCAGCTTAAGATCTGCATGTGAAAATGGGAATGGAATAAAGATAAAAGCTTTTTTTAAAATGCTAAATCTTCATGAGATACTGAAAGGCTTCTAATGACCAATCTGGAAAATTTTCTTTTCTATTCAGTATATATTGGAAAAGGGGATTATCTATAATTTCAAACTTAAAAATAAAACACAGTCTAGTCAAAGTACAGTAGAGTACTTGATTGCACTACACATGCATAATAATATTTCAATATACAGTTTTTAAAAATTAAAAATAAAGTAGGTTAGAACTGTGGGGAAAAAAGGCTTCTGTGTGTACCTCATTAGGTTGCATTTAACTGCTAGAGCAAAACTAGGCAAATAAGTGCATTCAGTCTTTAAGTCTTAAATTTATTATATAAGAATATTAAAAAATACTCTTAAAGCTTTATTAATTTATTTTCTCATTTTCTGAAACATTTGTCTCTCTAATTTGCTTCTCCGTTACACTTCCACAATATGCATTTTTGAGCAAAACCTATCCTAACAGGTTTCACATATGTCTTCAGTGTAGTGATTATTTTTGCGCAATGACTGTTAAATCCTTGATTATGTTGTGGAAAAAATGTAATGAATTTATCTAGCACCTCATTTGAGAAGGAGCAGCTGTTTTGTTGTTAGTGTGTTCAGTGTGGTGTTTATGGAAGCTTTCTAAGGTAAGATCTTAAGAAGGAAATCTGTATCTTGTCCAACTGCTGCACTGAAGGCTACAAATTCATAGCTGGTGTCGGGTACAGGAGTACAGGTTAGAAGTGAGAGTTAGTGAAGCCACTGTCTCTAAATTGGTTATGGTCCCAATCTCTGTGATTTTTTCTCCTCTTTGATGCAGAAAAATGCAGAACTTGTTCCATCTGTTGAGCAGCTCACCCAGCTTCCTAAGGAGCACAGCATGTTAAACCCTAGTGCGTAACATGGAGCCATCATCTAATATTTACCTTCTGCTGGTGCCGCAGGAGCTGAGCATGGGTGTTGGCAGAACTGCTGGGTCAGTTTTGGGTGACAGCAGGATTTACTGTATTTTGGCATCTGTTGCCTCTGTGATAAGCAAAATTGCCACCAAAAAAAAAAAAAAGGAAAAAAGGTATTACACCCATGGTAAGAGAAATGGCTGCTGTGTTGCCACTGGAGATCCAGCCCTTGAATGGCTCTATCATGTGAAGTACTAAGTGAATGAATTATGCTGATTTAGAAGGGTAGAAATTCTTGGAGTTTTTAAGAGTGAGGAAGTGAGTTGTTTTCTCCACTTGCTTGATGCCCTAGTGTTGTCTATAGGTTTTCTGTTGTTGTCCCCTGTATGAGAAATTAAAGGGTAGATTCGTAATACCTGGGAACAGATTTTTCATTTTGTAATCTTTGACAAGCTGACACAGAGTGAGAACATGTGACGGCCTTTCTGCTTCAAACGTATCTATCTGTCTAGATGTGGGTACCTTGCCTATGACAGCATCTAGTGCAGAAAAAGTACATGCGATAGTTAGATACACATGGATATGTCTGTGCATTTCCAAATTAGATGTGTAAAGTGTTGTGGACAAACTTTTTAAACCCAAGTGTGTTGTCACAGGTCTTTCCTGAACAGTTTAGGAACATTCATGCTTTATCTCAATCTACTTTGAATTCTGGGCTTTTCCCAGCTGGATGGTATGGTGAAGCAAAGTTTATTCCATTATTCTCATTTCCATATTCACTGGGAGTGGGCATATCATTTATTGCATATTTTTCCAAGTGATACACTGAAGCCCAGATACTTGAACTGTGATACCCTTCCACCACAGAAAATACAAGTTTCCTCTTAGCCACGATTTCTCTCTCACAAAGGATATGTTAAGTGTAGCAAAAACTATAAACAGACTTAAAACCCTATTCTTGCCTGCAGCCAGCTCTTTTGATGGATCTGAAGAAAATGAGGTATTTCTTATCCTGGACACTTGCAAATATCATATAGAATTTGCATAGTAAGCGCATCATTTCAAAGGAGCTTGGTCATAAAAGCTGAGTGGTGGGTGTTTTATCACCTTGGCTAAAGGTGAAGTAGTTCAGAAACAAGAAGTTACAAGAAATATGAATTCTTGTGATTTGGACTGCAACTACTCTGGATTTCTTTTATTCTTTGTCAGTTCACAGGAAGCATATTCTCAAAGAGACTATATTCCATAATACATTAAAAAAAACAAAACCCAAAACCCAACGATGATAGCTATATTGCATTTTTAAGTCAGCTTTGATTCCTGCCCTGCTGAACAGAAAAAAGCACCTTCATGTGGAGTCTTCAGAATTCTTAGCAAATGGTATTCAAACACCTGGTGTTATATCTAGATATATGGAAAATAGCTCTGCCTCAGAGTCAAGGAAAATGGATTAGGCGTAGTATTAAACAAACCACTACAAGATCGGATCACCTCGTTCTTTGTATATGAACAGTAAAGGCTGGGTCTGCTCCCTTCTTGTAAGTTCTCAAGTTGCTTTCTTCTAACTGTTACTCTTACTTTTTTTTTTTTTTTTTTTTTTTTTTTTGTGTGAGTGTGTTACACTTCTAGCCAGTCCTTGGTTACAAACGAGTAATTCATATGGCAACTTGTGTCCCTCCGATTGCTAGGAATTGTGACTACTCTGTTAGTGACTTCTTTATAGCCTGTGCTTTGTGGAGATCCATTAGTTACCTTCCACTTGGGAAGTGCTGCCTGTGAAGTTCACCATCAATTGGAGGATATCTTTGCTTATGTGACTTGAATTGAAACAATATAAATGCCCTAGAGTTTTCAAGCCACTTTATTATCTATGATAACATTTTAAAGCTCTCTTTAAGATAATGCTTTATTCTCTTCAGCTCTTTAATTGCACATAGTAACAAAGCAGATGATGGTAGCTCTTGCCATTCTGTTGTAGGTTCAGTAATCTTGCACACTGAGGACTCTTTGCTAAACTTCTACCATTCGTTTCTGTAGAAGAGATAATCTCCTGGTATAACTTGGGAGGAACAGTTCAGCTTGAATTCTCTTAAGTTATAACTTTGACAATCAGGTAAAATTGCACATCTTAGTCCAGATAATATGAAAACTCTGGTAAAATTGATTTCTAAAAACTTAGAAAATATTTGTGGACCTGCAGATGTCAACAGGTGATTGAATTGTCTTCAGGAAGGCAAAAGTGTTTACTCTCACCAAAGATAAGAAACCACACAGTTTAATTTTAGAAAAGTAAATATAAACTTGAGTCACAAAATAATGAATACTTGTTTCTTTTCTATTTGACCAAAGAGGATATGTTTTGATACAACCTCTTATGTGTAATTTTGGAGAAACATATAAGAAAAAGTTTATTTCCTGTATTTCCTTCCCAGTACTTATAAGACAGATGATTAAGAAGTTAATGTTTCGTGGTCTCGCTACAGTTATTGTTGAAGATTTGAAGGTTTGTTTTCACATCTGGTCATTTGATGAGAAGTTTTTTAAGCTTTAACAGTCAGTTTAGATTCAAAAACACATTACAGCTTTCAGATATCTTCTCCAGCATATTTGTGCTATCTGATTGAGTCTGCATTTACTAGAGATTACAGCTGTGATTATATAACCAAGAGATACAGGCAGAAAGATAAAGATGGAAATCCTTTGTATTATTTGGCTTTCATTTCATTTTGTTGTGAGTTGTTTTGTTTTTCCCTCCTAGATTTGAGTTGAATATAGAAACTTGAGAGAAAGAAGTAGAACACAGAGTTGGAAAAAGAAGACAGTAATTTGCAGTTAGAAACTATATAAACCAGGGTTCTTGAGAAGATATGTCACCTTTATGCTATATCTATATATTTCTCTATGTGTCTGTATGTGTGTGGAAAGGCTTACAAGGCAGATGCACCTGCTGTGAACTGAACAATGACAGTGAGAGGGTTTTCTCATGTAAGTGTAGTTTCTTCCTTGTTAATTTTCTCTGACCATTTTTTAATTTGGGTGAAGACGGTAGCGGTAACTAGTTGTTTTGCTGTAGATGAATTCAAACTTCATTAGCAAAAGGCAAAGCTATCTTCTTTGCCATATTACTTTTTATGAAAGTAGGATTTTGCACACAACAATGTTAATTACAATTAACTGTAGCATTCTAATTTGTTGACTTTATTTATTCACAACTCTATTAGTGTTAAACAATTAATTGTAAGTTGAACTTCATAGTGGATAAGAACATCATTCTAAGCTGCAATAGCTTAGCGAATGAGCATATTGTCCTAAATTGGCTTTAGCTACATCGTTAAATGATTGCTGCACACAGTGCATGTAATTCTGTGAGGACTGACTGCTATTAAATGTATCACTTCTTGGTGCACATCACAGTGCAAATGTTTCTGGAAGTTCCAGTTATGAAAATCTGTTGTTTCAAGCAGTCTTCTCTAACTGTTCACTGGATCAATTCTGTATCAATTTACAAATGTATACAGGTCACCTAAAACAAGTTTTGCAGGTATGTTTACTTTTTGGCAACATTACTTTTCATTTGTGCTGGAAGAAAAAATATTTGCAGTTTCACTCAGTAGCTTCAATCGTCTTTCCATACACTTTAACTCAACGAAGATTTGTATTCATAACACATTTTTATATTTAACATGCTTTATAGTACAGTAGGAGTTGGAGAAAAGAAATCACTAGGCTGTTTAAAAATTCAAATAAATATTTGGTTTGTCCTGTGAGTTACACTTGAATTCATACTCCTTTTTTTTTTCTTTTAATCTGCTAAGTGCAGTAAGGATACAATTCAATGATGAAGTAACCAATTTTCGAAAACAAAAATATGCTGTCACACACACCTTAAAATAAATGGTTGTAGGAAGGGTATTTTTTCTTTACTTTAGCATTAGTGTGTGTGTGTGTGTGAAGGATATGTTCTCCATACTTTTACATTACAGCCAGATGCATACACGCACGCAGATGTATCTATTTATCTCTATTTATAAACACAGGCTATTCCTTTCAAGCCATAGTAAGGCACTGTATGCGGTGGGAGCAGAAACAGCGTGACTGAAAACAGCTGTTGCATCCTGGTTCTCCCACTTGCTCCCTGGAGAAATAATATGTTGCCTATCTCCAGACAGTAGTTGATTATTTTCTCCTACGCGTTCCTTGGCTGTTAGTGGGCTCATGGACAGGATGAGGCAGGATCATAGCACCGTGTGTCTCTACTTAACTCTGAGAGAGGAAATAGTGTCCTTTGTAGTGTGTTCTTCCCCCTTGGAAAGGCAGCAGTGACCTACACAGGAGAGTAACTGATTCCTGCTCTTTGACCCTCTGCATGTAAAACAAGCAATATTATCATCCTCATTTGCACTTCTTTATTATTTACTATAATGATAAAATCAGAGGTTCACAGACAGGTTTGAAGTGCTATTGTCTTGGGTTCTGCATATGCAGAAACCAGCAGCAGTTGCCAGGAGCATAAGATTTCAGTGCCTACTCCCGTGGTACTGGGAAGGGGGCTCAGGCTCAGGTGTGATCTCTACTACCTTTCTTGATGCTCCAGGGCAGTGATGCTTCACCTTGAGACACCAGCTCTGAAGCTGCAGGGCTCCTGTGCAGACACGGTCAGGCTCCAGTTTTGTGGATTACTCTGTGGGATATAGTATTCCAGGGAGTTAAGAGGTGTCTTACCTCCTGCCTCATTTCACAGACTGCCACAGCCTTCAAAGGGGATTATTTTGTGTTTAACCTGCTATCTTGAAATCACCCTTAGCTCAGGTCAGGCTAAGGACAAAATGACAACTGAAAGTAATCACAGTGTCCAAATGAAACAACACAAATGATGCTGCAAAGCATGTAAGCGAGGAAAATCTTCTTAATCAGTTCTTAATGAAATGAATTCAGGAAGTTCTCCTCACCTTCCTACTCTCAGCTGACCTGTAGGTTATCTTGTCAGTCTCTCCTTTTGCCTCCTGCAGATAACAACTTCTTGGTGAAATGTAGTATCTACTGCCAATCTTACTGGGAAGTCCTTGGCCTTAAAGGATAAACCTGTTTTCTTTCTCCCCAAAACTAGTTTATTTCTTGTACTAAAAAATAGTGCAGCTGTTAGTGTAAATTAATCAGTTTTGTTAGATGCTTGAAGGTCTGTCCATTACTCCATGTTTTGTTCACCGTACTTCCCTGGTGACTCCTTCCTCCCCCTTTTGGTTGAGTCAGTGTTCGTGTCCCAGCATGAACTCTGTTGTTTGGTTGGTTTTTTTCCTGAACTTAAAATTTCTGTGCGTCCACTTGTCTTTAAACAAGCATAGTTGGTAGAAATGTCAAAAGTGAGTGAGTATGGGTGGCTTATTTCTAGCTCCAGATTGAGACTGAGCACCACAGAAATCACTAGTTTGTGCACACCAGGGGCTTGGAGCAATTGAACTCCATCACTTGATTTCAACAGTACAGAAACACAAGGTTTCAGAGGCAAACCAGAAGCACAAACCAATGGATCTGAATTAATTGCCATTTTAAATGATACCTTTTCAAATTTTCTTTTCAATCTGACCCTCTCTGGGTTTTGTCCAGCAGCTATCCAGAGTGCTCCATCAGTGTGGCTAATGATGTTGAACATCATCGGTGTTTTGCCATCGCTTTACCATTGGGGTTAGATCGGTTATTACGAACCTGTTTGAATAGATCACCCTAACTATGAATGCAGTTGTATTCCATTTTCAGTTGTCTGTCAAGACCACCTTCAATAAGTAACCAGTTTTTGTCAGGGTTTTAGTGGGATGTTTGGTTTGTCTATTTACAAGTGTTACAACACATCTGCTTTTCCTTTGGAGGTGTATAGCATGTGATATAAAAAGTTACTCTTGAGGCTCAAGACTGAGTTGATTTTGCTGCAGCACAAGTATTTTGTGGTCCAGAATCAGCCTGGGTTGATCCACGGGCAGTCTGTGGGTTCTCTCTGGGATTCAGTTTTGGAGGAAAAGGCAGGCTAGATGTGGCATCATGACCCCACGCTCCTTTATTGCATAAGAGGGAGAACTAAGCCTATGCACTTGGAGGGAACAGATGTGGACAGTTAATTCTGTTGCCCTGACCAAGTGATTAAGGGAATTAAACCTGGTCCATTCCATTATGCTGAGTGTCCTTACACCCACTCCTGTTCAGAAGCAAAATGCTGCTTAAAGTGGAGAGTTATTGAAAAGCAGAGCACAAACCAAACATTATAAATCATAGATGTGACAACTGACCTCTGTACCTAAACACACGTCTGCATGAATACAAGATTCCATTGCTGTGACCAATCGAATTAGACTATTCAAAAAAATAGAATAGTGAGAGACACCCATTTGAGTTGTGCTTTGTGATTAGATTTCATGAAAACTACATCTGTTAAAAAGGACTGGGGTAAATGCTCCCAGAAAAATTGCAGTGTTTTTTCTCTATAGTGTTTGGATTCATTGTGCTACTGGTTTTAAAGAATATTGTTCTACGCATTTCTATCAAGTGTTGCCCTAGGGCGATGGTTTAGAATTTTTAATTTAACATTGTCTGTCATGACAAATGTAGAGAACTAGACAGCTGGGAAATCGTAAAAGTATTTTTAAAGGGGAATTATTGAGTCACTCCACCTCAGTGGATTTAGCGATCCAGATTTTACAACACTGCTATTGATTATGCTTGTGAAAGTAAGAACACAGTCTTATCTGTAAAATATAACCATGCTAATCATTACTGATTCTTCGTAATTAAGGGACCATAATGTTCCAGAACTGCTCTCCTGTAATATTAATAGAAGATTAAACATGTGCTGCTACCTTGAACTTGATTCATCAGCTTCAGTGTTTTGAACTTCACATGATGTGGTAAATAAAAAAGAAAAGTTAAACCCCAAATTCCAGTAACTGCATAAAGTATGAGGTACTCCTGTTTATTGGGATAGAAAATTGACATACTCAGCTCAAAACAGATGAAAGAGTGGAAAAAGGGTAAATGTAGATGGCAGGTAATTTCAGTAGCAGTACTTCAGAAGGAATTCTACTTCTCCCATGTGAAGAGAGAGCGCCATGGCATTGCTAACGTGCCGCACCCTTAGACATATCTTGTGCTGTCTGTAAAGACAAGAGTTCAACTTTTGTAGCCACTTCAGGCAGGAAGGCATTCAAGAAGTGCGATGGTTCAAGAAAAGCACAATGGCCTCTCCTACTTCAACTCAGAATCCGTGAGGGAGCAAAACTACTGTTATCCTTTTCTTCAAAGCCTCCTGCCTATAGGTGAGGGCAAGAACAGATAGATAGGCTTTTCTCTCCATTCCTCATACTCTCTGCTACTCTCAAGGAAATATTTGAGTCCAACCCTATGACATTCTGAAGCAGTAGCTGCAGCATAAAAAGAAAATTGCAAAAACTCCCACATGTTTCTGAGCCAGAGCTATGAAACCAGCCTCTGCCAGCTAATTCAAACATTCGTCAATATCCCAAGCTCCAGGAGAAGTGCTGGCACTGTCCATAGATTGAGGAAAGCAATGTTGTAGCTGTTAACTCCCTGAACGGTTAACTAAGTGCTGTCATTGAAACTCTGTGGACAGAGGTGTTGATGTTTGAATTTTACAGAAGCTGATAGCTTAGGCCAGTGCTCACTAGGGAAGTATGTTCAAGTGTATTTTTCAAGTGTTGATACATAGACTGCTTAATTTTATGGTCCTGTGACTAAATTAAATTTATAATTTTAAATTAATTTCAGGCAACATACTTAGCATTCTGTATTAGCGAGAATTAATGGTAGTACCCATTTTGTTTTCTTATGCACAATTGTTTTGCAAGCATTTACTTTTGTCACTGCTGGTTTTAAACAAAATGAAAGTTTTTTGTTAGATCGAAAACAAAATATGTCTGTTATTCAAGGCTAAAATAAATCTTATGAGTTTCTTTACAGGAACTGTATTTCATAATTAAGAAATGTAAGAAAATAAAACTACCTTTTTTCTCCTTGCTTCTGGTATGCTGCAGAGTATTTAGTGTTACCTGTTTTTGTTTCAAGACAGAACCATTTCATTTCTCTTATATACTGGCAGTGACTACAGCTTCAGTCTTTTGGGCATATCTTAGATGTCTTGTTATCATCATTTTGGAGGGAGCTGGGATTTTGCCTTTTGAACTCTCGAAGTTGCAATGTTATTTGTGAATCTTTGAATAAAAAGCATTTCTAAGCATAATTTTAACTTTACATATCAGGTACAATTGTACTCTAACATAGTTGGGGTTTTGCTGATCTGTTCCCTCATCTGTTTTGATACTGTCAGCCCTTTATATCTGCATGTTTTGCAGCAGCGTATAAATTCTGATATGACCCTTCAATCTACTGCTTGCAGAAGAGCTGGCAGAAGGAAGATGGAATTAAACAATGATGAATGGAAATGCAATGGGATTTTCCTCTCTGTTCTTAAATTGAAGATTTGTGAGACTGAATCAGCTCCTCTATAGTCTTCCCTCTTCCTTCCCTTGGTGGAACAAACTCGAGCTCCTTGACTGTCCTCTTCCTAGTCCATAAAGAACAGGCAACGACAACCCCTTGTTTCTAACACAGAAGGGATCTGAAAGCTGTCTCTGTCCTTGCATTTGTTACTGCTCCGAGTCAGCAGACTTTGCTGCAGCCTGTAGTCTGCGTCTGTGTTGTTAATGAAAAGACCTGGGATAGTATACACATTCTGTGCATTCTGCCGTTTACCTGAGGACTGGAGACCAGGTAGAAGAATTGTACAGGGAATTGATCAGAATAAGAAAAATATGTAGTGATATTAGGAAACATGACTTCAGCAAGCTGTTTTCTACAGAGCAGAATGACCCAGTAAACCTGACAGAAGCCCAGTGGGCACACCTTCCCATTTTGTATTCTCTGGGAAGGCAGAAGTGTTCATGAAGCTCTATGTGATGATTAATGTACAAAGATGGACATATTAGGAAAGCACATTCCTCTCTGTGTGTGTAAATATTCTAACATCTGATAACACGAGTTGTCATGGGAAAAGTTGAAATTCTCTAATACAATTTCTAGGCGAGGTTGGCTTAATGACCTTTTTTTTTCTGATTTCTTTACAATTTCACTTTGAATTAAGTGTCCACCTGATTTTACATGAGGACGGACTTTTCTGTCTCTAGTTGCCGTTTCTTGCCATACGATTGTGGTGTCTTCTGTTAATCTTACAATCGTTGCCCTTCTGGTGGTGTGCTCTTTGATTTGTATCCTGCAGTACGTTGGAAAGAATGGTTGAAGGAAAGACAAAATGCAAAGTTACAACAACAAGATGAAAGAAAAGTTTTGGATCAAATGCTGCAATAGCAAGCAGGATTTTCTTTTTATGTCATCCTAAGTCAAACACAAGATAGAAATACCTGGGATACTTCTTGTCTAATAAACTAAACTGTGAAACCAGTGTGGGTCTATTCATCTGCTGCAAAGAATCCTCTCTGCTGGTTATTGTTACTATACTGGGAAGAGGAAGGGAAAAGAAAAGAGAAAATGCTTCATTTTTTTTTTTCACTGCTGTCATCACTCATCCTAATGAGGACAAAAAAGGTTACCTCTGCTAGGAGCATGATGCTTTCATGTGCTTCGAAACCCACCTGCTCACTTCTTAATGAGAATGTAAGGTTTGGAGATACTGTGACCGTGTTAGGTTATTTCTGAAATACATTACACAAGAAATAACTGTCAGCTGCCTATTTGGTAACCATGACTTTAAATTCAGACATCTCATGAAATGCTCTTGAAATAAATTTTTGAATCCTTTATTCTAACTGTTTTAGACCCTATCAGGTGTCAGACTTCAGCAGTATCTGTGTCTTAGGGGTTTATTGCTTGCCTTTTACATAAAAATATTTCAGCATCTGCACATATAATATGCAATATATATGTATGTAAATCGATATCCAGATCAGCACCGTGATTTGAATTTAGAAAACATCCAACAGCGCCTAGGAGCTTTCAGTGATTGTTAGTTAAGAGGAAATGATTTTTCATAACATATTTCTGACACATCTGACCCATAAATTTCACCTCGTGTTCTGCTTCTGAGTTTGTGTGTGTACCTTGCAGTTGAAATGTCGTCGCCATCCTGTGTTTTACAGCTGAGAGTGTAAAGGAGAGTCTAAGATTATTAAGATGAAAAGGAGATGGGTTTTTGAGATCGAAAGCTGCAGGTGAAATTAGAGAGGCTTTTTGTTTTTCTTTGGAAGTAAGGACATTATACATATCATATTTCATATACTACACGACATACAGCTTGATTTTTCCCCTGTACCTACTTGTTACTCCATTTGCTCTTAAGTGTGTAAAACATAGGAAGTGTATCTGTAAATTTCAGTGGTTGAAACCTACTCGAAAATGATAGAAAAAAATGTTCTACTACTTCACTTGTGATCACTCAGACAAAACAACAAGAGAAAACATGTGCTTTGGAGCTTAGTCATTGATCATAAAGTTAGCCAGCTTCCTTAAGCTCTGACTGAATATACTTAAGCACAGAATGTTTTGCTCCAGTCTCTCCATTTTGTTCGTGTGACTGCTGCTACTGTTAAAAGTTGTGCGCAGAGGTAGAAATCGATCCTCTCCAGCCAGCTGCCAAATCATTTCAGCGCTTCTGGGGAAACAGCAACATTTGGACTTCCATGTGCATTTATACCTACAGTAAATTTGAGTTGGGACCAATTAGTATCTGAATGCCTATGGGTCATTTAGTTTAGGTAGCTCATGTTTGCTTCTAGAATTTATTTTTTTCTTTCATTTAATTAATCTATTTTATAACCTAACCTTGTGAGTTTCAGTTTAACACTGTTTTTTTTTTTTCTTCTTGCCTGGCATGAGGAAGATCTAGCTCTTCATAACCAGCACGTGAGACTTCTGTTTGTTTGCTTTTGATTCCTTAAACTGTGCATGAGAAGAAATGAGCTTGCCAGGGAGGTGCAGGTTTACAGTAGCAATCAATTGGTTCCTCTAACACAATACAGTTAAACTTGACGGAAGAATTGCTTAAGTTGATTTGTGCTGAATAGCTGTCCCTTGCCAAAAATTCATTATGGTCATTGGTCTGCTAATAAAAGTAGCTCATAGAACCAAATTATTTTGAGTTAGAGGAACAGATGTAGGCTCATTAGTGTCAAGGAGTTCACCATCAGGAGCTGAAGCTGAGTAATGATTAGCCAAGGGAAAGTATGACTTTAATTCCCTAAAATTATTTTAACCCTTGCAAATACATACCTTCTGAGGGCCAAATAGCCTTGCTAATTTACAGTGCAGCTGGGGCATATCACACTCTAAAACTCACAGGTTGAGTTAATTGATCCTTGATGAGACCAGGTTAATGCTCAGTGAGGGGAAGAACAAGGTTGGGGTGGAGATGTGGGCACACGGACTTTCCTCCTCCTCCCCCCATTTATCAGGCTTCAAAGCGTTGAAAGGGAGACTCACACTCTTTATCCCTTTAGTTCTCTGAAGGTCGTTATGCAGTAGCCGTGGGCTTCGCTCTAACTCTGTAAGTGGACTAATCTGTCTGCGAGCTTTTAGGTGGCTTTTATCTTTCATTTGAAGGGGACAGATGGAAGAGTGCTTCCATGACAAGAACTGAGTTTTACAGGGTTGAAAATCTGTTCTTGCTATGATTGCTATTATTTAATAGTTTTTTAGCCAGATTCCAGATCCTTGTCTTAATGTTTCTAGCACAAGAACTCTTGTATTTCCTCTTGAAACTCTTACTAGCTGTCCAGCACTTGGATCAAAGCAGAGCATCTGTGGGAGGGCTCCCATCAAGTTACTGTTCCATGGAGCAACCTCTGCTGTGACCTTAGGGTAGCAGGTATGTGATGGCAATGCTGTGGTAGTTTGTTTCAGAGGGTTCCCTGCAATAAGCTAGAGGTACTGTTGGTCTGTTCAGAGGAAGTTAAAAGGGCATGGCAAGATGTCTGTGACTTTAATTTTTCTTTTAGTCACTTAATTTTGTGTAAGCTAGGGCATTGTCTTTGAATCACCGAGTGAAGAAACAAATGAAGATTTCTAATATTATTTCAGTACGTTCCCTCAGGTTATAATAGAAAGATTAGTGTTACATAAAGGCTTTCATCATCAAAATTCATATTCTGATGAAAAGGAGATTGTGTTAATGACATGAAACTATGGGAAGATAGTGCTACATAATCACATGTTACAGAATTGTAACATTTTGTCCTTCAACTATTGCGTATCCTTATTTCACTTTCACATAAATATTCCCTGTATCTGATGGCTAAACTCAAATAAGATACTTGATAGCTATTCATTGGACAGAAATGCTTTAATTTCTGTAACGTAAGCATAACTATATCTTCTCATCTGCCTTTTAACTGTGATTTAACTGAGAGTTAAAGCATAGTCAGTTCCATTAATCAATGTTGAATCAAGACTGTAAGCCATACTAAGATTTGAGTGTAAAAACCTTTATTTTAAAGCTTGCCAAACTGTGCCCCTGAATTTTCTTTCTCTTGTAGGAGCTGATACCATCAGCAACACCTAAGTAGAATTGGAACAGTATTTCTTGTGGTGATTTAAGTAATAGTGATAATATCTCTTTTTGCTAGCAAGAGAGAATGCTCTAAGCTGAGGTCTGTGTGTAAAAATGAAAAGAACATTTCAAATACATTGTTAGGAAATATATGGAGTTTGTTTTAATTTTTCTTGTAAGGACTTAGTACAGTTTTTCTGCAAATAGAAAGTTATTTTGGGTTATGTAAGCTATAAACCAACAATGGAGAGTGATACAGCAACAGGAGGTTTATTTGGTACTTGCTGAAAATGGAAATTATTACAATTCCCATTATTAGAAAACTGCAGATTGACGCAATAAGTACACAGAAAAATATATTTGTAAAAAAAAAAAATTCTGTGGACTGCAAAATAGATAAATGTTGAGAATAGTTGTAGGTAGAGTTTAAATTCACATTTTTTTTAAGAAAAAAATTATCTTTTAGCACCCAGATGTGACAAATGACATTGATTTCCTCCCCTCCCATGGACTGGTATGTCTGTATTTGTCTCTGAGTTTATGTGCAAATATCTTTCTTTTTTTAATGTTATTTTCCAGGCAGAAAATGTACAGTGCTCTGTCCACACTTATGTCCCTCTGTGGTCATCTACATATCTTTATAAGTGGTTGATGTTTCATTTCTGTGACAAACATTTTTACTGACTTATTGTACAAAAAAGAATACTTACTGTAAGGTGATAGTTTCGTAAGATGTCTGTTCTTTTGGTCTACTTTATCTGCATAGTGCAAATTAATTCTATGATTCAAAAAAGGCTCTTTGTTGGCCCAGAATAAAACTGTCATGATCACAGACAGTGAAAAGAATCTTTGAAAGAATAAAGCAGGTCTTGATCTTTTCCACCTAGCTAGTGAAAACATCATTCCCTTCCACTGGTCTCCAGTCTTTCTCTCTGGTCTTTGCTGGAAGGGTATAACAGATTGGGAATTTTATTGGACAGAGTTTATTTTTTTCCTATTTTATCTTTCAGGTAAGCAGTGTGGGAAATGTTAGGGAGGAGAAATTATGGGGGCACTGGAGAGACGGGATTTTCTGATGCAAGGAAGTATAAACCCGTCATCTGTGAGGCATAACAAAAATCAAAAGATAAGATTAACTAGTAAGAAATTGCTTTGCTCTCTCCTCTCTTTTTTTAATAATTTCTCAATTTTTGTCCTAGACTCTTTTGGCTTATACATCATAAACTGATAAAAAAATAGCATTAATGTACATTATTATTATTATGTTAAATAATACTTGGCTCCATAAAAGAGCTATTACCTATTGGAGTATCTGTCAAAGATTAAGGACAAATGTGTTTTATTTACTGGTGTATGTATGGTGCTCCAAAGAGTATTTAAAAGGTGCATGCACCCAGATTTTTAATTCTCTATTTAGTTGTCTTAATTAGTTTAAAAACAAACAAGCAAATGTGAGTATCTGAGTATTTTAAAGATATTTTTATAGAATAAAGTTTATATTCACAATCAGAATAAAATTCTGTATTCACCTATCCTTTTTTGTTTTTAAAGCAAAGTGTGTAAACCACAGTTAGATGCTCAGTTTAACTCTGTAAAGATCACTCTGTTGTGCTACATTGCACCTGAAATCCATATGCTCTATACTTCCTTGCTGGTCTTGTCTGTGAAACTTTAGTTCACCCTTCTATGCTCACCTTGGGGCTGCTGGGCAAATGGGAACAGACTCAGTTTGCAAGGACATACAGATGAAAGAGAGCAGTGCTGCTTCCATTCCTGGTGTTTGTGGGAAGGCCCATCTCGTAAGGATCCTGCATTTTGCAGAACAACCAGATTCCTCAGTGACTAAAAGGTTAGACTGTAGGGTGGGTTATCTTGGAAGACTGGAGTTTTGTTGTGTGGAAAAGGCTTTTCACTCAGTGATTGACTGGCAGATTTGGTGAATGAGATGGTGTTGCGAATACGTCTCTGGTCATCTAAAATCCATCTGTGTTTGGTGGTGTATTCATAAGCTTTTTGAAAAATTGCGCTGCGGAAGTACATGCCTGAGATTACAGAAAGTCAAGGATTTGTCAATCAATCCCACTTGACTTTCTTATTAGCTATAGGATCTTTTAAGCGCTGTCTTCCTTGGATTTGGGGCTGTGGCTCCTCCCTGCGATGGCTGCTTCCAAACGCTGTAGGCTGGTGCAGCCAGAGCTGGAGTAGACTTGCTCGTGCTGCTATGTATGTCAGTGTTCTCTGTGACTGCTGGCTGTGGCCAGGGAATAAGTGCCTCAAGGATTAGTTTCTATTATGTCTTTGAGGAGGATGCTGTGTTTGGAAACAACTAATAATGGACTTGGATAATAGAAAGTTAGTACTAGCTACATTTGACTGTAGGCAAACACTGATGAAGCTATTTCCTGCATTCCTAGTCCCAAGCAAATATCCATTATGAATATCTAGCCATGCACCATAAATGAAGGGCAGATTCAGAGATAAGTAGAGGCTGGAGGTTGTTTACTGTATTGTACTACATGGTGGGCTTGTTAAGGATAATATATAAAGCTTTGTTTTTCTCAATCTCTTCGTTTTAGCAGCCTTGGTAATACTTTGCTGCATAATTTTATGCTTGTCAGTTGTACTGTGTAACTGTTTTGTTAATAAAGGAGTGAATGTTATTCTTGGTACAAAGAGAGCTGAAGTCTTATATGGGTCATAAATCCTGTTGCAGTTTTAAGAATTCAAACCCGATTGTCAGATCAAAGCATTTTGATTCCACCAAGGTACTTCTCACCTCCTTAACTTCATGACTTCCTTGATCTAGCAAAGGCTGCATGTTCAAATATAGTATCATACTAGGCTATCTGGATAGTCTTTCACCACATGTTGGCAGTGATCTCTATTAGCTGATATTTACATATTTCTGTTTAAGTTAAGGTGATAACATGTCTTGTTCTCTGCAAATATTTCTGCAAATTAGGCTGAGAAATTTGGGGTTTAATGTTGCTTTATTTTACACTTTATTCAGCTTTCAACATTTATTTTAAACAAATCTTTTTTTCGGTTCAGGAGCACTGTAATAGTGCAGATAAAGTTATACAAATACACAGCTAGTTAGGTTGGCCCAGTGCAGTAAGCCATGAAAATAAAAGTTCCTGTTTTCTATTTCAACACTTTCTTCAAGCTGTTAATAAATACAAATAGGATTATGCTGTATTCAGTAGAATCACGTATTCACTGGCACTACTCACATTCCTTCATGAGATTAGTAGGGATAAACACTTTGGAAATACTAAATACTGGAAGTGAGGTCCACTAACAGGAAGCATTTAGTGTCAGATTGTGAAAGTATAGCTGTGTAACCTTGTTGATGGCTATCATAGGAAAAACCACAGCTGTAGTAGAAGTTTTTAAACTTTTTTAACCACTGTTTTTCTGAGAGGTTGTTTTTGTTAACTTTAGGAGGTAAATAGATCTTTGCCATACCAACGTGATGGTGGAATATCCTTCTTCCTTGTGTGTGCTTTTTATGATGTTAGCTTACTGCTGCGAGCCGTGGGATGAGATGATCTCCAAGTGAAGCAAAACGTGTAATTTGAAGTTGATACTGAAATCACTTCATGCTACTGTGAATATTTACTTTTTCCTTTTCTCCAAAATAAAAACTTGCTAATTACAGTTTGAATAAAGAGTGATCTCTCCTGTCATGATTCAGACTCTCACCCCCAAGATCCGTCCTCACTGCCCATGAAAGTGTTATTCCCACAGACGTGTTCTAGAGGCTTTAGTTGCTCTGTGGTACTCAGCCAGCAGAGCAACAGTGTGGCTCTCGGAGCTCTTGCTGGATGTTCAGTGAGTTGTGGTTGTCACGAAAACTCTTACCTGCAGTTACCGAAAAGTTTTTAGTATTTATTTTTTTAAGTCTTTCTTGATTGATCATTCTTCACTTCTGTTATGGGCTGCAACTATTGGAGGGTATTTTTCCAAGGCATTACATATGAGAACTTATAGAAAAACAAGATGTCTGAATAACCTTGGCTGTAATGGGAACAGTTAGAATCTCTGCTATTTCATAGTTTACGTGTTTGTCCAACTGTTATAGGTGTTATTTTTAATAAAAATTCCAACTGGTGGCAACTGAATTCCTTCATCTCTCCTGCTTTTTCTCATTTTCTTTGTTTGAAACTCCTTTGACCAAGACAACTTAGAATTCACTCTTCCCCAAGCTCTTTGTTTCCCCTTACTGAGGGAGCTGGCTGCCTTGTGAGGAGGGGAATGAAACTCAGTTGAATTTTGGAGACCTGGTGTAAAATGTTTTCTTTCTCTTAAATGATTCTGAGCTACTTGTCTTTTATGCTTTGTATAACACTATAATTCTGCAAATATAGCAGAAAAAAAATTAAATGTAGGTAATTTATGATTAACAATTCTGTACCTTATTAGCACCTATTAATGAGGAAGACAAGAAGCAAATTATATAAATGAGCATAAAGTTATTAGTAGAAATGTTCACCTGAAAGCTGTAGTAACGTGTACTTTTTTCAGGATGAGGGGTTTTTGCTGTGGTGAGCTGAGATAAATAACCATATTTCTTTGTAATTGTAAACTAAGTATCTTGCTATTTCTGTTAACACAGTGTGCCGATTTCTATGCTGGCAATTTATCATCTGTGGTGCTGAATATTTTTCTCAGACCTTCAGTATTGTAGCTTGGGCTATACTGTTATGATTTTTATTATAAATGATTATGTAGAGATTTTGGATGTTCAGAAATGAAAAATCACCCTATTGAATCTTCTCAAAAGTGTGTTTAATTCACACATTACATATATATATACATATATATATACACACACACTTGTGAAATTAATACCAATACATTAATTTGCTTATAAATGACTTTAAAAGAAAATTTCTATTTGGATATTTTACTTTTTGTACTTTTTCTCAACATAAACCTTGTTAATAGCAGTGAAGTTGTGCATAACAGCTCTGTTCTTGTAACACATTTTGTTAAATAATACCTATCTATTTGTTTCAGAGGAGTTGAACTACTAACTGTGGGTAGCTTTTCAGGCTGAAGTTGCTCGAGTACCTATGTACGTGGCAGTGTACCAATGCACAGTCTTCAGCCTTGTAATTTTAGAAATGGGTGTTTTAATAGGATCAAATGGGTAATTACATACTGCTCAGTCCGCTGCCTTCACTCACATTGAGTTGCAGTCTGCTCTAGGATTGATTATAGGGGAGGAAGGTGCAACGCAGCGTTATAGGCAGTCTTTGTTTAAAAAGTCGACAGCACTAGGTAATGAAAACTTATTTGTAACTATTAGAATCAAATTAATCAAGTATGGTATTTTTTCTTTTCATGCTTACTAATGTTTTCATAGAAAACTCTCCACACTGTTCTTTTAAGAAGCTGGAGGTGTGTATGACTCTCTGGGAGAGGTGCGAAGACAACAGCCTTAGCTTTGTCCCAGAGCAGTTTGATTTGTAAACTGAGGTTGTGAATAGCCAAGTACTGTTATCAGGATGATTACCACTAACCTTGGCTATTGCTGACAGTTAGAGATAGGGAGCAGGGCTACATGGGCTGGTATGTCTGGGGTGCTTTTGAAAGTGGAATCTTACTTGGGCCTTGTTCTGGAGTTCTGCTGTATACATGAGCATTTGGAAGGTCAGCGCCCGTAGGCAGCAGAGGTTATGTGTTTGGTCTGTGGCCTTTCTCTGAACAATACGTTCCTGACTTATACCAATTCTTGACTTTGGCAGTGTTTAAGGTGTTTGCTTTGGTGATTCTCTTCACTGGGATTGCTGCAGCAGTGTAGAGTGAAATAGGGGTGAGAAATTGGTAGATGGAAAATTATACTGAAGGGCCATACTTGGTTGCTGTTCCCCATATAACATTCAGAAAAGCAAGGAGCGTTCTAATTCTCAAAGAATTTCTTGCTGAGTTACCACAGTCTCCTTTCTAAAGAAAGATTAAAGATGTTCAATTCCTGTAGTTGCCTCTGTATCAAACCCAAAAAGTTTGGCCAGAAGGAGAAGAGGAACCCATTTAGCCTACAGGGGACATAAATTGGGAGGACATTTTTCTGTGTTCTATTACCATAAGACTTTAGCTTTGTTAATGCATCAGTGCTTGCACCATGAACCGTTCTTAGTCTGTCTGTTTCTATTAGGGACCAGACAGTAAGGGTGGTTACTGCTAAGAGCATGGTAAGATAAGTTACCAAATCTGATGTTCTTCTAAGTCTCTGTCTTTTTCTGTTGAGAAATCTGTTCTAGAGGTAGACATGGAGAGGCTTGGAGTAGTTACACATTGAATACACAGAAATCAGTCCTGGAAAGGATACTGAGATTCTTTCAAAAGACAGATTACAAGGAAATAAGCAATAGGGATGTAATTCTCGCTATGTATAGCTCTACAGGAAATGAGTAGAGAGCAAGCTTTACTTAAAGAAGTTCAGTGGCTTGTCTTTCCACAACTTCATCTTTATCAGACAGTTTTTCCTGTTGCATGACATACCAGTTTGAAAAACAGCACTGTCTTGTATTGGCAAAACATGAGTTAAAAGGATGAGGGTCTGGCCAACTGACAAACCTAAAAAATTAGTCATAATAATAGAGTGCAGCTCCATAGAGATCAGCACGGTGCTTGACACCATTTAATAGTTTCATCAGTGATCTGAAGTACATGGAACTGTGATAAAATTTGCAAATGACCCAGAGTACCAAAGCGGTAAATAATGAGTGATATAGAATTATCTATACTGATCGTGCCTGTACTCAAACCTCATGTATTCCGATTTAGCGAGATGCTGGGTTTTACAGCTAAGAAGTGAAGCTAATAAGTCATGGAAGAATTGAGAAATTTCAGGACTCGGAAACCAACAAATCAGCACTACTTTTCTGGAAATTCAGGAAAAAAAATAAAGAATCCTTACCGCTGCAGACAAAGAAATAATGAGTAATGGACTGAACTGTAAGCATGATGACGAAAGGATGAATTATCCACTGCTCTGAATCTTTCTGTCCAGACTGGCAGCTCTGCTGTAGTTTAACATGGATTATTGGGCTCAAAGCAGAAATAATCAAATAAAGTGTCACAGCACGCTGATGTACAGGAGGTCAGGTATGTGAACTAGGGTTGCCCCTTGACCTTGAACTGTATCTATGAAAAGTACTGAGGTTGAAAAATCGTTTGACAGCTCTGCAGAAGCTGTTGTACTTCTTATGGGAAATTACTGATAGGTTCAACCTTTAAGGGACATTTTTAAGCTCCACTAAAATGTGCTTCTTCACATACTAAATTTAGACAAATTAAGTTGTCATTTTTTCTGGCACAAGAACATGCTACTCTAGAATGTTGGGGATTTTTGTTTGTTTGTTTTTCCTTTTAAGTTTGAGGCAGAATGTGCATACAAATTAAAGGCTTCCCAGAGTGAGATATGTTTTTCATGTTGCTTTTGGGACTTCTGAAAAGAAGACATTTGGCCTAAAAATGAAGCTTGTTTTTGTCATAGGGAGGGAAATTCTTTCAAGATATAGAAAGTAGCAATATTTATTTCAGAATGTTTTAAGAGCAGATTTAGAGTTGAAACCTGAACACCTGTTGTTAGGCTTATACTAATCACTTGTGAACTTATAAGTAGGGTGATCTGGTGCTTTGTGGTGATGTTCATGTTTTCTAAAGAACTGATTAATGTTCACAGGGTCTGAAATTCTGTTGTGGCAGCACAGGAAATGTGGAGGTTCCTTCCACTCTTTTCTAATGTGTTTTGCAGTGGCAGATATGCTCCACAGTCCCTGCTGTTTGTGTTTTATCTTTACCTTGCACTTTACGTGCATCAGTCCCTTCATGGAGCCCTCGCAGTAACTGGGATTTGGCAGCATCACTGAAGGACTGACAAGTAAGTCTTCACCTCAGCAGCACTCACTTTGCAAATGTAGAAATGCCTTCTCAATAGCACGGAGAGAGGATCCCTGTGTTTTCTCCTCTCTTTTCCCAGTTACTTATCCCAGTGTCCCTCAGGCTTATGATCCCTTGTGTTCCTCTGATATTCCTAGCGAACTCGGGGTGGGGTATTGATGTCCCCTAACAAGAAGCTGCCAGCTGAGATGCTCCTGCTAAGAAGTTACGTTTTCTCTTCTCGTCACTGAAGTATTTCAAGCATAATACAGACTTGGATGTAGGTTAAGGAAATCTTCTTAAGAAATGTTACAGGAAGTTTTTAGTGCCTGCATCTTTTCTGTCTTTAAACTCCTAACAGTTGTGTTACCATTACATCCAGTATAAAAAGTTTTCCATTAAAGTAGGGGTTATATTTTTAGATACAAAGATAAAATGATCTCAGCTCAGTCTTGAATTTTTTTGTAGTCATAGAATAAAGCAAAAATAAAGGCTGTTGCATTCACCTTTCTGCATGTTTTGTTTTGTTGTGGGGTTTTTTGAAGTGTGGCCTGGATTTTTGTTTTCCAGCCCTGCCAAAATTTTAATTTCCTTTTAAAGTTAAATTGCAGTCTTCTTTCAAATCACCTTGCAGAGAAAAGTTTAGTTACATGGCAGCTCTTCAGATACTAGCTGTGTGTGGCAGCAGTGTTTGGGGAGGGAGATAGTGGTAGGGTAGGGAGAGACGTGTTCTCTTTTTCTTGTGAGTTAATTTTAGTCCTTGGTGTAAGTAAATTTCCATTAAATGTGATGAATTGAGCTGCTATGCAAGACCAAATGGTGTCCGTGCATTGCAAGACTATTAGCAGAAGCTGGGCATCCTGCTGCTGCAAACCACAGGTGGAATATTGCGGAGGTCATTACCTTAGTAGCCTTTAAGTGCAATGTAATAAGATATGCCTTGTTTTCTGTAGACTGCACGGGTACACAAAAAGTATTGAAAGCCCTAAGAGTAACGTGACAACTACATGATGAGATTAGCATTATGTTCAGAAGAACGGCAAAAAAATACATTCCCTCAGGAAAACTGGAGTTGTGCAGACTGAGATTGTAATAAAGCCACGAAAAAGCAGAGCCAAGTAGGAATTTTCTGCTCTCATTCAATAAGGCTCAACAAATCTTTTGTTTGGATTTGGGCTCAGGCAAATGATTGTATGACTGACTTGGTAGTTGTATGATGTGAGGCCTGGTAATATTAACCCAGAATGCGAAAACATTTGAGATTTTCTTAATGGCAAGGGGAGCTCAGGGCATAGAAGCCGGTAACAACAAAGCACCAGCTGTAGGATGAAGGTGTAGAGTTGGGTGGGAGAGGCCAGAAGAATGTTCTTTGGTTTTTTTGTATGAATTAGGGCAAAACCATGAAACTCTTCGAAATAAGATGCAATACTGGGAATGATACCTTTGAGAAGATGATTTTTATAATGTTCTAGTAAAGAGCATAAAGTAAATACCGTTTGGAGTACTTGTGTCTGACATAAGCAGCACAGAAATGTTTGGAGTGTAGTCAGATATTTGTGACATTCACACCCAAACTAGGAGTTTTAATGTCAAGTGCACCTGAATGTCTGAAAGTAAAATACATAGCGTGAGTGGTACGAGGAAGTTCTTTATTTCACATGTGGAGATCCCAGATGAAGAAAGCAAATGAGCTTGCACAGAAGAGCTCTAAACTGCTGCAGCACACGTTTGGAGTTGCAGTTGCAGTCCTAACCAGTGAACTGTCTCTTATTCTGGAGTTTATGTAATACTTGAAAGGCTGAGCACAGTATTTCGCTCATGACTACTTGAAAATCAGAAATAAAGCAGAAACGAACAAAACGGTGGTTCACACTCAATGTGGTTGTATTTACTGTTGTGAAAATATGTGGTTGGATGTTGAAGAGTCTCCAGTGCTCTGTTGGAGCACAGCTGCCTTTGTATTCCTCTGATCCCACATCAAGGATGTGGGGAAGTTAACTTGAATCTTTGGTTAAAGTCACAGTGGCTTTGAAAGGAATTACTGATTTCTCTGCTAATTAAAGCTAAATGTTTTCTCAGTGTCAGTGGGAAAGAGTATGTAGATTTTATTGATGTAATAACTTTTTTAACCTAAGGACTTCATAATGGAATAATGTGATTACCGTGCAATACCAGACTTCACGTAAGGTGATCTGGTGCTTTGGAACAGACTGAATTCTTAACCAGGTGTGCTTATAACTGAATTGATTTGGTCTGAGATGAGTCTTGTCAAAGCCAAACCCCTACCATTTTAATGCAAATCATTGCAGGAATTAAGGAAAGAAGGAGAATATTCATCTTTTTGAAATATTTTTGGAAGTCTATAAAAGAAGCGGTCTCTGCATGATTCCCTTCATAACTGAGATTTAAGTATGATAAACCTTGCAACTCCCTGCATGCCCATACAACACTTTGAGATGGTATAAAATATTTTTGCTGAACATGGGCAGGGGTGATCAAAAAGCGCATCGTAATGTATTTTACCAGCCAGTACCATTCTCTGAGTTTGAGGATGTCGTTTCAGTGAGCTTTACATTGAACTTTACCCATTAACCTCTCTCTGCATGAGGGCTGCCACTGATTCATTTGGATTCAGAGTGTGCTTGAATAACACTGAAGGCATGAGACTCACTGTTGGAGGTAAGGATTTTAAGGGCAGTGAGTTGCAAGCAAAACCAAATAGTGTTTGTAGTTACAGCAGAGTCATGCAATGTTAGATAACACTGCTACCTCCAGCCAAGCAGAAGTGATAGGATCATATAAAAATAGGACTGGAGATGATTTTAAGAGGGACTCTGCTTCGTTTCTTGCCTCAGGATGGGATGCAGTCTCCTTAATGGCATTCATACCATGTATTTGGCTAAGTTATTTTTGAAGACCTCCAATGCTGTTTAATCTATGACACCCATCTCCCATCTACCCAAGTCATTCTGTGTCTTCATCATTAAGAAGTATTTAGTAATTTCAACCTTTAGTTTGGTTTGTGCAGTTACATTTCTTACTGTCGGTAACTCAGTAAGTACATGAGTATCTAACAAAATCTTTTTTTCCTTTTTACTCAGGCATGATATGCAGCTTAAAGTGTGTTATCTTGTCCCATCCCCTCCCTCTAACGTGTCAACTCCTACGTAGACTAAATCTAGATTTTTTTTTTTCCAGTCTGGTTATGTAGGTCATGTTTTCTCTGATTAACCTTGTGGCACTCTTCTGGACCTTGTCTGGCTTTCCTCATTCTTGAAATGCAGTGCCACAAACTGTGCAGCACTGTGACTGAACAGGGCTGGAAGGATTATTTCAGAGTCTGTTTACTTGTGTATACAATCCTATGTAAATATAAACATAATATATATCTAGAGAGTGAGGAACAGCATGATATTGTTGATTCATGTGCAGTTTGTGATCTGACATGGCCAACACCTTTTTTTTTACTGCAGAATTACTTGTTTCTCATCTGTTTGTGTGCAGTTGAATATTACTCCATCAAGGAAAAATCTTACCCCTTTTCTCACTGTAGTGGATTCTTATTTTCAGAAACGTTTTGCCTGTGTGTCAAGCTGAAGTTTAATTTGAAACCTGTCTAATAGGTCACTACTTTGTCATCTTCATGTTCTTTCTGGATTTAAATACTCCAGATTTTACTCTGTAGAGTGATAAAATAATTTAGTTTGGACCTTGGGAGGAGTTGTTTGGTCCAACCCCTTGCTGCAGCTTCTCAATCAAGATCTGTTGCTTTAGGTCCAGCTTACATCCCTGTAGACCTTGGCACAATGCATTCATGTATCTTTGACTGGGATCCCTTACAGTATTCTGGAAATAGCTTTCTCCCTTAAACCTTTACTTAGGAAGCTAGACTGTGCTTCGCTTGCTTGGTCAGTTTGTCCCTTGTGTTGTCAGATAGAAGGTCAAACGGTGAGATTTTACAGAAGAAGAAAACTCTTTAGTTTTTCAGTACTACTCTACTTTAGAATTAAACAGAAGCTTTAGGTAACCAGTGGTAGCATTAAGTGCTTGGTAATGGGTGTTATTAATTTGGATGTTAATTAATTTTCCTTGAAGCAGTCACTGGTTGTTAGTTGTATATTCTCAGGGCATAGTCTTATTATTTTGAGACATAAAGCAATTTCAGCTGCATCACTCACGAAGTTGGGAGAAGCCAGCTCCTTTCAGAATGTCAGATTTTGACATGGAGAGCAAAGGCCATTTGGAAAAAATGTATTGTTGTTAATGGTCGTTGCTATAAATACCTGCCTATTGTGAGCTAAAGTTGGGAAAAGATGCACATCTTTATTTGGATCAAATGACTGTTAATTAGAGGTAAAACAAGAACTGCCTTATGACTTTGGCTGAATTTGGCATTTAAGAGGTTGGTGCCATGTCCTGTGGGAGTTGTGTCAAAGAAGGTAGAGAGAAGCAGTGCTGTGCGTGATTAGATATGTTTCAGCTTAGGTTTATGCTGCAAGGAGAGGTTGTGCAGCTTAATGACTGCAGGAATTATTATGAAATATTGCTAATGACTCAAGAAAAGATTTGGCCATGTATGCTATGATTGCCTGAGACGGTGCCAGTGTTAGGGTTTGGTCCTGAGGTTATAGGAGTCTATGGGGCTGATTTTGATGGTGGCATTGGGCTAGTTAAGGAAACTCATTTCAAATCAGGATTTCAAGTATCTTTAACGTAGCCCAAGTGTTTTAAGGCTGCTTAATAGAGAAAACCAGTGTCTGCTGCTGTACTTGTACTTTTCTTTTAGTACAAAATGTTCTGTGTGCTGAGCATGCAAAAGGAGCTTAATGGCAAGGTTTGATTTTTTTTAAATTTATTTTTTTAATAAGGCATGATTCATCTTTGCTATTCTCTAATCTAATTAAAGATTAAAAATCTGCAACTGAATACGAAATTGTAACATCATTCTACAATTGCATAATTTTGTAGCAGCTTGAAAGCAATGTTACCAGTTCTTACCCTATGAATAAAGTATTTGGATGAGCATGATTATCCTGACTGCCCTGCAGTGCTTGTGCTTTTCTCCGGCCAAATTCCCTGGTAACATTACTAGTCTAGTCTTCTGTGTAAGTCCAGTTGACCTGTTGGAGAAACTTTCAAGTACCTTGGGAAGTTTTGGGTCAGGTCCAGAAAGCAGAACCCTTAATTGTGTGCTTTCCTGTGTGTTCAGGACAAATTAATGTTCTGCTTTTCTGGAAACTTGGTCAAGTCTTGCTAGTGTGACATGATAATAGTTGCCTCTGAAAAATTATGACGTAAGCAGGAGGTTTCACTCTGAAATGGGCACGAGATACCAAGAACTTTAGCAGTAGTGCCTGCAGATTTAGCATTGCTCACCGTGGGCATGTTTTGGGGCTGGGAAGAAATGCTCGGAAGAGTAAAGCTAATTGTTCTAATGAAATGATTTGTCTTTACAGCCTGTGTCTTTCTGTTGAAAGGCTGTTCTGAGAAATGTAGTTGTGTTCTGTATATAGTGCTTTATTTTAACGTGGTCTTTTAAGGAGATCCTTTCTTACTAATACTGAGATACTAAATTTTGTAGAGGAGGTCATCAGTCCTTGTAAATGCGAAGATTTTTGTAATGGCTGAGTGGGCAAAAAAACCCCCAGGAAATACTTATTTATTTTTATGTTACAGATAGCAGCGTTTATCGTGCAGCCAACCAGAGAGCCTTTCTATAGACATCATAATAAAAAGCCCTAATAATATTTTTAAAGCAGATTAGACATAATCTTTCTGCATGACCTTGCCCAGGTGACCTCCTGGTCTGTCGCTTTTTAGTTGGACGCTGCATCATCAAGGCGAGTTTTGCTATTTAATATGATGTACGTGAAGTAGCATTGTATCTTTATCTATACCTCATCACCAGAGAGAGAAGGAAGGCAGTACAGTACAAAGTCTGCCTGCTCTGTGTAAAATACATTTGGAGAGCAATGTCACTCGAATAATGATATGCTCAATGACACTGCAGCAGACAGAAGCAAAAGAGAAAAATACAGTACAGTGGATCTTAAAAACTTCTTTTAATTTAATTTAATATAAACTCAATCTATAATTATTTAGTACGATTCTCTTGTTTACCAAGTAATTATAGCTTTAAAATCTGGTTGGGTTAGCATTTAGTGTCTCTCTATCCAAGGGGATCATAATATTGATGGAATATGTATTATCCTGTTCTTGTGAGCAAAAGTAATTAAAAATATATCTTTATTATTCTCGGAATGATAGCAACCTATAATAAATTTGAAAATGAGCTATTCAAACAAAATATCCAAGTAATGTGCTTCTCTTCCTTTGCATATAGAAAATGAAGTAAAACCTACTTAGTTTTACAAGGTTTTAATTAAATTAAGGGCTTCTAAAATGACATAAATTACAGAAGTGAAGCATGAGTGATTTAATATTGGGGAAAAAAGTCTTGACACCAAAATTTAAACAGTATAACACAAACATTAAAGTGGCCTTTGACAATGACTTGAGGATTAGAACTGTGGATATAAAGAATTAATGGATTTTAAAGGAATAATCTTTCTGTTTTGATTATTACAAGCTAGCACTGATGTATTTGACCTAAAGGAAAAGCTTTTTCCTTTAGCTGTGTACCATCTAATAGCTTTTATTGTTGTTCTCATTATAAAGAGAGTGTCTATAAACAAGTGCTCAAATGTTTGCTATTTTTCTGGTTTGGCTGTAGATAAATACAGAATAGTAATTATTATTCCAGCTTAATAGTACAAGCCTGTTTTTAATGTATACACTTTCTAGATTTCAGTAGATGAAGATTTATGTTCTAAAGTGCTGATTGCTGTAAATCATCTTTTGAGGCTTCAAACACGGTATGGAATGTAGACAAACCAGAAAACTGCCTAATTGTTTTCTTACTTACCTTCTAAGTAGCTAAAGTGATAATGTAGATTCATTGATATTCTTATCTTTGTAAGCTCCCTTAATATATGCAGTCTTAAAGTTCTTAAACTGACAGTAATTGTTTAACAATAATTTTTGTATTAGACTTTCTGAAGTGAAGTATTTTACTACCCCTCATTTGCTTATTCAGAAATACAGGCATGCTGTAGGATAAAATTCTAAATATAAATTTTAATGCTATTTCTTTTATAGTCTGAAAAATAAATAAGGTCAGTTTCCGAGCATTAAAACTGAACAAGAATTTGAGACTTGAGTTACAATTCCAAATATTCTGAGGACGTAGTGTGTGCAGTGTCCCAGAAGTCACAATAAATTGCCAAATATTTTTGCTAGTCCTGTGGTACTTCTAGGTTTTGTGGTTGGTGGCTTGTTAGGTTTTTTGATCTGTTTTTAAAAAAATAACCAATATTGTTGCTACTTTTATGAAAGTTTTTTTCTGCAAAATATACCTAGACTCAGAACTATTTAAGAGTATACTTCTGTTGTATGAAGAACATACATGTATTACAGCAGCACTGTTCAGTCCTAGTTTTGAAAAAAAAGGGAGTATTGACAAATCATTTTAGTGGCTCATATTTCTTCAGATAAGATAATTTATAAAGTACTCAGAAGAGGAAACAAACTAGGAAGTGGCATTGTACAAGACTCTTTTTTTTTTTCTTTTTAATTTTTTTGACACTTCTCCCAAGTATGTGCTTGAAATGTCACTACTGACGTGTCCTTTTTGCTCTTGGCCCTCTAACAAACCCAAACTTGAATGTCAGATATTTTCTACATTTTGGTTAATACCTGGGAGGTATACATGCATATTACTTTTTTTTAATGTAATCTAAGAGTAAAGACAATTCTGGTATCAGCCTCATCCAGGGTCCACTTTATTAATTTATTTGTAGTATAGATCAAGATAAAACCATCTTGATCTTTCTTAAGATTAGTTTTGACTAGCGATTTCCCAAAATGCATTAATTTTATTTGGTCATTCATCACATATTCTGTTTCAGGTTTCCTGTAGCTTTATGTAGCGTCAAACTCATGCATTTATAAATGCTTAAACCAATCCTAACTGTAAACACAAGATATTCAGGTCAGCAAGTTTGTATTACGTATTAAAGTTGGCTGGTTTGGTTCTGCACACCACATCTTGCACTAGGGATGAACGAGCTGATGCAAGAGTAGATTCATTGGTGCCTTCAGAAATGGGCACTTCATAATCATCCAGCCTTAAATGAATATGTGCATCAGCTGGATCTCGGCTCAAGGACAGGGAGGGCTACAGCGATGAGCCTGTCTGAGAGCACCATGAACCGATGAGGATCTTCATGCAGCAGCTGATGTCCTCCATGGCAATTGGGTTAAGGAAGCGATAGAAATCGTTCCTGTTGGTGAAGTGCAGCCAGTATTGTACATCATTCTCTTAGTAGCCAGTCTAGGCTCTTGGAAACAGTGACCAGAGTGCTATAAAATTTGGGTGGATGCATGATTGAGCCTTTATATTCCTTTTCTTACTTTGGAAACTGTTTGCTTTGTTTTGGTTTTGTTACCTATGAAGAGGGCAGTTGTTGAGAAAAAAAAAAAGTAATTACTTCTATGTGAATGCCATGAGAAGTAATAAAGTAATCATTGTTTCTAGTGAGGCAGCAGTTTAAAAGTATCCTTGGCTTTTTGTTTGTTTGTTTGTTTTTTTCTTCTTCCTTGGGGGAGGTAGCAGAAACATGGGCATTTAATCATTATCTTTAGTGATTATGCAGTACCCAGAGAAGTGCTCAGTAACTCTGTTTGGCTTGTTCTGTGACTTCCCTCCTCCGCCCTCCATAATGATATTCAGGCTGCGAAGGGGTTGAAATATCAACCTCATATCTGAAGACAAATTTACATTTCACTCCAAACACCATAATTTAATGAAGGTTTTATGCTGTTGTGGGTACTTAATTATGCTAGAGGCAGAGCTGAAATTTAATATTGTTCCACATGCAGGAGAGATTTACTAGTAGCTTATTTTCAAAAGTCCTCTAAAAGGCTATTGCTTATGCAGTCTACCCTTGTTTTTTTAAAAAGCAGATTGGAATAACCCAAACTTTCATAAATAAAATTTCATTTTAATTGCTCAATGAATATAATATATGTCTCTTTAGTTTATGGGTTTTTGAGAAGGAGATGTTTGGATTAGCTGGCTTTGCAGCAATGATCAATGCAACATTTACTACCCTTAGCAGCTAAACCTTGATGATCTACATGAAACAAATGTAATAATTCAGGACATGTCGTGCTGTACATACTCATCTTAAATCGCCATCTTGATTTATATATATAATAATTATTTTAGAGCAGACCTGTTGGTATGGCCAGTAACAGTTCTTCACTTGCACAGCAGAGATCTGCCTTTGCAATCCTAACCTGCGGCATTCCTCAGAAAAAATGAGAGTTAGGCTACTTTGAGACATGACTTTGTCAGTTTTGAGTCATGGCACTGTCAAACTTTGAACAGAACTATGAGTCAGCGGGAGCTAAGATGTGGTTGCCGTCATTATTAACGGGCTGGGGGCTGTTGTGAAGAAAGAAATTGCCAGCTTGCAAACAACCTGTGTTAATGTACAACTACTAGGCAATCTATCCAGTACTGAAAAGCAATCTGTAATTGCAAATACTATTCAAGCAGCCTCAGCTATATTATGCCATATTGGCTGTGATAGTTGCTGAATTTGAAACATTCAGGCTCAAGAGTTCTTGGAGGGAGCTGGAGCCAAGCAGTGTTGTTGCTCCACTGCTTGGCATACATGTCTTCTGCACACTAAACCCAGCCTTTTCATACGCTACTGCCAAGGTTATTTTACTTCTGGCACTAACTGAAGCTGTCCTGAAGTATGTCTGGGTCCAGGGCAACCCAAATGTTAGAATATGCTGCAAAGACACAGATGAAACACATACAGGACAGTATTGTGAAAGTACAATCTGGGATTATAATGGTAAATGTATTTATTAGTAGGCTTTAATTGCTGACATATGGTCAATGTAACTGATAACCCAGTGAAACAAGAATTGATGTGATTAATGTCAGAAGTTTGCATTTTTGTATTAATTAAAAATCAGTCTTGACTGCATCAAGATACTCTGTGGGGTTATTGAGGTTTTTTTCTGCATACGTTGTCTGCTACTACTTCATCAGCCAGATAGTGAGGTGTCTGGACTGTTTGTTTTCCTTTGTTCAGCTGGAGTGGAAACACCTGAATATTTCTGCAGTTCAGACTTTTTCTAATGAAGCTTTTAAAACATAATCTGTTGCTCTTTCTGAGGGGAACGTTCTTTTCTTCACAGCTATCATCTCATTTGAATGTGTGACAATTTTACACCTGATAACTTTTCTAGTAGTAATTTGTTATTACTGAGAACCTAAATATGACAGTTTCTGAGTCTTAGATGTCCGATTTCTTGTCAGTGGGTAAGAGAATTAGACTGAGTGACTTCAGCTGGGGAAACATCTGCTGTAGTTATGAGGTGATTGCTGGCATTTGGCTAAGCTCAGCTCTACATCATTCTGTGGTTAAGAATCCATTCTGATTATTTAAAGTTGAAATCACTGCCTCGGTACCAAGACATAAAGCAGTGGTTTTTTTTTTTTTTCAAAGGTGAGAAAATTTTCTAGCAATTTCATCATTATTGAAGCTCTTTCTGTTTGGGGGTAGAAGGTGTCTCTCAGCATAGCAGAACTTGGAGTCAGTGTTCTGTAACTCTCAGTGAGAATCCCGAAGTTTGGTGCAGCAAGGGAGGTGCTATTTTATTTGGGCTGCATACCCCCTGCTTAAAAATACATATTTTCTCTTTGCCTTCTACCAGTTGGGAAAGCAACTAAGTTCTCTACTAAATATTTGGCTGCTGCTCCAAAACAGAAAGTATATGCTATGTGTTTCAATTAAAAGAAGCCCTGTAGCAAAATGTGTTAGTCACAGGCAGAGGCCAAGTGTATCATTATTCTGCAGGAACAGCAGTCAAGATAATGAAGGGCTAAGGACAGTGGACAATGGAAAGTGAAGCATGTCGTGTCAGTGCGCTGTCAATGGAGTCTGGGCATGCTTTGCATTAGAAAATGCTGTGAAATTGCAGGGATGTGGCTGATCTTTGGAGAAAGAGTAGAAGGTTGCCTAATGGCATGCGGTAATTGTAAGAATGATTTAATGCTTTTGCTATTAATAACCAAAAGACTTAAGACAATAGCTTATTATTTCCTTGCTTTGAGACAAACATAAGTTCTTTCTGGGCTTCCAGTGCATTTTGCTTGGAAACAAAAGAAATTAAAATCCAAAAGAGACTTAGTCTGGTACACTTTTCTTTCCAATGAAGTATATCCCTTATGTAAACAGCTTAGGTTAGAAACATGTTATATTGGACCTGGGACTTCAAAAATTACACTGGAGAAGTGGCAAATCTCAAAAACAACACGATGTACATGATCAGCCTCATAAATACTGAGCTGAGGATTCTGACTTTGTGTTGCTTGCCACTTGCCTAAAGTAGCACACTCTTCAAAACAATATCAGTAGGTTTCTCTCAAATTTCTAACTGCTGTAAAAATGTGTTTGAGAATTGTTACAGTTTAAAACAGAAAACAAACAACTGCAAGATGTAATTTCTGTTCTGTTTAGGAGAAGGAGAAAGGTAAATAGCTTTAGCCATGCTGCCCAGCAGATGTTCCGCTTGGATATGGAACTATGTGGTGCACAACAGATACCTAGGGAAGTGGTATTTGATAGTGCCACCTATTGCTAGAAAAGCAGAACTAAAATAACTATTAAATGTATATCTAAATTGAGCAAAAAGTGAATGGCACTTGCTCATCTTAATTCTTTCAAGGTCATTTCAACTATGAGGGTATGTTTGACTTTTTAAAAATTTATTTTATGGTTTTGAAGTGTACTATATTTTTGAAAAAATGGCGTAGTATACAGTAGCATCAGAGGTGGTGTGGTACCTTTTCTATGCCAGACAGCTTGCAACTGTTGGCATGTGGTTGAATGCTGATGGCTATATTTTGGCTAAGCCTATTAAGGCTGATTATTCATGGCCCCCTGCCCTTTAATCGATGACACTAAAGTTCATGTAATGCCCTAGAAGACTGATCCTAATAATCCTAAAACTGCTTGAAATTTAGCAAAACACTGAAAGTTAGGAGGGGTTTTTTTGTTATTTTGTGCTGGAGTTCTAGTTTTATGTGGAAAGTATAAAATTTTTTTAACATGTATCCAAAAATTCTCCGAAAATTAACTGGATAATGAAGAAAAGTCTTTGAAGACAAAGACTTAGTGAGGTGGATGCATCTTAATACTTCGTATCCTTTATCAGGACTTTCAGTTAGAAGTCATGAAAGCTGAGTTCTCCATCTACCCTTTGAAGGATGATACTTGTTTCATTAGAGAAGTCTGACTACCACTAATGGTGAGAATAATGAAGGATTTATAGGGGCAGCCTGAGATCAATTTTGTTTTAAGTGTGGTTCTCAGCAGTACTGATCTGACTGCCTCAGTCCTGTTGTAGGGCTCTCATACTAAAGAGACATGCTTTCCCGCAAAAATATGCAGTGATGGTTTGAAATCTTTCAGGGAAAGAATACATGTCTTTGCATTGCTTTCCACATGAGGGATCTAGAAGCAAGGGAAAAGACAGAGCAGCTTACAAGTAATTTGTTCTTTCTAAGGTCCAGGCAGATACCTTGTAAGAGTTGATTGTCGTTTCACATAAGTAATGTTCTTTGGCAGAAGCTGTCCTCTTCCACCAAAGATAGACAAGTCTCTTATTACCCCTCCTGAGATTCAGAAGAACTAGATTGCTGCTAAGCTTAGGGAAATCAAAGGAAGCAGCTCCCAAGGATGTAAGCATCTCTAGATTTAGAGACAGTTCAGAAGGAGAAATGAAGGATGACCTACCTATCTGCTGACCAGGGAAAAGATGGAGAAATCTGACTTTATCATCCTAGTGAAGTTCAGGGCTGAAGTCTAGTTCAGCTAAATACAAAGTCTCTTTACTGATTTTTTCAAATTAATTTTTAATTTTATTTTTTAAAGTTATTTTTAATTCTTTTTTCCGCTTCAAATGATGTCAAGGTACGAGCAAAGGCATCTGGGATTATGTCTGTATGGGTGAGCAGTGGGGCCAGCAGAGGGCACTTAAACTTGAAACTTAAAGTGCTGCTGACAGCTGTAGTCAAAGTATCTTTAAATTTGATATCTTTGCTTAAAATGGATTTTTTGTTTCAAAAAATGTTCTTGAGAGTCATTTAGGCAGGAGTATTTGCATTATGATTGGTGCTTTGTTGACCTTGTCTTCTAAAAACTATGTATCTGTGCCCAAGCACCATTGTAACATGGAAGAATTTGGAAACTGAAGGAGAAAAATCTCTCTCCATGTGTTTAAGGCATGACTTTAGTGAGAGAAATGATACATTTGTTGTGACTTTATATCATCTAAAATTGAACATAATAGCGTGTGTCAAAGCCATCCTTTAAAAACTTTTCTGAGTGTTTCTGATTTCTTTTTATTTGTTATTTGATTTACTCTTTTAATTTAAAAGCTACTGAAATTGGAGAACACTGCGACCTATTAATTGATTTCTTTTGTGAATGATGGTGTAAATGACTTCATACCAAGTAATAATCTATTTCCCTTTTCAGTCCATTGTCAATATTGTTATCTTGTAATACAGTACTAACGTATGATTATATCTGCCATTAATGCATTTAACAGTAGCTGACAAAATTTATTAAGATAAGAAGGGACACATGCTCTTCCACTTGCCCTGGTGTAAATCAGAAGTTAGTGCCTTGAATTGAAGAGATTTATTCTTGTGTAAGAACTTACTGGTGTAAATTAGGGAAGTCAAATTTGACATGTGGTGATGTACCAAATTACATTACAGGGTATTTAAATTGTCTCCTACTGTGAACAGCAGGATACCGTTTTTATCCTTCCTGTTGAATGCAGAATCATTTTTCCATTTATAAATTAAGCCTGAACAGTGTCTCTCAGTATTGGCTGTTCCTCTGTTACTCCACATGCGGAATATATTAAGACACCTGTTCATTCTTGTAAGGCAAACAACAAACAAACCAAAATACTTGCCTATAAATTAATTGCTGTGTGATTAGTGGAACTAATGAAGCTTCACTGCCTTCTTCATCCCTGATCCCCCCTCAGCAACCTTCCCACAAGAAGGATTAGCAATTTCTCTCTGCTTGCATTTCCTGTCATCTTCCCCTTGTCCTTTTTCCCCTGCAGTAGTGCCAGTTCCTGTTGTCCTCCATCATGTAGACCTTCCCGCTGTACCTTCCTGTCCCTGGAGCCATCAGCAGCACTCCTGCCTGGACCTGGGTGACACGGGTGCAGAGTGGCAGCTGGTCAGCTAGCAAACGCTTACTAGCCTCAGATTTCTCAGGGGCGATGCTATTCGAGTCTCTTACTTTACTATCCGACAGATTTTCTCGGCTCTCAGAGGTATTTAACATCGTGATTACTCTCCTCTGTTAAATTTAATAGAAATGGATCAACAGATATTAAGTGTATCTTTATTCCTTCCTCCTTGTTCCAGTGATTGGTACTTGTTAGACTAATTTCAGTGTGGTTTTGCTAAACTCTTGCTCTTTCTCCTATCTCGCTCGTTCTTGTTTCACAAATTAAGTGTAATGGTTACCATCCTTGTAATATTCTTAACTACATAGAAAGCAAGCACAGATCAGGAAAGGAGTTCTTAGCCCCTTATTATTTTTAAGGGCATGTACGCAACTTCCATAATAAACTTCTAGGTCTTGCACTTGAAGACTGTATGAGATGGTTGCCTTTACCATACCAAAAGGAAAGGAGGAAGGTGAATACTGAAAATCTTAACATTCAATGAATAGAAAACAGCAGATGACACAATTAGAGCGTAGAAGTGCTACTGAAATGTAAATAATAATGCAATGTATGAGGCTGAAAGGAACTTCTTAAGTCCTATCAGTTCTTCTAGTCTGGCTCCCTGCTCAGGCAGAGAGAACCAGAGCAGATTACTCAAGACTGTTTATTACTGTGGGGGTGGTGAGGCACTGGCTCAGGTTGCCCAGAGAAGTTGTGGCTGCCCTATTATTGGAGATGTTCAAGGCCAGATTGGATGGGGCTTGGAGCAGCCTGATCCAGTGTGAGGTGTCCCTGCCCATGGCAGAGGATTTTTAAGGTCCCTTCCAACCCAAACCATTCTATGTCTGTGAGCAGTTGGGTTTTTATTATCTCCATGGATGGTGACACTCCAGCCTCTCTTAATGACCTATTCTGGTGTTTCACCACTTGCTCTGGAAAGCGTGGTTTAACTGCGAAGTCCTGTATCTCAGTTTGTGCCCACTGCTTCTTGTCTTGTCACTGGGCTCTTTTTGGTTACACCCTCCCTTCAGGTACATGTGCGCATGAGTTAGATCTGCCCTGAGCCTTCCTTCTCCAGGCTGAAGGGTCCTGGCTCTCAGCATCTCCTCAATCACTGTAATACACAGAAGCGTGTGTGATGCAGGAATGTGTCATGAATATAATTTGACCACCGCAGTATTAAGAAGTGTATGTCACAGAATAAGGGCTCTTACTTGAGGAAGAACAGTTCTGAATAATAGCCTGTGTGTGAACATTTGCTTTTCTGGTAAAAGTGGGAAGAGGTGTAAAAATCTGAGAGATGAACATCACTATGTGAGAATAAAAGCTGGATATGACAGTCTGTCCTCAGGATGATTTCTTGAGGATTCTTTGCAAGTAGTATGATAATGTAGAAAATATTGGAGAAACTTGACCCCAGCAGACACTCAAACAGGAGTGGTAGCATAGCTACATGGTACCATGCTGCTATTTTTTTGTCTTGTTGTGGATGGTCAGCCCTTATGTTTATGAAATTTTATACTTTGTATATTGTAATTTTTATCAGCTATATTTGTTTTTGATTACTGAGCACCTAGATGCAATTTATGGTATTCTTTTTATAAATCAAATATTTTTCAAACGATCATTTGAAATTCTGCACTCAGACATTTAGATATTGATTACCTTTCCCAGAGGTTTACAACCTAAAAAAGTGACCTGTCCATGTACGTACATATACTTGAAGATACAGTTTTCATTGTGAAGGGGAAATTGTTCAAACTTCTTAGCTGCTATTGTTTTAAGTTAGCAGAGCCAGGAGGAATGGGTGTCATTTTAAGCTCTACTTTTGTCAGTGGCTATGTATAGATTCACTGCCTTAGCTTTTAAGACTTGGAAATCCTATTTTAGTGTATTTATTCTCACTTAGGTGCTATCCAGTATTTGGTATCTGAATGCAAATACTCTCCATTGAGGCCTTTAAGCTCATTTGTTACGTAGAATCTTTTCTTTGTTTTATAAAGGATGCATAGTATGTTTTATCAATATGTATTTAATGGAAATGTCTGCAAGTTTTAAAATGGTCCAGTTTGCTCAATGCAGAGCACTGGCAGTAGGAAATTTTGCCATGAGCAGAAGAATCTCTCTGTGGTTGGCAAGATGGCTTTTTGCTTAGCCTCACAGCACCAAATCTCTTGGTGAATATGAAGTTGGATTTTTTTCTATGTGTTACTTTCTGAAAGGTGTAGTTGGGGGGGAAAAATAAAGGTAATTTTCATCTTAGTAAATACATTTAAAAAAAAAGAACAACCAAAACCCCAACCTGAGATTTTTTTAGCCTATAATGGTTATCATGTAAATCATAGAACAACCAGGTTGGAAGAGACCCGCCTGTCGGCAAATCATATGCTGGCAAAGAATGTACATGTGGCTCTTTAGGAAGTAGAGAATAAATGAAATGCTTTCCGTTAATGGGGGACAATTGTTAAGCCAAAAGCTTTAACGGATATGGATGGTGTATTGGTGTGTTGTGTCAAGGCCCTGGCTTAAGCCCTAAATGGAGGTTCTGGCAGGTATTGTAAGTTGCAAACACTAGAAATAATAACCAGGACCTGCATAAAAAAAGCAAATCTGTCCATATATTACAATCTGTACAAGGAAGTTGGCTTTGTCATATGTTACAAGGCAACTGGCAACTTGCTTCTTAATTCTCCAAATATTTGGTACTGCTTGATTTGCAGTTATTTTGGAAGCCTAATCCAATACATATCACGGATTTTTTTTTTATCATTGTTTTATTGTTTGGATTTTATTAATAAACTATGAAGGTTCTTGCCTTTTCCACTTTCATAGCTAAGAGATGATAGCACTTGAAAAACTGTAGCATTAAAATATTTAATTATTCACAAATACTTTATATTTCTTCATGTATTTATGCACATAATTCTGTAAAGGTAATTAGGTAAAAAACCCCCAACCCAGTAAAAAGATGCGTGAATTTTTCTAAACTGCTTAATAAGGCCTAATATAAATCTGAATTTCAAATCATATTAGCGCTGTCTTATGCCCTAATTTCAAATGACAGTTCTGGCTTGCCACTCAGTTGGCCTTTTATTTTGTGTCACAAATTAACCAACCATGTGGTTTTATGTCACTGTTTTATTAGAGTAGCAATGGGTTTAGAGATGGGGGAATTTCATTACAGTAGTTTTGTTAGAACACAGCTAGAACTGGAAGTGGGGGAAGGAGTGGCATGAAGACAATTTCAGGTCATATTTAGAGTTTAACTATGGGTAAATATAGAGGAGTGAAAAATTCCTTCTAGTTTTCCATGCTTCCTAACCATACAGTTCAGTGCAAAGTGCAGTTTATGCTCATTAGCAGCAGCTTTGTATCATCATCAAGGTGCCGCATTGCTCTTCAGCAGCCGTTCCTGTTAATGGGTGACAAATACTGTGTGCTGCAGAGAATATATCCACAGGTGAAACAGTTCTTGGAAAGGTATGGTGTTTGTGACCCTGCCAGACAGAGTGTCAATCTTGTAGAGGAAAGAGGATCTATGAAAATCATGAGAGGATAAAATCAACTCTGAACTGTGTGGATTTTTTTGAATTTACTGTTTGCTGAAGGGGGTTAGCATCTCAGTGATATTTGGTTTTGTTCTGGGGCTCAGTTCTGCATCTCGAAGCCATACCTTCTTGTGGGCCTAAATAGGTTACAGCATAGTTTGATGCAGTGACTCAGTATTCTGGGATTGGATAACAGTTTGGGGAAAGGTGAAAATATCACTTCACTTCATTTGCCACTGTAAAAGGCATTATCAAGATGAGCTGGTAGGTATCAAGCCAAATGATTATTTTCTATCTTTCTTTAGAGGTAATGCCAGAAGAAATAGATTATAGGGCATACTGGTTCAGATCAATGGCCATAAGGGGACACCTGGGCACACTCAAAGAGGCAGTCATAATTGACCTGTCACTTAGTCTTCCCAGGCTTTCAGCCTGCTTAGTCCTCTGACTTGCTGAGCTGGGTGTGGTTCCAGCTGCTTGGGAAACCTCACTGGAGTTCTCTCCTGTTGATCTTTCCTGCCTTGGCTGGAACATTCTAGGGAGGCCAGAGGCTTCATTAAATGTGCATTTCCTTTGTAAAGAACCATCTTTTTTTATGGAGGGGGGAAGTTAAAATAAAGTGGATTGAACCAGACGACTGTTAGTTCTAGTTCCTGTCCCATATTTTTTTGTATGGGAAGAGTTAGGAAGGTTGGGTTAATGTACTCTGCAGCTTTATGTGTGATGTCCTTTTGTCTGAGTGGTATGATTTTGTCAAAGGGGGACACGTTAAGTGTGTTACACGCTGTGTGCTGCATTGCTGGTTTCAGTGCTGTTAATGGGGTGGGATGAGAAGGCTCTGCCTTGTGACTTTGAGAGGCAGAGCATTCCTCCTGTCTGCCTGGGCAAGGGAAGGGAAGGTGATTGCTGCTGTGTTTGCTCATTCCCTTTGGGATCTGATCATAGCACACTAGGATTTTGACCATTTAATGTAAAGAGCTGTGAATTGTAGTGGTGTTTTGGAGGTACAGAGAAATTCAGGGAATGCATATCTGTATGTGATTAGGTAAATGATAGGAGGTATTCTTGTAAAGCCTTTCAAATGCACAAGTTTAGTTGTTCTTCCTGTATAGAGTGTGTGTGCGTGTACCCCTCTGAAAAAAAAATTATTTATACAGACATGCACTTTAATGTCTTTGAATGAAAAAGACGCTCTCCTTGAGTTACTTTATTCATCCCTTTTAAAGGGGCGATACACTGGTTATCTCAGAATGCATGTAAATAACTCTTATCTGGAGACAGTGTTTGGAATTGCAATTACTATTGATTTTTCATAAAATACTGTTGGAATAGCTCTTCGTGTACTGGCATGTTAAGTTCTGCATACATCCAAAGCAAATCACACTTGCATTTCTAGTGGTGTCTGGTGACAGTACTGTGAATGGTCCTGAAACTTCCTTAATCCCACAGAAACAGTATTACTGCTCACTTTAAATTGCTTCAGGTACCTTGATGTTAGTGGCTGGTGCAATGCAAAGAAGCAAAGACCAGGACTTCATTTGCAGGTGCATTGTTATCCAAGGTGTAAATCCACTTCAGGTGTTGACCAACCATAAGTGTGTGCCAGCTGCCGCTCCCAGCAGCACGAAGGGGCTCATAGAGACAGGTCTTCTCCCTTTCCTGCTGAGGTTCCCTTCACTTGCTGGCAGTCCTAGTTCCTTTCATCTTCAGGCGAGCTGTGTTTGGCTTAGCAAGCTTACCCACCTCTTCTGTTCCTTCTGCCGCTCCCCTGATGTTTGCAGCTTCACCTCAGTCACTCTCTATTGGTGTTTAAATTCACTTACCGTGATGCCTATCTCTGAGGCTTTGCAGGAGTTGTGAAAATCAATGATATTCTGGCACATCAACTGTAAGTTTTAGTCTTTTCTTCATTTTGTTTTATCCTTTGTAATTGGAAACTCTTGGTGCAAAGCAATGGTAAATACAGTCTTACATTTATTTTCATGCTTACAAGTGAAGTTCCTGATTAATTTGCTCTGGTTATTATCTACTTGGCTCTTTGTTTATATTATTTCAATGAATCCCTTGGACTCAGTTCAGACTGCTAGTTGTGGTGTTTGTGTGCACTTGTATATGCACTAACACTTTGCGCATTTCAGTAACTGCTAAGGATTAAGCTGTAGTCTGTACTTTACTGTGACACTGATTAATGTTTTGCTTAGTTGAGCTACTTAAAAAGAAAAGGCAAACTAAAACTAAATCTCAAGAGATAGGGTTTTCTCAATGGTCGTACAGACTGAGACTTAACCGAGTCCCAGACTGTGGCTGGCGCAACCCAGAGAATGTGTTTCTTGCTGGTCTCCTGCCCAACACCAAAATGCCTTTCATGAATCTCACTCAGGCACTTTGCTTTCTCTTTCCAACTTTTTTTCCTTTCTCTTGAGAAACTAGTGAATTCTTCACAACTGGCCTGTTCTTCCCTGTTTTGTAACTTGATAGAGACCATGGATAAAACACCCAGCAGTGGTGGTGAGTGATGTGTTTTACTGATTGTAATTTTGGTTTATTAGTGTCGGCTCCCCTGATTCATATGCTAGAAGAGGCTTCATCCTGTGAGGATGGCACTACAGCTGTTGCTTGTTAAGCACCAACTTCTCATTTTGCTCCTTTGTAGCATTTTTAATTTATTTGTGGAATTGTAGTCTACTCCATGTTTTTGATGCCCTTATTGCTTCACTTGAGCTTGTGCATTCTTTCTTCCTGCTCCTCTGGATACATATTTCAGTAGATATGTCGCAAAGGCTAGTATATTTTTCATTTTTACTGCTTTTCTTTTCATTTGGATTAAGCTTGCTGTGTCTCTAAAGATGTGAGCAACGTTACTCTTCGGGTGTATTGTGTTTTGTATTCTCCTATGGTTCAGCTGTTATTCTCATTCTCTGTCTCTTGCAAGCAGCTCCATTCGATTTTTGCCACAATCTATTCTGTTACCTTCAAGGACTGTATTCCCATTCTTTTTGGCTTTGGTCAGTATTCCTCTTGAAAATTTAAACTTTTTTCTTCAACTACTACTAATATTCATTAGAAAAAAAGGATTTTTTTTTAAAGCTAGAAGTTTGGAAATATGTCAATTATGAAGTGGTACAGAACTCAAATCCTAGAAAAATATGTAGTTTCTTCCTCTTTAGCAATTTCATTTCTTTTTTTGGTTCTACAGATGTAATACATTGCAAAACTTGTGTTTAAAGTTTCATGTCTGCTAGGCTTTTAAAAATAATAGTAATAATAGTTATTAATTATCCAAAAGTCAGTTATTTTCCATTTGCTAATCTCACTCATATCTTTTGCTGGCTAATAGGTAGAAACAACCATATTTTTTCTTCCAAGTTTGGCCTGAAGCTCATAAACCACATTTCCATTATATGTATTGATGGCAGGATGAGGAAAAGCATATCTTTAAAGCTTTCCTTTCATTTGTCAAGGGTGTTCTGTTTTGATCAATATCACTTTCATTAATTGGCATCTATGTTAAATGTATGCAAATTCTAGATATTCCTTGATTTGTTGGGAAGTTTGGTATTTTTGAAAGCATTAGTATATGTTTCTTGAGGATGGTAATGCTATACATAGTTTGCACTGTATATTCAGTGACATAAGTACTAGAATTTTTTGTTTTCTAAATGCTGTATACCAATTTTACTACAAGTAGACTCTCTGCAAGCATCTTTCTGTCTTTATTGAAACTTGGGCTCTCTCAGAGGGCAATTATTCAAATTGCTAAAAAAGAAGGGAGAGAGGTGGAGAGGAAAAGTAAAAGGTTCAATAGCCCAAACTAGATCTTTAACTTGACTTTGTCCTGGGCTTTGAATGAAGTTGCATCACAGTGTCTTTTCCTTAGACCACTTGCTTTATGCAGTATTTTGATCAGGTGCTGTTTAAGAACAAATGAGTCTTGTAAAGTTTGTAATGTCTCCAGTCTGGGGTTTGTTTGGGTTTTTTTTACTGCTGGGGTGGAGCCAATGAAACCAAGAGTTCAAGGGGGGAGGGTGATCATCTTATAGTGTAAAAGGTTGTGTGTTGCCTTATACTACAGTTCTGTCATCAGTACCTGATCAGGACATCTCAATGTGCTCATTCCTGCCCTGTGTGCTGGCATTACATACATACACAGCACTGTACTTAGCCAGGTGAAAAAAAATGATGGAGCCTAAAATTCTGGCAGGAGGAGACAAGAAATGGGAATATTTAGTTTAAATGCCCAGTCAGGTTCATTGAGTACCCACATCAGCTTCCATCCAGGCTTCAAGGAAGTTAGGTATCTTAAGACCAGGCAGCCAGCTGCTGAGGTAAGAAGGGAATTGCCTGTTAGCAATGTTGCCTCTTAGCATTCATACAAAGAGAATGACTGCTACTAAAGTATTCACGTGGCTGCGGTGTTCCCCATAGCTTTCTGCATGGTGTTAGATACCTGTATTAAACAGCATGGCATAGCCAATAAGTGCTTACTTGTTCCTTATTTACTGGATACCTTAATTGATAAATACCTACAGTTCTCAGCTACAGCTGAAGACACCCAGAGCTGTCCTGTAGCATTTCAAGTGCTGTTTAATATGAAGAGCTATGAAAATCTGGCACGAGGTGTTAGTGGACACTTTGTCTTCAGTCTTCCCCTGCCAAGATCTCAGGCAATTAAATGGGAAAAGTGGCCTCTCGGGTGTGGTGAACAGCGAGCGGTTAGTGCTGCATGGCACCACGTGCTGCGGTGATGGGTCTGGGGGGCTGCCTGGCCTGGCCTCAGCCGCTGTGAAAATGAGCAGGAAAACAATTTAGTGGCACTCTAAGCATGAGTGTCTTGCACTAAATGATCTAGTGACTAAAAAATAATAATTAAAAAAACCTATTAATACTAAACTAAACCAAAAAGTGTATACCAAACAGAACCAGATAGAAATTGTTATGTTGATTTTGCGTTTCCCTGCTTCTATGTACTTGCAGCTATGGTACTCCATTTGTATCATTACTGTGTGCGTAATCTATAACCTTCATCTCAGAAACATGACTCATTAATTAATCATTACCAAGGGCAAGATATGTGACAGCACAGAGTGTGCCAAATCCTCTCTGAGTTTTTAAGTGTCTGGCTGCTTGTAGGTACTATCTCAGTAGTACTGCCAGGTGACTGTAAGGACCAGATCTCGTAGGATCTAGTAAATTTATGGATTTTTATGTTAGTTACTCAAGCAGCACTCTTAAGTTACAACCTTTCTTTGGATTTAATTAATGCTCTTTTAGGAGGTGCACTGTTACTGTGGTTACCAGCAGTGTTGATATTTACTGAAATTTCAATAGCAACTTTGACCGTGGCCAAATTGTTTGTGTGTCCTATATTACAAACAGGCGCTGACTGGAATTTTTAAATCTTTGCATGTGCCTTGTTTTCACTAACATCTAGTATTAGGGAAATGTGCAAACTCTGCTATAGTGTGATGTCCTGCAGTGAACTATTGCTGTACCTGGCACAGGGCAGCCCCAGCAACTCCCTGCCAGCACCCAGGCACAGACACCCCACACCATTAACAAGACTGTAACTGGGAAAATAATCTTTTTAAGTTTATTTTTTATAAAAACTTTATTCTCATTTATCTTCTTTGTGTATTCATTGACAGTTTGATGATAATTTTATTGTAAACTTGCAATACGACTGTGAAGCACACAGATGATTTTGCAGATACTAGAAATGCTTTCCTCTGTTTCTGCAGCTACTTGGAAAATAACCATCTCTCATCATTAAAAGAGAGAGTTTCTCAGACACACTAAATACTTATTGTCAGTGAGAGGCCAGTACCTGGGATGTCCATTCTATTTTGAGAAATACTATGCACTGTTTTTGTTAGTTGTGTAGCATCTGCTGAAATTACTTTGAAGTGTCTGATATTATCTGTTATTGGAAGAGAAATATGAAAGGAATGACTCCATGCTGTCTGATTTTTTTTTTCTTGCTTGGCTTTGCTTATTCGTAAGTGCTGGTAGATGTATACAAATAGTTGTCATCTCTGCTCTTACAGAAAGGCATGTCAAAGTAAAAAATTATTTGTTAAAACTTAGTCATTTCAAGTTGTCAGATTACATTTTTAGGTAGTCTTTGTAGCTTACCAAGAAAACCCTAGACTGAAACATGAAACTTATTTTTATTTTGGATACTTTATTATTTACTGCATAGATTTAGACTGGGGTCTTGGTTTATTTAGTTATAGCTAGACTGACAGATTCATCTTTCTTTGGATTTCTTGCATGTAAAACAGGCCAAAGGAGACACTGAAAACAGTAATTGTAGCTCTAGTGGGGTTTTTTTTTTTTTTTTTACACTGTCAGAAGAGGAAAATCATCAAATGCTTTTATATCTCCTGTGAATTTGAAAAGCTCTGTACTTACTTTACTCTCCTTTTAAAGTCACTTAAGTATCATCTTTTATCTCTTTCCTACAAATTGCTATGTGAGAAGACATACCTCAAGCACCCTGAGAATCCCACGAGAGCCTAGTGTGTGTGATGGGCTCCCAGCAGTTGCTCTGTGGCTAGCGCAGTGTGTGGAAGATGAGCATCTCCCAGGACAGGACTGGGACGCTGCAGGGTCACAGATGGTGACATGGCCAAGGCCTGAACAGAGCGCTATGTGCTCCCATTATTTGGGCTAGCAAAGGCAAAATACTTCTCCACTTTTGCTGACAGTGGCCACATATGTCTTTCTGGTAGTCAACAGCTCCCAATAATCAGTTTTAAAAGCCTGGTCTTTCTTGAGCATTAAAAGATGATCCTACACATATGGTTGCTTGTCTTTGCATGAATCTGACTTGAGGCAGATTTTAATTCTAAAAAATTACTTTTTCTTCTTTTCCATGGTAGATTATCAGTGTTTGTATGTCAGTGCAACTTGATGGTGCTATTGCAAATGGTTTGAGTTGGTAGGGACCTTAAAGATCATCTAATTCCAATCCCCCTTAATGTTCTGGAAATAGTGATATATAAACAGGGAAGGTATAAAAGAATTACCAGTTATAAGCAAGTACTGTAAATGGCACAGAATTACCAAAGCAGGAGGTAAGTAATAGGAGTGTAATTTGCATTGAGGCACAGGCTGATAGGATTGCACAAAAGAAAGCAAGCATAGTAGCGAAAATAAGGAGATTATGAAAGTAAAGACTGTATTCCAACCTCTAATTAGTGAGGTTATCTGTATTTCAGCTTTTGCATTTGCAAATTAAAAGCACTGGGGGTTGTTAACATTGATTCATATTCTTAAAAGATCTTATGCCGTGATTCTGGCCTTAAAGATTTTACATGATACTAATGTACAATGTGTATCGAATTCTTTGTCTTATTTAAATAATTGATGCTTTATGGAAAGCTCTTGGCCTGAAATACAATTATGCCTCTTCATTTCCAGGGAGATAGACCTCAGCAGTTAAGTAGTGCTAGTACATCAAGCTTCTGTTTTAACCAAAAAAAAGAAGTACCGTTACTTTCAATTCGGTGAAAGCAACAGATAAGTTGGCTCTTTTAAATACTCTCAGTGTTAAAAGATAATTGTCGAAAAGTTGTATGCATAACAGTGGAAAGCAATAACTTATCTATCTGAAGAGGTATTTAATGAAATATTTGGCCCTAGAGCTGATAGTTTGCTTGTCTGTTCCTGCCACCAGCCTGTGGTGATTTTGTGTTTTGTCAAGTGAGTACATATCGGTTATTGGAGTTTCTTTGGCGTCATGACCAACCACTGCTTCACCGTTATTTCTTATTGTTCAATTTCATAATCGAGGTGAAGCCTATGTCTTTTCCAAGTCATCTTACAACTAGTTGCGACTTGCTCTGCATCATTTCATTGACCAAGAGAAAAATAAGTTGAATCAATTAGTGAGGACATGTGGACATGTTAGATAATTTCTCTTTTCCAAAAATACTTCTGAGGATAATCAAAATCTTGAAGAAAATGTAGGAACCAACTGGCAGTATGAAGTACTGCACACTGAGAAAGTAAATAATAAATTTGCAGAGGAAGCAACAAGTGGTCGGTGAAGTGGTGACACCTAGGAGTACATTAAATGTTTCACAATGAAGTTACCTGGGGATTAAGTGTCTTGCCTCGAAAGTTTTGAAGAGTACTATCCTGGAGCAGGTAGATTGTGTTGCCCATTTGGTAATTAAAACCAGAGCGCTAAGTACCAAAATGCTATTCAAGTCTTTGCTTATTACTGGTATTTTACAGTCCTTTTTTTAATGGAAGTTATTTTTTTTTCCTTCCTGACAGATACTTCTTGTTTTTCACTGCCCAGCTTGCTAAGAATTCTCTCTCATCAGATGAGCTAAAGACACCACCCATACCAACTGCAGAACAGAGCATTGCCAACCTTCCCTTTCAGTGAGTAGTCACTTGAGTTTTCTGTGTTGTTTTGCTCTGAGGTGTGTTTATATTTTCGACCTAAGTGTTTCCATCTATGCTCGAAAAATGCCTAGAAAGATCTCTGCAGGAAAGTGTTTTCATAGAGGAAAGCAATTTGTCTCAGCATTTTCCTTTACAGAATCGACTTCAGCCTTTTCCAGCCGAACTGAATTGCTTCAGAATGCTTCGCTAAGAGAAATAAGCCTTTTTCCTACCTACCTGGATTTTAATTTGCTGGAGCTGCCTGTCCTGGCAAATTTGAGGTCAGATGAGGATGTTAGGAATTTATTGCTCCTGACATCAAAAGAAATTTTTTTCACTGAAGTGGGCCAACACAACAGAATTTCTTTAGTCTATGGGAATGGCTGCGTGTTATAAAGCTGTAATTGTGCGTGTCCAGTTATATATACCCTGCAAAAAGATAAACAAAGGAAAGAACCTTTCAAATTATCTGTTCTTCTGTGGTGTTTCTAACTGCTGGACAGAATGCTCACAAGACACTCCATAATTTAATTAACGTTGTACATACACTGTGGGAATTGATGTAATTACATACGGTGATGCTCTTGTCCCAGTGTGTCCAGCAGAGGAAGTAGGCTCTCTTGCTTACGAGTAGCTCAAGAATAAAGGAAATGGATCCTTCAGTTGGTTGATTCCCTTAAAAGGATTATTTTTTTAATTATCATTTAATTCTGAGATTTTATTCTCTTGTGAATTTTAATTTGTACTAAATGCAGGATTTTTTTGTGGTCCACCTGAGGATTCTTACTCAAAAAATTTAATTCAGTGAAGGTATTTCTTAAGAGACTACTTCTAGATTTTTCATCTTCTTGATGAATTTGGTTTCATAGAACATTTAAATTCTATCACATCTTTCAGGGCATGGCAAAACTTATGTTTCTTTAGATATGGAAAGCACCAAATTCCAAGCAAATTCTTTCACTTGGAGTGAAAAGGTCAACACATTCGCTGCATTGTTTGCAATGGATTAATTGGTTGTCATTATATATTTTCTACTGAAAGGTTATTTTCTGACTCCATTACTCTGTTTCTTAAGTTTTTAAAGCATTAAGATCTGTGCTCCATACTTATAAAGGAAAATACTCTAAGTGTGTGCATCTCTGCATTTTCAAAATGTGTGTACTACAAGAAAATTGAAATGAGAAAAACAGAAATGCTTCAGTATAAGCAACTCTTCACATTGGGAAAGAAAATCTGGTGACTAGATCCTGTATGCTGTTTTTAAACATGGCTCTGGAAAATATTCAGGACAGGAAGGGTTTTAAGGTACTAAGAAAAAAAACTCCTTTTCGACTGCTTCCCATCATATAGCTGTGGGAGTTTGCTGTGGCCTTGCTTTGAGTTGAGACACATGCCAGAACAAGAGAGCATAATGCTGTGGTGTTTGTGAGGAGCAGAGCCTTCCTTCACCAGCAGTAAAAAAATTGCTTAAGCAGATTTCCACAAATTCATGAAGCTTAGAGAGGAATCCTCACAGACTCCAGGATGGGGGAGGAACAGAAGTAACACAAGAAGATTGCACACAGTATATCACTTCAGCTGATTTAGGGTTTTATTCTGCAGGCTCTAGGGCTTGTGGGGGAACATTCTGTCTTTATGTGTTATAGGGAATTTTCCTTAGCTCTGGGTCTGGGGTTGGGTGTTGATGCTGGTGACATCTCTTGTTTTCAACCTGTTGTAGACCCTCTGGTCGACTTAGCAGTGTTGAACCAATAGTTTTCATTCTTTATTTCCCTCATTAAATACGTGTTCCTGTGCATTTGCTGTGATGATGAATTATTAGTAACTTCTCAATTACTTCCCTTTTCTGTGTGTTTGTCCAGCCTGTGAGCTCTGCACATTTCTGCCTTTTGATTTTTTTTTTTTCTTCTTTATACAACTGGAAAAGTCTTGCTGTCAGTTCCTGACCCAATATGGAGGAGACTCATTTCCCTCCCTTGTCCTTCACCAGCATCTTCTCTGTTATTCGGAGGCTATTGCTGTGGTATCAGTGTTTCAGCATATTTGTTAGACTTGGGTTTTGTTTTGGGGTTTTATGTTTTTTGTTTGAATGTTTGTTTGTTTTTCCACAAAAGCTGGTGACATCGCATCGTGGTGGTTCAAAGCCTTTAGAAAGTAACTATCTTAAATTAAAACCAAGCTTAACTTCTTGAACAAACCCCTCCTAGTCTTTTCCTCGAGGAGGGATTCAGTTTCTTAACTTTATGCATCTTGACTGTCCATTCCCTTCTGTGGGAGTGGGAAGAGCTTAGCCTCCTAGTCACTGCCATTTTCAGAGCTCTTCTTAGTCCTGGGTCTGGAGGATGTAAGGTTGTTTTGCTGCTCTGTATAAAGGTGCATGTTCTACAGGCTTTGGAAACCTTTTGTAAACTCCCATAGGTATGAATAATCAAAACTACTTGAGAACTGCTGAGATAGTTCTCTTTTTACAAGCCTCTCTAACATGTTTGCTTTGGTAATTTCCAGTCATGTTTAAAGGGAAAGAAAGTACGCAAAGCAATGTGAAATGTTCATGTATCTTCTAAATGGCAGCCTCCATTGCCAATAAAAATGCTCTGTGTTGGAGCCTGTGGGTCAAAGTCTTATTTGTATGGTTTCTGCCAAATTCTGGGGCTGCTTCTCACACAGACCTTTGTATCCTGTCATACCTTTTGGTCAGCTCCTGACAGGTACCTACAGTCCGAGTTAGAGTAATTTCCAGTGTGGTTGTGCTTATTGATTTTCAGAATTCCTTAATTTTCTGGCTTTTTTTTTCATTTCTAGTCTATTTCTGTTCTCACAGCCTCACCCCTTCTGCTCCCCTGCCCTGGAAACAAGAATGCAAACCCCAAAACCCAACCCTCTTGCAGAACCCCAAACTCCACTTCCATTGAATGGATTAACTTCCGTGAGACTGGACTTCTTGTATCTTTCAAAGATACAAGACGTCATTTTTCTGAAACAGTAGTCAATATATGTGAAGAACAAGGCTATATTCTCTAAATATGTAGTCTTGTAAACAGTTTTATTTATACATATGCTCTTATCCGCCCCCAAAGAAAATTATTTTCTTTCAATTGATTTTTTTGTGCACTTTATTTTGGAATAGTTGTCTTTTAATTCCTAAGCAGCAAACTCACAATCACAACCTGATAAATAAAATATTTGCGCTCAGAAATGGAACCACAAACCCAATGTAACTGGGGCTATTGATTTTTCTGCTGTGTAATTATTTTGACGGCAAAGACAGAATACCATCCTGTGTAAGCATAAAACTCACTTAGAGTAAATTACTCTAAATCATCAAGTAACCAATAAATCAGTATTGCTACTGTGTTGTTCTCCTATTCTTCACCCCTTGCCTGAAATCTGTATCCCAAATAAGATGCAGTGCATTGGAAAATTATTTTGATTTTTTTTTTTAATGAATACAGTGAAGTGGATGCTTCCTGGAATTATCAGCAATAGTTCAGCATGATGAAAGAGCAAGGATAAATATTCAATTAAAAAGGATGGTTGTGAAATGAATGATGATTACAGAAGTAGAATTGAAATGCTTTTGCAAATTATGCCAGATCACCAATTACTTGTTTCACTAAAAGGTATCTTAAGGAAGAAGTTACACTGTTTTTCTTTGCATTTTTTCATTGTTGTGGAGCTTCCATGGAGTATTATTAGGATTTAAGCTGTTTAGTTTTAGAAGCAGCTTTTAATTTATCGGGATGTATCCCCACCCTGTGACCTTAGCGCTGCAAAAACACTTGTTGGGAGAGAAAGTTTTTCAACAGAATTCCTTAAGACCCAAGACTTTATTTGAAGAAATGAATGCAACCCTGTCATTTCTCAAGTCCTGCATGAAGAGATGAGAAATTGAATCCTATTTTGGATATTCAGGCCTCTGTCAGATGTGTGAAAGATGGGAATAACTCAAGCAGAACAGCAAGTCTGGGATAATTTAAAAAAATAAAAAAAGAATAGTAGTAGTACTGTATCTTAAAATAATTTTAATGGAGTCTAGATATGAATATCCAGACTGAGAGGCTGCAGTTAGGAAAACTAGCTGTATAGAAATACAAAATTATCACTAAGTGTCAAGTAAGAATGTAGTGGCAAAGAAAACTAGATGTTTGAAATTCTGAATTTTTGACTGATTACTGTGTAGCATATCAAATTGAGTATTGCTAAATAGATGCTGATAGCATTCAATATTTTATAAGGATTTTCTTGGGCTCAGCTGCAGATTTTACTAATGATAATCTACATTCTGTTCCATGAAGTTGTATAATTCATGTATTTTTAATATACTTCAGTGTAATACGAGGTTTTGCATAAAAAAAGACTGTGGAAAAAACACAAACAGAGCACATTTGATCTTTGACCTTTGATTTTTCTAGCTAAAGGCAGTTTTAACGTATTTCATAATTTTAAAAAGAAAGCTTATCTTTTTGCTTCTAAGAGAATATGGGACTGTAGGTGGAAGGCTGGTGGGAAATGCTGTAGCTGTTCAGGCTCACCTGGAACGCAGGCTTGGAGGAAGTCCTAGCATAACTCACTGTTTCTTCATGTGGCTGAAATGGGCAGGTCTTGACTAGAATCTCTGAAATGGCTCTGTGGCTGTCCTGGGAGAGCCCACAAAAAAGAGTTATTGCTCCTCTCAGGTCATGCTTGGTGAAATACTTCTTTGTAACCTGTTACAAGAGATGAATAAGGGAATCTGACCAGAGGGACATGTAAAATCCTAGCTGGGGTGCTCTTGTTAATCTTTCCTTTGTTTATGGTTTTATCCATTCTCTCCTGTATTTAAAACTCCTTAGTGGCAATTCTACGTTTTTGTGGTACCAGTTATCAAGTCCTTCTGGAAACCTGTTGTGGTTTCAAAAGAAATTCTGTGTGCTTGAATATATAGTCCTTCAGGTCTGACAATGAATCCTGAACTCAGCTGTTTCAGAGCTACCTTGTGAAGAGGAAAAAGTTTGCAGTCACCATCTTTCTTTGATGGGGTGCAATTACTTTGTGACTGGAGTTTGAGGTAATGTGACTGTGTTGGGTGTCTGATAAATGTTTCTGGTGGAGAAGAGCAGGCATGAGGAATGAACAGATAAAGCTGCAATTCAGTCTCATTCCATTCCAGTCCAGACTGGTGCTTTTGCCTTCAGAAGCAGCTGATTTTTGTGTATTTAAAGAAAAATAATAATAAGAGAAAAATCTTCAAGAGTAAGAAATCTTCTGTATATATAGGTTTTCTTCTACCTTCCCCCCACCTTTTTTTCCTCGTTATGCTGTTTGTATTTGTAGAAGTAGGAGCTATAAGGTGGTTCATTACACTTTTGAATGTCAGTTATAAAATACACTCCAGTCCTGAGTCAGTCTGAAATCAAACCAGAAGTTAAATTCTAGTCAGCAAGCTGTATGTTTTGGGATAGGATCTTCAAAAATCAGGCTTTATATAAAGAAAACCGATGTAGGTAGCTAAACTGCCATCACAGAGAGAAATCAAAATGTTCAGTGCTTACAGACATTTTGGTACCGGGAAGAGCTACCACCATCAGTACTCCATCTGACAGCTATATATATTTGCCACTGAAGCTGGGACATGAATCAGTTACAATAAGCCTGGAAACAGGCTCAGGTGTCATCCAGGAGATGGCTGCTCTTGACTGCAGGAAAGGAGATATTAGAGAGAGCAAGATAGCTTGCAAGAATAAATCAGTTTTGAGTAATAGGGAGTCCTCCAAGGGTGCTAATAATGCAGTAGAAAAACATGTCAGTAGGGCATTGGAGAGTGACAAGATTATGCTGCACGGTAGCGGTGTTGCGCTTCCTGTAGGTATGTGAAGCAAGATGATTCATGGCACAAATAATTTTTGTTCTACACTTTATTCTTCTTTATACACTTTATTCTTTTAAATTTGAATTTTTATGCGGGCAAGGTTGTGGTTTACTACTTGTCTTTGAGCTATTATTTATTCTCTGTTCCACTGTATGTTATATGTTTGTCATTTACATAAACACTTCTTATTATATTGGTACATTTACAGTGACTTGAAGTGGAGGAACAGTACACTATGCCTTCTATCATCTTCTATAGAAACCAATTATATGCCTAACTTCTAAAGTATGAGGTTTAGCAAGATAATTTAAAAATATATCTTTGGTATAATAAACTCTAAGTAACTGGATTTTTATTATTTTTTTTTAAACCTACTGCCTGCTTACCTGTTTTTCTGGCAGGTGGGTGTAGTCTTGTCTTTTTTTAGCATGTACAGTAGAAGCAGCTGTACTTCACACAGGTCTTTATTGACTTAGCTTTTTAGAGCTCTTGGCAATGCCATCCATGCTTGTACAACATGAGGTTAATTACAGTAATATGAACATGTACATTAAAACAATCTGCCTACTGATAGAGATATTTATTTTAGTTTTAGAAGGTTGTGCCTGTCTTATTTTTTATTGTTAACTTTGCCACAACTGTAATGGGGCACGTTTCACGGACAGTTGAAGTTTTCCACACTTTAGGAGAAATCTGGCTTATTATGCAGGTACCCGGTTTTGACAATGAGGATCTGCAGCTACTCAAGAAATAGAAATGCTGGTACACGTGTCTAGGCATCTTCATTTGTTATGCTATGTTATCCCAGAATAAATATTCAGAATATGTTTCAGTAGAACAGTCACAATGCAAAAATAACAAAAAAGAAACACACTGGTGTTCTGTTATGCGATAACTGGCTGTGACGCTGGTTATAAAGCAAGCAGTTAGATCCAAGAGGAAGGAATATTTTAAATATTTGCATTATATCTCTTTTTTTCATTCTATCTCCTTAGCAACGGAAACATCTGTTTCTTTTCTCTTAGTCATTCCATTCAAAGAAAGTAGCTGCTTCAAAAATAATGGAAGCAGTTTCAATGAATTGGGTAGCTATTAATTGTTGCCAAGATGTTTTAGTATGATGATAAGACATGCAACAATTGGCTTTTGCCTTTGGGTGAAATATAGCTATCTAGTTAACCTTTGCTGGTTAGGTAAGTGATAATCTCTCTGCTCTTACAGTGCATTCATTGTGTGAAACTCTGTGTGAAGGAGACAAGAGTGCACTTGGCTGTTTCTGGTTTATTTAGGAAATACATAGTATCACTGTGTGGATTGTTGTTGTACCTAATATTTTATTAATTTGCAACTTCAGAGCAAGTTGATGAAGAATTTGCCTTGAAGACAGAGAACTAAATATGCATGGCCTTACAAATATGTATTTTTATATATCGATATACAACACAAAACAGTATAACTAATTCAAAATATGGACTTTGTTTTATAGTGATGCTCGTTCTCAAATGACTGTATATTTTTCTGTAGATTTTACAACCCAATTTAAAGCTGTTACTTGGTTTCAAAAGGACTTGCTGATACATGACCTTCATCTATATGGCCAAATGAACATTAGTAAATCACGAGAAATTGCCATACATAAGTGAGATTTAGATAGAAAGAGCTATGACTGCAGGACCAGGCTTAAGGAGACCAGTTCATAGCCAAAAGAAATAGACTTACTTTTGCACGGATTAGTGAGAAGGACTTTTGCCACTACCTTAGTCGGGAGATGAAATTTTTCTTGATTGTGTCAACGCACTTAGCTCATCACGTGGAGGTAAGCAACAGCATTGGAGGGGTGTGGACAATTAGATGGGTGAAACTGTAAAGGCTTAAGCTCAACTGGAGCTGAACTTGCAAGGACTTTTACAGGCATCGATACTTATTGCAAAAATAATTTCTAGGTATTCACAGGTCTGCTGACGGATGGGGAGAAATTTTCATGATGGACGTTATAGAAAATGATTAAGTACCTGATGCCAGTTTTGCATTGTCCAATCCCGAACCTGTAAGTGTAAACACACCGTCTTGGTTTGATGGGTGTGGTGCAGCAGTTAATTTTATGTTTTCTGTACATGATGGCCAGTCTAACCTCAGTCCCAGGAAAGATCATCATTATAGATATGAAATCCACTTGCAAGATGTCAAGCATGAGTAAGTAAACAGTAATAGTGTGGGTTTTCTAAAGAGCTGTTTGACTGATTTGATTGCTTTCTACCATGAAATGAATAGCATTGTCAGTCATTTTACACATCTTAGGACCATGTTCTTCTTTCAGTGCATTTGCACACTGAAGCTACACAATAGATTCTCTGGAATGCTTCTCCAGAGTATGTATCTTGTAGGTTTTCTTCTTTTTTTTTTTTTTCTTTGTGGCAGGTGGATGCCATGTTTTCTTGTTCCTTGTAATGCGCTCTGACTATTTCACATGTACAGCAGGAAGAAGAAAATAAAGCCTTTGACTTGAATTTTACTCCAAGGACCAGCAAAATTTTGAATTGGAGAAAAAGTCAAGGTTACTATTGTGCTGCAACCTTTAATCATGTTTGTACTCTCCCAGATGCTTTCTTTTTCTTTGTCTTGTTCCAAAACCTGAAAATAGTAATACTGCATGAGTTTACTTCTGGCATATGTAGGTGGCAGAGAAGGTTTTGAGGAGCTTTACCAAAGAACCATCTGGAGCCTGTATGAGGGCCAAGAACACTGAGAACTTTCTCTGTGGAAGAACTGATGAGCTAGGTGGAGCAGCAAGCAGTAAACTATGTCTGTAATCCTTTTAACTGGCCAGCACATCAGACAAGTGGGCAGACTGCCCAAATGACATTTTCTTGGGTGTTTTAAATGGCAAGACCATACTCTAATTTCCTCCTCACATTGTGCTAAAGCAATAGTGGAAGCTTAGAGGAAAGCTGGGGAGGAGCTTTTAATCAGGGAGGACAGCGATAGGCCAGAGGGATAATGGTTTTAAGCCGAAAGAGGGGAGATTTAGAATAGGTGTTAGGAAGAAATTTTTTTACTGTGGGGGTGGTGAGGCACAAGTTGCACAGAGAGGTCATGAAAACCCCTTTTTTGGAGATGTTCAATGCTAAGATGGATGAGGCTTTAAGCAACCCGTTCCTGTGGAAGCTGTCACTTCCATTGATCAGGGATTTTGAACTGGATGAGCTTTAAGGTAAGGTCTCTTCCAACCTGAAGCATTCTCCATTTCTCTGATTTAGCCTTCAAGTTAGTTGCATGGAGTAGTTCAAATTACAAACATGGAAACATTTCTGATTCTTCAGTAAGTGCACATTCTTTGTACCTATTGTATGCTGAAAGTGCAGCTGGTTATCAGAACTCCTTGGGGATGAGGCTGTTGTAGGTGGATTAAGAAAGATGATTTGGGGAAGGCTTGCAGGGAAGAGGTTGAGTTTTAGTAAGATGGAACTAATTACATTTAAAGATTGAACTAATTACCTTAAGTTGGGTCTAGGTCCTGTTGCAGTGCTAGAGCAAGTTGTTTGTCTTGTGGGGTGACACTGTACTCCTATATTAAAGAAAATATTTCAGGAAGAAAACAATAAAAAGTAATTGTCTTCATGTTTGGCAGTTACTGCTCCAAGATCTCATACTATTCTGAGTACAGGGTAAATTTTCAATAAATATACTGCATCAATTAGAATTATAGAACCCAGTGTTACTTAGATATTCTTTTCTTTGTTATTTTACCTTAATGTGAGCATTCATTATCCTGAAAGATCACTATCAACACATATCAATACTAAAAGCCACTTTTTATTATATATTCCAAGTATTCTCTTAAAAAATCATACTTTTTAAGAGATGTTTGTAATAGAAACACCTTCTCTGTAGAACCTACTGTTATGTAGAATCCATTTTACTCTCCAGAGAGGTTTAGAATCTGTGGAAAAATTCTTTTCATCTACCAAAGGAAATAGGGTATTTGACAACATTCATTTGTCTACAAAATGCAAAGCAATATCTGATGAAATACGCTTTGTCAATAAAATAAATTGCCAAACAAAATGTAATCCTTCCTCAAAATACATTTAGCCTACACAGTGAAATAAGCTACTTGCACAAAGTGCATTTTGTTGCTTGAATTATTTTGATTTGCTGTCTATCAGAATCTGTAGATAAAGTGTGTTTTTGTCAGACACTGTTTATCAACCTTATTTTGTTATATATAGATAAAATACATTTAATTTGAAAGGTAAACATTTGATAGGACACCTTAAACTGGTATTGGTTTAGCTGAAATGATAAACCACAGACATGTACCGTTTGTGGTATGAGAGGCTCACTTCTCTTCCTAATTCTGCATGTAAGATAATGCCTCTGTAGTTTGTAATTCAGCTCCCGATGCTGTGACTGTATTTAGTTTTCCTGTGGTGAAGAGTTTCTGTGAGTTGCCGACGGTACTAAAGCAAAGTGAGTAACTGTTTGGCGAATTGATGTGAATGTTCTTCAACTGTTCATGCCTTGTCAGCCAGAGAACTTGTATTACCTGTGTCCCCAGGTGAACCCCTGGTCTTCAGGTAGGCCTTTCCCTGACTTTTATGGAGCTGAACCAGATTTGGATCTGAGTAAGAGTTTGCAGGATGGGAAGGGGGAATGTCTAAGCTGAAAAATAGCTCTTCAATTTCTAATTACTTCTTTCCAATGAAAATTTCTTATTGATGTCAAAAAAATTTCTGTGTTGTGTTTGTGCCTTATACATACTTTAGCCCTTATGCAGCTGTTAAGAAAAACATAGTTCTTCTTTGGAAAAGGTTGTCCAAAATGTACATCTTTGTAGAAGTACATGACTCCTGTTGACTTTTTGAATATTAGACCTTGTCTTACCAACTTCAGCATACACTAGAGTTCAGTTTTGTACCAGGATGTTCAGAAAAAGGATTACAGATTTCCCAGTTTCATAGATCTTGTTAAAATCACACGAGGACTCCAAATTTTCATGTAAAACAATAAAAATTAAGTTACTTTGAGATGATCTTTATATCAGTCTAAGAAATACTAGTTGTGTTGTTAAGTAAATGTGCACATCATTCAGTCATAATTTGGACGTACAGAACCAAAAGCAGAAGCAAAACACAGGTCTCTGCTCCAACCCTGGTAAAGGTATCTCCTGTTTTGGAGTGATTGAAAGTTGTCTTTACTTGGGAGTAATTAACAACATCATTCTTGTCATTGCTTGTTTTTCTGATTTTGAGAGTATTAAAAGGAAAAACCTGAAGACTTTAGTTCAGCAAAAGAACTTAAGTGTCTACTCAAAAGTTAAGTTTGCACCGGAATGTTTTGAATGAGAATGGAATCACTTATAAATTTCAAGTGAAACTGATGTCTGTTAAAAATAAGTGTATTTGGCTAAGTAGAAATTATTGCTAAGCTCTTGTGTCTTGTAGAAACAAAAATATGCAGTGCTGCAAGTGCAAAACAATTGCTGATCTGCTACCTTCACCTTCTGTACAAATAATTTCCCAGTTGTTTTATGAAGAACTGTAAGGATGTTAATATGTTCATTTTCATCATTGGTAACAAGATGAAATTACATTTGTTTTGAAGTATTATTCCAAGTACAATAAAATACAAGCTCTGTAACTGTGAAAATGCATTTATACTTAGAAATGGGCAAACTTTACTATTAATATTAGCTGAACAGTGCTAGAAAGTGCATGCCTCTTTCCTTTCCCCTTTTAAATCACTATGCTTCTGGTGTTAACGTTATTAGAATGGAGTATTTCTACCTGAAGGAAATTATAGATGTGATATTTGTTCAGACATTTTACCTTAATGTGGAGGGTGTTATTTCTATTGTCCCTTCTGCTACCACGATCTGGAGCTCGCACAATAATCATACGTTATGAAATACACATTAGTTTGGGACAGGTAAGATTTGGCAGAGAGCTCATTTGGCAAGAAACAGACTAACCCATATACAACATAGAGGAGGTGTTTTTCTCTGAACAGCTTCATCGCTAAAATGAGAGATGGAACCCAAGTACCTGAGGATAACTTGGATAAATGTCAGAGCTGTTGCATCTCTGTTTTAATGCAAATCAGGAATGCTTTCTCTTTCGTTGTGTGATTTAATGCAGTAAACCTTTATAGGAGCTGCCTGAAGATTAATAGCTATTGTAGGAGAAACTATGTAATAGATATTTGAATTATGTTTTTGAATTGTGTGTAATTTCATATTTTATTACATAACTGCTTTTAGCGTAATTAATGAAATGCTAATTAAGAAAAATACAGTTGATTTTTGAACTTGTAGGTATTGAACGTGAATCCGTTATTTTTGTATCAACTTGTTAGTACATTCTTTGTTCAGTGATGTCTCAAGGTGCTCCCTGACAGTGGATTCCCTGTAGTAACAGTTTCTTATGCAGAGGGTTATTTTCTTGGAAAGAAATGAACCAGCCTATTTCTCAGTGATAACTGGCTATATCCTTTGTTGATCATTGATAACAACTTCGTGAATTTTAGTATTAAGAATTGCTGGTCCTGAAAGTTGTTGCTGAGAGAGAGGAAAAAGAGGAGGAACAGTAGGTGCTGTGTAGTCTTGACCTTCTGCATAACATCATGTGCTCTTGTAGTCAGCCAGTCCAAAACCTTTTCATGCCACCTCTGGCTATCAAGAGGATGAACTGACTTCTGAATCTTGGCTACCAAGTGAACCAGGATCTTGCATATGTTTATGAGGAATTGAAACCACTTTTATTACTCAGTTTCAAATCAAACATGCTGTTGTCATTCTCTTTATAGTTCAGGTTTTGCATGCATTGTCGTCTTAAGAGACTGGTTAGGATCTAGTAAGCCCTTTGTGTAGCTGAGATTCAGATGAAGATACCTATATGAGCCCTAGAGTGATGGAATTAGACATCCATGTATGGCTTGTTTGTTGTGTGCAAACACTGGATTAAATTTGCACAAATCAGTTTTAAGAGTTAAGATATTCCTGTGATTTCCTCACCCCACCTGTATATATGGGAGTTGTTGGAATGGAATTTTTTATTTGTGTTCATAGAATGTAAAGTAAAATGTACACTTAATATCTGCCTGCCCCTTGCCATTTATTGCATTCACAATGGTTAACTGGTGGAAAAAGAATGAGATGTGAACGTTCCTAGTTACTAGCAAAGCATGTAACAATGTTTTATGAACAAAATATAATAGGATTTTCGTAGGAAAACAAGAGTTGTTGAACAAGTTGTTTGGAGCTGCTACTTACTACTTAGCAGAAGTTCCTTATTTTCAATTAATAATTAGTCAGTCGCTTAATTTGTTTATATTAATAACATTTCTACATAGACTATCAAACTGTGTATCAAATTTTGCAGTTACTTTAAAGAAGGCCCATTCTCAACAACCTGGGCAGGATCCTGCAAGGGTTTTGACACTGAAAAATGCCATATGGGGTTTTTTTTTTTGCTTTTAGTCTGCTTTTAGTGCATTTTGCATTACCTTAAGAATCAGAGACACTTCTGTCAGTTAAATAATGCCGTCAGTTTTAGTTTTGAGTAGTTTCTCTGTGCTTTCTAACATTGCTTCTTTGTGAAGCCTTTAGTCAGCTCCTTTAATCTGAACTTTTCACTGTGGTGGTTTTGCAGCTTCTTCAAACATGACCTGTGTTGACACGACTGAGCTGGTTTTGCTGTACAAGCCCATATTCCCTCCACAGTAGTGAGAAATAATTGCATATTATGGAAAGTGCTTTACATTGTAATACTTGGTGTGAACTTAACATTTTCCTCTCTTCTGCGAGTGTGACATTTTTCGTCATAAAAGTTGTCAGGGACCAGTGGTCCTCGAAGTGATGAAGCTTAGTGCTTTGGTTTGCTGCTCTGTCTGAACAGGCTTCCAGTATCCATTGTGGATAGAGGAATTATATGACATCAAACAGGCATAGTGATAATACAGGCCTTTTGACATTCTTTCTGTACTGTACGTGTCATGCTTCAGCTGCTGCAGTTTTTAAGAAATTGTTCTGCCGTGTACATACAGGGCTGCTTTTTTCAAATGGATGTTTTGGTTTTTTTTTAATTTTGGTTGGCGTTTTTTTTTTCCCCTCCAGTGTGACTGTATCTATCTGTAGGAAGGAGGTTTAGAGAGCTGTACCTTAAGCATAATGTGTGGGAACTCCCTTTATTTCTCAGCGTTGTCAGAGGTAATTTTGAATAAACTACCAAAGCCAGGAATTGCAGACAACTGAGATAAATTGTAAATGAAACTTTTTCTGTCAGTCATGGAGTTCTGTCTACTCTGGAGTAATACTGTGCAGTCTTTTTCTTTTATGTAAAACTTAGGTTGTGTGCTGGTAGTTCTGAAAATGAGTCAGTTGGATTTGTTTTTTATGTAAATATTCTTAATGTAAAATGGTTTGTTAAAAGTTGAGAGTATGTGAAATATTTGTGGAAAACACATGACCCTTGTTAGAGCTGGGAGCATTCAGTTCTTGGGAAGGACAACTGCAGCCTTAATTTGTAAAATAAGAATTTTTGCAACAAAAAGTCATAAAGGTTCATTTAATCAGTTTTGCACAGGAGCGAAATATAGGGAAAACTGGCATTTAAAAAATTATTTCAAATCAAACTTTAGAGAAGAATTACAATATTGATGAGTTAATCAAAAACAACTGTCTAAGGAGGGTTCAAAAAACAATGTGTAAAATTTATGAGAGTGAAATAGCTTTGTGTAAACATGTATTATGACAAATTACTTGAAGTGGGCATTATGAATTCCCTTTAAAATGGTCATGCACTAGTCTTCACCTAGGAGTTAATACATCACCTGGAAAAAGGACCTGGCAATTTCAGTGCAGTTGTCAAAAATATGAATATAATTGGAGAAAGACTAAGACTTATGCTTAAAATTAATTCAGGGAGTTTACAAGAAAAATAAAAACTGACAAAATAAATGGGTTTGCAGAAAGGTAGATCTTAAATACACCAGAATGGAAATAATGAATTCAGAAAACGTGAGTTTGCTCATTGTGTTAGTTCTATATTAATATTAGATTATTATGTACCAATTAGTACACATGCTTATTTATTTTTATGAAATAAATCTGATCTGAAGGACTTTCATTGACTTTATATCCTGATTTATTGCCTTTTGTATGCCTTTAAATGCAAGAATGTTTGAATAGTCTAATGCAGTTAAATTCTCCAGAAAACAGTTTGCTAAACTAAGCAAGACAATGTAGTGGCTATTTTTTTTGTTTTTAAATATGGGGACAATTTAGCACAAAGTACCACCTTATTCTTAAACCAGTGAAACTTCAAAATTATCTTCCAAGCCTGAATGTTCCAGTGTGGAATGTAGAGTGCAATTCTGTCCAATCTATAAGGGTTGTTTAAAAGTATGATTGGGATTTAAGACAAATTAAGAGCGAAGATGTGCCAAATCCATGTATGTGTTTAAAATCAGATTTTATCCATAACATCAAAACCTACATTTTCTGGATGACAAAGGAGAAAAGATTTCTTTATCTCAGTGGTAGACTAAAAAGTTCTTTTGAGATATTCCACAAAGAGGGTAGAAGTTATCAAATGATACAGCAATTTAGTCTGATTATTCAAGATGGAATTTCTTTTGTTAAGGAAATGCAACTTTCTGTAAAGTAGACACAACCAGTATTGCTCAAATATTGTATTATCATCAGCCCATCTCAATTTTCTAAAGACATCATAGAATCACCAGGTTGGAAGGGACCCACCGGATAATCAAGTCCAACTATTCCCATCAAACACTAAACCATGTCACTCAGCACCTCGTCCATCTCTACCATATATGCCTCCAGGGAAGGTGAATCAACCACCTCCCTGGGCAGCCTATTCTAGTGCCCAATGGCCCTTTCTGTGAATTTTTTTTTTTTCCTAATGTTCAGCCTAAACCTCCCCTGGTAGAGCTTGAGGCCATTCCCTCTCATCCTGTCTCCTGTCCCTTGGGAGAAGAGCCCAGCTCCCTCCTCTCCACAACCTCCTTTCAGGTAGTTGTAGAGAGCAATGAGGTCTCCCCTCAGCCTCCTCTTCTCCAGGCTAAACACCCCCAGCTCTCTCAGCCGTTCCTCACAAGGCTTGTTCTCCAGCCCCTTCACCAGCTTTGTGGCTCTTCTCTGGACTCGCTCCAGAGCCGCAACATCCTTCTTGTGGTGAGGGGCCCAGAACTGAACACAGTATATGTAGGAATTTATAGCAACACTTGCACTCTATGCCCCTAGGGTTTTGGTCCATTCTTTAAAGACAGAAACCTTGTCAGTGTTTGTTATGCGTAGGGAGAGCCCAAACGCATCTCCTGCATAGGTCAATGGGACTACATGTTCAATCTCAATTTCCATCCCTAATGTAAAAAGAAATTCTGCTAACTGAAAAACAAATTCCTTATAATATGGATAATTAAATTCACGGCTGCAGATGACAAATAGTCAACTAAAACAAGACATCTGGGAAAATAATGTATCTGAAATACTGCTGTAGTAACAGGAAACAATGAAATAGCAACTGCAGTGTGTAACCAAAGAGAAGGGAGCTTGAACTCTAGAAAGCAGGAGATGTGCAAAATAGTTATTGATGTGAATGAGTAAGTGATTGATCAGGTAATAACTACCCTAATTTAAACTTGACAAGGAAACTGATAGTTGATATTGTTAAATATCCTCTAATGAGGCGGAAAGGGGACAAAAGAAATGCTGGAGTTGCGTGAATATGGTATGAGAGTTGCTTTGATAAACAAATGCAATATGGAATGACTGGGAAACAATAAGAGATGATAAAAGGTACAATTTTCTAGTCGTTTTTCAGACTATAAGCATTATGTGTAGCATGTACAATGGAGGAAAATGAGGGAAATTACCGAAGCTAGGAAAACATGGCATTATCCTTTGTTTGCAGTGAGTTTGCATGTGCCCTACATTGTTATTACATCCTAATTATTTTAAACGAGCTCTATAAAAGCATTATGTCATTCCTGAATTTCTTGGGAGATTTAAGCATCTGGGTTCTGTGAAATTTTAGTTGTGGTTTTGTTCTGTGTTTTTGTTTGTTTTTCTCACATTAGATATGTGGGATTTGCAGATAATTAATAGATTTAACACATTTAACAATGTCAGTATGTAATTTCCACTTCTAGGTAAGTTCCCGCCTGTATTCCACTGTGCATGTGGAAAAGGTCATGAAAAAACCCCGCAATGAACTAATTTCACAGATGATTTTCTTTCACTTAAATTGTTGTCAGTGTACATTTAAAATATTAGGCAGAAAAAAAATGTGAAGGACCAGACTGTGGATTAGTCTCTAACTTATAGGGGAATAAATTTGTCTTGTAATAGTTTGATAATCATTGTACTCTAGTGACTCAGGAACCCTTTATTGACCATGTTAGTTATTAACAGCTGTTGAAGATGTATTTTAAAAATATTCACAAATTTCCATCATACCTGGATTTTTTTTAATGAACAAAATTTCAAGGCGTGTTGAAGTTAATAGTAAGTATCATTTGAATTACTTAAAAAAGGAAATAATCTATTTTGTAACTGGAGTCTGTGCTGAATCGGAATCGGTGCATACATGACAAAATGACAAAGAACAGCAATTCTTATTAAGATGATAATTTCTCCCATGTGGCTAGAATATTTTTTTTTCTAGCTATATAAATTCTCTTTGCTTGAAATGGAAGTTTTGTGAGTTGACAAAATGAACCAAAGCTAAAGCGTGTTTGCTAAGATAGAACTGCTAGCATGTTTTCACCCTGTGTTTATTTGGAAGTATTGCTTTGAAAAACTGGGAATTTTGAGTGATTCTGTTCGGGGTACTCCACTGGGGCTTAGTGTAATTAAGAAGCATCACTGTGATACAGATAATGCTCTGGTAATATTGTGACCATTACAGCTGTAGAGTATGCTAAAAATTAAGTAGTTAAGCTCCGTATGTTCACAGAAGAAAGAACACAGAGCATAGAGGTAGTATGTGTACATACTGTTTTGAAAAAATTATTTGATAATCATGAATGTATGCTCTAGGGGCAAATTCACTAAAGATTTTTGTTTGTCATCAAAGTTTATAAGGATTAAGGAAGTCTTAAAAAAACCTATGAGAGTTACTGGTACAGTAAGGAGGACCCAAGCGTTTTCCAGTCAAAACACCTGGCAGATAACGTATTGTTAGGATAACATTGCAGACTTAGGGTAGGGTCTTCATACTTCAGTTTACATTCCTAAGATGTTTGTAGTGATAAAAAGTGATACTAAGTCTCTCTAGGGGCTGTCAGAGTGGAGCATGAAGCCAGCTGAGGCCTCTCCAGCCAGCAGCCATTTTCAGAACTGTTGAGCAGACAAATATCTGTCTACTTTCACCCCGTTTCAGAATGCACAAAGCTTTTATATAAGCTTTGAGATGCCTCTGCCCACTTTAAAAAAGAGTGTAGTCATTGAATCAACATTGCATCATTAAATCATTAAGGTTGGAAAAGACCTCTAGAATTATCAAGACCGACACCTACCTGCTACAACTGTCTGGGCTTGGCCGTCCAGCCAGTTTCCTACCCAGAGAGAAGTGCTCTTCCCAAGCCATGAGCAGCCAGTTTTCCCAGGAGAATGCTATAGGAAAGCGTGTCAAAGGCTCTACGAACGTCTCAGTAGGCAACATCCACAGGTTTTTCCTCATCCACTAAGCAAGTCACTTTGTCATTGAATGAGTTTAGATCAGGCAAGCAGGACCTGCCTTTTCAATACGCATGCTGACTGGACCTGATCACCTCGTTATCCTGTGTGTGCTCAAGATGATCTGCTCCATGAGCTCCCCTAGCACTGTGGACACACTGACAGGCCTGTAGGTTCCCAGATCCTCCTTCTGTCCCTTCTTGTAGATGGGCATTACATTTACTAACCTTCACTCAACTGGGACCTCCGGTTGAAAAGTGGCTTGGCAAGTGCTTCTGCCAGCTGCCTCAGTGCCCTTGGGTAGATCCCATCTGGTCCTAGAGACTTATCTGTGTTTGTCTAGGTGGTGGTAGTATACCATATATGTGAATTTTTATAGAAATATCCATGCAAGAGAAAGAGAGGATCTTGTCAGAAAAGTGAAGCAACTCAGGAGATGAAACACATACTCAAATGTGCACGTCATTGGGAATTAAATGAATAAGGAAAAAATTATGGTGATATATCAGTTACTTCCGTCAGCTCTCAGTCTGAAATGATTCTCTTTTATCAATGCATTTTTTCAAAGATAATGACATCTCTTGAACCAATCAGTTCCTATTGCTAGTAGCACTTAGCTCTTGTTAGCACTCTGTGGAACCATCAGAGCACATCAAATGAATTAATCTGTGACATGCACAGTAAAGAACAGCAGCAGTTATCAACTCTAAGGTCATCCATCACACAGCAGCGTTCCAAAAGCAGCAGTCGCTTCTCATAGCAGGACTTTTCACCAAGTAAGTGACCTTGATGGCCAATATGTTCCTTTTGTTTGTTTCAGAGATATAGCTTTCAGAGCACATAATGAGGATTGTATAGAAACACCATTGAAAATTTTTATGGTTCTGATGGCGTAGCAGAGCAGACTGCTAAGAATAGCTATGAGATGGGGTGTTTGATTTGTTTTTTTTTACAGTTGGAATTGATGTCCTGTTGGAATATGAAATTTTGGAACTGGAGGTCAGAGAATTAAAGTCATAGTTAAAATGACATATCTTCTAGCAATGCAACAGTAATTGTTACACTGTCTGCTCACTAGGAGAGTTTTATATTCCTTTTGCTCAGCCTAGTGGCTGGGGAGATTTTCACAGCAAAGGATGAGGGATGTTTCTTTAATTAAGGGTGTTTATCCTTGGGTGTTAATGTGATAATACTGTCAGACTGCTGCTTCTGTCTTTTGCTTCCTCAGTTTTAAACTTTAGACTGACTTTTTCCAAATTTGGAATACAAGTGAATGTCCTGAAGACAGGTAAATTCTTCCTGGCTATAGAACAGATGATCCTATAAGCTTGAGGGAAGACTGGCGTTATTTTGGTGATCACTGGAAAATTTCTCGGAGTTTTCCTGGGCTTGCTTTCTTTTTCTTCATGCAAATTTTGTCTGGGTGGATCTTTTCAGGCATTTTTTCTATGGCAGAGGTTTCAGACATGTAGTAGCACTGTGTCTGAGGTCATGATTGCCCAGGGTTAGCATCCTGTAGCCTGCAGGCACACACGGCCCCTTTGGAACCTACTCAAAGAGACGTGCAGACCAGGAGCAAATCTACGGTGTTGTGAGTGTGTGTAGCAAAGAATATTGAGGCTGTGCTACTTTCTGTATTTATGCAGTGTGCATTTCTTTTAGATAATACCACAGTAGAAAGGCTCCCTTACCCACAGGAATCCTGGAATGAAGCCTGTTTTGCTGGATGGCAAGCTCTTGTTTTTCCCTTGTGGTTGGAGCATAAGTTTCCTGTTTCCCTCTCAAAGGAAATGACTGATTTTTTTTTTTTTTTTTTTTTTTAACTGGAGAAGAAGAATCAAGTCTAACGTGATTATCATCATAAGAAAATCTGTGATTGGGAAAGTGTTCAGTACATCTGTGCTTAACGGTCTGCTTCTCTTAATGGTTTCCTTTAAGAAAAAGTGATAAAAGAACAAAAAAAGACGCCTGCATGAGTGTGCCTAAGTTTCAAAGAGAAAAATCAAATTGCCCTGAAATTTATTTTTATCTCCTGTATTACAGAGAACTCTGTTTTAATGTAGCTATCTCGTTACAACTATGCTTTCTAATAGAAATTTTAACATTTGAAATGTTATGTCAGAAGATAAAAGATGAGAAAAAAAAATGAACCAAAGTTCTTGTTATTCTTGAGGTTTCTTGTTATGCTTTCAGCTTGTTACTGCTGGACTTGGCTACAGTAAGAGAGAGAGAAATGGACTACTTCAGCATCTGTCATACCTATGCCTTTTCCTTCCAGATCTCATGTTCAGTGTCACTATCTGCCTTTGTATGCCTTGCCTTACATAATTTTTTTTTTGTCTGATGCCTAAAATAGGTGTTTAGTCTTTGCAATTATTTAGTCTTCCTTATTCAGCAGAAATTTCATTGTTTATATAGTGGCTCTTTTTATGTGAAAGCTGAATGCAGTCTGCAACTGTTACACAGCACTCTTGTATCTCACTGAATAATGCACGTCAGTGAATCCAGGTGAGGCTCCCAGAGCTGGTAACTCTCTTGACCAGTAATGATATCTTATGTGATTGTTTTTATAGCGATACCTATCTATATAATGATTTAATTACATTTTTGGTTTAGGTCTGTCAGTCAAGTGCTTTGCCACTCTCATGTCAAACGTTTGAACGCTAGCTCAGTACCTTCTAAGTAGATAATGTCGAAGTAGCAGAACTTGTAATCAAGCTGAATTGAACAAATTATCAAAATCAAGATGACATTAAGTTATTGTAAGGGACACTTCAGTTTAAAAAAAAAAAAAACTAGGCTCTGCCAATACTTATCATATAGTCAAAGAGTACATTGAATTTGTGTGTGATTTGATTCCTGTGTTTGCGTATGCCTCTTTGTCTTTTGGGGAAAAAAAAAAGTCTGTAACGTTTATCAGCTTTTTACTACAGCTCTTAACAAGCTGATGGTATTTTGTTGCCTTTTCCAGACCCGTCTTTCAAGTCCTGTGGCCAAATTCATGAAGTTCTGAAGTAATATAAAGAAAAAATGGTTGTTTGGATGTGCAGTTATTTTTTGCTCTTGTATTTCAGAGATGTGTGAGACACTGTGGCCTTTGGTATATCTGTAGCCTGAATTTAATGAAGTATTCAAGTTGGTACTTCAAAACTGGTGGAGGTGCCTGCATTCTGGAAAACCCTGAAACACACCCTTAAGTTTGTTTTTAGCAGGTTGTTACTCTGTTAATGAATTGTGTTGTTCATATGCTGAATAGAGTTTGATAGAAAGACTGACAGTAATTACAGTTGTAAAAAATGGAAGTATGATTTTCAGTGGACTGTATAGGTAAATAATAATGAAAACAAATTGAGAAAGAATAAAGTCTCAACTTCAATGGATCTAGTCACTGTAAAAAATGGAGCTCATTTTTTTTGTGAGAACTTGATGAGGGACATTGTTTGCAAATTATTGCTTTTCTCTCCGTGATAATTGCACATGAAATACCTTGCACTGAGGCATCTACATCTGAGTCCTTCATCGACTGCAGTAGGAACAGTACAGATATTTTAGTAAAACAGAAACTAACATGATTTTTTGTCAATGGACTTCTTACACCTTTATTATATGTAGTTATGGACTTTCTGCAGTAGTACAGGTAGCTTAGATTAGGCTCCCTGCTATGATGTTGAGAGGGACATTTTGTGTGTAATGTTTCACAGCTTGGTAGTGGTTCTGTCGTTGTATGCTGCAAGAAAGGAAATAATCTTAAATGGTGTATCAGTTTTAATGTTAAATGCTTCAGGATTTTTTTTTTTATTCAAGACATTTAATACTTTCTTATTTTTCCTAATCCTTTTCACTACAACTAAGAAGGCAGAGTATGAAGGTGTAAATATAATACAGCAGGATTTGTTTTGCCCTAGCATAGAATTCTAGGCCAAATGGCCAACAGCAGTTCAAAGGAACTTATATGCCTCAAAGATTCTATGTGTATAAAAGCAGGTCACAAAATTTTTTTTAAAAGTATTTTGGGATATAAATTATATTCTGTTTATGAGTTTGATGTTTAAACCACATGATTTTTGTCTTGGGCAATGCCTAAGTCGTTCAGCCCAAGTTGAATAGAAGGGAGGATGGAGGAAAATTGTGCCTAGAGTCGTCTGTGCTCTTTTGTCCATTAAGCCTATGTTGGTGAGTAGCTATGGTCGGTATTTTAACTTGATAGCAACCTTGCCTAGTCTGAGTAGGACTACTTCTTACTGAGCCCTGGGCACAGATGTAATTGATTGTGCTCAGCCTTTTGCTGTTAGGTGTCACTAAGTATGATGTGTCCAAGAGGCAGTATTCAGTCAGTACCTGCCGTGGAATGCAGCCACATAATGATTCTTCTATTTCATGTAGGGATACCTTAACAGCTGTGAAGGCATGTATTGTTCAATACTGTTGTTTTAATACCATACTGTTGGCACAGACCAATTCTTAGGGCTTTATAATGGGGCTTATGATGTTCCTTTGATGTGAATAGACTCATTCGTATAGAGCCATTTCGTTGAGCAGACAAAGCATTTACTTGGCCACGTTTTGTCTTTTATACAAACAAACAAACAAAAAAATTAAAACCAGGTCAGAGAAGGCCTTTAAGCTGTCCTTAGTTTGCCTTTTCCATATTAGGGAGCAGCAGTTGCAAATGATTTCTGGCTCCGTGTATCTTTAGGGAGAGAAAATCAGCAGCATGCACTGTTCCCAAGCACATCTGCCTCAGCTGAGATGCTCCAGTATATCTTAACTCAGTTGATTATGCTAGGTATAAATGACTTCTATCTGTTTTTTTTGTTGGAGTTAGCGAGTGTTTATATATCCTCACTATTGAGTTCTCATCAATGAAGTTCTGCAACAAAGGAGGCACTAAGTGCTTGGTCAAATGGAAAGAATGATTAAGGAAAAAACACCTAGGGTAGCAGACCTGAATCAAGTAATAGCTGTTGATTTTTTTAAGGGTCTGATAAACAGAATCTGATTTGTTGACCCATCTCTACTGAGGAAGGCAAATAGAAATCTTTGTGATGCAAGAATCAAGTAGTTAAAATATTGAAACTAAAAACTGTCTGAAAAACTGATTCTTGCTACTGAGTAGAAAATGGTTAGTGACTTAATTGAGCAAAATCTTCATTTCTGTTAAATTTCACAAACTGGTTAATCCATATATCTTGCTGAACTCATTTTAAATACATGTTGCTCTTCCCAGAAAGGTTCAAGAAGGAGGACAATAACATTACATGAAATATAACAGCTTCTCTGCTTGAGCTGCTTGTAAAAGAATTCACCCTAACCCTTCTCATGAGGCATTTGTGCCATTTACGTATGCAAAATGACAATCTGATTTATTAATGTGATTTTGTTTAAGTCTTGCATTTGGTGCAATGTTTCTTTTTTTTTTTTTATTCTTTTATCTTACAGTAAGACATTAGCTTCCTAGTTTCCAGTGCTGAACATGTATGATCATGGACTCTGAGAAACCCACAAGTGCCAGTTGTAGAACTCTCTTCTCTGAAAAGCAAAACAGATAATCTCTTCCACTGTTCTTCAGGAGAAGCATATGCACAACACAAACCCCAGAACATTGTTTCATGGCCAGGCTAGTACAGACTTCAGTGACCATATGGTCCTTTGAGAACTCGACTGTTTTCTTTTTCACTATATACACTACTGCACTGCTTCTCACCCCATAAAGTAATCTAGCTTTTCTGAAACTCTTCCAACTATATTTGCTCTTAGATTGGAGGAGAATTCTGATAAGGCGATGTATTCTGTAATGCTTGCTTCCTTCCATGATACTGAACCTCTTGGTGCTTCTTTAAAAGAAAGATCAAGTAGAAGCCCTCAGGCGTGTTCTGCCAAGCCTTTAATGCTACTGTCTGTCACAATCTGAAGAGCATGCTGACATGCCTTTCAAGTGGGCCTTGAAAAGGATCCCACACCTCCTTTCTCCAGGTGCTAGTCATTCTCATATCCTGACATGCTTCCTCCCAGGCAACAGTGGCTCCTGGTAGCCTTAAAAATTAACCTAGGCCAGTTGCTTTGAATATCTCTGGTTGTTTGGACGTGACTTTTAAAGTATCTTTTACTTCATGATTCAAGAACCAAAGAGCATCTTCGTTATCTGTAGAGAAAGCAAAAGGCACTTAGCCTGGAGTGTTAGTCCAAAGTCTGTCCATGTATAGGTTCTTCTGGGTAATTTATTAATGAATATTTCACTTCATTTCTTTCAGTCTTGAATTTCTTTTATTAAAGAAATACACGTGTGTATGTGAAGGTTTGCATGCTTGTTACTTTGTATGCATTGTCACCTAATTCTGTTAGTACCAACTTAGATGTTCTAGAGAATATTCTTTCTGGAGTACAATCAATTTTGCTTAAGTTGTGTATCGTGTATTTTCTCATACTTACAAGGATTATTTCTTTTTTAAACTTGATATCAGGGGACTTGGGTTCTCAGTAGACAGAATGTCATTATTATGGAGCCTTGAAAATACAAATATCTAGAAAGAAAATGGCAGATCTTATTGTAGACATAATATAAATCCATTTTCCATCCTAAAAAAAAAGTTACTAAGCTACTGTCTACACTGGATAAAGATTGACTGGTATGGTAGTGTCTCTTTAAGGTTGTTGTTAAGAGTAAGATTGTATGAAAATGATTCACCAGGGCTGCTGTTTGTCTCCAGGTCCCCATAACAGGGAGATGATCTCAATCTGCCTTCATGCTGTTAAAATGATGCCTAAGCCTACCAGCATTCTCAAATGATGGAGTATTATTGCAGCCTCTTAAAAGTTGGGCACTGAGATAATTTGGCTGATGTTGGAGAAAGAATGTACCATAACCCCTGTGGCTCAACTTTCATTGAATAAATATGGCATACTGCTGCTTTTCTTCTTCTTGTGTATGGAAGAACAATTAACATGTCAAAAAAGAAGAATCACAGAATGTTCTGGCTCCTTCCTGTAAAAGTGGAATTCCACACTGAGCTGTGTTTTTGAAGTTATCGACCAAGGTTTTGTCTCTGAAATATCAGAGACTTATGCTTTTTATGGAGAGGTATGTTACTGAAGTTGGAAGAGCTAATGAATACCACACTGCTTTAGCACCTATCATGTTTTAAGAATAGGATGTGTATTTCCTGCTAAATGTAAACAGGTTCTGCCATATGACTACAGCAGTAGAGGTACAAAAAATGGATTTCGTGTAGAGGTAGAGGCTGTGATCTTAATTTTCTTTTGATTTAATTAATTTAAATAAAAATAGACGCCATCAATTGTCCACATTAACTTATTTTGGGGATTTGTCAGTGAGCTGAAGGCTGCCATTCTTTGGCTGTAAAAGATACCTGGACCTTAACCTTACCTGATTTATTTTTTTTTATAGTAGAAAACTATGTATTTTTCCTGTGTTTTCATTTTTTTAACTTTTGTTGGTTTTTTTTTGTTTGTATTTGCTTAGTTTTGTTAACCCCCTTATGCCTGAGGAAACGTCGCTTATGTGTCCTTGAAGGAACTTTCCTTATATATCCGATAGTATTAAAAAAGCAATGGTGAAATTTAACTACTTACAGTTTAGTTCTAGTTTGAGTTATAGACAAGTTTGATCTTTCTAGTTCATAGTACAAAATCTGTGTGAGAAAAACTGAAAGAAAAGATTAATTAGGTGTTCCTGTTGAAAAAGTGTTCATTTTGGAGTGGATGTTTCAGACTGGACAAGTTCTGCCTTCCTGACAATGATATGGAATCTCAAATTCAGTGTAACACGAAATTAATAGAAAGCAACTGTGTAAATTCCAATTTCTAATTTTCAAAGCAGTTGTAAACAGTGATTAGATCTTCTTAGAGTTGTTTGTATTTTATTCTGGCTAAGCCAGATAGAGCTTGCCAATATCAAAATAGTGACTGGATCTAAGTGTTAGCAAATTAGATGCAAGTGCATGTTCATATTAGTATATTTTTAACAGAAAGCAAGTTATTTAAACTCATTTTTATGATTAAAGCTGCCTTAAAGCACATAAATCAGCTGAATAATGCCCTATTTAGTAAAAAATTAGAAAACTGAGAATTTGCAACAAGGCAGTCACTGGTCACAGACTGTAGTTACTAAATATTTGTTGTATCTTTAAATATTCTCTGCCAAATGCTAGCAATGTCTAATTTAACAGAATAGCAGTCCTGTAAGTCAGTATCTCAAGCGGAGTTAGTACAACTTAATAGTATTTTTTTGATAAAACCTCTCTTGCATAAGCATGCTTTCAAAAATCATTTAGGAGTTCAAAAACAGCTTTCTTCTTAAATACATTGTAAGATATTTTTTACCTTTATTTCTACGTGTATTCAACAGGAGAACCTTGAGAATCATAATTTCAGTGAATCAGAACATAAATTTTAACACTAACATGATTTGCATGTATCTTGAGGAAGGTTTGTTACTTCTTAAGCGTTTTCTTAGTGCAAGTGCAGTGTATAGGTCACTGCAAATTGCCGTTGTTTGAGGCTGTATGTTGTAGCTTGCTGCTGGTGAAGGTGGAATGTTTAGTACCATGAGAGCGAGACACAGGCATGCCCTTAGTTTATATTTTGCTGACACTAAAAAAAAATACAGAATAAGTATGTGTCTTTTTACTGATAACATAGTGTCTGTAATGTGCTCAATCTTTAACTTGACAGCTGTGATGTACCCTGATTATTGTGTTTTGCCTCTTCTCTGGCCTGAGTGTGATTCTGAAACATGGCAGTTTTGCCTAAGATTAATTGGGTCATTCTGAATTCCTGCAGCAATACCATAACTTCTGTTTTGTGTGGAAATACTTCCCATTGTACCAAGTTTCAGTCTGAGGAAAAACTTGAAATTATGTAATCATCATGGCTAAAAATCTACTTCATCCCACTCTACTCGGTACTTGTCAGGCCACATTCCATTTTGATCCCCAGCATACAAAAAGTTGGGGACAGGCTGGAGAGGGTCTGAGAAGGGCCACAAAGATGATCCAAGAACTGGGAAGCCTGCTATGTGAACAGAGCCCGAGAGAACTGGAGTTTGTTCAGACTTGAGGAAAGACGTCTTAGAGGAGACCTTATCACCATGTTCCAGTATTTCAGGGGTAGCTTTTTACAAGGAGTTGCATGGAAAAGATGAGGGGGTAATGGGTACAATGTACTATTGAGTGCATTCTTACTGCTTGCACGAGGAAAACTTTACACAGAGGGGATAATCCACGTTTGGAATAGTCTTCACAGTGAAGTGGTGGAATCCCCAACACTGGGCAGTTTTAAGATTCAACTGAATAGGGTACTGAGCCATCTTCTCTAGACTGTGCTTTTGCCGAGAAAGTTTGGACCAGATGATCCTAAGGTCCCTTCCAGCCTGATATTCTTAGTAACATCCCTTTATGCATCATGTGTATTGTAATATTCAGGTTCTGGAGTCTTCAGAATATAGTGCTTGGACATATTGTGATCAAATGCTGTAGATCCGTTACTGCATCGACTGCTTTGTATCCAGATGGCTGTACTTTATGGCTGTGATACGGTGCTTCAGAACAGCTTAATGTTTCCCCTATGTCCTGCTGTACTAATGGCTTCTGCAGCTCATAGTGATCACATACTTTTTTTTATCTGCTTAGCACTTTTTGACAGTCCTAGTAGGTTCATGCTGCTCATCCAAACTGTTATTCTGAAATTTAGCCTGAAAACTTGCAGCGCTAGAACTGTGCCTCAAAGCACTGAGCTTTTCAAGAGTCAAGGTTTTGCCTTTTAATTTGCAGATGAATGTAGATTCCCAAGAGCTTCCTCTAAAGTCTGATCACAAATTTCTGCCTCACTGGATTTCTTGACTTACCGATTTCCCACCCTTGATTGCTTGGAGGATAAATCTTGCAGCTGCTGGCACTGATTGGTTTCTAAATATAGGGAAATCTTGCTGCAGGAAATTTCCAGACAGATCTGATAAAAGAAAAGGTGAGAAACTCCTTTCTGTTATCAGAAAGTGGCAGCTGAAGGTCAGTTTTATGTGGGCCTCTGTAATTTATCTAGCTGCTACAATTTAGATCAAAGATTAAATTTACCCTTTTCTGCGTACATCTCAAGTAATCAGTCTTTGAGTGAGGACTTACACCGGACTTGTAGAGTTAGTATTTATCTTTTCACCTTTGATTAAGGTGGACTGTTAAGTAGCATTGTAATTCCTCTGCAATTCAGATGGTTAAACTAGTGATGCTATTACATTTTACCGTAATATCTTTTATGATTGCATGTCACCTAATGCCCAGTTTTAGGCTAGACCAGTGTCAGTAGTTGTTGTTTTCCATAAAGCTTTAACTCTGCACAAGTTAGTAATTTACAGCTTTTTCCTCAGTATGCTTTCCCCCCTCAGTTGAAGTCACTGCACTTGCAGCAAATGTCTGTGGGGCTAACATCACAGAAATGTTTTGTTAAGTGTGAAATCATTACCCCAATGTGATAATTTGACAATCTATCGTGGTAGGAGAAAATCTTCTGCACTAGCCCCAGTGACTATGTTAATCATGTGAAACATGCCCTTCATACTGCATCTGCTTCTCCGTGTTTCAGAGGTTTGGGTTTGCAAGTGAGAGAGATGCCGCTTATTCACAAAGGACAGATCAGAAATAAATTCAGATGGTTTATATGTAGAAAAATGCAACAGACAGTAGTTACTTTAGCCATGTCACAGCTTAGAAGCTTTATTGCAATTATCCTGTACTTAACCATGAAACATCATACCCTTGTATTTCTTGTGAGGTGCAAACATAAAAATATACACATGAGGAAGTGAATATACAAGGGCAGAAAAATATTTAAAAATAGGCTTATTTTATAAGGACTATAAACTTCTTGGCAACCTTCATGTACCTGAAGGGGGGCCTGCAAGAAAACTGGAGAAGGGTCTATTCATAAAGCCTTGTGGTGACAGCACAAGGGGGAACAGGTATAAACTGGAGAGGGGCAGATTTAGATGTAAGGAGGAATTTCTTCACTATTAGAATGATGAGGCACTGGAAGAGGTTGACAGGGAAGTTGTAGATGCCCCATCCCTGGAGGTGTCCTAGGCCGGGTTGGGTGGCCGTTGGCTATCCTGATGTAGTGTGATGTGTCTTTGCCCATTGTACGGGGCATGGCAGTGTATGATCTTTAAGGTCTCTTCCAATCCAAACTATTCTATGATTCTGTGATTCTTGTTCCTCTGCACAGGAACTGTGAAAGCCATATTTTCTTCTTTCTCTTGCTTTAAGAGGCACTTGGAACACTTCATGACCAGATTTCCAAGCACAGAGACTTTTGAATTAGGAGCTTTGTAGCAGCTCACTAATGGTTCAGTGCAAATTGACCACTTACTGGGGAATGTAACTTAAACCTTTTTTTAAGGGTTTAGGATGTCATGTAGTCTGAATCAGTGCTGAGGACAATTTTGATGTGTGTGGCATACTGAAAGATACCCTTAATCAGGAAGAGTTGTCAGCTCTCCGAAAGGATCTCTGGGATGAGAACTATAAGATGAGGATTATGGTAAGCACCGAGGAGCTGCTACTGCTGTAAAGGCTGCAAACCCAGCCACAGGATTGTTTCTTGCCTTGAAATTTAGAGCTTGACGTTTGCTACAGTGTTGTTAGAAATAGTCCTTAAAACTTGTAATTGAGATTAATGTAACAGATACGTGATCTATGTGTTGCTAATAAGGAAGGGTAAAGCCAAGTTTAAAAAAATTAAAGGAATATTCTGTGAGACTGTTGTAGAATATTTAGATGTGATCCTTCAGTAAATTGTTTCTTTCCTGGCTTTCAAATGTGATTCTCTTTCTGAGATAAAGCAGGCTATTTCATGTTGTAACTTAAATGTTAATTCTTGATATATATTTTCTTTTTCCTTTATCATTCTGTTATGTTCTTTTAAAAAGTATTTTATGTTTTCAGTTCCTAAGTGCAGTTGCATTTGTTGGAAAGTAAGTTACTTTCTGCCTAAGAAGTAGTATAATTCCCTTATAATTGTAGTAATGGTACAGACTAGAGGAGCAGCTCTCATGGAAATGATGTTATCCAGAGTGCTTTCTGCCACCAGTTTCTGTATTTGTCCATTCTTATTTTTATTTAGGGAAATAATTGCTTCACGCATTTGCAGAGGAAAGAAGGAAAAAGATGTGTCTGTGTGCCCATAAATACATGTATCTATAAAAGGTTCAGGTGAACTAACTACAAGCATCGTGAATAAACTTCTAAGTAAAGCTTAAAATCACACAGTCATGAGTGCTACCATTATTCCCTACGTATTGCATTTTATCTTCCTTTCTTTGTCCTCTGCCAGTTAATGTTTGGTACCTAATACCAGATAGTAGTGGTTTATTATTAGCTGGAACTCTTTTATGTCAATACTGTTTGACAGTTTGTTATGAGTGCAGAAAGAATGCACCATCTCTGATTTAGTCACAATTTTGATCTGCTTCCTTTTTTTGTAAATTTTTGCTAAAACACCGTGCAGTCCTTTCTGTATTATTTTTTCACCCTCGGGAGCAAATGTTTCAGTGTTCCTTTTTGTGTTAAAAAGATCAATGCCAGAAGCCTGATGCTCATGAGCAATCCTATTAGAGCAAACCAGTATTCACATAAACTGCAAGAAAACAGTTCAGGGCAGGAGCAGATTTGAGTTTAAACCTTGCAAAGGATTACTGCAAACAGCATGGAAAAATAATTTTTTTTAAATAATTACAAGTATCATAAAATTATCCCTTTAATGTGATTTAAACACGCCTTTGTGTCTGTAACAAGTATACATTTAGTTTTGATGAGCTGCTTGCAAAGAAATGTAGGAATGCTAGAAATGAGGATGCTTTTTTCAGTGGCTTGTGTCAATTGCAGGGTAATTGGCTGGTTCTTCAGAGGCCTTGTGGGAAAAGCATTGGAGTATAGTCAGCGTTTGACTAGGCTTTTTTATTTCCTCACACTAAAGTACCCATAATTCAGCATAAGTTGCAGGCTCTAACCACAAAGATTATTTTATGCTGAGAAGCCTCTAAAAGCAAGGTCGAAATGCTGCTCTGTGAACGAGGTGGAAGTATCAGGTAGAAGCTGAAGCAAAGTAAAATGAAACGTACGCTAAGTAGCATCACATGCATGTAGCATGTTCATGTTGACAGAGTGAATGCATTAATCAATATGACATTACATGCATGAACTGAAAGGTATCTTTATTTTTGGTAGTTGTTGTGCTGCTGTGTCAAAGTGATTGTTACTACTGCTAAAAAAAAGAATAAATTAAGCTTTTCATCTTTAGACCCAGATTTTCTTCATGGAGACGCTGTTACATGCTTGTGTACATGCAACAGGACAGGAGCACTTTGGATAAAGGTTACAGGTTTGGAGAGATAGTCTTGCTCTAATGTAAGCTGTTGTGTCTGATAGAGGCAGGGGGCTGTGTTGCTTAGCGGTAGAATAAAGTGTCAGCATGAATTTTTGTCTCTAGTTTTATCTGCTTAAGAGTTAAAGACAGACCATTAGTGTTATTTTAATATAGTGTTCTGTGGTTGAATGTTGTGTTGCAAATGCAAGTTGAAATATGCTGTGATGTAGTGTACTCTGGAAGAACGTGAGATGTATGGATAAGCTTGGGTATTCAGAAGTAATATTTCTTCCATTACGAATTTGAGAAGAATACAGTTAAATAAAGCCTTCATTAGCTGTTAGTTAACTTTGGACAAAATACCACACTTAATATTTAGTAAATGGAAATGAAGCTGTCTCATGCTGATTGATTTTATTCCCCTCATGCATTTTGGCCATTGCTCAAGCTGTGGCATTTTTGATACCAGCTAATTAGGTTCATTCTGTGTAGATGGACAGCCAAAGTGACTCAGCAGGGCAGAGTTAAATTACTTCCGTCCGTCCCGCTATGCTTGTTAGCAAGTCATGAATATCCCAATATTGGGGTTTTTTTTATTATTTGGTATGTTTTGGTATTTTCTTCAGAGAAAATGTACATCATGACCTAGGAATTAGTCTGCAAGAAAGTTTTAGGTCTGTTGTAGGTGATTATCTTTTTCCTTGGTAATATCCTGTAACCTGGTGTTTTGCCTAAAATGTTTTGATCTTCTCATACCTCTACTGACTCGATGAAGTGTGGCAGCTTTGTACAAAAACTCTTTGCAAATGTTTTGCATGTAAAGACCGATAATAAAATTAATTTGCCTTAGAATAAATTTTATGTTTACTAAGTCATTATAAGATGAACTGTTACCGAGTCGTTAACACTGAAGAATCTTTGAGAACTAAAATTCTTCAGAACTCAGAAAAGGTGCAAGGCAGAGCATTACACAGGTCATTATTGTCTATGTTAGTGACTCCAGGAGAATAGGTTTTATTAGGAAGTTATCTAAACAGATGCATCTTGGGGACAAAACTGTTACAGTATTTTTTATATTAACCATAATATAGTTTACGTAGACAGACTGGTCTTACAGACCAAGCACTAGAGGCCATGCTGTCGATTCTTTCTCATGAGAGGTTTTTATAGTTTTTGCTTTGTAATTTTCTTTAGCATTCATCTAGGATTTTTACAACATGTTGGGCACTCATCACTTTATAAGCAGCAGCTGTTCCAGATGAGCACTGCTTTAAGGAAGTTAGTGTTGATATTTAGCATTTCTTCCTGAATCTTGTTAGCTAACTGGTTATGCTGTTTGCTAACTAGTCTCCTTCATTCTCCAATGTATTTTACCTGAAATAACAGTTGGGTGAGGAAAGCTGTAATGGTGCCTCTGGTATGTTGCCAGACTGAGATACAGGGTTGTTTCTGCCAGGGTAGAAAGCGTAAGTTCTGCTCTGATTCTGAATTTCCTGTTCCCCTTAATCAGAGAAGTGAGCTTAGCTGCTGCTAAATGAGTAAGCAATGATCCTCAGCATACAGCTCCCTGTGAAAAATCATTCTGCTGATGGGATCTTAGTATAGCACAGAATTCTTCATTTGAGTGGAAATGGTTCTGGTTTCCCAAGTATGACTCAGTAATTTCCAAGCAGATGTGTATGATCCCCATCCATATATGCATACAGGCCTATCTGGAACCAGCATTTGCATAATGACTGTGTGTTCAAGGACTACTTGATGATCTTTTAAGATGATGAGCGGTTTTATTTTAAACTAAATGTAAAGCCACCTTAAACATAAAGCAGTTAATCAAACTGACGTGCCTCGTATAACGTATTCTGTAGGCATAACCCATGTTTGCGTGAATGCTAGTTTGTGCTCATGGGTAGAAATTTCTTTGAAAACTTAACATTGCTTCAAAAATGTGGGTGTTTTTTTTTTTATTATTCACTGAAATGTTTTAAAAATGTAATCTTAACTATTTCCAGAAACTTAAAGAAATCCTCAGTGAAAGTACTTTTGTAAACATCTGTAGCACACTGGTAGGTGCTGTGGGTGCTTCAGAACCCCCTGTTGACGTGGAAGCAGAATTTTTTCCCACAAAGAGCTCAATAATGGGTCTTAATGTTATTAATCCTTGGCTGTTCAACAACTTGCTCACGAGTAGGTCATTCCTCCGGTTTTGAGAGGAAACCGGGAAGAGCAAGAGATATGCCCAGAGTCCCAGTGCCCCTAAAGCTTTGGATAATGTAACTGAACTGCTGTTACAGAACTTGAAATGGCTACTCTGCTATGTATATTTCAGTCATTTGAAACTATTGCCTTTAGTATATATTGAGCAGTGTATTTAGGAAATACTAGTAGAAGAATAATGGCAATAACTGTATTTTGGTTTTTTCAGTTATTTCAGCTACATAACAATACGGAGTGGTTTCCTTTCCTTGCAATTTTCTTTGTTCCGGTAGGGTTGATGAAATCTGACAAAATATTACTTGACTCAATTTCAATAGTCAGCTTGAGATAATTGCTTTTGTTACTAAATACCTGAAGTGAACTTTTAGTTTCCCAAATGGATTAGTTTTACCATTGGGTTCCCGCTGGATATTGAAATTTTCAGCTGGTTTCCATCTTGATTGTAAGGCTTTTTAAACAATGAATAAACTTGGTTGAGCTGAAAATGATTGATATGACCAGAAGGATGTTTGGACCTTGGAGAATTTTTTTTTTTTTTAAAAAAAACAACCCAAAACCAAAACAAAACCCAAACAACTTCTTTCTTGGCTGTATCAGAAATGTCTGCTAGAGTTAATGAAGGAAAAGTGAAGCTCTACTTCTTATCATTTTAATACAGTTTTGGGTTTCCCAAGAGAGAATATCTCATTTGTCTCAAGGTGATTTTTTTGTGTTGTACTTAAGTTGTCTGAATGATAAATAGTGCCCTAGGTAAGTTGCAGGCTGTGTATGTAACGAAAAGTAATATTGCATTTGAAACTTTCCTGATAAAGTGGAGTCCAATTTTGCATTGAAAAGCTAAGATGAATTTTAACTGCTTTTTTGCTGAAATTTCATCAGTCAGTCTGGTCTTATTAAGAAATGAGAATTTATTCATTCAAATCTTAAGTGATTAGAGCCTAATGAGATTATTTTATTGCAGTCACTTTTTTCCTGTGAAGGTAGAAATGGTCCTAATTGATTTAGCTTATTTTGTAGACATCTGTATTTATATAAATAACTATTATCAAGAAACCTATATGCATAAATTATCAGTATTTACATAGGAGTATAATTTGTGTATGTCTGCATTGTTTAGCATAAGAAAATCTTCAGTTTAGTTCCGAAGTCTAGTCTAGTTTGGGTGCTACTTTATTACTATGAAATAACTTTAACATGTTTTTAGATAATTTTGTTATTTTGCTCCACTTGGTCACAAGGTACAGTGAATAGAGCTTTCCTAGTGCTTCTGGCTTAGTGTTACCTGCAGCATAGTTCATCTTCAGGGAGACCATGACGGTCAATTCCATATGTGAGCTCGATCACACTTAAGATTTTTGCAAAAGTGCCAAAGAAAGCTGCTAATGCCACCTGCTCTTAGTTGGATGGAGGGATTAATAATTGGCTCAGAAAGGCAGTGTACTTACTTTAGGTAACTTTTCAGTCTCCGCCGTTCAAAGTTTCTCTTAAGAAATTATTAACATATATGCACTTTAAAACCGTGAAGTTATAGAAATATCTTTCTATTAAAATTACTTGTCCCTGAGAGTATTTTTTGGAAAAATATTTTTCATCTCTTGTATTGGCTTTCACTGTAATTACTACTTAAATGAAACTTTTTAGGAGAAATGAGGTAGTTTATGTTCCTTCGTTAGGCTGTTCCTGTTGCACTGTTTTCACACTGTCCCTTTCCTATTGGTTAACTTACCATTAGGAGGCAGAGCAGTGTCATTTTGCTATTAGAAACTGTAGAAGGTGTCGTAATGGACTTTGGAAAAAAACCAGCACTGTGTAGGCACACATGGTTCCCTTTCTTTCCAGAAATGCTCATGACTACCATAATTGTCCACAAATCACTGCTTTGAGATAGGTATCCATTGTGTCCCGATGCAGGCTCAAGAATAACCTCATGGGATTTAGTTGGTTGCAGGTTAAGGTGGAAAAGGGAAGGGTGAAGAGACACAGGAGATTGATTTGGTGATGTGGGATTTAAAAAGAAGATACAAAAGGGAAATGGCAGCTGCTACAATTGGTGAGAATAGGGAAGCATACTTACGGGATAGCTTTTACACCAAATCAGTAGTTTTAGGGCCTCTTGAGTTATTATCAGTGTTATTTCCATGCCCCCTTTCACACAAACAGCTTTGTCATTTGTCTGCCTCTGTTTCTGAATGGGTCATTTACTTTCTCTACGTACCTGTTTCTGAACTCTTCTGCTTGCAATTTCATGCCTACCTCACTCCTACATTTTATTATTTTTTAGTTTGCACCATTTTAGCAAAACTCAAAAGAAGTTTCTTATCTCAAACTCCAAATAGATTGAGTGAGAATATAAGACAGACATTATGCGTACCACTTTTCAAGGACACTATGTAAGTGCCTCACTGTAATCTATTCTAGAATGCTTAAGTTTTAAAGGGCACAAAGACTTACATAGTTGATTAAGTTTCTATATGTACGTATTGGTATTTCTAGCACATTAGATAAAAGTACTGTTACACAACTGTCTCTTGGTTCTGGTGTTAATCTTTATATGAATGTGTTTCAATGCTCCGCAGTGTGTTTCTGTAGCAATCTGTGTCTCTATTAAAAGAAGGTTCCATTTCTGCTACACGAGCTATGTCATCTCCACCTTTGTACCTTCCACCTGTCACACCCTTCATGTCCAACTCAAGTTTAAAACGCTTGTCCCAATTTCTGAAACTTTTTTTCTACACTGAATTTAAAACTTTATGGATTTTTAGCATCCTCCTCTTTTCTTCTCTCCTTTGTTCCAGCCTTCATCTTACATCTGACCCACGTAAGTCCCTATGACTTTTTCCATGCTACTACTTATAATTGAAACTGTTTACTTTGCTTTGTACTGAAAATTTCCTTGCCTCTTCAGATCTTTTTTACAGAGCAAGAACATTCTTTACTTCTAAGTCAGATTCTCCTGTGGGGAACTTGTCATCAATACAGTGTACTGGCCTCACTGACATCACCCACACGTGATTTCTAACAGCCCAGTTTGTACTGAAAGAACTTGTTCGTGTCATGTGCTTCTATAATAGCAGAGAGAGTTGTGATTTGGTAAAATTCATGGTGATAATACCTAGTGCCCTGGCACCATAGTCTTTTGTTTGTTTTGAAGTCCTGCTGCATTTACTACACGGTGGGATGAAGCTCTAGGACTTGTGCTCATCAGGGCTTCTTTTTGTCTTAACAAACAAACACTGTCAATTAAGAGAATATTTTTATTTTAGGGCTTTTATTGAATGGTAGCAACTATAGAGCAGGAACAAGAGGGGAATTTTTACATACCTCTTCCTATCTTGTTAGGCCATTGTTATGTTTTAGCCCTTTCTCCCAGTGGGAAAGTGTGAAGTGTAAGTGCAGGCAACAGAGTTAAGCTGGAGTGTCCTGCAGAGATTCACTATCACAAAGGGTAATACTTCTTTATCGATCCTTTCCATACCGTCTCCCACAGTTGTGTTAAGCCTGTAGCAAGTACAACCTTTACAAAACAAGATCAAGAGATATGCCTTACCATTTAAGTTGAATACTGGCTTTAAAATAGCATAAAAGGATGTTCCTTAGGCATGACATATTGTTGGCATTTTAGTATATACATGATAAAAAATCCACAGAGTGGAAGTTCACATTTCTTGGAATAATTATTTATTTTTGAGCCCTACAACTGTGCATGCAAGTGATAGGGCCAACTTCATTTTATATAAAGCATAACTTTAAGGAAGAAAAGAAAAAGTGATTTCATCTTTGACCAAACAGCTTTCCTAGAGAATTCAAATTCCTGTTCCTCCCCATGTTCTGTGATATATTACTTAGTCATTATTTGGTTATTTGTGCTGTAGGAGTTAACAGAAATTGTCTAAGATTTAACAAAAGACCACCAAACATCTTTTCATGATCTTTTTTGTGCTATTCCTGCTTTTCTATTATACACAATTCCATTGCTGCAGCAGTTGCAAAAGATGCTTTTAAAAATTTTCACTGGTGGTTAACTAGAGCCTAAGTACCGCAGGCTTTCAAAAGAAGGCTGCAGGGCTTTCAGTTCAGTGGTGCAGATTCTTACTTCAATTGTTGGCCTGTACTTACTGAGAAATATATTCGTATGATAGATCTTAATTTCTGTTTTGAAAATCACTAGAGAAGCATCAAGTTCTGTACATCTCTCTGGATGCCAGTAGCTGGTATTCTGTGCCTTCCTGGACTGCACATTATCTAGAGATGGTTGAGGTAGAACTCAGGTTAGAAGCAAAGAAAACAAATGAAATTGAAAGACTGTTGGGTTCAGGTGCTCATAGTGGTGTTTGGTCATGCTCTTTACGTGATGGCCTAAGTACCTGATCTGTAGAACCAAAGGATGTTTGTTCTTGAGTGCCATGCACAGGTATGGCTTTTATTTGTCTGCCAATTTGCAGGCCTTTGTACCTATGGAAGGAGCTCTTCTAGAGTTTTACGTTGATTGTTTAGTCCAGCCTAAGTGCCTTGTCCTGAACTTGAGTTTATTTTGAAGTTACTTGACTTGAAGAAAATTATCTTTTTACAAAAAAACAAAAAACAAAACTCCAGAATGAACAGCAACAACATAAGAAAACTAATACAACCCAAAAACCCCCAACACCCCCCTCAAAACAATAAAAAAAACCCACAAAATCCCGTGTCCTAGATACAAACGTATCTTTATTTCTTCATGGTCTTTACTAGTAAAATGTTACTGCTTGTCCTTTCAAACAACGTGCAAGCAAGTCTAATGTCACCTGTGTTTTCAGGAAAGTTAATTTTTTCATATATGAGATGTGGAATCGAGGGTGCAAAGAGTACCAGGAGGTAGCAGACTTGCAAATACAGTTCTGATTATCTCAGTCAATCTTTGGTTAAGACTACTTGCCCCATACATGATTTGTCCAAATGAGATATTGGGCAATGAATTGGGAAGAAGCTGGTAACTACTTCAGATGGGAGTAAATACCTCTGGAGAAGCAGTATCTCAAATAATCCCCTCCTACTCTGCTTTTCAGAATGGTTCCATCTTAGACTTCTGTTTCTGTAAGTGGTTATAATGAATAACATGAATAAACTGTAAAACCTCTTGTATTCAATTTTAGATGTAATGAAAATAGTGCAGTACATTGATTGTAGTGCAGTGATCCACTGAATACATTGTTTACATAGATTACTATTCACTATCAAAGTAATAGGACTGCAAGCAGGTAATTGGCTGTCATTGAAGTCAGACTTAACACTATGTTCTTTTTTGTGTCATCTGGTGTAGGTTTTTTTTTTTTTGGAAAAAAATATTCAAGATGAAATGAGTTGTTATAAAAATCAATTTTGAGGACAAAAAAAAAAAAAGGCAATCGTATTTTTTTTTCCCCATTATTTTGATAGTGAATAGATTAAATATCTCTGGTGTGCCTGTGCCTCTTGAGTGGAATTCCCAGAGCTTGGAAAATACAACGTATGCCATGAAGTGTGATAAATAAGAGCAGAATTCTTTATTTCCTTAAATAATTTTAGCACAATCTTGAAGCATCATAGACAAGTGCTTAATTGTTTTAAAACTTCTGATCCTCCAGTGCTAATGACACAATAATTAAATCCGTACTGAAGTATCTACCTAATTATTATTATGGTGTAGTATGAAAATAATAATACTAAAAGTATTTTATTTCCATGTTTAAGAAGCAAAATATGCACCTTAATAAAGCTGTTCTTTTGTCTAATGTAGATTGTAGGTCTAATTAATGAATTACACTAGAATTTAAGTCTGAGGATGAACCCAGGCCTGGAATGGTGGAGTGGAGAGAGATCGGCTTAAAATACAAGATGCAGATAGTGCAGAAGTTCTTTGCTAATTTAGAGAGTTGAAACTTTTTGGAGGGAGGTTGATCACCAAAATCAAAATCTGCTCCTGAGTAGAATATGAGAAAGTATGAGTGCCTACGTGAAAACATGTACTGAGATTGTACTTACTTTTAGAAGTCTTTATAAATGATGAATGTCTGCTATCTCTTTCTGAGTTTATCTGTCTGTGAAATGTAATCAAGAATATTTACAGAAGGAAAAAAAAGATGATAGGGTGATTGGATTGTAAATTGCAACTGGAACAGTTGTTGCCTTTGCTACTGATGTGTCAAAAAGTTGTAAGGTAAGTCAGTTAATAGAACTGTGCCTGAAATGTAAAAATAAATAAATCAAAACCCAACATCCTTTTTAAAGTTACTAAACTATATCAAGTCTACAGATAACTCAAAAAATTATGTTGCAATTTTTACAAAAATTATTAAATTGATGCCTCTGCCTGAAAGACACAATGCAGCACGGTGCCAGTGCAGAACTGTTAATCAAGTACCGGAAAGCAGGTTTTAGGGCAGGGAAAAAAAATCCTTGAGTTTTTATGTATGTGTTTGGTAATGCACAGTAATGTGCAGGAGTTGGTTGATCTCTTAGAGGCTTTGTACGAAGCTATTACTTTCTTATAGTGTTAGAGGGGAGCCACACACAAGCATCTTTTTGCTAATCCACAACTGGAAATTATTCCAGGTTGAATAAACTGAAGGGTGGTAATCACTGGCTAAACAGTATGTTTGTGTTGCAGAGAAGCATTCTGGATAATTATTCAGTTCTGATATATCGGATAATTCTGGTTTGGTTTTTCTTTCCATCTGAGTTACAGCTGCCACAAGGTGTATCCTTTTGAGACATTCCAGTCTATTGTGTATATATTATGCTTTTTTGTATGAAAGGCATAGATATAAAAATACCCTTTTAAATTTATGTAGAAATATTCTGTAGTCATATATTGAAAGAATGTTTTAGATTTTCTGATCTACTGTCTTTCCAAAGGATATGTGTGTGTGTGTGTGTTTTTATGTCAAAGGTTGCAGAATACATGTAAGGTATAAAAAGAACTGATGCGTGCTTGCATTTATAGCTCATCCTGACCCTCAGTCAAACTGCTTTTGAGATTTGGAGGGGAAAAAAAGAGTTCTGTATTATCATTTTTGCACAGCATTGCTATTTGGTTCCATTAGGGATTGGAATGTGGAAATATTATGGAATAGTGGCTGTCAATCTGAGCAAAGCCTAGTAGTAGTGGAAATCTCATTAGCCTGTCTATCAGGCAAAATCTAAACCTGAGGTCTTGACCACTTCTGGTCATTAAAGAACTCGCTCACTGTTCACAGGAGTAAAGGTGTTAAATGCAGTGTCTTGGATAAATTCCAACTTGTGAAATTGGATTGGGTCTAAATTCCCTACCAGTTTAATTCTTTGCTTCTTGTTCTTAACTATGGTATAATAAAGCTTTGAGTTATTAGACAGCTGCTCGCTTGTATCTTACCGTGTCTGTCTTTTGTTGACAGGAGAACTTCATAACGTGTGTTATACCTTAATGAAGCAATGTAGGAAAAGGCTAGAAGCAATCTTGAGTGCAAAAATGCTGTTAAAGTTTTACCAATCATCAGTTTGCTTGTATATTGCCAAAAATATATACCCTGTGTACATTATTGCCTCTTAATTTTTAGGCCAAATCACACAGGTTCATAGCCAGCCATCCTAGCACTGTGGTAGGATTGATATAGAACCTGTCTGTGGCGCAAAATCTGTCTTACTCTCAAGACACACCCTTCCAGCTCATAACATGTCAAAATGTATAATGGTAAAGTTTCTATAACTGTAGACTACATCATTTTCCTGATGAGGTTCACTTCCATATCCTGCACTGCTCTCTAGACCTGGCTCTGGAGCCAAACCATCAGCCCCTAGATCCACATGCAGCTTGCAGTTGCCTACAGTCCCCGCGTAGGGGTGCCTGTTTAAATTCTGTATCTGTAGATTCACTTACAAGTTTGTCTCTACATACTAAGAGAAATTTCTTCTCTCCTTCCATTTTCCTTTAGTGTATTTGCTCTCGTTTAACATGCCATGAGACCCAGCAGTACCTAACCAAGACATCGGGAGCATGTGGACAGTCTCTCTGTGAAGGAGAATGAGGACACAGCAGCAGACCTTGGTGTCTTCCAGTAACCTCCCAGATTTCAGTAATACCGAAGAATCTGTCCAGTCATTAGAACAAGGCAATTATAAGTTATCTTTTCCCCTCTTTTCAACTCCTTGCCCAATTGCAGTTAAATGTATGTGGAAAGTACTAATTCTCAGAGTGCAATCTGTGCTCAAGCATTCACATTTCATCAAATATCTAAGGACCAGCTTTCATTTTGCGAGTGTTCTCTTCGCATATTGATAACAGTCTTATTTAACACATGGAGACTTATCCTCTCATCTGCCAGGGACCAGGGGAATCAGAGTACCTTGATTTCAGCCTGTTCTTTTTTTTCTGTACTAAGTTAGATCTGTAGGATATGCCAGAAGCAATGTATAGCAAAGCGATGGTTTACTAGTGGAAGAGCTGAAGTATTGTGTTCAGGACCGAGGAAGGGCCATAATTGTGTCCTGTTATGTATACAGTCAGAGGTAAAGGCTGTCTCATTTCAAGTATTTTGAAATGTTCGTAACCATTGTGTTTAAGCATCACCGTGATTTCATATCCTCAGTTAGCATTTCAGACATGGGCACATTAAAAGGCTATTGAAGTGTGAGTGAGGCTGTTTTCACAAGTCTTGTTCTGTGGTGACTGACAAATCGCGTTCTTAGACTACATCAAATATTTTGTCACTTATGGGCAAACTACCTTATATCTTCATGGAGTATAAGTGATCGCATACTCATATCAGACTTTTGATGCTGCATGTTTACATTAGAATTTGCTTTCCTTAGTTGGAATGTCCCTTTCTGTTTGTTATGATGTGTTTGGGTTTTTTTTTCTCCTGTTATTATGTTAAAAAAAAAAAAAAAACCCAACCCTATCCTTATTTTTCATAGACTACCTATTTCTCAGATTCATCCAAGTACTCCTTAGTTTAGACTAGTTCCAGCCTCTGAATTATGCATACTCAGCTTGCTTTTCAGTGCAGCACTTGAAATATTTCAGTGGAAAATACATCTCTAAGTCCTTTCCTCAAAGACATATTTCTGGAACATTACACTGTACTTTGAAATCCAGAGAAAGTAAACTGTAGAACCAGAAAGGAAACGCATAGATAAATGAGAAGTTATGTATATTTGTTGTTAATACTAGTCATTTTGCAGTACTCATGGAAATCCTAAGTATTGTTTCTCATGTTTGTAAAATTTCGTCTTTCCTTAATATTTCTTCTTTAATCTTAAAAGGTACATTTACAAACATAACTTATATAGAGTATCTAGTTTGTTCAGTATGTTATCATTCTCTCTTTGTACTTTAATAACATGCTAAGGCAGGTGAGAAATGAATCAATATTATTAGAAGAGCTGAAAAATACTTTTAAAAAAAATTTTATGATGTTATAAAGTTCCTTTGCAATTACTCAAACACTAGAGCTCTCAAATGGAGCAGATCTTTACATTGATGATGTATAGTTTAAAAAACAACACTTTTGTGTCTTCCACTGATCCAAGTGGTACAAGGGCCTTGTGTTGTTGAATTGAGTGAGGGGTCTAGGACAACTCTTTTGGGGACAACTGTGGGAACAACTCTTTACAGGGAGCTCCAAACCCTAACTCTAACCCTCCCTGCAGAGACTTGTCTGCTGTGGAGAGTAGTCCCTTTCTGATAAGGAGTGTCATTTAAGACTAGAACTTTGCAGGCTCAACGCTTCTGTACGCTGCTTTCTTAGTCTCACTGGGGCAGATAACATTATGAAAACAATTTACTCAACTCTTAAAGGATTTTGGAGTCCTACAAGGGAATGCAAAAGACTCAATTGGGGTAACCCAAATATTTGCCCGATGTACATCTGTATTTTGGCATGTGATTAATTTAATTTATACCTAGTGGCATTAATTCATTGCTGGGTAGTACCTACCTCATGCTGATAAACCTCAACAGAAGAGTAACCACTGTTTTTGAAAAGAAAGACACATGGAGTAAGAACCTCTTACCTTTTTTATTGTTTGTGCATGTCTTGCTAGTTAGGATCAGGCATGGTACAGGTGATGAGAATCAAACAGAGAGGAATCTAGCGTATGTGTTTTTATCAATATTATTATATATTGAGTAAATTCTGTAAAGGATTTGTATGCTTTTTTACAGATGCCAACTTCCTTTCTTCTTTCTGCATTGCAGTTTGAGTTATCTCTTAGTCTGCTTCTTACTTTAATGCTTCAAACTAATGGGAAAATTAAATGGCTGGGGGGTTTGGTCAAGGGAAGAAAAACATTCAATGGTTCCTTTTTAACTTGTCATGGGTGAACACAGCATGTCACTACAGGTCCTGAGCTGGTTCAGTAGCAAAAATGAGAGGCGAGTGCTGCAGTTTTATTATACAGCCACATAGTTACTTAGTATGCATCTCAAAGATAGAGAGAAAAGCTAGGGCAACCACCATTCAGGTCTTCTTAAATGCAGTGAGAATTTTACTTTTTTGAAGGGTGAAAAATATGACCCTGAACCTCTGCCCAGTTAGGAATTAATCACGATGGCTCTCCAAGGAGAAATGCAGTTTCCTCCCATAGGAATCCTCTCAGACATTATGCCCATATTTTGTTGGATTTAAAACCAGTCTGTTATAAAAAAATTATTATTTTTAGTCATTCCTTTTCCTATTCAATAAGCAATCCAACAAATATAGTGTAAGATTTAGGAAAAGCAGTATATTTAAATCAGTGAAAATTTGTCTTGCACGGGCATCTGTTCTTTCACAACAGCTTTGACTGGCTGTGCTGGGTTTCAGCCTGCAACTCAAAAAGCTTGAAATTTATCAAAGGGGGTTTGATTCTGTGCTTCCAGGAATTGTTGTGTTACTGCTGATGTAAATGATGTTTTCTAAAGCCAAGCGAATGAAAATGCACACATGTAATTTTTCAGGTACTCTGTCAGAAACTAGACTTTTACAAAATGTATTAGTGATTAATTATTTTTTACTAACGCTCTACTTTTTTTTTGTCTGATTTTCTGTTGCAAGGAGAAATTTTTGTTCATTTAAAATTCAAAGCTATATACAGGGTTTCTTTGTTTAGTGAAACAATCTTATTTAAGATACAATCTATCTAATCTACCAGCTACAAGTTGAAATTAAATTGCCTTCCCTAAATTTATGAATAAAATACTGCTGCAGACAGATTGTCACATATGAATTGCCAGCACCTGTAAAATCAGAGGAGTTTGTTGGATGTTTAAAGTAAGTGGGGTTTAAAATGAAAATACCCTCTAAAGCATCATAATTAATTTGTTACTATTTTTTCATTACGTAAATCTGTGAAGATTGTAAATGGCAGTGTTACAATGCATGGATAATATTTCTAGTGTTTTCAATGCAAAATGATGGAAAGATTTTTATGAATTTAAAAAACTGAGTTTAATGTCCAGTTCAGGAAATAATTGTCCACATGCTCAAGATGATAAATAGTCCTACATGCTTAATTGGGGCTATTAATTGATAAAAATTCAATAAATATGTAAATGTTTATGTGATAGCATCCCCAGGCAGAAATAATTTTACAATCAATTGTCACTTTAAAATTATGTAGATACTGACTAGCTAAACAAATTTGTGACAAAGTAGGAACTCTCTCATTAAGAGAAGTGAGTCCAGACACAAACCTTACTAAGTATATTCACATGAGTGCATAGCTGACATTATTGGTGGGCTAGAACACGGAATAGAACAGAATTTTTCTGGGCATCAAGAAAAGAAAGTCCTGGGAAACACAGCTGTCAAATTACATTCTGCTGCCTTTAATCCTGCTTTGATTGACCAGATACCATGTTGTTGTTGCTTCCTCATTTATTCCTTGTTTGTATTTAGGCCTGTATTTCTTATGTGACATGTTATAACACCTTTTTTTTTTTTTTAAGTTCATCAAGTATTAAAGGAAGAATATTGGGATGTAATTTTTGAGACTTTCTTATTTAATCTTGTTTTAAGAGAGAAATACATTGGCTGTAAACAGCTTGGATATGTTAGTCTCCAAGGCAGGAACTGATAACTCAATAAGCTTGAATCTCTGGGAATTTGGCTACTAATTTACCTTTCTCACAATCATTCTTCTGTGTTAATACACATATTCCAGCTGCAGGTGTCAAATCTAGCTGGTCATCTGTATTGTGTCCCTGCTTGTACTCTAAACCTGCTCGTGATTCTGCTGCATAACAAATTCGACATAATTGGTATTCAGTGTTTAGGCAGCCCTGTAGTTAAACGTATAAGAGAATGGAAGTGCCTGTTGTCTATAAACAGATAATCTCATTAGATTAATGATATTCTGTGCTGACTATGTTAGTATTCTTGCACTGCCTGCATTACTTCAAGTTGCCTAGTTTGCAGTGAATATGTATTCCATGTTAGCAATCTGTGCTTTTAACATTTTCTTTGTAAAAGCTATCAGACTGGCAGCATAGGCAGAATAACTTCGAACTCAGACCTTAGTTTCTATTAGTAAGTGAGATTAGTTGAATCCCTAAACTCTGTTTCTTGTTTTCCCTGTATAGAAGATGGTACTGACTATATCGTTGAGGCTTTTTATTCAACTGTGGAACTCGACAGTTTGAAACCTACTGAAATGAGGACATCTTGTAGTTTACCTATGCAGAGAGGTTCTCGTTGAGGCAGAGATCCCAAAGTTTGAGTAATGAGAGTAGCTAGAAGGTTTGGCTAGTTCTCTTGGTTGCCCCCAGGTTTTTATGCATGCACAGAGTGAATTATGATGGTGTTATTTTGTTTCACTTTTAGAAACAGTGGAAAGGGAAGGATAAAGGATGTGCTTACTTTTGGTATAACAACTACTATTCCCTGGTCAGTCCTGAGATTCTTAGATCAGTTTGGAAAATAAGGCTTAAAAATTAGATGACAACAATTAACTTATCAGCATCAGTGTAGTGAATCCCAAGTCTCTGTATTTCTTTATTGCACAAATCAGATGTGGATATAGCAGACCAACAGAATAGTTTTAGTGCAGAAGTGGCTGTAATGGTAGGTTAACTTTAAATATATTAAATTATCATCACAGTCTGGGTGTTGGACACTAAGAGAGAGGAGAAGACATGGCTCTGGAGTACCCTCTAGAGGAGTGGGTGACTTTTTCCTTTGGTGAAAGAGCACACTTGTGTAACAGGAGCTTATAGGTGAGAGGCTATGGCCAGTGAATATCATGGAATGGGTTTGGTTGGAAAGGACCGTAAAGATCATCCAGATCCAACACTGCTGCCATAGGCAGGGATGCCTCCCAGTGGATCAGGTTGCTCAAAGCCTAATCCAGTCGGGCTTTGAACACCTCCAGGATTGGGTCATCCTGTTCCAGTGCCTCACCACCCTCACAGTAAAGAACTTATTTCTCCTGTGTAATCTACATCTCCCCTCTTTCAACCAAAAACCAGAGGTTTTTTCTTTTTCTCCTGTTTATTTTTTTTTAAATGTGTTGCTTACCTGCTCAAAAGGTCGTTCATAAGCCCCTGGGCAAACTAAACATACACATAAACTACCTTCTTTGTGGGCACAAAGATCAAACAGCTGTTGTGGTTGTGTTACTTAGGTTGCAGTCACTGAAGTTCTTCATTGCACATGGCTAACAGGTTGTGTGTTAATTCCAGTCTGATCCAGGTTCCTTCAACCTTTCGTTGTCATGCTTGGAATAATAAGAGCTTAGATTTAATAATGACTGGTAGCCACGTACAAAGGAGTCTCAGTGATTACGTAGTCTGGGAGGTGATAGCTGGGTCATGCCTGTTGGTCAGGCGGAGTTGAATCTGTTGCTTTCAGGAGTTTTTCAGGTTTGTAAACCTGCTTTTAAATTTCTGTTCTGCCTATAAAATACTTAAAGCTTGTTATATAGCATGTGGAAAGAGGCATGTAGACAGAAGGATTCACTTGGTGATTTTCTATTTTACCAGAGTTGTTTTTTTTTACAGTATTCCTCGTACTGTTTCGCCTCATGATGATTTGGACCAAAGCCTGGTGTTTCAGCAGTTTACACAGCTTTAACCTCTGTCAGATGATGCTGGTGATGCTAATTTTAGTTAGAAAGCAGTTCGTCCTTCCAGAAAAGCACACAGAATTGAGAATGCTGATTGAATATTTTCCTCTTATTCTAAACAAACAAAAAGTCCCTCCTGTAAACATGGTGGATATACAATATAAATTGTAAATGTAAGAGATTTATTTTCCCTTCTCCTGGGGAGCATGTGCAAGCAGGCCTTGAATATTTGGCATTTAGCCTGATATTGAAAAAGGCCCCAGAACATGTCAGGAAGTATTTAATAGATGATTGCTGATGACCAGCTGCCAGTCAAATGTACAAAAAGAAGCAAGCGGAAAAACAAGAGACTCAATACTTTTATCTACATCCTCTTAAATAACAGTAGAGTAAATACTAAACAGCAAGAGGGAAAAAGTTATGGTATGATGAAACTTATTAACTACCAGTTACACGTTTGAGGGTATTCCTAATTGTTTCCTATATGTGTCTGGGTTGTACAGCAGGAATGAAATCGTGGTTCAGCACATGTGAGAACAGCAACAAACAGTTGGTTTTATTTTCGCTGGAGTTTTGATGCCTGTGGAATGAAAATAAGTCTGTAGGCTTTCTGTGATTTGAGAGGAGGGTTTTCAGTAATGCTTTTTCAGTAATTTTCTAAGAAATAGGATTATTTATGGAAGAAATCATTTGATGTTTTGCAAAATAGTAGTATCTGTTGTTAAATTGCTGTTCCACAGTGCTTTGCTTTTTAAAAGAAAACAGTTTACCACATTTAAAAGTGGTGGTAGGAGAAGCGTCTTGAAAGCAGACATAACAGTTTGTATTGTAAAACTAATAGCTTTGGTTTGTCTTTGTTATTCTTTTGATTTCTCCTTCTGCTCTCCAAAATGTAGCATGCTTTCTGATGGATTTGTAGAGCCTACATTTGTCTTCAGAAATTTAATATTATAAGATAAAAACCAGGTTGCATAAGCGTAAATTGAACAGCGGTCTGGAGTCCAACTTGATCTACTATTTTTCAGGAAGCCTTAAATGCTAAGTAAGTTCATTAATTTGTGGGTATTTACAAGACGTAAAGCGTCTCTTCCGAGGTTTCACAACAAAGTACTTGTTTTGGTCACAGTGGCAATTAAGCAGGAAACAGGTTAGTGATGCAAAGCACCTGAAAGGTTTGCAAAAGGGTATTGTAGCATTATGGTTTCTATCAGATGCAGAGTTAACTGCAGCTTATTTTCACCTACCTTTCCTGCTCTTTTCTACTGACTCATATGTTTATATATTGAGTAAATTTCAAGTATTGCTGTATCAGAGTTTTCAAGACACATTACTTATTTTGTGGTTATGGAGTCAGCTATAGCTGATGCTTTGCTGCTATGTGTGCTGGACTTTATGTCATTTCATTGTTGATATGTTTATGAAATAAAACTACATGTTCGGGAACTTAGACGTTCAGAGGTCTTTCTATGTTAAACAAGTGTTGCTGTTGCCTTTTAAGCGAGGGTGGCATATTGCTCCCTTGAGGCACAGTGGAACAGTGGAAGGAGTCAGTGGTCAGGAAAGGGATGATGACTGATGGATATTAGATGCCACGGAGTAGATATCACTGAAAGACTGAGGCTGGTGAACTCCTCCGAAAAGGCTTAAAAGTGCTAGACACGGGGAACTGCAAGCTCTCTGTATGCTTACAATGAGGTGCATAAAACATAAAGTGATATTACTTTGTATCGTCACTGTTTTACAAACTACTTTGTCATACCCACCCCAAGCTCCAGGAGAACGCTTGTGGTCCCAGCTGTCTCATTGATCATATGCCACTAGTCATTGCAGCACACACAATTGAATTGCTTTTCCCTCAGGGAAACAATGTCTCCAGGTGTGCTAGTAATAAAATTAATAGCTTAGAGAAACTGCTTGCCACAGCAGCCGTGGCTCTACAATGAGAGGATCGATGCCAGTGTTTAAGTGTCCTAATTCCATAGTGGGTACCCGACTCAGCCACTGCTGAGATACGTTCAGTCTCACAGTTAATCAATATGTCCCTGATTTAAAACAAAGAACCAAGATTGAGGATTAGAAGTCTTTCTGAATAAAAGGATGTAGGTTAAAACTGTCAACACCCTTCAACTATTATCCTAACGGAAAAGTTAGGAGTGTTTTAGATAGTGCCTCACAGGAAGTAAATGTGATGCTACTGAATACATCCTGCTGATTTTGTGAAACAGTAGCTTGTAAAGATTAGAATGTAAAATAACACTTAAATCATCTTGAGCTGGCATTTTGTAGAGCTTCATGAACTTTGGTTGTAATTGATAATATTGCTTTAGCGTAGGTAATGTATGCAGTCATGCATTATAGGTTTTAATGCTGTCACATTGTGCTGCTGTCAGGAGCAACAGATTTGACTGCCAGCAACGTCTCTTGTGGCGCGTGCATGCTATTCATATTGGATTTTGAGAAGATCTCAATTCTGAATGCTTCTAAATGTCAAGTTTTGCCCTATGTTGGGAAGAAAAAGTTTATTTTTTTAAGTTGATGGAGTACTGCGTGGGGCAGGGGGCTGAAACTTCAGAGATGGCTTCTCGATTGCAAGAAGAATGAGAAATTTGTTAAAAATAACAGCCTGTTTGCCAAAACTATTCTTTCAACCTATAATTTTGTCTCATGACAGCCATTATTGTTTCTCGTCTTGTTTACGTCATTCATGTTGTGATCCAGCCTACACAGTCTAGGAGTCACCACGGTAAGACCCTGAGTCTCCCTGTGAAATGTACAGGTTCTTAGTGCCCAGCAGGCTAAATGACGGCAAAACACTGCCAAACAATTGCTCCAAAAAGGAATTCATTTGTACAGGCTTTCTTTGGGACAAGATTGCCGTTAACTTGCTAAATCTGTGTTTAAGGGAAATGGAAAAAAGAGGGAAAGGGGGAGAGAGAGAAAAGTGCCAGGGCACCATCTGCTTTCCAGTCCTCCTCTTATCTCCCACAGGATGGCAGGTGTGCTGCAAATGACTCCTCTCAAAGAGTAGTATTTATAATTTGTTGGCGGGCCTGCACATAGCTTTTTCTAGGAATGTTCTGGAACTGGGTTAGGGAGGTTTTATGGGGGACTCGTGAGTCCGAGGTACCGTTCTGCCCCTGCTGTCCCCATCAGCAGGACTATGGTGTGACCTCTCTGAGCAGCAAGCACAGCTAGGCTGCTTGGAAGAATGAAATAAGGTGTCGAAGGACACTGCCTCTGCCGCAGTCTCAACAGTGCTTTAAGGCAACAAAACAAGTGGTTTAAGACAGCCAGAAAGAATCTGTCTCTTACACTTAGCTAGTTACAACTCCACTCATCTACCTACCACAGTGTAGTAGAGTTAGGCAGGGAGGCAGCTGAAGAGATCTGAGATGTTTCTGTCTGCTATTAAGCACAGCAATTCCCTGCAGAGGGACAATAAATTCTCCTTTCCTCTCCCTCAGATTTCAGTGGAAGTAATCAAAATCACCATTACTTATTGCATTCGATAGTGCCAGAGGGATATGGCTTCATTTGATTCTTTAGAGAAGTAGCCATTACAACAAGTTTGAGCACTGCCTTAATCTTGTAACGGGTGACTGGAGATGCTACTATATATGAAAAAATAAAGGAGGTACAAAAAGACTTGTAAACAAAAGTATTAAAATGCTGTTCATTACCTAGAAAAAGATTGATGTATGTGCTATGAAACATGTAAAGGTATGGCTCTTACTTCCTTTACATCATGAGAGAGAAATGAGTTGAATCCCTTACAAAAGTGTGGCTCAAAGAGGACTTCAGCCACTGCTTATTTACCCTGGCAGGTGAAACATGGCTTGTGTGGATGGGAAGCATCAGCACTGAACAGTTGCTGTGGTGGGTTGTGCAAGCTCTTACCTGCTGCTTCTTGTCTATCTGGCTCGTTTTCCATTGGTTATTAGGGTAGATGTGGGAGAGGCTTGCATTCTGTTTTTATCAACTGTGTTTCGGTGACTTTGCTTCATAATAATTTGCCTTTTTTTTTTTTTTTAATTCTACTAATGAATGGAACAGCATCCAGAGATAAAATATCTGTGGATTAATAGTTTCAAGAGACTGTGTAGGGCTATGACTGGATCACTAATTAGTTGTTTCTTCTTCTCTCCTCTGTGTCCCAGTGTCACACACTTTGTACACAAGGGCTGAGGGCAAGAAGTAAAGATAAATTTGCTAAGCAGGAGCAAACTTTTCCCTAAATGGGGAGCATGGCCTAGTTATGAGGGCAGGCAGAGTCTGAGACTTGAGGCCATGTGGTGTATTTCTGAGGCAGTTAACTTGAAACGATTGCTGGGAGCTATTGGTAGGAATGAAAGCAAACTGTTGTGGTTTTGATTGTTTGAATAAATAAATTCGTTAGGGAAAATGTGCTTTGAGTTACTCAGATACACTGCTGGACACAGGCTTCCAATGGGGAAGCTCTTAAAGGTGCAAATTAGAGTTTGGTCTGTTGCTTCAATGCTTTGCAAGTAGCGGGGCTGGGAGGCTGAGTAGTGTGAGGAGATCTGTAGGATTGTGTTCTGGAAGAAGTCCAAGAAATGGGTTTTATCTGAAGAACTGAGTTCAGATGGGAGATTAAAGAAATCCTGCTTCTCCCACCACATGAAGGTGTTGGTCTGAAGAAATAGAAGTCTACATTAGGGGAGAAACTTAGAGGTCCCACTCATGGAAACGGGTTGTTTTCAGTGGGTGTATTACAGGTGAAGTTCTTCATTGATCTATGAAAAATCTGGAGTTCATTTTCAGTCTTTTCTTAACCCCTGAAATCGTTAAACTCTTTATCTATTAATATTATTTTAATATTATTTTCAATTAATGAGTGTAATACTGAGGTAGTATACTTAAATGGTTTATTGTTCTGTGATTCTGAACGTGTTCACTGAAGCAGAAGTCCTACTGACAAAACTGATAGGTGTTTGTGTATTTAGAACTGTAATGCAAGGAAAAAAAATTCCTTGTGTGACATCACAAGAGCTATTTTGTCCCTGGTTATTACATATCTGTTAAATGTTCTAGCTATGTGAGTTTGTTTTTTATATATCATTATTTTTGCATAAGATAAGCTGGAAGTTTCAGCAATGGTATGGATGTTGCATAGCAGTAGAACTTGTTGATGTTATGAGCCCAACCTTCTTGTGTTGCATTCGAAAATGCCTTTGAGGTTTCTTTATTGTGTTTTAAAAGTATGCTCAGCTTCAAGAGAACTAACTGGATAAGCTGCAGAGGAGCATCAGTAAATGAATAATAAAGAGACACCATTTAGTTTTCATGAATATTACACTTACTGGATTAAAACAATGAATTTTTATTAAATAGACTTGTATAAGAAGTCATTTCGATTAAGACGCTGTCTTTTCATATAATGGATGTTGGTTCCATACTGAGTAACAGATGAAAATTGCCTCTAGAAAAAAAAAAATAAAAATGTGTAGAGAGAGGAGGAAGCAAAAGGTTTTTCTTCATAGCTTGCCAATACTCACAAACATGCTTTAACTATTCTTTTGCCTTCTTTAATTTTACTGAATTAACAGCTGGCTTAAGGTCATGATGTATACTTAATTTCTTAAAGCACTTCTTTAGATTATCTACTTTATATCTAATTGTTATGATTTTGAAAATAAATTTCAGCGAACTAGAGGCGTTTAATGGTGTAGTCTTGAAAACTGCTAATATGTTTAAAACCACAACAAAAAAAGCCTTCAGTGGTCTGCATTGGTACAGTAGGGTCGCTTACTTGTACCTGTACCTAAAAATAAGTGTGGATGTGCTTATAAGCTGTTTTCAAAGAAATTCCAAAAAGTGAAGAACATGGTATCATACAGATCCATAACAAAACTCTATCATGAATTCTCATCATAAACTCAAAGGTGGATTTTCTTTGCAGTTGAGCTAGACTTGGGTTACCTGGCACGGAAGGAAGCTGAGCCAGCTGGACAGCACGCAGAGTGCAGATGCCAAGTTGAGGGGATATCCAGAGGGTCCCTCTGGGTCTCAGTTCCCCCAGTGTAGTTGAGAAAGAGGGCTGCTTTGTGTGTTGTAGGGAGTAAAAAGAATGACTGCTGCAGCTGATGGTGCAGAACTGCGAGTTCAGTGTTTATACCTTAAATTTAGAGAAGGCAGCAGCTCTGCGGGAAGCCTTTTTCTACGACCTCCATCTCTCTCTTTGTACCCCCTCTGCATTCACAGGGCCTCAGTTAGGGCAGCGCAGAGGGAACCCATCTTGAGAAAGTTCATCCCAAATTGTCATTATTCCTATTGTACTGACAACTTCTGTGTGCAGCCAAGAGAAAGGGGTGGAGAGGGGAAAGCTATATTCTGTGCTAAAGTGCTGCTGAAACCAAATAAACTCTTATAAGGAGAAAAGATGTGATTTCTTTAACCCTTAGGCTATCTCCTTGATAAATTTCAAAGGTTCGCTGTGAGCAACAGAGGTGTTAGTACTTCCTAAGTAGCTTGTAAAATGTGAAGCTAAGCCTTGAATTAAGATATTAAGCTTTGTACAAGTCTTCTTATCAATCCCTCCTGTAACATCTCAGTGTAACTTCCCAAAATGGAAAATTTTGATTTGTGATGGCATTAAGAAGATAGTGCCACACAAGTGCCGAACCCTGTCTTGGATTTTATTTATATTTTAAAATAATTTATTTAACAGTAATCTAAATGCCTTTTGTGGTGTGGAAGTAGGAGTGTTTTGCATTAAAAAAACCCAACAAAACCCCCCTGTTTCCTTTCATTTGTAAGCTTTGGCTCCAGTAAGAAGAAGGTGTTGTCAGGGATTAATTGTAATCATATTCAAACTCTCATTTCTTAAAAAATAATTTGACAAATGAACCCAGGACACTCATTCATATAAAACATGGCTTTGTGTTGCCATTCAAAGTATAAATATCTATAAACTACAGTTCTAGAAGACAGGCATGGAAAGGGAGTATAAATGCATAATAATTCAAAGGCTGTGGTCTCTGTTATTCTTTTAATGAATAGCTGAATTACACTACAAGTTTATAAGTCTTCTGTGAATATTTTGCTTTCTTGCACAATCACGGTTTAGCCTCACTTGACCTCAATGAAATTATATGAGAGGTGAATCTGATTATTAACTACAATCTGAACTAGTCTGTGATCAATTTTGTCAGCTTTACTTTTCCCTGTAGGACAGACTCATGCTCCTGAAAATAGCTATAATACTTTTATAGGTTTTCCTTTTTTCTCTCTCCACTACCACCAGCACCCACCCTACCCCTGCTAAGTTTTCCAGTACTGGAGAGCCAGAAGTTTGGAGAAGGATCTTCTATCCATCTTTATTTTCTTTGCCAGTTGCTTTATTCTATAACAGCGAAATGCTATTGCTTGATAAAATATTAGAGCTTTGGTCCATCGAAATTAAAGGATGTGTAATGTATGCTGTGCTGGAATGCTTACAGGGGAAAAAAAAAAAACCAGCTTTACCTCCATGGATACTCAAAAGGCAGATATCCAAGCCACTAAGTGTTGCTGCCCTAAGGAAGAGTCTTTTTTAGACCATTACAGAAAGAGAAGGCTGTCAAAGTGATTTTGAAAGAATAGTAATATTTATTAGATACTTAATGTACAAAAGATAAGGCTGGCATTTCATTCCAGAGATTTATTCCTAAGACTGTGGAACATCAGCATCTTAGGAAGGGTAAATCATTTATGTAAGAGCTTTAGGTTATAAATGTGAAATAAACCTCTCTCTGTCATTAATACCAGGTGATGTCAATCACTTCTCTCATGCAAATAATCACTATAAATAGGGCAATTACTACATAAGCAGTCAATTATAAACTGCTGCATTGTGGAAAAAAACACAGTACATTGGCTTGCTGTCATTTCCAGAAAGGGTTTAACCTTTTACTAAAAAATAAATAAGTGATTACAATTCAGTGGGAAGGATCTAGAAAAATCTGCCAAAAGGGAAGAAGAACGTGATGTTTCTTTTACTCACAGAGCAGTTACCAAAGTTTAGCATTCCCTAGCCAAGTTCTGTTTCTTTCTAGGATTATTTAGATGAAAATTCTGGATTGAAACGAAGATCCTTTGTCTGTGCAGGGCCACAGGAGCCACAAACACTATTTTACTAGTGAGGGGAAGAGAATTTTTTTTTTGAGAATAATGTTCACAGCTGCAGTTTAGTTCTTCAAGCATTCGTTCAGTGCAGTGGCACAAGACCATGCATTACAGGACTGACTCAGCTCTTCAGCAGATATGGATTGTTAACAAGCCTCTTCTTCTTTGTTGTTCCAAAGTAACATTCCTCATAACTCTTACAAAAATACAGGCAGGCATTAAAGTTATTGAGTGATGAACCACAGTTGCCGAAATTGTCATGCTTGTTTGTAAATGTTAAAATGATACAACCAAATAGATCCATCCTCTCTACCATCTAACATATCTGCAGGTTAAATTGTAGTTGTGGATAGTGTCATGGTAGGTAGCTCCTGCTGTGTTGCAGTGACACAATGAGTTTCTTCCCCCTGTGTTGTAGAATTAGAAACAGCTGTTATGTGTCTTTGAAGCACTCAGACTCTGTGATTGTAGGGAATTCATTAGATCTGTTTGGACACCAGAGTGTCCACATTCTGCACTAGAAAATATCGCAATAAACAGAATTTTTGAATAATAAAATGTGGAGTGGTGATCAAAACTGGAGAGAGCAATGCGATATGAGTACTGGAACATAAAATTAACCTTCTACAAAGAAATGGTCGAACAAGAAAACTGTTGGAAGCAACCACATCAGATGTGTTTGTAAGACTAAAGAACTTTCGGACACAATGACTTCTGATAGCAAGGGAGAAGCCACGTATCCTCTGCCTTCATCTGTAAATCTCTGTGCTGTGATTTTGAGGCCAGTTCATTGTCTACTCTGCTCTTTTATCAAGTTGGGACTCTTTCCATCTCAGCCAATACCTGGTAATGAATACAGTTAATGCATGTGCATCATTAGTAAAATCTGGGAAGAGAGGTCAGATAACTCTTCAGTCATATTCAAGAGATTCTGAAGTCCTTAAACAAGAATGTTGCACAGTAAAAGCAAACATTTTTCTTGTGTTAATATTGCAGTAAGAGCACCTCTGTATCCCCATTTGGATGTGATTTTAAATGAGCAAATCCTCACTGTATTATTTTCATACAGTCCGTAACATATAAGCACTACTCACTGTTGAGTAAGATGAATTTAACTTACGTTGTATGTTGTTGTGATTACTGTAGTCATAACAATACTGAAACTTTTCCTAACAGCTTTTTGTCGTTACTGCTTTTTGAATAGGACAACTCATCTTACTTGGGGAAGCTTTTTTGAGTTCTAATTCAAATGTCTATTTGAACTGAATGAATTTTCCCACTGGAAATAAACATTGTACAAAATGAGATACACTGCTGAACTTGTGTATAGGAAAATCTGTGCAGCCTGTGATCATCTCTGGTAGCTACAAGTAATTATAACAACTCTGTGGTGAACATGTAACTTGTTAAAAGCAGTAGCATTTAAAGGGATCAAATGATTAGAAGTGAGCTCTTCAGTCAAATGCATCTCAAGACTGAAACAGGCTTTAGATGTTCATCCTTCAACTACTAGATAATTCTGGTTTTGAGAGGCAGAGAAAAGCGAGGTCAGAACCTACACAGAAGTTTGAAGTGATGTAATGCTAAACAATAGGGATGAGCAATAGAAACAAAGTCTGGCTTCTCTTTTGTGAGCTGTTTCATATAACGCTGCTGTTTTAGAACACAGGTTTATGGATAGGAAATGTCATTTGAAGACCTTTTAAGTATAAGGAATATAGTTCTCGGGAGGTGAAACTGAAGGGAGAAGAGAGATCTTTTTGTTGTTTAAATTATTATTCAGAATGTTCAAGTTGGTTGTTTTGAAAAATGTCTGAAGTGAATCAGATACAGTGGAGAAATCTTTGGGGTTTAATTACACAGTACTGCCACCTAGCATCGACTCCCAGATTTGTATGTGTGTGTGTGGATTTACAACTGTATCACTCTCAGGCTTTTACTTAAATTTATTTTTCTGTTGAACCATGTTATAAGCTTCAGAAGTATAAATGTCTAAGCTGAAAAAGAAGACATTTCTTACAGGCTAAACCTCAAGTATTAACGTGGCAAGCTTTTTAATTCAGATAAATGGAAACAGAAGTAGCAAAAGCTTTTTTGTTAAGTAGATATAACAATATTATAGCTAAATTAATAGCTTCCAAGTTGGTCTTCCTACATGCCATGTTAAAAATGTTTCTGTTTCAGCAGATCTCAAAATAAAATGTTGCATTTCCAGTTAATGATGTCCTTGCAAAATCAAGCAAAATAGGGGGAAATAAAAGAAGTCTCATGTTTTTAGTGCACAAGCCGTGATTTTACACCTTCTTGAGAAGAAATATATCTGTGGGGTGGCAATGAACAGGGTCACAGTAATCTTGACATGACTGAGGATGTATGTAGCAGCAACTAGGTAATTTATATTTGGATTTGTTGAGATACTTCATGCTGGCGTACAAAGGAAGGACGAGCTTGCTTAGTGCTATGTCCTTTTAGTATAACACAGTGTGAAGTCTACCATGATACTACTTCCAAGTGTAGTGTGAACTTAATACGTGCAATGCAAAAGCTACTCTTTTAATAATCTTTTAGTGCTTTGTTCTATTTTATTTAATTTATAAGTAAAAAATTAAATTGAAAGAATACAAAAATATTACACTTGGACTAATGCTGTATTTAATGAGTCCTTTATAGGATGTAATAGCAAGTGTTAATCAATAGACATGCCAGAAGAACTTCCAATACAACCTTGTAGTGTTTTTTAAATTAATTCTTATTAAAATTATTGACTGGTTGTGACTTACTGGGGTTGCAATTAGAGCAGTTTTTCACTCTAATTAGGAGGTTAGGTTCCACTGCTCAAACTGCAGATAATAGTGTAATGATTGTCATCTTGAAACATAAAAATCAATGTGAGATACTATCAAAACCTGCCAACTGTCACAAATTATGGAAATTATTCGGGGCTTTACAAACATTGCTAAATAGTATTTCTTTTGGTTCTTTATAAGGTATTCAAGCACAGCTACTCAAGAGAATGTCTGTTAACATAAAGCAAATATCAAGTGGTGCTCAGATAGTTAGGGCCACCTCTTTGTCTGTGTTATAATTCACAAATATTTTAGGACAGATAGGGAACAGGTTTTTTTATAGTATTAAAAATCAAATGTTATAAATTGTGTAGCAGGATTATATTGTAGTTAATGCCGTACACTCTTTTCTGGTCAATTTTTTTTGTTTATGCAATAAGAAACTGGAATATGAAGGTAATGACCACATATATGCCTTTACATTTCCTTTGATGGTAACATGATGAAAACTGGAAATAGTTAGGTCACTCTACAGATATATACTCCATCTTTTATTTTACTTTTTTTTTCCCTGCTATGTCAAGGGTCAAAAATGAGAGAAAAAGGAAAAAAATGTTAGTTGTCAGTGGAGAGGTGATTCAGTTAGAGGTTATTTATAGTGAGTTGGTGTTTAATATTTGATATACACAGACCTTTCCATCTCAGTCAGGTGTAAATCTCACCAACTCCTCTGCTATAATTGCCTTTGGAGGTCTATGGGAGCTTTCAAAGCCTGTAAATAATCTGAAGAGAGTATTTTCTGTGTATTCATGTTAAAAATTCATGAAGTAATAATCAACTCAAAAGTTTCTTTACTAAAGGTACCCACAGTATTTGCTTGTAGAAATAAATATACAAGTATGTGAAAGGTACATTTGAAGAAGTGAACAATATACATATTATTTGATTAGTCCATTATAAATTACTATATAGTTTCCAATTCTACCTTCTCTGTGGCAGAATTTTAGTCTGTCTATGAATGTTAGTCTATGTCGAGTGTTAAGGGAAATGAGGAGCGCAGCCTTTGGATTTGAAAGAAAACTAAGCTAAAGTTTGCACGTGAATATTCACCAAGTTGACTCCATGTTGGTCCTTGTCTCCTTCGAAGTACCTTAGAGAAACTGATTTCAAGTTTTGTAATGAAGCTTTGGGTGTTAAACTTATCTCTTATTTTACATTTCCTCTTCATCATCTGTGTACACAGGGAATTGCTGGCAGTTCATAATGGCCTTTTAAAAGCACATATCTACGATTTTAGAGGTAGAAAGCATAGCGTCACAGAGATGTTGAGGTTGGAAGGGATCTCTTGAAGTCATTTTTCCCAACCCCGCAGATTATGTAAGATTCCTCAGTTGTAGTATTTTCTTTTCAAAGACTTTCTATTGAGAAAAAATAAAGGTCATGCTGTTTTCAAGCATTTTCAGTCCCCACATGACCAAATATGAGTTCCAGTTGCGGTTAAAATGAATGAAAGGTTATTGATGCAGGAGGTAGTCTGGGCTTGTGGGCGTAGGCTCCAGAAGAGACTGAAAAGTACTTTCAGATTGAGTTAACCTCACACCAGTTAGAGTAAATTGTGAGCTAAAAAGACTCTGACTCTGTATGTATCAGGCCTGTATCTCCTCTCCTTCCTGTTCCCTGAATTGCAACTAGTGCCACTGCTGTGAAGAGGTTGTTGAGTGGGATGGACCTGTTGTTGGAAACACTTCTATCCTCCTGAGGTGCTTATGAGGAAGCAGCAAGTGTCAGGGAGAAGGAGAGGAGATGCTATGGGGGAGAACTACAGGCTTCAGATCTCAGTAGGATTACCACCTACCTTAATTTTAAATTTCCATTGTCTGTGCTGTAGCAGTGTCCTTAAGAGAGAGAATTTGGCAAATGTATGCATACACCTGCGCTTGCAGATACAGTGTGAACATGGCATATGTGTCCAATGACATCGAGATTTTATTTTTTTGCTGTGGCTTAGATGTTTAGAATTGCCTGATTTGTAACTCTGCTGTGAGGAGTTGACTGAAATTTGAAATGGTGTATTTAAATTATCGTGCAAACGTGTATTTGACAAAACCAAAATCTTTATTGCAATGCAGCTTTGTGTTTTCACTGAAAAAGAACTTGCAAAATGATGATGCTAACCTTGCTTGGGGAAGAAACTTTGGAATTCTCAGCTGATGCAAATGAACATATCTCTATCAGGTGAGTGGAGGTGAAGTGATTTATAGGAACCGCAGAGCTGATGATAATCATTATCTTTGTGTGAAGATGATAAAACTGGCTCTGAAGATCTACACAGTAAATTATGACATTACTTGAAAAGTATTTATTCAATCTTGCACTGTTAAACAGAAAGTAGCTTCTAGAATAGGTTATAAGAAAATTTAAGATTTGTAACGCTTGAAAAAGGAAACAATAACTCTGGCCTTCTCATTAACAGTACTTACAGCTTGAAAATGTTACTTCCATGTTTTTGTAGCCTTTTGGAAACCTGAAGTTGCTGTCCCTATTTGGATCCAGACCTGCATATTGCTAGTGTTAACTCACATGTCAGTAATTCTTTAACTTGCTTGGGTGATGAAACAGAATTTGTTGGAAGAAAGCTTCTTCTATCAGCAATAATGTCATATTTCAGAATTTAGGTCTTATTAAATTCTTTCTAATACAAAACAAGGAGAATTTTGACTACAATAATTAAAATCACATTAACTAGCACAGGCTGCTTTTCTCTATTATAGTGTCAAATTCAATCTTCAGTGTGAAAACAAAGCAAAACATAATTTTAGTTAAATGTTTGTTGAATAAGAAAAGAAATATTTTCCTTTGTAGAGTCTTTAGAAACAATTAAACATTAGCTCTGTCAAATACTGAATTATAAGTGAATTTAGTTTAAAGTATGTGAACTATACATTCTTTGAAACATGGCTGAAAAGACTCATTATAAAAACTAAAGCTGTGAAAAATCACTCCCTTTTCAAACTGAGTAGAGCACCTGAATCCTTTTTCTAAGTGCCTATGCATGGTTTGAAAGCATTGCAGTAATGCCTAAAAACCTTCCCAAGTACCTTTCAATCAGTAAATTTCATATTCAGGACATACGTGTTCCTACAATACTTGCAGTAATAATCAGTTTGGTTAACTGTACTTTTCTTTTTTTCTTTGAAGATTGATTTTAATGCTTTTATTGATTTGAGGCAGATAAACTCAATTGTCCAATGAAATCTTATTTAGTTTGGGACAAAGGGGAATTGAGTGTTGGTAGAAAGATCTTGTCTTCCAGGGAGGAGAAGTCTCTAGACATCGCTTTTTGGACATGGTCAGAATAGTTAAAAATTCATAATTTTTGTCAGCATTATTTGTTGTGTGTAGAGTTTTGTCTGTTAGTGCCTTTTGGATCCAGGACAACAGTTACAAGTGTCACTGAATGGCACTGCAGATGTGGGGATAGTGCATTAGTTGTTTTTCTTCTATCAGCCTATTCCTCCAAGTGATTTTTACTGGGTAGTAATGATTACTTCAAAGAGTTGCATATAAATATACACATTAGAAGCTCATTAATTTTCAGTAATTTTGGAAATGCACATGAGGAATAGCTGAATTTTGCAAATCTGTGCGGTTGCCCCATGTTGGATTCATTTATAAAGAGAATTGTAGATTGTTTCAAGTGCAACTCCACCTAGACTTTGTGAAACCAGGAGAAATGAAGGAGTAGAATGCAGACGGTATGGGGAACAGTCAAAATTAAGAAGCTTGTAAAAGCTGAGAGGCAAAAAATGGGTCAAAGTCAAGTAGCTGAAATGAGAATGAGACGAATGTTATTGAAGTTGCAATTTTAAACAGAGAAAAGAATATCTTATAGCATTGTTCGCATACTCCTGGAAGGGTCTGCACCATACTCAGCTTTCCCTTTGTTTCTATTTTTAAAATCTTTTAATTTTACCTGCTGCACTGCAGATTTTGTACCTAATTGTCCATTAAATCTATTTGGGCTTCTTTTCAGTGTTGCTTGTTTTGCTCTTTGTCAAACACTGATCTATACCAGAATTCTCAGCTGCCCCAAATAGTTTTCCATTGTTGTTACATTATCTTGTATGAATGTACAGGGCTCTAATGCGAGTCAGAGCGGTTTGGTTTAACTGTGGGGCTTGAACACAGCGTTTCATAATTTAATTAGTCTATGTAGAAATTATAGGTGGTTTGGATGATATGACACCTTACTTTTTCACTGTTAAGTCCTTACTGGGAATGATAAGGAAACATGCTCTTGGTCCTCCTGGCTAATTATGTTACTTAGCAAAGTGAGGATTAGCCTGGTTCTACATAGATAAATAGACTTATCTTTAGCCTTATCTGATTTCTGGAGTTCTTAAGAAGTATGGATGAGTCTGCATATATAAAGAAATAACTTCTAAAAGCATTTTTTATTCTTCATATAAAAATATAATTCACTGATATGTCACAATTTCACGTTGAATTAGAATGTTAAAATCATACCCTTTTCAAACACTGATCTGACCATCTGTGTGGTGATGCTCTTGCCGTGTGTGAGAACTGATGTTAGTGCAGTCTAAATGGATCATGGACCAATTTGTATTACATTCTTTTCACTCAAAACTCAGTTTCTAAATGGGACATTTCCTAATTCTGTAGTCTTGATTATTGGAAAGTATTCAAGCAGCCCCTTGTAAGTTTTTGATACTGAATATAAAAAAATCTGAGAAGGCCACGTGACTGAAAGCAAGGCAGGTATCTAGCGTTTCTCACCCCTGCAAAATGGAGGGGACAGTTTGCTCTTTCAGGCTGGAATTTCTGAGAATGTTAATATTAGTTCAGAAAATTTCAGCCAATCCAGTTGGAAAAGTGAGGATTCCATCGAAGTATTCTGTGAGGATATAGATTACCTTGAAGCTGCAATATGGGTTGCTACAGGTCTTTCTTTTGGGGAGTTGCCTAAGTTTTAGACACTGAGATCTGTCTGGTTTAGAATTTTTCCTCTGCAGATCTTTATATCTATCTATGTATACATAAATATCAAGCTGCTCTTGATGGATTGTATTTGTCTTTCTTGTGATTTTGTCCTCCTATTTATTATTACAGTGTGCGACCATACACAGTTAAAAAAAAACCCCAAAACGATTGGACCTGAAAGTTGACTTGAGGTTTAAAAATAAAATTAAATCGTTAAAAAAAAAAAAAAAAAAAAAAAAAAAGAAATCAAGGAACAAGGGCTCGTGCAAATTAGTGTCCTTGCCAAATATTTTTATGTGATGAAGGAGTTGGGTTTAGAGACAAAATAAGGAAGTAGCTTCTTTGATTATTTGGAAGAATATGCTATGCAAAAATTCAAGCAAGGATATTTGTAAGTTGTGTATGTATATCAGATCTTGACTAAAGCTGGCTTTAGTCAATCAAAATTGTGGAGTTGGACAGTCTTGTTAAATTGCTGAAACTTGATTTATGCTCCTTTTGTTCTCAATTGTTAACTCTTCGTATACTTGCCGAGTCTGGTAGTTGTCATTCTTCTAGTTTGCCTTTCCTGAAATGCAGTGAAACAGGGATTAGCTGAATGAGCTAATCGACAGTGCCTTGTTCTTATGGTAGCTGAAAAAAGAGCGAACACCTCAATCCATGGTATTTTAGTGATGCTAGAATTGAGATGAGTTTAGTGATTTATTCATAGATTCTTGCTTTGTTTGCTTCTTAGTCTAATTGCATGTGATTGAACAAATACTTCTTTCCATTTTCTGGTTGGAATTCTAGCTGCCTGTTTAAGCACAGAACTCTTGGTTGTAGAAAGTTGGCTGTGTGGCTCAAGGTGCAACTCTTTCTAGAATGAAGTTAGTATGCATTAGTACTGAAGGGAGTATTCTTGCTGCCTAATACACTATATTCAGATTCAGTCTTCAGTGCCGTCTGTTTTTCTGTGTTACTGGAAAGACAAAATTTGAGTTGTCCGGAGTCCTTCAGTAGTTTGTCTTGTGTGAGAACTTTGCAGTCGTGCTGTAAGAGATTCCCTTTTAAATGGCTTCAGCTATGCCACTTAGGAAATAACTCAAACACACGCTTTTTAATCCTGCTCTTTTTACGTTAGGAGGCCCTGTTCTGGGGGTCTATGAGGCACCTAAGTTTTTGGGAAGCTTTTGAATTCTGAGGAACCTGGAGTTCCCCTGTCAGTACTGGAATACTATCACTTTCTTACCTAGCCATGGACTGAGCTCACAGATCCAGCACCTCCAGGAGCTGGTAGTCACAGTCTCGGCCACCACTGAAAAGTTGCACACCACCGGATGTTTCATCAAGAAAGATATTTCTTTTCTCTCCTTTACTTTTTGCTTTTTATTTTAATAATTCATAATAGATGTCATGCAAGTTAAAGCTTAATGAGGTAATTTAGACAACTTAGTAAATTGGTGATGGCATATGGATCGCTCTACCTGTAGGTTATTTTGTGTCTTTGTATTGACCTAAGTTTGCGATCTGATGTCTCTTAATGTATATGAAAAGCTTTGTTAGATACCTTTCCAGTTCTTTTTCTTAGTCAATTAGGTTAAAACTGTTCACAGTTTATTGATTTCATTTCAGGGTGATAAAGCATTTATAGTGTTTGTTTCCAGTTTCCTTCCTGCTTTGAGAAGTACACAGGTAGTTTTTCCCACTGCCTGTAAGGCCCGAGTGACCTACTGAAGCTAAGGGAGGCTTTAAATAGTAAGGTGGATCTGCGACTTTGCTCCTCTCTACCTCAGTAGTTTTACATATTAAAATACAGGATTACTATGCTTTCCTTTGTGAAGAGGATAAATGCTTTAAAGTGTAAAGCTTTAATAAAATCATTTGCGAAAGAATGTAGTAGGTTGTTACTTGCGGTAGTCTTTGTCCAAGAGACTGAGATGCATCTGCAACTACTGTTAAGCCAGAAATGTGTCTGGGTGATCAAATTCCATGATGGTAGGAATCCATAGCTTAAATTCTGGACCTATCAGCATCAGTGGCAGCCCTTCAGGATATAACAGCAAAAAAGGCACGTTACGAAGTCTTGTTTAATTAGGACACTTTATTGACCCTGCGTATCTCGAAAATTGGAAAAACTTGTAGGAGAGTGAAGATGCAATGTAGAAGGTTGAGTATTTAGTTAGCTTGTTTACCTTAATGCTAAGCAAGCACAATTCTTTGATACAGTTACTGCAGATAACCTCTCAAGAGGACAGGTCCTATTCTACTGAGTTTCCTCAAGAATTAGACTATGTGGTTCATAAAAACCTGGAAAAATAAACAAAAAAAATCCAGAAAATTTGAATTGGTTTTCTGACCTACTCAGAGGACAACAGTTCTTCCTCTGACAGTAACTAAAAACTACTTTTGGCAGCAATGGACAAATTCTTCCTTGGTTTTCCAGCACACCTAAGTGGGTCTTGGGAGACCAAGCCTTTCCTGTACTAATCGCAGGAATGTGGTTAAAGGGTTATTTAATCTGTATATCCAGGGCTAGTAGCTTAGTAGTTTGTGTTCTCCAGGGACAGAATGACCCGTGCTTTGAATTGAATACAGCAGAGAGGAAGCATTAACCTCCTCCAACCCCACCAATTATATGGTCTAAAATTAACAAGCCTTTTGCAGTTTGGCAGCCAGGATTATACAGGAAGAGAAACCACCATTAACTTCTTTGGAGTCATGCGTTCATAGACACTATCTGTGCTGTAATCTGCAGTGGGAATAGAAATGGAAGGATTTGGTAGGTAAATCACTTCAAACAGCTTCAGCTTTAGATATTTTTCTCTGGTTTATGACACTGTAGGTTTTCAGCACACACAGCTAAAATGGATCATTGGCCACGTGTCTACAGGATAGGTGCAGGCGATTGCTGTGTTTACTGGGCTGCCAAACAAGAGGCAAACTCCTTAATGGAACACGAATATGTCTGCATTGATACATGGCATGGGGCTGGGGCTGTGACTAGTGGAGGAGTGGCCTTGGGTGTCAAAGGTTGCAGTTCATTTTCATGCACTCTAGTTTTATGGTAGCATCATTATAACACACAACAAAGTTGTTTGGGGTTTATTTTCGTATTTTAAAGGCACCATTTCAAAGTCAACACTTTCAAATGACAGTTTGGAAACATATAAGCTTGCAGTAGTGTCTTGGGAATTATGATAGAGCTTGTGCTTGTTGCTTCTGTTAAACTGTGCTTTTAGTCCCTGTAGACTTTCCTCACTCTGGAGCTGTGTTTTTTGGCGTTTTCTGTTAGCTCAGATGGTTTGTATTGTGAAACCAAAGAAGCAACAGAGCCCATTCTGCTTTTTCTGCCATACTATTCCTGTGTGACTTCCTTTTGTTCTGTCCTCAGCGTGACCGTGTAGCAAGGACCCCACCACAGTGATATTTACTGGTCCTCTGCAATCTGCACGCGTGTGCAGACATAATGTAGCCTGTGCTTATCTTGCTATTGGAGCTCTAAACTCAGCTTTCAAACTGCAAGCTGAGATGAATTTTTGACTTTATAAAACTCTGACTTTATAAGCCTGTGTCCTTATCTTACAAAGCTTTCGTCGTATTCACTTCACAGGCTTGTTTCCTAAATAAATATAAAATATTTTTTTTTCTTTATGACAGTGGAATTTTTCCTAACTTAATTGTATCGTAGAGTTACAGACCATCAGCACTGTAAAGGGATTCTGGAGTTTACCCAATCCAAGCTTCAATCCTGAACAGAGACCAGGTTGCTAAGGGCTTTATGCAATTGAATACTGAAAATGTGTAAAATTCCCCAGCCTCTGAAGCAACCTGTTTGAAGCATATCTGTCCTCTTGGTGTTTTTTTCTCCCCTCATTTCTGATTAGAGCTCTGTGTACTTCAGTAAATGCTCACTCCCCACTGGTTCCCCATGTTGAAGAGCCTGGCGCTCTCTTTTCCATAGTCGATTTGGTACACGAAGTTTCTCTTGGTCAGGTTAAACAGGCCCAGTTCCTTTATTTCTCTATGCACATCGCATGCTCCAGTCCCTTGAGGCTTTTATGTCCTTCCTTGGATTTATTCCAGTTCATTAACATCTTTCTTGGTTTGGGAGCAAACAGAACTCAACGCTGTATTGTTGCCATCTGTGAAGTATTGCTAAAAATAATATTATTAAGATATCATTTACCTTAGGTAGCTAATACAGCTTTGGAAAAAAAGCATTTTAAGGCTTGTGTTTAACTTAATGTAGGGAATGTTTCACAATGTAATTTTGGTTAAATTGTGTTTCTCTGTACATAACAGCTAATCTTTACTAGAAGAATCAATTAAGTTTTGGACCTCTAGTTACTTGTCAGTTTTAAAAAACAAAAGTATAAACCTTATCAATTTCAAAATCTTTAGAGAATAGGAATTTCAATAGCAGTTTAAAATGTTTTAAATGTGGAGGTAGAACAGGAGTCTGTGTAACTGGACAGGTACAGTAGATACTTAAGTTAAAACCAAGTATCTTCACTGAAGTTATAAATTTTATTTTGCAAGAGTCAGTGATACAGCTAAACGTGGTAGGTGAATTAAAGTTTTTCAATTAGTTTTAAATCTTTCTTTATAGGTTCCCTTAAGTTTGATCTCTGTCCTTATAATAAAAAGCTTTTGCCTGGGAAGTTTGGCCATGCCAGTTGAAGGATGTAGGCATCTCTGTTCTGGATACAGGGCGATCTAGGGACCAGATGGCAAGATTGTGGGTGCTGGCTTTAATGCGGTGAGCTTACTCTTGAGAAGAAATTTGACATTACTGCTTTGTTATTGCTCTTTCTGTGAAATGGTAATTGAAAGAAAGAAAGGATAAAATGGTTTTTTAAAAATATTCTTTATAGTTTTGAGAGTGGTTTTTAACTGCTTACTTCCTTGTGAACGTTCAGCTTGCTAAAACTCAGCCACATATTGTGGATACGTGATAGCTGTTCGCATTTCTCATGCAGTAGCTTATCTGAAAATATCCTCTTGTGAGCTCCCATGTCTTGTGGTGGTAGAGCTTAAGACTTCACTGTCTCCAGGTGCCTTCAGGCACCTCCTGCTAGGTGCTGGATGAAGATCATATACAGGGCTGAGAATTGTGGCAGCTGAGAAGGCAGGATGAGCTTGCTTCTGACAACTTGGCCACGTGAGCAGTGACTGCTGACAAAGTGATACAAAGGAAATCTCTTATCCACCAGCAAATGCCAAGCTTTCTTTGAAGATACCCACGGATACAGAAAGTAAGTGAAATGATGATTCTATCGAAGAATTCTGCAAGAAGGAAGTTGCAACGTGAGAGGACACATTCAATTAACTGTCCTAAATGATGAGGAAGCTATGGTACCTCGAAGCATATGATTTGCATTGAGACATTTTTCTCCAGTGATGTAGCCTTTTTCTTTGTGATGTGGGCATAGAACAGAGCATGTGGTAATGTCTGCACGGTGACTGTACAGCACTGTGAAGTATTTGTTGCTTCTTCTAGTCTTGGACCAGTTTCCTAGATGTCTATTTTACTTGACTTTAGTTATCTATTATTCTACTCTGATAATATGCAAACAAACCTTGTGCTGCTGGTTTGGGTGGACCAGCTTTCAGGGTGACAGGATCTCATTTCTGTCCCTGCCAACCCCTTGCTATGTGGACACTGGAAATTCGGTTCAGAGATTTTTGCTTCGAGTTGGTCATTATATATAATATAGTAGCTATATTAATTTTATCCATTGCTGCAAGGTTTAATCAGGTTTTATAGAGCGATTCATGTTCCTTTATCGAAAGACGGAAAAACACTTAAGATGTGATTCTTAACTGAGAAACTCACAGTGCAGCTTTTGTACTTCTTTATGCAGAGTTTCGTGCCTGTCTGAGGCAATCTAGATTTAAAACATTTTGGAAAATACTTTTAGGGAAGCTGTTGAGCTATAATGTCATCTGCTTTGTGTGCCTTAACGTGATGTTCCATTGTCTTCCATTTGTATTTCTTCCTTCCCTTTAACATATTCTCAGCTTACCTTTACCTTTAAAGCAGAAAGTTATTTCTCTTTATTTTAGAAAGTTATTTCTCATAGAATCTGTGTTTACAAAAGCAAAAAAATTCCTAAAGAGTGAGGCTAATAGTTAACACAAACAAAACCACACTTTTCCCTTTTTCTCCTCCCCACTATTTTTTTTTTCCCTTTTTTTTTTTTTTTCATTTTTCCTCTATTCCCCAACAGAACAGAATACCAGAGCTCAGCACAGTCACTTATTTACTTGCACAGTTGGGAATAGCTATCTCTACTGAAATTCTACTTAATATTATTAGGCATTTTAAAATATTGTTGTATTATCATAATATGTTTATGCAGCCTTTAAAATGGTTTCCAGTAAAGCCTTCTTCAAAGAATATCTTTGTAGGTTGATGCTGCTGGCAGGGAGAAAGCACATTAAAGTGTCTTGTTAATAAGCATATGAATATTTTTTATATCAAATGGAGGTAGGAGAGGTCCATGGAAACTTTAAAGGAAGACGGGGAGTGCTTCTAGGACAGACTGAAAGAGAGTTAGAGTTAAAAGTGGTGATGTTCTCAACTAAGTGAAGTACCTTAGCACATAACTGTATGCATGATTACTACATTTGATGAGTTCTGAGAATAGCATTGTAGAGGTTTGAACGATGTTGAGAAACCTCTTCACCACCATTTTCTTCTTATAGAAGCATCCTCTGCTGAGATGTACGCAGGAGCTTTGCTTGATCTACGGTTCTGGAAAAGTTCCCCTTTAAGAGTGTGTTAATCTATGAAGAGTAAACAAGAAATGAAAGGTGCATTCCTAATGGTTTTCCTTTGGCTGATCTTTTACCCAGTGGTACAGCTTCTGTTGCTGCCAGCAGGGACGAAGTTGCCCAGCAGGTGCAGCTTTATGGTCTGGTTTAATATAAAGTATTGAGGAGGAATTAGGAAGTAATCATCTTAAAATTTTAGGCTGTGGACCTGCTTGGGTGCAAGAAAATGCAAGTCCTTTCATGTCAGTTGCACTTCTCTAACTTTATAGCACAGTCATATGTTTCAAATTAAAACCCTTGAGTCTTACATGGAAGCACAGTGCCCAGGAGTTCACAGAGATAGCTGATGGGTTAGTCTGGGTCTGAAGGAGAAGGCTTGTGGAAATGAGCAATATTCAAATCCGTAACTGAAGCTATGGGGATAAGGAAGATTGGGGGGGTGTGTGTGTGGGGAAATTAGAAAGGAGCTTGACAGGAGGACAGAACACTAGAAGGTGCTGGTAAAAAATTAAATGAACCGATGACTAAATGTTGGTGAAAGCAAAAAGAAGGAGGATGACTGGAGCACAACTTGTGCTTCAGCTAGCTTGATGTCTTGTCTCCATTTCTAGTAAGGTTAAAAATCCCATTAACTTAATTAAATAAAGCATTCTACCCTAGGATTAGGAGGAAAAAAGAACATCATAAATGGTCAATTAAATGAAGCAAGTTGTCATTCACTGCGTGGGCATTTAGATCTATCTCACTTCTACAAATGTTGATAATTTTGATCAAAGGCTTAATAAAAAATTATTTAGACAATTATTTCCTGATTCAGAAGTATTCTCTAGTGTTAGGAAACTATTAAACAGGATCGTTAAAGCATGCTTAACTGCATTGTGTTAATTATCCAATGATAAATTGTTTTACCTTTCTTCATTAACAGCATTTTAGCAGTAGAAGAGTAATAATGTTCTTTAGGCAATTATTTTCAGCAAACCTAGTCTTTTGAAGTAGCCAGCTGCTATTTGATCTTTAAATCCATTTTGTGAACTTGTTCAGCTATACGAATTTTAAATTATTTTATTAACTAACAAGTAAGCTTGTTTTACTGTTGGGTGGTGACTTAATTCTATTTTTGTCTGACTGCATAAAATGATGGAAGTATGCAGATAAGAATTAAACTGTGAGCAGGAAACCAAGAACTGGAACTTGATGTTCCCAGTGTGTTAATTCCAAGAAAACTCATTGTATGACCTCAGGTGGGATTCTTACCATTTTGGCATTTAACTTTTTCTGTAGAATAAACTTAATACAGATTTAGATTTACTACTTTTATTTGGGTGGTGTTTGGAATGGAGGAATGCTAATGCCTCCTTCAGAAAGCAGGAAAATCACTCTCCAAGAGGAAAAACTGGAAAACTTCTGACAGCTGAGAAAAAAATCAGGATACCCACAAAAAAAATTCTTCTGTCACATTCTTTTCTTTACTTCTTCAAATTCTCTCTTACTGTCTTACCTCTGTGTATTTAGGAAGAAAAGTAGATGTCATTTTGGGCTTGCTTATAAAACTAATACTGTTGTGCTTAGTACTAGTTTGGATGTGTTTATAAACCTTTCTCTGAGAAAATTTTGCTATTTTTAAATAATTGTACTTATTTCATTCTTTGTGTCACAGTTCTTTACAAAATGTTGACATCTTTCTGAGTCCATGGGACACAATCTGCCTTTAATGGCTGACGTAAGAGCTCGGATGGGAATCAACGTGATGGCTTTGAGACTCTTTTTTCAGCCACTGAAATATGTCAGATACAAGTAATAGTGAGTTGTAAAACAAGTTTTTAGGAAAAAAAATCATGTATATATACTGTGTGAAGTAATTGAGGCATTGAAGAAGTTTTGTGTGATGGAGACTTTAAGGCCAGTATTTTTCTTCCTGCTCTGGAACCTGTCACCTGTGTTTGTGAAGCTTAAAACCTCACACTTCATAGTAGATGAAATGCAAATGAAAACTTCTTGGTTCCTGTGTGCCCCACTCTGCTTTGGACCTTAAACACTGCTATATGCTTAGCCAATAGCAGAATTTTACTGGTGTGATTTCTGAATCCATAGTTGTCCCCAGTTCATGAGGTTCATAAAACCAGAAGCTACATTGAGTAACATTTAGGAATTTGTTTTCCAGTTTGGCTGCTTTTTCAATTGATGTGCAGTACCTTTAAGAAAAAAAACCTCCCCACTTTTCCTCACTGTCAGCTGGAAATTTGTGATTCTGAAGCCTCATCAGTACAGAGAAGAGATGCTTTTAGTATCAACTCAAAGTACCATCACTCACTGGAAAATGAGGAGTTAACCCTTCCCAGACAGTGAATGATTTGAGACCGAGGCTGTTAGAAAGCTCTCTTGTAGCTCCTGGGCTTTTCATCAGTTCTTGCTGGCATGCTATTTTCTTAATGGGATGTTATTTTCATAATAGATTTAAACAGTTCTGGGATTTGTAAGAAGTTCCTGGCGTACAGAAATCTCAAGATAGTCTGGAAATGAAAATATGTGTGTTTAAGTAGATAAAAATACATACATGATCTAAATATTTGGCCCATGCTTGATTTTATTGTTGTGTTTACCATTTTGACTGTGTTAAACAGAAAGTACTTTCTATAACTTTTATATACTAAAAGATTTTAAAAAAGAAAAAAGGAACTTTTTTTTTTTTCTATGCAGTAAACCACACTGCAGAATACCTGTAAGCATTATATGGCTCCTGTAACTTAAATTTGATTCATCAAGACTGTTGTGAAATAACTATTTCACACTATCCTAAACATGTCTAATTTTCAATGCAGTGCATAGAGTAGCTACACTGAAAGGAAAATTCAGTATTTGGAGAGAAAAAAAAAAAAAATGTGAGAAAAAATCTCCATAAATGTAAAATGACATTTCTTTGTTACTCCAAATAGACTGACCAAAATTGCTTTGATTTTTGGCCCAAATCAAAGCCAACGTACTGGTCACCAACTTAATTTCATGTAACAAAGTGGACATGCCGTAGTAGTATTAAATTTAAGAGTTGCTTTTTATTTATTGTCTTTTTAAAAAAGCAGAGGTGATCTAGAAGTAGATGTACTTTTTCACTAATATTACAATTAACAAAAAAATACAGCAGTTAAATAACCTTTTTATTTATTCCCTGAAGACTTGTACTGTGCCAAAGTTGAATTATTGATTTTTTTCATTTCAAAAATAGTCTTTGCATAAAATAATGAACAGCATTTGAGTCTCTAAATCACAAGCTTATTTCCAATTGTTACTGATGAAAAGAAGTACAAGCTTTTAAGAGACCTGTTTATTAATGAACAGATTGGTACATGGTGTACTACATTTTCTTTAAAAAAAGAAGAAAACACCGTTAAGAAAAAGAGTGTTTCTAATATTGTGCGCACTATTGTAATATTTTGATCTAGTTGTGCTAGGTTATTTAGGGGCACAAAGTAAATGTGAAGTGCTTTGATTTCTCTTGAACTTCCCAGTAATTACTATATTTTGTCTATTATGAGTGGCAGTTCTAATGGCCACGTATGCCACAGTGGTATTAAGGGATCATTAGAAAATGCAAGAAAGAAGCACATAACTTAAGTTCAGTGTACTAATCAACTTCAAATTCAGAGTGTTTTAGTGTAGGCTTTATTAAGCCATTAAAATTCATTCTGAGACCTCCCTCCACACCTCCTATAGATTTGACTTTGCTAACACAAAAAGAAATGGGCAGTGGTTTTAAAAAAAAAAACCCACCTAAATAAAACCTTTTTTTTTTTTCCTCTCTCCACCTCTCAGCTTTTTCCTTCTTCCTCTCACTTCTCCTCTCCAAGGCATAGAGTGTTTTCATGCCTTGCACAGCCCTACAGTTATCACTTGTGCTCCTGTTATCACTGCATTAGTCATGTCCAGGTAAATAGTTGCTTCATGTGAACATGAGAAGTCTTCTATTGGGTGAATAGTGAGTCCAAAGCCTATTAGAGACATCTGACTTGGTGCACATGCAATAAATGTCTGTGTGTCAGCAGCAAATACAGCATATCCCATTGGTTGCTTTAGATTTACTATCCGTGGAACTGAGACTATACAGCTTTGAAACTTGACCCACCTTTTGCAAGCCATAAATACCTTATTCAGAAAGTTATATGAGGATCCTATTAGTTCTTCATAGATAATTAAAACGATAGATGAGAAAACAATTGAAGTCAGTTGTTGGTGGTTGTTCTGCTTTGTGGTATAAGTGGGTCAATATGAGAAGTCTTAGTGAAATCCTTTGAAACAAAAGAAATTACTAAATCAGTTACTATTTAGGTCAATTACTCAAAATAAACCGTTCATAGAAGGCCCTTGAGACAGGCAAGTCAAGGAGTATCAGGAATTTTAGAATCAAATTGAATCTCATTCTTGCTTAACCAAAGCTATCACATTTTACCTTTCCGGGAATTCATTGCATAAAGATTTGACTATCGAAAAGGCAAGGTGTTTAGCATCAAATTGAAACAGTATTTTATCTGTTTAAGATAAGTATGAAAAGAATGTGAAATAAGTTTTCTAGGTTACAACTTCATTTCATAGTAATTTAAGCTGTGTATGGTGATGCTGTTTGAATTTTAAGAGTGATTTTGAAGAACTGCTTTTTGCCTGCCCGTTTTGTTCAGAGAAATCCCTAAAGAAGAGATGAGGATAAGAGAAGAATCTGAGAGTATTTTATTGCATTTAGGTAGATGTATTTAGTCTCGGATGCTTGAGATTTGTCCTCAAGTAAGGGAAAAATCAGAAAAAGTGGTAGAAGTACTGTAATAAATACTAACACCCCATGCAATTAAAAAAAACCTCAGTGAAATATTTTTCATATTATCTATAGTGTTTTTAAGTATCTCTTAAAACTTAATGAAGTTCAAGTTTGGGGTTTTTTATGGTATAACATTGTAAAGATCAAGTTGTTTACCAATTATTATGAAATCTGGTTCTTGTAACAAGATTTCCCTTAAGAAAGGTCAAAGTAAAGCTGTCAGGACATATTTATCATATTTGTACATTTATTTTCTTGTGTTTCCTGTTGGACTTGTCATAGTGACGACAGTGCAGATGTCGCGCCTCACATTCTGCACCTGAGGGTGTCCAAGGAATATCTGACATTATCAACAGTAGAGCAACTGTCTCACCATTTCCATTTATCTTTTTATATGTAAGGTAGTTGCGCAAAACTCTACAAAAGAATGTTTAGTGAGGGAACAGTTTCAAAAAAATCTTTTCTGCCTGAGAAAATGCTTTAATAAGCTAATATCATGGAAATAAGCAGAAGTTATAATCACAGCCACAATAAATCATTCTTTTAACTAGACTAACAGTGAATTAAATGTTCTTTCAGAAACAATAGAAATCTGAGCAGACAGGTTGAAGTTTAGCAATTGTGAAAGCAAAAAGCTGTTTGTTTGTCTGAACTGATAGACAATACCTTCAAATGGAATAATAGGCTTTTTGTATTGAACAGCAGCGTGAAGACATCCAGAGTGTGATTGCCAGGTTGTGCTCAATACTGTACTGTATTCATCTGGTTTTGTGTTTTATAATTGTGATGTATTGATATATGAGTTTGATGAGCAAGTATTGAACTGGGATCAAAGAACCAGGCATTGTTAATCTAAACAATCATATATCTCCCCAGTCTTCAAGGAAGTGTTTGTGCCACCAGTATTAACGTGCTTTACAGTTAACATGCTTTACGGTTCAATAAATATTACAGGACCAAAGAATTGAACTGAATAATTCAGATATAGAGAAGTCAGCTTAGCCTCTAGACATCTGGAGAGGTGTGAGAAACAAGAGTATTATACTGAGTCTTTCTTTTCAGTCTAAAGTTCTAAAACTAACCCTCTCAGTTTCAAATGCTGAGTGTCTTCTGATATTTTGGTTTAGGTATTTTTTTCCCTGTGTGTTGTTTTGTATTAGTTTGGGTTTTTTTTTTCCCCTCTGAAATATACCATCGTAGTTAATAAGATAAAAAGCAAGCATGTTTACACTTCTTATTGCTCACAGATTGCAGAGTACCTGTGGGTGGCTTAAAGTAGTTGTTTCTTGCAGTTACCTAACTTTCTTTTTTAAACTACAGGTTAAAAAAAGAAAACAAAACAAACCTCACAATAAGTCTAAATATGAGAGTTTAAACAAAACCAAGAAGCCTTGTCTTGAGTTCACTAGTGCCTCTGATCAAGTGCATTTATGCTCTCCTAGAGACTTAATCTATTCCAACCTAAAAAAACCCAGTAATTTCACCAATTGTTAAGCAGTGTTATGACCTCCTCTCTTGTGGGTGCAAGTAGTTACAACAGTGAAAGACACTACTGTCTGCTGGGTTTTTTATCATCTCTTGCTGGAGTTGGATACCTTGGTGGGAGAAGGAATTGTACTGCTCAAATGCTTTGGTGGTTGAAGGCTCTGCCCAGGAGTGTCTGTAGCCGGTGTGCACCTCAACTGAGAGGGACAGTGGGAGAGAAAATGCCTTCAACTGTCACAGCTAAATTTGCCAAAACTATTTTCATCTCCTTAGCCATGTATAGAAAAACAGAGGGTTTGATCCAGTTCTTGCTTCTTGCTAATCTGGGTATTTTCTGTGTGGGAAGATTTGATTTCCAGCAAAAGGGTTTGTTATGAGGCTTTCTCAGGAGTAGAATGGACTGGGGCACAGGGTGCCATATGAGAAAGACAACCATACAAATACCTACTTGATATAATTAGCACCCCAGTGGTTAGGGTGCTCATGCTTACTGTATTTCTTGCTTTCCACAGTATCTTTCATTTTGCAGTGTATGCATGCAAACTGTGCATATATTAAAGTATATCTGCCACAGTACGGGTGTCCTAATTAGATAGACTCTTTCTGGTCCAGCGAGCAAGAAGATATTTGCAGTTTTGAAGAGTTTCAGCTACTTAGGTGGATAAACTGGTCATCTTGAGGGACTGTGAGGAGCAACTAGTCATGTTTTGTAGTGCAGAAGAGCAAGCGTATTCCCGTGGCATCTTCAGAGAATCATAAAAATGCAGAAATGTCAGGGCTGGAAAGGACCTCTGGGGATACCTAGTCCAGCTTCTTCTTGAGAAAGGTGCTTTGGGTTATTTTATCATGAGGCAATAAAATCAGTTACTCCTGCTTGTGAACACATTGATAAAGGATAATGTACAACTTTGTAATTTATTAAAGCTGAATAGGGCAATGTCCTCTGTGTCTCTCCTGTATGCTTCGTTGTTACTGGCAAACCCTCCTGCAGGAAGAACAGAAATAATTAAAGCTGGTTCGAGTCTACTTTCTTTTGTGTTGTTGCATAACATGAACAAATGTTATTCTCTCAGTTCCATGTTATCAGTGCTCATTCAAAAATCAAACGATAACAGTGCTTCTGTTTTATCATTATTTTTTAAGCTCTTCAATGAGATGATAATTTAGATGGAATGCAATTCTTTTACAGCATTTGATTTCCTTCCCCCACGCCACCCTCCTTGAGGTCAATTATTTCAATTTCTAAGAAGGCATCATGTGGCATTTCTCTTTCTTCTCGATCTGTGCCACATTGTTCAAGGATAAATCAGGGCAAGTGGAATAAAACAAAGCGTAGTAGCAACATTGCTCACTCTTTTGTTATCCTTTTCTGTTTTTAGGTGATAGTGACTGGCATCAAATATAAGAGTGGCTTTTCTGAAAACATTCTGCCTGACTCAGAATAATGGATATAAAAGATAGAAGACATCGTTCTCTGACGAGGGGCCGGTGCGGAAAGGAATGTCGTTATACAAGTTCTTCACTGGACAGTGAAGACTGCAGAGTACCGACTCAGAAGTCTTACAGCTCAAGTGAGACACTCAAGGCATATGATCATGATACCAGGATGCACTATGGAAATAGAGTTTCTGACCTAGTTCACAGAGAGTCGGATGAGTTTCCCAGACAAGGTAGGTTTAGAGTCAGAAGTAGTTTCTTCTACATTTTTTCTCAGTAGATAATCCCTGTTGCTTGTTAAAAAAATATACTAGTGTTATAAGGGGTTTTAACAATGTTGGAGAATGGATGCCGGGTTACCATTACATCAACTGTGTTGGGTTAAATCAGGAAGTTCTTTCTCTTCTCAAATTTCTGATACCGTTGGAATTCACTGTTTGCAAATGAGGCAAACCAGAATCCACTGTTCAGAATACAGGATAAACATAAATGCTAGTGACGCTTCACCAGATGTTGCATTTGTCATGGACTTTAGGGTTGGTCAGTAATCATAACTTTGTGTTCTGTTTCCTAGGTTCATTTCAGGAATAATAATAATAGCATTTTCTCTTAAACTTGTCTGTCTTTAACAGAGTATCTGTACTGGAAAGATGACTAAAACACTTTTGTGATAAAACCTCATACAAGCAGTATTTATTCATTTTTAATAAGGTGCCTTGGAATTCCATTCCTTTTCTTAGCTGTCGTGTAACTGAAATGTGGGAAAGGCAATGATGTTTCCTCTTAACTCTGTTTTGCTTCCCCTTACTGCTTACCCTTGGTCTCATCAATACTTGAAGGGGAAAACCCGTCTCATTACTTCTGTGATTGCCTGTAAAATGTTACCACAGCATTGAGATCTTGGAACTAAAATCTGAAATAATCTCCCTGGGTGAACTTGTGAGCAAGGTGAAGTTATCACTTCTTTTATAAAATATTCTTCACTCTAAGTACTTGTTATGTCCAATGAACTGACAGTTGAAATACTTGAATTTTGAAAATTGCCTTTGTGCTGTACACGCGCATAGTTTTGCTCTAAGGCGTCTATTTACTTGTCTTAGTAAATCAGAAGTTGGTGTGTTGAAACCATTAGTGAACATTGCTTGATAGGAAATGTGTTTAATCATTTGGTTAACTTGACCAGAGAGTCTGATTAAATGGCCACTCAGTCAACAATAACATATCTTTTTTTAAAATTAATTACATGATTTAGTTTCAGTTGAAGAATCAGATATGTTTTATGTCAGGCAACATAAAGGCAGTTTTGAGACATAAATGTATGGTATAGCCCTTTGTGCCCCTCTCAATGGAACGTAAATTATCTAGTACATATTTAGTTGCTGAAACTCTACTAATTTATAGACAGGGTTGTTAATGGCGTATAACCATTATTTACTACCTGTTTCTAATATTGTGACTCAGGAAATTTTAAGTTATCACATTTCTCTGTGGAGATGATTGAACAGGTCATTATTTTTATACTTGATACTACGTCACACCACTTGTTAAAGGCATTCTACCAGCAGTCAGCATCTGTCTTCACCTTTAAATCAAAATATCTATTAATTAGCATTGCTAATTAAGCCTTTCTCTAATCCCTTGTTTCTCTTGCATTTGTGTACAGACATTTGCAAGTGTTTGCATTGTGCTTGGTCTGTCAAATACAGAACTCTTCTTTCTGAGGTAACCTCTGTTCTTGTAGGGTCTTTCTTTGCTTATAGATATTTACCTAGAGATAGGTCATCAAACTGCAACTAGATCACCTCAGCTAGTGGAGCCATTTTCTCTGTGGTTTGTTCAGCCTTTGTGTACAGGATTCATCTCAGTATTACTTTTCCCTATCTGGATGACTGATGCTTCAGCTCAAGTGCCTCATTTTGGTTTCCAGGTCATTATTTGGCATTTCGCGAGAGTGTTCTTTTTCTCTTGATTACTGATTTGACAACTGTTCGTCCTCCTCCTGTGCTTAATGTGTTCTTATCTGCCTTCCTTATGAAGGGAAGTGCAAATTGTAACTGAATTGAGGTGTTCAGTTTGGGGTTTCTTTTTTTTTTCCTTTGCCTTGTCTATGTTGTTCATGTCTGAAGGAATAAAGATTATTTTAGAGACCCAAGGTAAGGTTTTTCTGTTAAATAATATGAGCAGTAACTCCTTATTTTCCCACTTTAGTTAAGTTTAGAAAGCAAATATCTTTAGAAAATAAGTCTGCGTGTCGATTCTTCATATTTGAAATCTTGGCATGTTTCTGATGATATAGTTCCTCTACTGACAGGAAATTTGAGATAATGTGGCAGGTAGATATAGACTAAGTACATGTTCTCCCTTTCTATATTAATATTATATGGATAAAAATGAGGCTGATAGAGTAGGAAATACTGTTCATTGCATTTTATGCATGCATTTTCCAGCTGCAGACATCTAGGAAATTTATACATGTAAATTTATTCTAAGTTTGAGTGGGTGTTTTGATGGGATTAAATTCTGTAGGAAATAAATATGCTTAAAATAAATAGTCTTTAGAGAATTTTTTTTATTCTTCTATTACAAAAAAGCTTGACTTGAAGTAATTGTAGATATTTTCCTCAATATTTTGTCTCTTCTGTTAGCTGTATGCGTTTGACTGTATGCTATATGCATTTGACTTATTGAAAAGTATCTGGTTTAATGATGGCACTGGAAGTGCTCCAAGCAGTTTTTAGTAGCTGTTGCCTGATTATACCTTACTTGGTTTTGAAAATCTGTTCAAGTGAGGCCAAGTTGTACTACTTCTATTTTTATCTGTGAAGATTGGACAGTGAAATGCTAATAGCAAAAACTGCACTCCAAGTTCAGAAGTCCCAAGCAGATCATCTTGATTTGTTTTAGTGTATTATTGTCCTACTCTTCTGACTTGTCTCATTCTTCAGGAAAACAGCATGTCTCCCAAGTATCAATACCCCCCTAAACTACTGTGAAAAAAGCTTTGGATCAGAAAATTATACGCTAATAGAATTTTAGTTCTGAGAATGCAACTTTAAAACCTTGTCATCATTTGCTTGCTTAAAAATAAGGGGGTTTTGTGCTAATTATGGCCAAATGCACCTAGTAAAGAAAGTTCCTTTTTGTCATAAGTGCTACTTTGTACTGTGGTGTTTGAAAGTTTTGGTATAAAGGCATGGAGAGGGATGTGACTGTGTATTACACGAAGCACCTTAGCATGGCATTACTTCTACTGTGCTTTTCTGAAGATGTTTACCAGTAATTTTTCTAAGTAATAAAATTTCCATTATGTAGTCTGTTTTTAACAAATCAGTACTAATACTTGTGCAAAGGAATTCAGAATAGGTTCCATATTTTTGTTTAAAGCTTACTTGCTTATCATTTTCAAAGCAGCAGTTAAAATTCTGGGCTAACGTAGCCATTCCAATGCATTCCTGAGCTGTTCATTTTCTTAGTTTTTCCATAATATAGATAGAAAGGGAATTTTATTTCAATACCCGCATTTGGATATACATTAGTCAATCAGTCTGAAAAATGCAGTCCTTCAGTGGATTCAAGAGAGCATTCAGACATTATAAGTTTTATTTGAAGTCGAGGGGTCCCTTTCGAATGCTGAATTTTAAGATTAATAGAAACTTTTTAATTTTTTGTTAGGATATGCCAAAAGCTTGATGACAGTTCTGATGTTTCTCAATACTAGGAATATTTTGCAACCTTGTAGTGATATGTGAATGTCTCTAAATGCCATATGTTTTCCTATCAAAGAGAAGGAATTATTAGAGTTTATATTTTTCTTTTTTTTTTCTTTATTTTTTCTTTTTTTTTTTTTTTTAAAGAAAATACCTTCCTTCTGACTATATCTGCTGACACAGCATGTAAGAGCGGCTCTCCTTTAAGGCCAAAAAAATTGAGGTTTTTGGAAAACCATTATTTGAAGAGATTGCTTTGAAAGGCAACCTTACTTCAAGTAAACTTTGTAACCAAATTGTGCTTAAAAGTACACTTTACTGAGCTGTTAGGAATTTTAGACTGAGTTTCCAAGGTGTGATTGTGACTGGTACTATTCCAGACTTCCTCACTTGACATTCATAGCTCATGGATTTTGTATTTCTGCCTGAGCCAAATGCCAGGCTTCAGCTGATGCAAAATTTATTAGCCAATAGTAATACTGATTTGACTACTTTCTCATTCTCGGGTCAGATCTAGTTTAGCAGTAAATCTCAGCTGTGAAATGTTGGAACAACTCAAAAATAAGTCTAAAACCACAGTCATGTTAAACTGAACCCAACAAACTTCTGAAATATTTTTACTTTTATTAACACAATTGAATTTCTTTGTATATGTCACAGTACCTCTTTTTGTATGTCAAGATGATGTCAGTAAAGAACAACAGCTAATAGCTTTTTATGTGTCAGCTCTATTTCCATTTTGTACTTTTATACTTGCTTTTTTATCCTGTTTAACACTACAGCTACGTTAACAGAAGTTACGAGAATTATAATTTTTATAAGTCCCTCACAATGTTCCTTGAGAGTGTCCTGTATTATTATTAGTATGAAGAAAAATAGTTATTGTAGTGGAATTCTGAGAGAGGGGCACTTGTGGAGTCCAATGCACTCCATTTTGTTTCTCATGAAGTATTATTACTAGGCCATACTACTCATCATCTCGTGGATTTTTCATACTGCATTTTTTTTCATGTATGCGAGTAGCTTTCTTGAACAAAGAAGAAAAACACCAATAAAAAAATGCTCAAAAAAAATCTAAACCCAAAGCAAGTCAAAGCAGTTTGATGAATCTGCTTTTTTATTTTTCACAGCCTGCTTTAGGGCACCTCTGATTGCTGAAGGGAGCGAATGTTGTTTTCTGGTCTTGGTTATTCACATCATAAATCTCTCACCAAATAATTTACTGGGACATTCAAAGAACGGCACTGTAGTAAGAATATTTCATGAGAGTGATTAAACTTGTCCAGGTTTAAAGTTACTGTGGTCAGCAATGACTAGTGTGCTGCTGCAGAGAGGGTATGGTTCCTCTTACAGGTTCTCACACGAACTAGACTTTCTCTGATTGCTTAAATTCCCAGTGACACCAAGATGACATGTTCATCATCTTGTTATCAAACATGAGTCGTAGTCAACTTCTAGGCTCTAATTAGTGTATGCCTTCCAAATCCAACTGACCTTTCAGTATTTTTTTCCAGAACCTGTGACCTTTAGAAAATTAAATGTCCTATATATAGATTTGGATTAAAGACATTCAAGAAAACTTTTTCTCATATTCTTGTTAGAGTGAGAGCACGTTTTTAGTTTTCCTTTATCGTATGAGGCTTTGAGTTGCATTCTGCAATGTGGTGTTTTTCAGTATATCTGTGCACTTACATAATCAAAGGAATTCTAAGGTGGTGGCCGGTGGCAGAGGCTGAAGGAAGAAGACCTGAACATGACATGGGACATAGGGTAGGTTGTGTAGGGGAAAGGGCCTTAAGGCAAATTTCCCGTTATAACCTGTGCACACACGTAACTTGCACTACTGTTGAATCAAGATTTATCTTTGGTTTTAATGGTTACCTAAGAGATACGTGATCCTAGTGTAAAATATTTATTAAGATGAGACAACCACGTTCAATTTCTCTTCCCTAGAAAGTACCCCATTAGTGGGTAATAAAAATTTCTGGTTAATACATATACCTTACTTAATAAAGGAAAGATGTTGAATAAAACCTCCCTTCCCTACCTTCTTCCTCCCCAAATCATAAAAGATTATATGGTTCTTATTGTTAAATGATTTTAAAATGTGAAAGCACTTTTCATGTGTGCTTTCATCTGTGTTGATAATGTTAATAATGGAGCTGTGTAGCAGCATTACTAGACTAGCAAATAAATAGAAGTGCAAACCTTTCTAGCACCCGTCACAAAATATGCTTTTAGGAAAGGTAAATGTAAGGATGTCTAGCCCAAAATCTAATGTACCTCCTTATTTATACTCTAGCATCAGTCAAGTGACCTTCTGAGTGGTAATATTTAAGATCTGCTGATAAATTAAACTAAAACTGCGTGTATTAGGGCTGAGTCACAATAACATAAAATCAGAAGGAAATCTCCTTAGAATAGATTTTCAGGAAAACATTGAAAGACTTTCAGCCTTCAGAGTACTTCCAAGTACATAAGCATAGATTGTGTGTGTTTGGTCTGGGATATTTTTCCCTTTTGAGCAGCAAGGTCCCTCCTGATTTTCAAATGTAGTTTAAATCAGTTGTTCTGATAATCTCTTACTTTCCATTTCCCTTTTACTCTTCTTCGATCCTCCATTCTTGGTGTTTCAGCATTTTATATCTTCATACTTGTGACTTTAATTTGCTGGGTGCGAACGGTTACTCAGATCTGCTGGAACTGACCACTGAGAAGTCAGACTGTGTGGCACAGGCTTGTTCAATGAAGGTTTAACTCTTGCTCTCTTACCGATCTGACTAGCGGATCCAGCTTCTAGACCAGCATCTTGGCCTTTAGGAGTCCTCCTCTGGGAGACTGACAGGAGTGGTGTTCCAGCCCAGGAATTCAAAAGTGGCTGTTGCCATACAGCATATTGAAGTATTTAAAATGTCATTGCTATCAGAAGAATGTAATCAACTGGCAAGCTAAATACACACTGCAATGGATTAAACATTATCAGGAGCCTTGTTCTAGGTGTAAAGATAAAGTTGGAGTTTAATAAAATACTGTCTTCTGAAAGTTTAGCTGCAGAAGCTGTGATGCTGACAGAGGATCCAGTAATAATTAATATGACCAGTGCTGAAAAACACAGTACTCGTCTAATATTAATATGTATTTGTAGATAAACAACAAACAGCTAGACATAATATGTGAATTCTGTGTACGCACACAGTTTCTCTCAGGGAATATTTTTTTTATTCTTGGCAGTTTCTCTCTAGTGATCATTATTAAAAATCAGCATTTGTTTACAGTTTAGAATTAGAGAATCGGGATGCAGTGAATTTTGATGCAAATACATGGGTGTATGTAGACTTAAGTTAGTTGTTTAGGTTTCAAAATAAGCTTCTGATTTTTTTTAATGCTACTGTAGTGGACTCCACATTAGTTGATGAATAAGTTAAACTAAGTTCTATTTTTTTAACTGTCTACAAAGTTACGTGAATATTATGTAAATCAGATACAAAAGGATAACTTACAAAAAGTAGGTATAAATTCTTGTAGTCAACACACACTGAATAAAAGAAAGGTAAAATCCAGAACTTGCATGTGCTCTGTTGTAGGATTAGTGATCATTTTAATGCAAATATCTTTTCAAAACCACTTCAAATTTAGTAGAAAATTTTTATCAGGCAAGATGACCTTGTGCTTCAAAATAGACGACCACTGGTTATTCACCTTATAATACTAGGTTCTAACTGAATGTTGAAGAAAACTTGTTATTTGTATATTTTTGTTCTTCTCATCCCTTTGCTCAGCTATGTAATAGAAGTTGAAGACTTTGGATACTGAAAGTAATAAATTTTGATCCTAGAAAATCCTTCTCCATTTTCTCATACACACACTCTTCTGTGAAGCTTGTAATATTTAGGCACGTCCACGTGGATGCTCTTTCTCATATTAAAATCCATTGTAAAGGGAAATAATGTACTCCAAGGAAATGAAATAATATTTTTCTCTTTAAAATAAGGTACTCTAAATGAAAATACTTCTTGCTTAATCCCACTAACAAAAATGGCTAACTTGCACAAATTCTGCAAATATTCCTCCTTCTCTGTGCTCTTGTCTTCAGAGGCATCTGAAGTTTAGCTTACGGTTTTTTTTAAGGTGTATTATCCAGTAAGAAGACTTTGGAAAGAAGGCTGATTACTTGTGAGTGTTCTCAAACTGATGAAAAAAAGCAACTCGGATGCTTTTCTAATACATCTATTACAATGAAAATCTCAGATTTATAAAGCTTCTGTGCTTGATCTGGGTTCGTATTGGGCATCTTTGTTCCTGAGTCGTAGGTGTGCACCAGAAAATTAGTCTTTTGAAGTCGTGTATTCTAGAGTTAGCATTAGTGAATATTGTTTTGGATTTGCAGTGAATTTGGGTACTCCTCTAAAGCTTACTTTCTGGTCAAGAGAAGTTTGGCCTTTTCCCAAGGCCATTTTTTTTTTAAGGTCCACATCTTCAGGAAAATAAGGAAGGGGTTAGACATTTGTAAATTTTTGGAGTCTATGGAAGATGGATATAACACTAGAGTGCACTTTTTATGAGTTAGTTTTTGGAGCAAATGCATTGAGAACAGATTTCAGGGGTTTATTGTGTTTGTTCTGTAATAGTCTTTTACACCTTGTGTCTTGCTCTCGTCAGGGACTGAATTCTAGGCTCAGTGGACAACTGTTTGGTCTGTGGTGATGATTACTATGTTTATATTTGTTTTCTTGTCCCTGTTTGTTCTTCTAATACCTCAATGGATTATGCGATTTTTAGAAGCTTTTCAAATATTGTGACTGGACCCAAATACACACAGTTGATGTAGTAAGAAAAACATAAGGTAACATTCCATCAAACAAACAAACGCAGCACCCAAAACTCATTTTCTTACTTGGAGAACCATTGATGTTTTGGAGTTGAGTCAAAGTGCTGATGAGCAATTCACTGCAAACCTATAAATGAGAATCAAAATTAGTAGAAAGGGAAGAGAGAAGCAAGTATCGTAGGGTAAGCAGGGCCCAGTTTAATTTATTTGTTCTTTTTGTTTTGTATTACTTGTCTCTGGATTGAGAGTTTAAGATCGGAAGGCGTACCTGTTATCTTGTCTGCCCTGCTATCCAGTAGCTCATTAACTTTCATCAGATTATTTCACATTGATCCCAGTAATCTGTCCTTGAATGAAGCACTTTCTGGAGTCTTGATAACATCAACAGGGAGAAAATCCATCGTTTCCACTGGCAGGCAATGTCTGTGGGAATTCAGCCGCCACATTAAAAGCAGATGCCAGCTTCCCTTTGGATTTTTGAAACTGGATTCAGAGCTTAGCAATCAGATCTGGTGATGCCCTTTTCTGTTTTATTGGAACACTCATAAACCCCACTGATTTTCCTTTATAGATTCGATTAGATGCTGCAGTTAGGCCAGTCGTCTTTTCCAAGAGATTGATCCATCTGTCTATCTAGGTAGACTTCTTCAAGCCTCTCCCTGTATAGTATCAACTTCTGTCATGAATTCAGATTTCTTACTTATTTCGAAACGTTTTCCTGTCTTTTAGCTTTTCTCTAAAAGAAGCAAAATGTACCATAGCAATGCCATATATGCCACAGTGAAATGGATAGAAACATGTTGAAGAGACAGGGTTGGTTATAAACGTAGCCTTTTCATACCACTTCCAAATTTGAAAACCCAAACTTCCAATTAGCTTTTTCTCTTAGCTATCAGTTCCTGTTAAGCAGCTGGTCCTTCAAGGTTTCTAATTTTTTTTTCATAGTCTAGATAGCTGACTAGACAGAATAGCATGCAGATATTTTTGTACATTGCTATTTTTTTTATATGACTGCTTAGCTGGAAAATGTCTTACAGTGAATGCAAAAGTACATGTCTGTGAATGTGGACCATATTGGAAACAGAGATTTACTGTCCCAAAGTGTAATGCTTACTCAGCCATCTGATGAGATTTGAACACTAAACAGTTTGAGAGGGATGCATAAAGCTGTTTTATTACAAGATGCTGTTATGAATTGTAGCAGTGTTCCTTATGGTATACTGCTGTTGCCAAACAAGTTGCATGAATGTAAGCAGTTTTATATGCAATTACTTGCTTACGTTTCCTTAGAATATTTGGGTTATAGCTGTTTGTGATTCCTACTCCTCCGCTGGTAGCAATACCTGCATCCTGTTTAATTCAGTATCAAAAGGTATCTTTAAAAACTGTTTGGAAAAAAGCCTCTCTGAGGAATGCTGTTTCTTACCCGTGCTATAGAATGGGGCATAGATGTGTGTGTGTGTGTGTGATAGAACCTTGTTGAAATGAGTGCAGAAAACTAATACAGAGAAACTCATAAAGACAGTTTTCTGTTTCTTATTAATGCAGTAAAACGAAGAGTAAGAGATGTCATTTTAGCTGAACTTAAACAGGTTTACAAAATGGAGAAAAGTATTTCCTGCCTGAAGAAATATTATGGAAGACACAACGGTTAAGAATGAGGCTGTTTTCTAAACTTACGTCAAAACCTAGATGTTACAAATAGGATTTGACACTTGAAAATGAGGTAGCTCTCAAAGCAGTGCCTGGTGTCTTGGTTATGCTTCTCTGAGCTCTTTGTAACTACTGTTGTGGGTTTTTCCCCAATCATTACTTTCTCAAAGATATTTGCTAGAAGTAGATCACAGGAGAAGAACAGTTTGATCATTAGTACTGAAATGTCATCAGTAGTGAAGTGTAGTTTGTCCTATGTAATTTTGAAAGTCAAACCTTGATCTTCTGTTCATCACCATGCAGGATGCTTCTTCATTTTAATATTTTTTTTTTCTTGGAAGATCTTATTAATATCAGTCCTTTTCTATTCCTTGCATTGCTTCCTTTATGCAAGTTATCAGCCCAGGTATGCCTTGCCACTCCTGGTATATAAACATTGTTGAGCTGCATGCACACCATTTTCATATTCCTTCTTTCTTTATCAACTCATTTATCCACTCTTAAGTTCTCTGTATTGGTAGTTGTAGTCACTGTGTTTCTTCTCTTAGTCTATCTGTTCAGTGTTTTCATGTATGACCTAAATTTCATTGAAAGTTTTGTGTGTGGTGGGATTACACTGAGAGATACAGCTGAGAAATTTTGGTCCAGCAGTTCCACCACGTGTTTGTAGATGGCAAAGAAATATCTAATGTTAAGAAAATGTAAACAAATGTCCAACCTCAGTAGTATTTTTCCAGTGTTCTGTGTGAAAAAGTTGGAATAGGATTTGGTCAGCTTTTACCTAGATACCAGCAAATTGTGTGCTGAGTAATGTCTAGAAAGAAATTGGAATTTTGATTCTGTTGAATAAGTACTTGGTTGCAGGATGACTCAGTTCAGTATAACTTTGTCTTCTCAAGTACTCAATCAGTACATTTTGTATACATATTAAAAATAAAATTGCCAGTCGTTTAGGTTTTGCTACTTGAGCCAGAGGCAATTTTAAGTCCAACAAATTAGAACAAAAGAAAACCCATCGTATAGAACAAATTGCAAATGTCACATTCTGTGGTATCGTGTGTAGCACAGCATTCTAGGGTTTTTTACATTACTTCCAGTAGAATACTGTTTTTTTAAAAAATGGCAATTTTAGATGACATCTTAAATGTTATAAATATAGTATTAATATTTCAAATTATGTAGTTACAGGACCAAAAAAACTTTTTATAAGTAATATTCCACTCAATTTCGTAGCAGTATCCAATTATCTCTTGGAGTTTTTCTGTCTCTAAGATAGGCATTTGAACAGTATTGAAGCAAAGCTGAAATGGTGCTTAATCTCTGCGGGAAGCTCTTACCTTTGATGAAAATTATTCACAATGTGTTAAAAGTTTACTATTTTAAAAGTGATAATCTGGACATGATTCTTGTTTAAGTAATCTTGCCAAAGAGTTGGAGAGGTGGGGAGGGCAGTATTAGTCGCATGGTTTCTTGTGTTTGAGGTTTTCATTTCAGTTTCTAATGAATCTGCTAAATGTGGTGCAATTAGATTTTGGCAGAAAGCATGACCGTGTATCAAGTTTGGTGTGTGGATGGACAACCGTGTGTGCTCATATTAAGGTTTTTTTCCCAAAATCTTACAAACACAAAAATAAAACTCTTAAGGTATTTATTACCCATACCTGCTTCAAGCACTGAATGTATCAAGTAGATTGTTAATAATATGAGAAATGATATATCACAGCTGTCATGCTGTGTCTTCCGAAGTTAATGAACAGTTACAATTTCCATAATGAAAAATTAAAATAGTGTTAAAGTGGTTTATAAGACTGTCTAGAGATATAGCAGCAGTCTAATTAGAAGAAAGAACATTATATTTGAGGGCCATGTAAGTATATATTATCTGGTACTGAAAGAGGACTGAAATTGTCTACTTGTATTTACGATTATTCGAATGTAGGCAATTCAACCTGAACACAGCACAGAAAAAAAGAAATGTTATTTGCTCTTCAAAATCACTCTGTACACAACAGGTTGTGGTTTAGATGGCTTCAGTACTTGAGTGATGTGATTCTTTCGTGTTGACTGAGTGCAACAATCTCTCATCTCTGCCCATTTTTCTACCATTTCTTAAGTAAAAAGAGCTTTTGCGCTTGTTTTTACTACTAAGAAGCTGTAATAAAGCTTGTTACTGAACACTATCTGTTCTGGGGTAATAGCAGCAAAGCAACACAGGTTAAGCGCTGACTTAATCTATTATGGTCTTTCCAAAAAATTCTACTACTCACAACTGTTTGCCTTTGAGAGACAGTAGTTATTGCATAGGTAAGGCTTAGCTTCATTTTTAGAATCAACCCTTAAAAAAAACATCTAACTTTGATGATGACATTCAGCTTCAAGCCACAAGAAGCTGCTATGATATGTTTTCTGTGTTCTTGCTTGCCCTGAGCATCAGCGCTGGCCTGGGGTGTGTGTTGCATAGTCAGAAACTGTGAAGCTGTCTTCTCTTTCCACAAGTATTTGCCTAGACAGGAGGTTGGGAAGGCTCCATTGCAGGTAGAGGAGCTTTGAGAGGTTGACAGCATAGACATCGAGACGAGTGTTGTAATACTGCACCTCCCTGAACTTTTATTTTTTGTTTTTCGTAATCCAGAATGACTCTAAGTGAGAGTTTATTTGGAATAAGCAGGTTTTGTGGTTATCAAGTATGTCAGCTTTGCTTTTTATGTTTTTATGTCAGCTTTGTAACTCTTATTAAGCTGCTATTGTCTGACAGACTCCTCCATCTAAAATTCATCTTCTTCCTTCATTTTTGTGACACAGTAATAATGTCTTACTTTGATACAAGGATATCTGTCCCACACAGTTTGTTTTCTGTGTGGTGGCTTATTTGTAGACATCACTGCACTGGGCGGGAGAGTCCTTGTTAAAAAAAAAATAATCTTCATAATTATACTTTTAGAGTGAATTTTCTGTTGATCTGTATATTTTCTCATAATTTTTATTTTTGCAAAAACATAATGGAATAGGATTTATTCTACTTTTCTCCACTATCTCTTTTAATGCTGAGGGATCTTAGTATCCAATTTAAGAAAACATATGCCAAAAAAATGTTTGGGAGTGTGGCATACTATCCTCCTACCATACAGATGTGGCATTTATAAAAACAAACTTTGGCATTCCACAACGTTACGATTATCTGTAAAGCAAGATGGGGTATCTCTGCATAGGAACAACTGAGGATAAATAGAAGATAAATTGGCAGATCAAAGAAACACCAAAATAAGAGGTATTTTTCACAGTGGTATTACTGTGTTTTAAAATACACAAATGTTGTTCAATAGTACTGATTCAGTTACTGAATCTAAAGTATCAATTTGCTCAGCTGTTCAGCTGTGGAGTAGTGGATTGTGATAGGAATTTAATTTAGAAATAAATTTGTTTTTCTGAAAGTTACAAGTTTCATAACATTCAGCGGTTTTGAATGCTATTCTAAATATATTTTAATTACCCCAGTGACACTATTTTCGTATCCTCATTGCTTAAGCTGTGGTTGGAGCGGGTGAAGTTGATAATCTTTTTTCTCTCTTTATATCTTCTGGATAACGGAGAAATTGTGGAATTTAGTAAATTTTTTAGGCGTGGGAAAGACTTTGGTACTTGTGTTCACACCAGCAATGTGCAAGCATTAAACCAGTGGCTCAAATCGATAGACATTTACCTTATATCTTCTTCATGTGACTTCAGTAACATTCTGCAAGAAAGAAGATACGGTTGCATGTCTTAAAATGCTGTTACCAAAATGCACAGTAAATTTCCACTAAATGATTGAATACATTAAACCCCTGGACATGTTTATGGTACTGTTTTTTTAGAATAGGGATTAAAATCTGTTGATCCAAATGCTTAGCAAGGACACAGACCCATAATTATAGGTAGCGTCAGGGAATATTAAGTATATTTTCTTAAAATAAGAAGTATTGTACTTGATTTTCACATTAAGTCCAGCAATACAATTTTCTTAGAGCTATGCTTATACAATCTGCCTGAAACATAATGCCAAACTGTTCAGTTTAAATTAATCTCATTCATATATAATGAGATGTTTAGAATGAATACTTTATTTATTGTTTGCTCCTGTAAGAGAAATTCTTCCCTCCAGAGATGACATATCTAAAAGGCCTTTATCACTTCAGCTTTCAAGACGGAGGGTGAAGTTGAGCAAAATCTCAGCACAAAGTTTAACATTCTACAGCCTTTTTATTTAAAGTTATTTTCTGTTGTCAGCACCTCCAAGAAGAGAGTATTGTGGTTTAATTCTGCATATGATCTTTGGCAACCACTACCTCCCTCCCTACTTTGCCCTCCCTCCCAAAAAAACCCCAAAGGAAATCTGTTAGCAGTTTGAGCAGCTCAAGTAATAAGTAGATCCTGTTGCGTAGGAGGGCAAACTGTATATTCTTATCGTTTTGCTTCCTCCTGTTCCACTTAAAACCATCTTTGTACGGACTATCTTAAATTCTCGATGACTCGAGGTTGTAAATTAACATACAGCGTAATCTGAAATGCAGATGAGGGGAGAGAGGGCACTTGTGGAAAGTGGCTTCTTGTCTTACTGTCAAGGAGACTGTTATGCTCGAAGTTTTATATTTCTGCTGAAATCTGTAGATATTTTTGGATACACAGGTGGTAGAGTGTGTCTGTCAAATTTTCTAGTTCTGTTTTTTCTCTCAAGGACTTATTTGCAAGAATCTTAAGATTCTTGGCAAAAAATTCTAAATGTCTTTGTTTTTTTATTTTTCTGTGTATTCACTCATGAATTACGTGCTATTCTCATGTACCTTGTCCCTTCCTAAGGACTCTTAACAAGTATCATTCTGCATAGGTAAAAGGCTTTCACAATACCAGAAGAAATATTTGTCATGAAGGTAAATGAAGTGACAGTTCCTTCAGTTTTGAAAAGTCAAGGTAAATTTAAAGATAGGAGGATCAAGGCAGAAATGTTACTTAGATAAAGAGAAGAAGAATAAGGCTAGTCAGGAGCAATGCTGAAAGAGGGATAAGGAAAGCAAGGTATCGGTATGGGCTTTAGGGTGCTAACTCAGGACAGAAGCAATAAGAAGAGAAAAGATTAGCAGGAACTAGCCCTTATCGGGGAAGTCTTATCAATGAAGTGAGAAGGAAGCCATCCGAACCATGGAGAAAACTGGAAATATGGCTTTGTAAAATAATCCGGAAAGAGGTAAAAGGAAAAGCATATGTGAGATTATATCGGATGGCGTTGCTCTGCACAGCTTGGGAGCATTAGCTGTTGGTGATGATACAAGATTGGGTTTTGCTTCTTGCCTACGTAGTAGAATTACTGTGGACAACATTAAAGTAGACCTATGGGAAGCCACTATCATGGCTGTAGGTAGAGTCAGTACACTGAAGCTCATCAGTGACATACGTACTTTCAACAACGTAGTCAAATGCTGCTGTAATACCTCTTCTCTTCACACTCTTGCTGAATCCTCCCCTTCTGTTATCAGCAGCCTGTTTCCATTTTGTGGAAGCCGGGAAAACCAGTCTGTGTTCTACGACTTGGGAAATGTTGTCTGATAATGTCAGGAAAAGGACAGAAAGGGAGGATGTGTTCTTAGAGTCCATGGACCAAGCCCAGAAGAAGTTATGAGTGGCAGTGGCTAATATAATGGATACTCATACTTACAATTTTTAATCTGTTCTTGTTGCTTAGTGCATAAGGCACTACTGATGCTTAGGGGTGGCCAAGAAGTTTGTGATTAGCTTCATTTACCTGAAGGCGACGTGACGAAATTGCATTTAGCATTCCTTCCTTTCTTCTTCTGCTTGTGAGTTTCTAATTTTGCAGGAGCTAATGAGCTTTTTCAAATGATCTTGCTGCTAGCTCTCTTAAATTGTCATTTGGCTTTTTGTGTTAATTTGGGAAAAAAAATATTTAAAATTGTTTTCCTTAGACCTTAAGAAAATTTCTTCCAGTGCCGAGCTGTTTTAGTAACTCTTGAATTCAGGGCTATCAGCCTATTCAGGGCTTCTTTTAAGAAGTATTGAGGCTACAAATATAAATAGTGTCTTGGCTATTGAGGGAAATTCATGTTTACCGTATAATTGTTTAATGTTTCAAAACCACAGACTGAAGGAAAAATCAATGGTGTAACTGGGACTCACTCTAAAATGCAGTGATCATCTAGTCTGTGTATATATGAGATACCTAATATGCAAGATATCAAAATAACCCTATGTTAAACATAAAATTTTCACAGTAAAACATAGTTTTTAACACAGTCTTTACCTGTAAGTGGAAGAATGGTCTAACAAATGGGGACTAGAGAAAGCAGCATCTGAGAGAGGAGGGATATGAGACATGAGCAAACGACTTGTGATTATTTACTTAGAATGTAAATTTTACTTGTAGAGCTTTTTGATTAGAAAGGAAGAAAAGCGAACTGATTATTATGAACTATAAAATTATTCAGTGGTGGTTTTATTAACCAGGGCACTTAGAGGTGCAATCTTTTTTTCATGTTTTTAACAGGCCTCTAAACGATAATGAATTTGTCTTGATGTGCATGTTAATTTGTGGTGAAAGGTGGTAAATTAGGAGAGTTACCCAAGATTTAACGTCTGGGGAAAAAAACTTGAAATGCATCTACTTTAACTTTTATGTAGCTGAAAATGATATAAAATGGAAGAAGACAAAGACTCAGTTGAATGCTTAAGACTGATAAAAGTATGCATTTCAAGTAATTAATAGGGTTTTTTTTCCTGAAGAGAACAAAACATAAGATCATATATGTCATACTGATGTATCAAATCCTGTTTAAATAATTGAGATGTTTGAGTTTTGTTATTTTTTGCTTTCTTCTAACTCACATATTATACCATTGGGATAAATTCTGTTGGTTCATGCCCATTTCACAGACTAACTGCATAAGAAAAAAAAGACTGAGTTGCTTAGGGGCATGAATAACATTGTGAGCAGAAAAAGGGTAAAAAAAAAAAATAATAAAAATCTTTGCACTTAGATTGTTAATCCATTTTTATTTGTGCTAGCTTATGCTTTCAATGTTAGTTTTCATCCTTCTTAATCTGTTGTCCATGTAGCATTTATCCTTAACTAATCAAAATTATTTTGATTTTAAGCAAACTTCTCTCTTCTCTAATTAGGGAAACTTAAAGCCATCCATCATCACAAGGGACAATTTCACTTCTGTTAATTCCTCCTGTCTTACTTTCATCTAGTTTTCTGGTGTTTCTGCCTTTATCCATCACAGAAATGTAAAAATAATTGCAAAAATAAAGCTTAGGTGCTTTATTTGTTGTTACAAAATAGAATTTAAAAATATGAAGCCGAAATCGAAGGCATGCTTTTACTAGATTTTATTAACGTAGGAATTACTCACCTTCCAGCAGTTTGACAGCTTTATTAATATAACTTATTCAATAAAGATGTCTGACACTGCTGGATTGGGGAGAACAAAAGTTAGTCAAATAAATGGGAAAGGTAGGCTTCAAGAGACACAATAGTAGAAGCTGAATGAGGAGTTTCACCCCTTAGACATGAATGGTAGAATTAAAGGAAAAGAAAAGTAAAGGAGGAAGGGAAGAAAAAAATGAGTTGAATTGTCCAAAATTTTTATGAGTTGTCTAGCTCGGCAGGAATAAGATCTCTAGAGTCAGTGACAACTGTGTCTTTCACTGTGAATCAAAATTCATTTTCTCAACGTGATGGCTCCTCAAAAACCGTAAATACTAGTCAACTGAGTTTGTTTTATGAATGCTTTCATTTTGCTGGCTAAACCCAGCATTCACTATGCAGGAACTTGTCCAGAGACAGGAATTGTTGATTCTCTGAGTGGTACTCAAATGAAATTTTGCCACAACCTCTGCTACAGAAATCCTTACTGTCCTGTGATGTCAGGAGATCTAATCATAAATCAGCTTTCCTTTGGCAAGAGGCAGCAGACAAAGTGTAGTCCCCGAGCTGAGCGTGGATCTCCTTGCATCACTAGGGAAGAAAAGAAGACAACATTTATCATGGCATTGATGTGGCCCCACTCACTTTTGGAAGCCCAAATATTTCAGTCACCCTCTTGATCTAAATCCGAGGGCCTTTGGTTATTTTAGCAGCAGAGTGTTTTTGTGGTTGACATGCAGAAGGAAAACTGTGCTTCAGATATGCTGTTGTGTTCACTTGATTCTTTGCAATGCTGGTGTTGACAACTTGCATTGCTTGTGCCAGTAGAATTTGCAGTCCCGTGTGTGATATTTACAATATTTAGCAAAAAAGTGAAGTAGCAAGGATTTCAAGATAGGCCTATAAGCTATGTAAATCTTACATTGCATTCATTAGAAAATGGAAATAAAATAATTTTCTGTTTTTCTAAAATTCATGTTATATCCCACTGTCAGTGATAAACATTCATTTTGTAGAATTATCTAGCCAGTCTTGATTTAAGATGTAAAGTTAAAATGTAGAGTTTGAGGAGTTTCTGTGTTTGTGCCATTAATTCTTACCCAGAGATGTTCATAGAGATGATTCATTTTTATAAGGTTTTCGGTTATCGAGCATTTTCAGGTCGCGATTCAATGCAAAAGTCGCAACAGAAGTCAAGCTTCTGTTGCCATGACTGCAAATGATGTTTAGTTACATAACTGATACCAGAGAATTGGGAAGATGAATATTTTAGTGAGGAGCTTCCAAATAATAATGAAATATGTTCCAAGTAAAACTAAATGCTCTGTATAAATAAGCACTTTAATGGCAATGTTCAATGAAGAGTTTGTGTTCTGACCTATTTTATGTGACATTTGATGATGACTTTTTTTCAGTTTAGAACAGATGTAGCAAAACCAAGAAACCGAAACCCAAGTCCTCCATGCCCTTTACACTTATTTTGCCATTAGCTTCTCTTCTAGTCTCAAGAAAAAGCTTGTTACTATTCCGGTTTGAAGGTGGCATTAACAAATTTAGGTCCAAGGGTTACTGTCTCTTTTCAGTTCATGTACATGAAGCCGAAGGAATCAAGGCACATCTGATACAATCTCGATGCAGTCCTACGTTAGTTTTGACTTGTGCGTAACAGTTTTCAACTCTGAGCAGATATTAGCCTGTTCTTTCCTGACCATGAGACTGCACCGTGGTGAAGATGAGGCTGCAGTAGCAGGGTACAGAATTTAGATTTCTTGTTTAATACTGAGCTCTCTTTCTTTTCTGCATTTAACTGTACCCTTTACATTGCCATAAGTTATACGTTCTGGATCGTTATTTATGTTTTCTGATGGACTGGACCAATAGACTGGAATTGCACAACGGCTTTTTCCAGTCTTTCTTACACTGGGATTGTATTTCCCTTATACTTCCACTTATCCGATGGACACAGCTAGGACTATTTCAGTACTAAAGATGAATTTGATACGGCATATGACAAAATGCCTATTCCAACACCATGTTGCTTTAAAAATCTATGGTCTGTATTGCCAGTTTGGAAATTAATCTGGATATGACCTTTGAGTAAATGGTTATCTGAGTAAAAACGTATCTAGTGGATTCTTTATTTTTTTTATGCCAGCATTAATTTTACTTCTAAAGCAGGAGTGAAATTTTGCACAGTGCTTGGTAATGTTCATCCCCCACTTAAGAGGATTTCAGGTAAGTGGGAAGGGATCCAGCTGCTGGCCTCACATGCTTGTAATTTCAGCTGGTCTGTTCCTGTCAGGATCTCTTAACACAGCCCTGCTATACGTAAATGGGATTCAAATCAAATAGAAGTGACTTCAGATTTTTTTTTTCCTGTGACTGTAAATCACAAAGCTGAGTCCCCATAAAGTCCTATTAAATTTCAAAGTCATTTTATACATATATACTGATGCAAAGAACATTACTAGCCTTCATTTTATTTATAATGGGAAAACTTTTTGGGAGATAAAACCATAAGCTGTAGCTGATCAAACGATGGCAGATGAGGATTTTGTTTCCTAGTTGATTCATCTCCCTTTTCTCTTTGCAGGGTGAGAAATCAGTTAGAGGTGGCTTTGGAGTAGAATATGGCTCATTGATAGGGAGGATTTCATGGAATTTATGGAGGGAAACTGAAAATGTGCTTCAACAAGCGGGGGAAACAAGGGGTGGAAGGAGAGTGGAGTGAGGTGTAGGAGTATACGTGTCTGTACTTGGGCCTGTCCAACCATTAATAAGTGCATATTTCAGTCTTAGTGGACTTGAATTAATAGCTCTCTGCTGTGAAAAGTAGGTTGCCTATGCAAGTGGTTAACAACTGCAAAGGAAAAAGAGCTAATCTGACAAATATTATCTCTGTAGGCATACAGAGAGAGAAATGCTTTGTTGTAAGAAATATACAACAAATAATTTGTGATCTTCCTGGATAAAGTGATAGTCTAGGGAGGTCATTTTTGACCTCGAAATGAATGCTATTCTGTCGTCATTACTGCTTATTGTGTTGCAGTTCTCAAGGTTTGTTTCCTAATATGATTTTACTTATAGAAGTGAAGTAACATATTGTTTCAGTTAGATCAATGGAGTAGAACAGATGATGAATTTCATAGTATCCCCAGAATTTACCTGTAGTTGCACTAGAAAAAACCCAATTAGAATTGTTAATAATTTCATCTTGATGAAATCTCTACCACTGAAGTAAACACATAACACTTTATTTTTGTAACTGAAGATAGTGTTCAGGCTGCCTGACTTTATAGCTAAAGTAAGGGAAGGCTCCAGCTAACCTATACTGACTATAAATGTATCACACAACTGGGATGAGGGAAATTTACCTCTGTATGCTTGATTTTTTTTACAATACCTTCTAAATTTGTTTAAGAGGAGTAAAGATACCATTTATTATATTAAGAAACTGCATGGTGTATTTTCGCATTGTGCTTCCTTTTAGCGGAGTGTTTTCTCTGTCCTTGTTCATATTTGGAACATGTTTGAGTTTGAAATATAAGCCTAAAGATTTTTCTGATGAATTCCTGGGGTCTACTAATTTGTATGGTTCATTTGTGCTCTCCATAGGAAAGCTGGATTTGCTGGTGTGTACTTTTGTTGTGTTTGAAATGCAGTTATACTTTAAAGTGCTATCCAGTGCCTATAATATTTTTTCTATCAGTGTCAAAGTATTCGGAAGACTGGGTCTATATAAGGTTGAAAAGAGTCGCTTTAGGAAATAAAAATAAATTGTATGTAAGAAGTTTGCAAAGGGAAGCTTCAGTGGCTGGCGAAGCCTGTTACAGGAGTACCGAGGGGAGGAGAGGAGCTGTTTAATACCAAATCTTCCTGTAGCCTGTCAATTTATTCATGCAGTGGACCTTGCAAGCCCAATCCACAGATGCTATTTTCTGCTCCTTACTGAATAAAACTCAGTGCTAGGTCCTGAGTGTAAAGATTAATTAGTCAGTGAGTGTTAAAGGTCTGTTTAAGCCATTATGGCGTGTGTCCACAGAGACAAATAGGGGGTATAAAACTTTGTGTTTGAAACCTAATTTTACATGTGTATTTTTCATTAATAATAATGATGGTGGTAATAACTATAGTCTCTTCATCCTGAAAGCTCTCGAAGGACTAAATGCATAGTGCAGTGTGCACAGTGTAGGAAGGATCATGCTTTCAATCACTGAAATGCAGTCTTTCTGACAGCATCCTTCAAGTTCTGTTGAGCTCAGGTTATTTTTTGCCATTGCACAGACAGCTGTGCACCACAGGTCATCCAAGTAAGCATTTTTTTTCCAAAGATCATTGTTCCTTGAGTTGAGGGTATTAGAACATATATATATGGCACTTTATTGAAAACGACAAAGAAGCTTTTACTTTCTGTGGTGTGACTTTAGAAACATATTCCTCCAATTGGTTGTCGGCTCTCAAACAAGCTCTCAGAGCTCAAACATTGTTGAGCATTTGTCTGTTTATCAAGAATTTTTAGCTACTGGCATAATTGAGAAGTATTTTTCTGTGAATATAAGCATATGCATGAGTTGAAAATATTTTTGCCCGTTTCTCTGGACTAAGCTGCAGCTGTTCTGTGTGTACTGAAAATGAATGCCTGCATTACCAGCAGCTTTCTAAGTGAAGCACTCATCTCTGCACATTTTGTAGACTTTTGCAGGGTTTTGTGGCATTCTTGTGTATTTTTTTTAATATTTGTTTTGTTGCTTTTCATTTTAAAAAGTACTGAAGCTTAAGGCAGTTCAGATGAGTGAACTCGCAGATATGGCCTTTCCCTTACAGTTACCGCTGTTCCACTATGCAGAACCAGAATTGACTGTAACCCATGTAAAATAATTCCTTCTTTTCTCTCCGCAGAATGAGATTTAAGTAGAAAAGGAAGTCTCAATAGGCACTTACAAAATATGTTGTGAATTTGTTTACTCCATTATGTCCAACTATGTGGAACTGGTTCGATGAACATAAGCCTCATTTACAAAACTTAAAAGACTGAATCAAAACTGATTATGTATATTCTCTACCTGTTACAAATGAAAAAGATTGTCCAGATGATTGGAAGGGAACTTCGTCTTCTTGGCTGGACACTTGTGTTGTCTAGTATTTTCATCACAATGCCATAAGTGGATCAGAAGATGCCAAGATAGATTGTATAGAATCATAGAATCACCAGGTTGGAAGAGACCCACTCGATCATCGAGTCCAACCATTCCCACCAGTCTCTAAACCATGCCCTTCAGTACCTCATCCACACATACCTTTAATACCTCCAGGGAAGGTGAGTCAACCACCTCCCTGGACAGCCTGTTCTAGTGCCTAATGACCATTTCTGTGAAAAACATCCTCCTAATCTCCAGTCTAAATCTCCCCTGGCGGAGCTTGAGGCCATTCCCTCTTGTCCTGTCCCCTGTCACTTGGGAAAAGAACCCAGCTCTCTCCTCTCCACAACCTCCTTTCAGGTAGTTGTAGAGAGCAATAGGGTCTCCCCTCAGACTCCTCTTCTCCAGGCTGAACAACCCCATCTTAAACATAGAAGAAAGAAGATGGCATTTTTAATGGCAAAACAATAGTCTGTCAGGTCAGTTTCCCAGATTTTTGTGTCAGGATACTTTTCAGACTCCTTGGTTTACATTGATATCGTAGGTAATTTTAAATATTTATTGGGTCTCTCCAGTAATGGAGGGAAACACTTGCATTCAACATAATGTGCACAAGTCTTCGGGCATTTCTTCCTGTCTTTTTAATTGTCTAACTCCTGTAGTTTTTAAGGAAGTCTCCTTCATTTAGGAACAACAGTAAGCTGTTGTTGAAGCTGTTGTGTTGATGTCAAACCTGGAAAGCACAGACAAATTGAAAGATGTTGATCTGTTGAACAGGCTTCCAGCACAAAGGTAGCTACATAGAAATAGATAGAGATGATAGTAGTTTTACTGTCTTATGTTAAATGAATCTGTGGGGTAGTAAGGAAAGAGTATTCTTGGAGGGAAAATGAAAAGAAAAAAAAAAAATAGTGTCTCTTTTCAGATTTCTAACAGCAAATCCATAATTAATAACTAATTACAGGAATGTTTTGGAGCCTCCATGGATAGTCATACCAGAGACTTAAGGAGTTTAGCACACTCTCTAAAGAAATTGAATTAATCACTCACTTCAGCAATGCATTTATATTAGCTAGTGAATGAATGAAGTCAAAGGGCTAATAGACCTAGTGAGTGAAGCACTTGCTTTTCAGCTGTAGGTCAAGCAGCAACTGCAGATCTCTGAGGAGCATTTATCCGGGAGACAACTTGGTTTCAGTGTACTGAAGTGACTGACAGAGCCAAGGCTGTGACTGACAGCTGTGCTTTTTGGACCTCATCAGAATACCTAATGCTGCTTGAAACCATATCAAACTGGTTCATGTCTTGTAATGAAAGCTCCGTAACAGAGATATAATCTCATAAAATAATGTTAGTTTACAGAAACACTTTATTTCCAACATAGTTGCCGTTGAAAAGGCTTGTATACTTTAGGGTCTAGCTCCTTTTTGAAGTATCTAATTTTACTTGTATGCCTACTATTAATTAAATTGCATATGAATTGTGAGTGCTGCAGAAGATCTTTTAAGGACTTCCAGTAATTCAGAGTATTTCAGATGCTCCATTTGCCATTTAGTGTGGCAATCTATCAACAGTAACCTGAAATAATACATGTGTGAAAATTGCTGCTTGAACATGTCAGTTTTCTCAGAAAAGTGCCAGTATACACGACCGTAATTCCTTAGTTGTATCTGTGATAATGATTCCTCAAAAAATATTCCAATTAATTATAAATGGATGCAATTTGGGAGAACAATTTTGAATTTACATAGAAAGGCTAATCCGTAAACAAAAATGTTATAATTGGAGAATGCTTGCTTACAGTCATAAGCTTTGATTTGATTTTTTGCCTTTTCAGCACTTTCTCATTTTGCTCACTGTTTGTTGCAATCCATGCATTAGTATTTCGATGTAAATATACGTTGCTTCCTCAGGATTGCAAAAGCCAGTGCAGACTAGTGGCTTGAAGATGTGAATGATCATCTGCAGCGTAGAGGGAAGAGTGCTCTCCATATGTAGGGCAGGGTCCAAAATGTGTTTGCAATTTTACATTTATTGCTTGGTGTTTGAAAAGGTTTTAAGAACAAATCTTGCAGAGGGAAAAAATAACGTCTTGGTAATCTCAGTCACTGGGGACTGAGAAGAGGCAACAGTGTTCTTTATAGATGAATGGTGATACCTCATTGTGGCTTTTTCATCATCTTAAGCTTCTAAATCTCCTTTTCAGCGTTTTGCTGCAAAAATAGGCTTGAATGTTTCATTATTTACATGTGATATGAATTCAATTCTTTTAATATTTAGTCTTCTCACCAGATCATTATTTCATTGCAAGCTTTTTTAATAGATATCAGCCTTTTACTTTTTACTGGCAAAATAAAACTATTTTTAACTGCATTTTGAGCGCTATAGATGAAGCAGTTTTTTTACTGTTCCTTTTAAAATATTTATGATGTATGTATTATGTTGTAAATTATGTGAATGGCTCACATCTGACATGAATGATAGCCCTACCATTAACAAAAAAATACAAACTCGAGTGGTGAATCCTGTATGCTTTATGTATGACTGTTCCATAGTGAGTAACAACTAACAAAGGCCAGTAACGATGTATAATTTAATGCATGCAGTATGGCTAGCAAATAAAGTGCCAGAAATTACATATCAGTTTAGGCAGATATTTGCTGGGTTCATTCTAAAAACCTCTACAAATACTACAAATGCAGGTTGTGAATATAGCCTTGTAGACTAGCAATTTATGTCACCATAATTTTGTTTATAGCGCTACTGATTAGCACTTTCCCTGTGGTGACTTAAAGCTCAACTTTATGTGGATTGGACATTTTGTGGAATAGCAATGGCCAACAATTACACTGCCATAGCTTTTGTCGTTTTCATATGGGTATCATTTATTAACAGCAATATCTAAATTAGCATTTCAGAGGCTTTTCAGCCTAGATGATTTTAGCTGCTCCTTCTTGCATGAAAGGCTTAATCTCCTTCTCAGCACAGACCTGTGAAGTATAGGAAATCACTATATAGGGTGTGTGTGCCTGATAAATATATTCTCTAATGAGGGTCAATAGCTATGCGGACTTCCTCGGGGTGATAGCTTCCCCTGGCCACTCCTTCTCCTCCTCTCCTTCCACCCCAAGGTGAGACAAGTCTAGCAGGTAGAGCCAGGCAGTAGAGGGGTCTGTGCAGCAATTGTACATGGTACAGTTTTGCAGTCAGAAGCTGGTGTGCAAACCTCAAAGGGGGCACATGAGGCTCAGTGGCAGACTTGCCCAGGCCAGAAGTACTCACCTGTTTGGTTGTGAAGCTTTGTTAGTAATAGCAGTTCCTGAATTGGGTGGGAATGGAGCTATTGCCCCCCTAAACCACCGAGGAGCCCTGATGTTCTGGAGACCCCTGCAGCAGAAGGGTGCAGCACCCAGCTCAGCCAGGTTTCCAAGACTCTTCCTTTGTTTGCAGGTCCAAGGCCTGTGTTGGCGTGTCAGAGATAACTAGGCAAAATATGCCTCTTGGCTTTGGCCTCCTTTAAAAGGTGCGGATGCCGGGGCCTGTTCATGGCTTTGGAAGCAATCTTTGACACGTGTCAAGGTTGGTAAAGTAGGTATTAATACAAAATAGTCAAATTGTGTAGTGTTCAACTTTTCTATAGCTGTCTATCAGAAAGTTCTGAAGTGGATTTCTTTAAAGACTCCCTGTCTCCTGAGGAAAAGGGGATAAGGCAGTGTGTCCCTGGACAGGATCTATGACTCATTATGTCAATCAAACTCCACTTCAGAGGGGAATAAAGAGATTTGTATCTCAAAGCTGTGCATAACGACTTCTCCGGCTTTTCATTTCATATTTATGAGCGGTTTACTTTGAAGTGTTTATCAGGCAATACGCAGAAACATGAGAGAGCATTGCCTGAAACCATGTTCAAGTGTCTAATCTGTTAAATGCTTGCTGAGCAGGCTAGTTCATCAGTGCATGCAATGCAAAAAAGAGAGGAAAAAAAATAAACTTTCTGGGTTTTTGAGGTTTTGAAGCAGAATCTTTATGTTAACAATATAAAAAGGATTAATAATGCCAAGCATTTTGAAATAAATGTAATATATGAAACTTACAAAAGTTGGCTGTGTTCTGTGTTAAGTAGATAAATAGTTCATTGCTTGAAAGGAGGCTTGACAGTACTTAATACCAAATCTATACAGTGCCACATCTGCTCTTAAGACAGGAGTATACAGTGACCACAAGATTTTCACTGTTAATTTTGAAGGCTTGAGACATTCATAAAAGTAGACTCCCGTAAGGTTCTTTCTACCCCTCCAGAAAGGTCAATTTGCTGATAACAGAAGAGTTAAGAGCTGGTGAAAGAATATCAGTGGCTTCAGCTTGTAAAAGAAACAAATCTTCAGCAGTATTACTCATTTACTGCTCAGTGGAACTCTGAAGAGGCAAATACTATTAAATAGGTCAAAGATAAAAAGCCAAAATTTTAGGTAAAGTGGAAACAAAATGACAGCGTTTTTCTCAGCTTCATACAGCTCCAGTGGGTCAGCTAGAAGACAGCATGTGCCTGATGATCAGTGTTTCAGTTCCCTGTGCATAGATGTTCTGCTGCCAGTCCTCGAAGTCAGGTTTTACTAATTCTGGCTAGATGTGACTCATGTTTTGATCAGTCCAGTGCAGTGGAGGGCACACAGGCTCCAGGGCTAACAGGGAGGCTCCAGCCCACAAAACCTCACTGGAAAATTCTGGTCTGTATGTGGTCAGTGCACAATCCTAACTTGGCTGAGCACTTCCTGAGGGTGTGTGGCTCATGGTGTCCATGCATGTTATACTGTGTTTAATTTTAAAACCAGCTTCAGTTTAGAGCGCATTTTCAAATATTTTGTAATATGTCAGTAATTTTCAGAAGAACCAACAGGAATATGATTAGTCCAGTGCTTGATTTTTTCCAGGCAATCTTTCATACCACTTTGTGATTTTGTGCAGATAACTTCTGCTTGGGAAAAAGGAAAAAAATGTTTCTTTCTCCTCTACAGAGAACGTAGTTGACTTTGAATGTTTTGATTTGTTGGTCGTCCATTTTGGACTTCAAACTATCTCTGAAATTACTTGAAGGACCACTGTTTATCAGAACTGTATGCTTCTGATCATCTGGCTGTAGATTTCCCTTTTTACTTTCCCGATCATAAGTCCCTGGAAACTTTTAGATTATTCACTGTTCTTTGTTGAAGGTCCTTTCTTTTGGCTTTCCTGTTGAAGGGTGAATTGTTTTCCCCCAGATTCCTAGTTGAAAAGAAAAATTATACCAAAGAAAGCTATAAACATATGATCAAGCATTGGAACAGGCTTCCTAGGGAAGTGATGGGTTCACGATTCCTGGAGGTGTAAAAAAACCATGGTTCAGTAGGCACAGTGATGTTAAGGTGACAGTTGAACTTGATGATGTCAGAGATCTTTTCCAACCTTAATGATTCTATGATTTTCTGCTGTGTTCTCTTCCAGGAGAACTTAAATCAAGGGTGTGCCTTTTCCCTGTCCTGAAGTCATTAAAGAGATGACAAAGAAGAAAATAGAGCAACCAAATGCCTTTGAGAACCACAAATCTGAAATTTAAATAGATGTGCTTGCAAGTTTTAATGTGCTTAGCTGAATCAGAGGTTCATCAGTCTGAAACTGATGGATAACTGATGTGAAGTCTCCAGAGCCTGTCATGGTGGTTTAAGCCATCTGAAGCTACTGGCCAGCTTAGGTCATGGCCACTATCACACTGGTAATTAAGTAAAACATTTTTTTTTTTTTTTTTTTTTAGATTAGACAGTGACTGAAAGGCCACAGGCAAGAGATGTATCAAAGTACCACACAGCTGCAGTATTTTTGTCAGTATTCATTTAAAGGAAAAAGAGACAGGGAGCAGAATGGGTAAGCTCTCTCATCCAAGTTATCCTGTGAGCAGGCAGAGGAGATCTTTTTCCATCCTTAGTCTTCAGTGCTCTCCTTGCCTACTCCACACTTGCTTTCAGCTGGAGGCCAGTTACAAGTGGCTAGGGTTGTATATTTCGTCTTTAGCGGAGTTTCAGGACCAATAGTAATCTGAATTGGTGGCAATTGTTCTATTTATAAAGCACAGCGGACTGGCTGTGAAAATAACAAATTGTGTTACTACAATTAAAAATTAGAAGCTGAAAGTAATTTGTAATTCAATTAAGTAAATGAAAACATTTCTTGATATTTTCATAGAAGTGAACATAAGTAATGAATAGAAGAAAATGTGGTTGCATCTGATTCTTAGTAGCTATACTTTCTCAAAGAGCTTAATGTCTTTTCCTTTACGCTGATTATAATATATTTTTTCCTCAAAATTCAAATGCTTGAAGATTTTTCATTTCGTTATTCTTTAAGTTTGGCAAAAAGTCTATATGGGTTTGTTCAGTATGCTTTTTTAATTCGTACGGTGCTGTTTTTAGATTGTTTGGAGTTTTTGAGCAGCTCTTCTTTCCATTTTAGATTACTTGCGTTATCAATCCTCAAAGACCACTTTGGTCTACTAGTCCTTCTGGCAGGAATAGAAATGCAAAGTTATATGGCATCTCTGGCACTTATAATCATTCAAAATATAAACACAGAAGTTCTGAGTCGAACAATGATTTGAACAACTTCTGGTTTTACTGTACAGGATGCAATTTGCATTACCATTATTTCTAGGTGACATGATATTTACAGTGAAGAAGTACCTTCTGACTAAATAGCTGACAGCTGTTACTGCTAAGAAATCTTTATATGAGCCTGGGGACCTTCATAAAATATGAAGTATCCGTGTTCGTAACTTGTGAAGCAAGGTATAAAAGAAAACAATTAAGGTTTTGTCTGTGCTGACAGCCGATTCAGATTTGTCAAGAGTTCCCAATTAAACAGTTACAAAAGTATGAAAGCTTATTACCAGTGACTTCTGCAGTTTCTTGAGAGCACAATTTATTTAATAAATCATAAACAGTGTTGTATTTTTCTTATTTTAAAATCTTGATTTAACAGTATAAAATAGGAAAAGAGTTTTTTTTTTTTAATTCAGCCAATTATCACCACCTAATTTATCCCCTGATAATTTCCCACAGATTGTGATGGAAATCTTTCCGAATAACTGAACTCAGATTCATGTATCAGAGAAGATTAGTAGCTATACAGTGATTTTATCCAAAAGTACTCATATTTGTTTACTTACAGTCAACTAAGGGTGTTTATTTTTCCTGGAGATCAAGAAGAACTCACTGTCCTTTTTGACATAACTAAAATGCTGTTACAGCAGAAGACCAGTGTCTTTGTGAGCAAGACTAGAATTTAAACAATTCACACCATTGTTTAGTGGCAGAAACAAAGATCTTAGATCATGTAGGTACCATGATCAAATTACGGCACTTCTTTGAACTTCATTATTTGCCACTAAGCTTCATGTTCTGTTTTTTTTTTTTTTTTTTCCCCTGCTGCTTGTGAAAGTAAAATTAATAGGAACTGTGTTTTAGTCCTGATAACCACATTCTGGTTTTGTTGGAGCATATTGCAGTGCGTAGCTGTGAATTGGTACAGATTTTATCCCCAAAATGCACTATTAGTCACTGCAGAGGTATGTTAGGTCATTTGGATGGTTGTGTTAACGCCATGTTGTTGTCTACACTTGACAGATGAAAAGAACAGAATTTGTGCCGTTTTCCTGTCCAGTCACAATTTTTGTAGGTTGCTTTTAGTCTATATTTGTAATATCTGTACTTTAGTTTCTTTTAGTCCCTGAAGCTACACCACAGCCCAGCTGTTAACTTGGTACTTTAGTGAATATTTTTTGGCATGAGTAATGTGGTGCAACTAATTTCCGAATGCTGAAATGCCTTTTATCACACCTGCAGAAGAATTTCCAGTCTTGTTCACATAGGGGAAAAAAGTGCATTGTTGCAGTCATAAGTATAAAACATTTCTCATGTTTTCTTGTCACTTTAACAAAAGTGCAGAAAATTGGATTAGAGTTGTTTTAGATTACTGGTCATACTCATAGTCTTGCAAAACACCGAGGAGCCCTAAAAAGAGCAGATGTTTTTTGCCATCTGCTGGAGGTTGCCCAGGAAGCCATCATTGATGTGGGACATAATTATGCAAATACACGTATGCATTGTGCATGTTTAGCACACAAAACCCTGTGGAATTTTAGATTGATTTTGATCACAACACATTCATTGTCTTCTAAATGATAAATGATACATTTCATTAGATAGAAGTAGGTACATAGGAGAGGCCTAAAGTTGCTTTGAGAAAGGAAGATCTTATTTGTATGTTAAGGTGTTATGCATAATTGAGTTGTCATACATTTCTTCTCGTAGCACCTCAAAAATTCAATAGATCACACTGTTTAGGTTCAAATTTGCCATGAATTCTGTCTGCTTTGGGTTGATCTGTTTAGAGATGAACAGGGGGTATCTGACCGGTTCTGAGAATGGTACTAGACAAAATTAATAATGCCAGCGGTGGAAATGTGACTGTTACGTGGATTAAACTAAACGATATCCATCCTTTGAATCAGAGACTGCGAGTCTCGCAGTTCCCGGCTGTCTACCTGTGCATTCCTGTTGAAATAGGATAGAGTTACTGGACTTGGCTTGCAAACCTGATGAAGAGAGTTGCCTGTGTGCTGGGGAGCTGCTGCCAGCCTGGGGTTCTGGTCTGAGCAGGATTTGCCCGTAGCTGTTCTTCCTGCACTACTGCCAAGCACCAGCGTGGGGAATAGTAGGAAGGGCTCAGCCCAGGATTTGCTTTCTGCTGGCATTTCATCAGCAAGGAGGAAGAGGAGAAATGTGTGCCTAGGCAGAGTGCAGAGGGATGGAACAGCAGAGCAGAGCAGAACAAATCCTTCCAGGATTGTATGCTTTTTACCTGTCTCCTTGAGGTTTCAGAATGGAGAGATCTGTAGGAACAGCATACCCCTTTGTAATAAATGAAACTGTTGTCCTTTGACCATTCATCAGAGCTTGGAAAAGTTGGAAAGCTTATAATAAATAAAGACTACCTAAGCAAGTGAAACGTTAACCTGAAGAATTACGTTTTAACCTGTGCTGTGTTGGGTAGATAAATATTAATCCTGCTTGTAACCCGGCTCCATCCTCTTGTCCTTCTAAATCTGGTTTTATCTTTAATCAACGTGCGTGTTTGAGGAGAAGACAATAAACATGTAATTTACTCTAAATCAGCATGTCATTAAAAAGTTCATCACCATAAGGTGATGCCAGAAATACAATTTCTAGATGGTACTTGTTCTGCCAAAATTAGTGTGTGCTCTGGAAAGAGACCGTTCTGTTCTCCTTTATTGCTTTAAAAGCTATAAAATGGGGGTGATAAAAGCTCACCTCAAAAGGAGGTGAAGATAAATAAAGTAGTGTTTCAGATGTTCTCAGAGACCATATTCAGCACTACTGCAGAAAATGTGTATGAACTAATTAAAAATAATATATTCTCTATTTGGTATGTAAAGACCGGATGGGGAAGGTTAAAAGTGAGAGACTACCTTCCAAGTAACTGAAAGAGGAAATTTTACTGAAAAAATAGAGTATGATCACATAGCTGAAGATTTTATAGTATTGTGAGCTAAAGTGAAATCTCATTAGATGCCTGGTTTTATAAACCTTTTAATTTTTTTAAGTGGATATGAATCTACTGTATTAATACTGTCAACAGACTTATTGTCAAAAAGGGAAACATCTGTATCCTGGTATTAGGTTTGCGGATCTCAGAGTCAGAAAGAAGCAAGACAGAAAGAGGATTATAAAAAAGACAATTAAAGGATTTTGCTGTCATTGATGAGAGAAGCTAGAAAACACATTTCAAATGCAAACCATGTGTTGTGAAGTGTGTCTGGCTTTCTATTTGCTTCTTCTAGTCACTTTCCTGCAGAAGGGACTGAAGCTGCCAGAGTTTCACTTTCAAGGAGAATATTGTGTTTCTGATGAATTTTAAGCTGTTGCTTGCATGCTACTGCTCTAGTATTTGTAACAGAATTCCACAAGGAAGGTTCCTGTTTTAAATGGTAGATAAGTATTACCAGGGTGGGGTGTGTATGTATGTACGCACGCGTAGGCTAGGGGACAACACATCAGAGATGGACAGCAAGACCTCTGTGGCCTCAATGGCATCTCTTAAAGCCTTTTTGGATGCCTTCGTCACAGATGTGCTGTATGAAAGTAAGATTTGTCATCATTAGTAGTCAAAGCTAAACATTTGCTTAGTTATAAAATGTTTAGCTTTCCTGACTAGCACTACCTAGAATTTAATCACCTTAAATTAAAATGTCATCTGCGGATCTGCTTAGTAGGCAGTAACGGAAACGTGTGGAAAGTCCTGTTATTGCTAACCCCCAGCTATCGAGTTTAAAACCCACACCATGTATGGCTTGTTCATTATTGTTATTTTCTACTTTATGGGGAATCTATTCTCTGGTGTTTGATCATTGGTGAGTTTGTTCCACAGGAGCTTACACTGCCCATTCCCACATACAAAGGGTCTGTTATTAGGGGAAAATGAGTAGAGAGTTTGAAAACAGAACTGTTAGGAGACTTCAGGTAAACAGTTTGATTTCTGTAATAGTGTTTATGAATATTATGCAAGGGAGGAAAATCTAGCCCATAAACCTGCTGTGGGGTTGGTGAGTCAGGATGCAGCCAGCATTTCCTTTCACTTACCTGGCCTCCTGAACCATGGGATGTTTCCTCTGCTTGGAGGAGTCGCAGTGAAAGAAGAGTTTATCTTTTTTTCTTGTGGTTTTGTTTCTGAATATGTGCTTTCTTTGGAGGTGGAATATTGCTGTCCCCATAATATCAGTGATGTTAAGAAAGGGAATTTTCCAGGCATTTTTCATGCTAATGTTGATGAGCCCCTGTGGCAAATTTGTTGTGATTACTTGGCTAAAATTCCTGTGTGTTGCACAGAAAAGCTACTTCTGATTTAAGTATATTTAAATCACTCAAAAGATGCAGTATATTTTATAATGATGTATTTGGGGTTGGGGGGGGTGTTTGCAAAAGAAGGGGCTGATGTTAATTTATTTTTCTTTTTAATAGTAAATTCAATGGGAGAAAATATTCAAATATGCAGCCAGACAGGAGTGTATCCCTCAGCTCAGGCTGGGAGTCTGTTTGGAATATCTGATAGTGTAGAATTAGAAACAAATTTAAGGAAACCATTTTGTGGAATCAGATCTTTCACTGTGGGAATAGAGTAGTATTGAAACAGGTGAAGTAAAAAGGATCATCTGTTTATCAGATATGGAAGATAATAGAAATGGTAAATGTTAAAAATATGTACAATGAGTGGATAAAAAATGAGACTGTAGACATTTGTTCTTTTTGTTGCTACAATAAATGAGAAAATCATGTAGAAATTAATTCATAAAGAATGGAGAAAAATTAAGTGTGCATCAGAGTTGATTAAAAAGAATGACCTCTTCATATACCACAGATTGGAGCTAAATCATGCTGCTTCTGCCAGCAAAAATCATTATAGCTATGAACAGAAGGAAAAATTGAGAAAGGATGGAGTGTCAAATGTATTCTTATTATCCTTACTTCTTGTAATTGATTATAGGAGCAAGCAACGTAAATGGTATTTATCTTTTTTATTTCAGACTTAGCCCAGATTTGAACTGTTTATCTACAGTTGAAGGTACATTCATCATATCTGTGCATTACTGGTTTCAGATATCTTCCTGTGAGACTTCTTCTAGCATTCACAGCTGGATTAGATTGATCTTCAGAAGGGCAATTCATGCACTTTGTAATTACCTCAATGGGGCCTTTGCATAGAGGTTAGGTGCAAATATGGTAATATTCTTATACAGTAACGCTTTCTGGTCTTATCTGAGATAATGAGTAAAATTGTACGTCACTGAATTAAACACACTTTTAGTAAGCATTTATATACTAGGTAACTTAAGTAGCAAATTTCTGTACAAGGAGATGTGCTCAAAAGATAATAAATAATGCATTAATTAAAAGGAAAACATCTTTTCTGCTCTATTGAGAGACTATTCACATAATGTACATTATGGGCAATGATGATCAAGTACATAACATTATATTACATTTCAAACTAGTATGCTACCGGTGTGGTTTTGTGTGAGAGATTACATACATCTGTAAGGAACAGGTGGTATTAACTGCTTTTCTTTAATGAAAACGGGCTAGTGTTTTCTGCAGGTGGGGATGGAGGCACTGGGGGTGGAAGCTTTGAAGTTCTGTGGCCTATGAAAAAGCAAAAAAAAATGTGTGACTTTGGTTTTTTTGGTGGTAGGTTTTGAGAGAAGGAAGTTTCTTTCTTTTACCCCAATAAGGATGCGATGTTATTTATATCTTTTTGGTTGGTGTCACCAGCAATGTAGTAAATGCTACAAGAATGTGAAAGAAAGCATCCTTGAGTTTTGAGTGTGCAGGAATGGTTTCTGCCTTCACATTTCAGTCCTACTTTGGAAGTGAACTTCCAGTAAAACACAGTTACTCTCAACTCCATGGAAACCCTAAAGACAGAGTGTGCTGTGTAGCACTTTCAGAATTCATTCATCTGACTTGACCGCTAGTGCTAGTAGCACATTTTTGCTTGTGGAACAGATTTCTCCCTGTAAATGCACAGCAGCACAATTCTAATTCCCAGGGTGTGGGAAGCAGCAGGTACTGCTGCCCTACTTCGCTTCCTTCTAGGACATCTTGATTTGCTCTCTCTCCTAATCACTTAAAGAGCTGTAAGGAAGATAGTTCTTGAGGGAGACACTAAATTTTAACCCCAGACCGCACTGTGTCTGTGTTTCCTTGCTCCAGCCCAAAGATGCTGTAGTTTCTACTGGCAGTGGAGGTGAGCAAGACTATCTTGTTCTTGGTGACCTTTTAGTCATTGGGATCTCATACGGAATATTCTGCCCGTATCAGTGGCTACGATACAAGTTAGACATTTTTTCATTGGTTGTGAGACTGCTTTATTTGCAAAGTAATAGTAGGGTTCTTTCTGCCATGAATTATTGAGTAAATGATTTCTGTGCATCCAGAACTATATTTGTTCTCTGTCTGAATTTACGAGGGTGGTCTACTAATGCTGTTAATGCCTTCATGCACAATAATTTGCCCAAGGAGGTGGTTGACTCTACAACCCTGGAGGTGTTTAAGATGCGGGTGGATGAGGTACTGAGGGACATGGTTAGAGATTGGTGGGAAGAGTTGGACTCGATGATCCGGTGGGTCTCTTCCAACCTGGTAATTCTATGATTCTATGAATAGCTGAGCAAATGGGAGAATATTATCTTTGTTAAGGCAGTCCCTATGTTACTTGAGAGATCTGGACAGTTTCAATTTAGGGAAATAAGGCATGTGGGAGAATATGATCCAGCTCAAGAAAAGCTCTAGGGAACGTAACAATAGTATCTCAATCTCATTTTCCTCGGAATTTATAGTAAATAAGGGCTATGAAGACATCAGGCAGTAAAGGACAACTCTCCACAGGGAAGACTCTCCATCAAAAGCTCAAGGTGAGGTTAGAGCTGTTGTCCCCACAGAGAGTTGTCCTAGACCTGATATCATGAAATAGTATATATGGAGATATTTATGATATATTTAGGTATAAAGTACATGTATGCAAATTACTTTGGAATTTATGTGTATATGCACGTGAAAAACATCTCCAAAATATGTTCTTATGTGATTTTCCAAGGGTATCCAAGGTTAAGTTATTCTGCTATTTTATACTGTCTTACAGAATGCTCACAAATATAAAAAATCTTGCAGTAGCAAGCACTGAAAATTAATAAATAGAACTAATTTAGAGTCTACCAGAGAAGAACATGTTTTTCCTAGAGTATTTCATGTCTGTCATCAGGATGCTTGAGATTTTCTGTTGTAAGACTGTAAGGAGATTTCTAAGAAGCAACATAGAAAATCATTTCCCAGAAGCTCAGAGCCTGATTCTATTTGTATTCTCAAGCTGGTCTGATCCACTGCTCAATTTTTTTAAAATTTTAGTCAGTTTTCAAATTTTTTTTCCTCCACGTTTCTGGAAGATACCAAGTTCCCAGATAATAAAGCTCAAATGGATGAATGCATTCCGTGAATACTGTACTTTCCTTCCACTGTCAGCGCCTTTACCATTTTCCTCAGACAGCTGAAGAAAGAATTTTGCAGAAGATTGTTTTTAGCATCAGATGTTATAGTCAGATTTTGACGTCAGTACAGGATGTTAATCAGAATTAATTCATGTGGGCTTGTAATGGCTGTTAAAATCCTCAGAATATCATTAAAATGTCTTGCTCTGTATGTAAAATTGCTTAATTAAGCTAATATATTCATAATTGGTGTGTATTTGTAGACGTTTATGCCACCCAGAAACAAAGAAACTTGAAAACCCCCATTTTCATGATGAGTTTTGTAGTTTTAATGTGTCTAATGTCAGCATACACCCCACCTGTACAGGTCAGAAAGTGGGGGATTGCAGGCTTCATTTCACTCGGCTTTTTTACAAATATTTTATATTTTGAATTGATTTTTGACCTTTTTCTTTTAATGAATCTAAGGTTAGTTTGCTAATATGGCTAAAACGAAACTCTAATCCGTTGAGCTCGTTTTGTTGAATGTCTTCTAATGAAATTGCACATGATTAAAATTTACATTTTCTTTAAAAGTAACTTTGTTTCATCCAACTGTCATGCTAGAGCTCTTATTAAAAGCAAAGGCAAAAAATCTCCAGGCTGAAGTGCACTCAAGAAGCTCATTTTTTAGGGCTGTTGAGTTCACTGCTTTTGACTAAACCTCTATTTCTGATTACTAGAATAAATATTAGAAGGCAAGTTAAAATATACTCCTAACTAGGAACTAGGAGGGTTCAGGTTAATTTGATGTTGATGAGAGAGAGCTGACTTTTTTAATATCAGTCCTTTTAAATTCTTTTTAAACATTGCCACAAAATGCTTCATTTCTTTAGTAGCATCCAGTATGTGATATTTCTTTACCTAATGTTGTTGGCCACTCTCTTGCTGTTGGCCTGTTTACTGATGGACCTAGGGGTGAAAGAGGATGTTTCTGCTCCCTCTCGTCGTGTCTGTGTTGCTGGATGAAGGCATAGCTTGGCCTTCCAGAAGAAATCAAATCACCTTCCTCTAACTGACCAGATATGGGAATAAATGTTAAGTAGGGTCCAGTTTTACTTTCTGTAGATGTGTGCCTACTTCTCACATCCAAAAAATATTTTAGCACCTGGATGTGAGGCTGAAGAGGGTTGATGGGTAGATGGATGGATGGGTGGATGAACCAGGTAGGTTTAAGGCTGTATGAACTTTCCTAGCTAATCTGTGAAACAGGGTGTAATACTTAAAAAAAAAAACCCAAACGAACAAACAAAACCCCGAAACTATTAAAGTCTTTATTCATAGAAGATACTTAAGTATGTTTTTTAGTGTATGAATGTACGCTACTGCGTTCAATTCTTATAAATATATAGAGGAAGAGTAGAACATATAAACTGGTTTTGGACAAAATATAACTGCCTTTTTATAAACACAGATCACAGATCTAGTTTCCCGGTGAATTAAGAAACTAATTAATTGTCAGTTATACTGCCAGTGAGTTCAGTCTGTGTTCTTCATTTTTAGCCCAATGTTACAAAGCTAGAATCGCTTGGCTTTTCAAAACCTTTAAAAGCCTTAGAGATCAGTGAATCTTTTCCTATGTTTTTTTCCTCCCCTGTTCATTACAGTAGGAAACAAATACATAAGCAGAAATCAGCCAGCAAGTCTATGCTTTCTGAGCACCCTGAGGGACTTTGTGCGCTTTAAAAATGTATGAGACTTTGTCCACTGACTGGTTATTAACTGTTAAAGGTCACATGTTTTGACATTGCTCCTGAAAGTTTTGCCTTTAAACCCAATGACCTGATTTTGGTGGTTCATACTTTCTTCTGGAATTTGGTGAAAAAGTGTGGAAAAGAATTGCAATGATTGAAGTCTATCTTGATTTCTAGAGTAGATATTAAACTACTAGTCTCACCGAGTGCAGAAGTGGTGACAAGGTTTCATATTATCAGTGATAGCATGAGCACTGATAAGTTTGCATTCTCTCAAGTGATCTGAATCTATAAGCTCTGGTTTCCGAAAGAAGTGTTTATTTTCTATGAAACAGGAAGCTGTATGAAAATTAGAATAAAAATGTCTTGTCTCTATGGAAGACCTGTGTGTGAGCAAGTTAGCATCATAAGGAAAACCTCCTCTTTTGGAGTAATTCAATGCTTCACTTCAAAGTTCATGCTCTGGTCCTATGAGTATAAGGTTAGAATCATAACAAAGCAGTTCACGTCATTATCACTTGTCGCGAGCTTTTTATGTTAACCACATACTTAAATAATTAATTATTTGGGGCCAAAATAGTAACCTAGGATCAGAGACCTTTCTTACTTTTGTTTTGTGCATTTCATCCATTTCAACTGGATTAAATATCTTTTAGTTAAGTCTTACTAGAACCATGCCCTAGAGATCTCTATGTAATTCCTTTCAAAGGCTTGACATACAGTATCACAAGAGAAATTACATTTTAAGAGAAATTACAGGTGTCTGTTATTGTAAAACTTAAAATAACCCCCCCTAGCTTTTAGATTTTTTTTTAATTATTTTTTAATTTTTTTTTTATTGCCCTTCTAGGAACAAACTTCACTCTTGCAGAACTAGGGATCTGTGAGCCCTCTCCTCATCGAAGCGGTTACTGCTCAGACATAGGAATACTCCATCAAGGCTATTCCTTGAGCACCGGCTCTGATGCTGACTCAGACACGGAGGGAGGAATGTCTCCAGAACACGCCATCAGGCTGTGGGGAAGAGGGATCAAATCCAGGCGAAGTTCCGGTCTGTCAAGTCGTGAAAACTCAGCGCTCACGCTTACCGACTCCGACAATGAGAATAAGTCAGATGAGGAAAATGGTAGGCTTTTTTATTCCATATATTAATGCACATGTATGAGAACGTGATCTTACTCGAATATACGCGAGTATTCTTTTAAAGGTGACTTTTTCCGCTTCTCTTTCTCAGTTTGACTAAAGCTGTTTTTTGATGTTGTGGGCTTGTTTTTTAGCATCAATATCAGGAAACTATTACATGTATATCATATTATATGTTCCATACTGCGTTTTCTCTTACAATTTGTTTTCCACACAATAATCTTTCACAGAAGTTTGTGCTCAGAGTACATTAAATTAATGTTAATGATGAGAAGCAGAAAGGAATTTCTTCAGAGAAATAGTTTCTCAAATGAGATTTTTATACACAGCTTGAAGTAATATTAATAATCTACAGTATGCGAGTGACTATAACAATGGTGCTAATTTGTAACAATAAGATTTGATTTTTTTGTGGGTTTTTCAACATGTTTTTGAAGTTCAAAAAAATAATTTGCTGTTTACCTATTGTTAAGTATGGGTGGGCTTTCAGAAAGCAAACCCTTTTATCAGACTGAGACAAAGCACTTTTGTTTGGTATAGTTTACTAAATGCGTAGAAATGAGACTTGAGGCAGTCCAGCAATCATTTGTGACAGAAATCTAGATACTGGTTGATTCCGCAAGTAAACTGCGTTAACCTAGCTTTCCTTTCCAATGCATATAACCCAGATTCAGGCTCTTATTTATGTATCAACTGAAGGCTTGTATCTGGCGAATATTCTGTGTTCACGTACTTTTGAGTTATAAAGAGGAAAAATGGATTCACAGGAATTTGTCCTCTATCCTGTAGGGTGATGAAGGTGCAAATACAACTTAGTTAAAATATGAACTAAAGGTTTAGATACTTGCCATTCTGAGAATTTGAAGAGGGATCTCCCTACTGTTATACCGTCAGAGCAACTATTTAGGCAGCTGACACCCGCTAATGAAACCTGCTCTCTGCTACTTGTGTTACTTGTGATGAAATTTAATTTGTTCCGTGTTTGGCGCTGCTCAGAAGAGGATTTTTACAGAGATTTATGTTAGGCTCCTCCCCACGGTCACTGGTGGCTCCTGTCTCACTGGCAGCAGTGCCAGTGTGCCCAGCACTAGAAATGCAAGCGACTGCTTGTCAAAGCAAACAAGGCAAAATGGAATTACAGTTTTTATATTGATAAAGCAAAGCTTGGAAAAGCAGAGTTGATTTTGTTTGTAACAGCAGTCTTTTTTTGTTTATTGCAATTGAATCTTCGAGCAATCTCTCTTCCCTAGGCATTGCAGGATACTTTTCTTCATCAAAGGCGAAGAGAAAATGTATATTTACTAATATTGGGGCATACAGAATCACAGAACAACCAGGTTGGAAGGGACCCATCGGATCTTCTAGTCCAACCATACAAGGCAGCCAGCATTTTAAAAAGAATCAATGACTGATTAATTGGTTCTGTTTTTTTTTATAATGCCGGTAACAGAAAATGCAACAGCTCCCATTGATGTTAGAATGGTTTTTATAAGGTTATTGTGTATAATTCCAAATGAAAAACAATTTGGATTCACTTCTGTAGTGTGAATTCACTTCTCTGAAGGTGCTTTTCCCCATTTCAGTGGAAGCACTGTGCCACAGCTTTTGTCTAAGAAAATTTAATCTCAGGAACTATTTTCTTACATACTGTCATAGACATTAGTAAGAGAACAAGTCTGTTTGCTTGCATTCATTTTCTACCTTAAAGTGAGTGAATTGTTGAAGTAACTGGAAATACAGTGCAATGAATCTGCTTTGAATAAGTAATTATTTTAACAGTGATGTTAATAAGAGAAAGGAGGTCATGATCAAATGACGCCAAGAAACAAAGCAGTATGAGGAATTTATTTTTACTTGGAAGGGTTTTTGTAGTAAGAGTTTCACTATGTTTGGTTGTTTAAAAGAAAATAATCATGCGAGTAGGCAGCAACTGTTACATGCACAGAGGTGTTAACTTCAATAAACTTTTTAGTCTTGCTCTCACACAGATCCTGGTTAGCTCAAAAATCAATGCTTCTTCACATGGCTGATTTTATGAAGTTTTGGGATGCATTATCATATAGATTGACAGCTGCCCCACTGGTTCAGCACCACAGTGTGGACACTTAGAAAACCATCATTAATTTCTCACGCCTGTGCCCAGCAGTGGTTTCCTACATAATAAACACTGTGTCCTTCAGAAGCAAATCAATAACCTGCTAGGTACTTATCTTGAAGAGGAAGCAACAAGAATCTATACTTCAAGAGAAATTCACTCTCTGATATGGTTTCGGATTTGCAGGATACTAGCATAAAACAAGACATGTCTTGGTATGAGATTTTATCCATTTATGCCTAGCAGTATTAGAGGGAGCTCATGATGCAGAGACCGGTGAATTTATTTAAAGTGCTGTTGAAGCTTTTTCTTCTGACACAGCTTGACTGTTGTGTTTCAAAACAATAGTTCAGCTCCAAAAGGTAACATTTTTTTAATATTAAGATGCCATCATGATTTATATTATTGTACTTGGGAAGAGCAAACCAAACAACAATCCTTACCCTTCACTTATCTTGTCATATTAAATCTATTTTCTTGCTCTTAGTACAACTCTAAGCAGCACAGGAGAGTCTTAATTAAAAAAAAATTGCTCTAACAATAATTTTTTTCCCACTCAAATCCATTCACAAAGCTTATGACTATTTTCTACATCTTGAGATTTAGTGTGATTTAATTTTATCATAAATCAGAATTCTGTGAACCTTAAAATATTAGCAAGTTTGAAATGCTTATAGAAAAATTGAAACAATTGAATCTCATTTAAAACCAGTTTTTTATTCGATATACTAAAATTCTTCATAAGAAAATGCCTTATTGACAACCCAGTTTAAAAAGAAACACTTTTATTTTCACAAGTCTGATTAAGCTTATCATATCTCACAGCTTTTATTACTGTCTCAGCCTGGCCGTGTTTTCTTTAGACATGACAATAGGAATATAACAGCAAATCTGTCACCAAATTGTAATCCAATGTGACGTATTGAGTTTTAAGTAAATTCTTTTTTTTTTTTTCTGATATGTGTAAGTGTAAAAAGCAGATTAGATATGTAGTTCACCTTTGATGTCACACGCCAGCTCTGTAGCGAAAATTATTTTTAGGGACTCACCAGTATGGAGTTTAGGGCATATACCAGTGGGGTCCTGAATGCTTATCTTCAGTTTCCTTTTATTAAAAATTATAACTGCTTATTCCTAAACATCAAGAAAAACTTTTCAGAAGTAGCATTTGTCATGTGTTCTTCCCTAAACCTACTACTCTTACTTTTTCTACGTTACTTTGGTGGTGGCATTATTGTAGTAATTAGATATTTAAATACGTGTTAAATATGTGTGCATATCACTTATTATAAAAAATAAAAGAAAAAAGTATTCCCATTAAGTAAAACCATCTCAGGGAAATTACATGATAAAATATGGAAAACTATTTGTGTTGTACCTCTGACTGAATCTTCTGAAACAACAGAGAAATTATAATTTATATTTCCCCCCCGCTATGAAGTTTTCAGTTGTGATTTTGTATAGAAATTTCTCAAATGCATATGTAGAGTAAATCTTAAACACCACCTTATAATTCAGACTGACCTCATATTTCATTGCTTCAGTTTTATTAGCAGAATAATGTGGGCTTTTGCTGGGATATTGTTGAATAACAGGCTTTGGCTGGAAAAGAAGAGCTATAACCACATCAGAGAGCGTACAGAAAGGCACCAGACCATCAGATGACAGCAGAGGAGTTTATTTTCTTATTTTTACTGTTTTAGTTTTGACATCTTGTTCTCAGTATTTTATTACTTCAGTTTTTATCCAACTTTCTATTTCACACTTCATAATTTGCAGAAAAGGTTGTGGCGAAACTGTGATTCTACTCTTCAGAAGATGTTGGTTTTGTTGTATGCTTGCTAATATCTTGGAGTGGTAAGACTGGTTTGAAAGTAGAAGGCTTTAACCTTCCTGGTGACAGAATTCTGTTTGGGTTAAAAAAGTGGGAGGTAAATCTTGCTTTCTAAGTATTCCTACTAAGATATACGCGCTTTTGCCTGTGGGAAAGACTTTCCTTGTTAAAATGGAGTGTTTAAACAATGGCGATACAGTTAGAGCAGATCTGTGAAGTTTTAATTGGAGGGGGAAAAACCAATATGCCCTTATCATTTTGAGATAGGTTATCTATGTTTTATGTGCGAGAAGAAGCAAGGGAGCTGTAAACTCACTGTTGATTGCATAATAGAATGCTAATTTCAGTTGTTAGTACTGTCTGGGAATGTTGTGCCTGTTCCGCTCCCAGATCAGTGCAGGTAGCTTGGAAACAGCAGGAGGGACAGATAGGAAAGAGAAGAGAGGAAGAGCTGCTACAGTTGTACGATCTGTTCACATCTGAGAAAGTGTCCAGATGGTCCTAAGGAAATCATGAGACTTAAATGAAATGTCATATGCTCAGAAAATGGAATCGCATACGTCATGCATCAATGAGACTTCTTAAGACGGAGTGCTAGGGAGGTTAGCTCGTGCATGGGCATACTTCATCTCTTCTTTAGGAAAGCTTGTAAAGTACTTTGTAAATGACAAATTTAGAAAGTCATTAAGCACAGTATCAAAGCTCGGTTGCTTAAGTGGATCCAATTTTGATGTGCTCTCAAAACCTGAGGGCACTTCTGATAGGAAGTGGTTTCCTAATGAGGGAATTGACTAGCAGGAATGACTTTTAAAGACTTAACTAGGCATCGACTACAATTTTGTCCAGGTAAATGGGCTCGTGCGTTCACTGCAGAGGGAGGCTAGGTGATAGGGTTAAGGACAAAAAATGGATATGTAGCACTGGTAAACTTTAAAGCCTTGTGGAAGACAAAAATATGAAATAAGAGTATATAAAATCATAAACTTTTATTACAATTTTAATGTCACCCAATACCACTGTAGTGTAGGTTGGAGAGTGATGCGATGGTAGCGCTGAACGTATGGGTATATGGAAAGAGCTAAATAAATACTACCTGGAACACAGTGTTTGGTGATATTCTAGAGATGGGTGTATAGCAAGAGTAATAGCACAGCTTAGGTGGTCTAGAAGGGCAAAGAAAAAAAAATGCTATTTTGACTTTTGGTTTTGTATAACTGGCATTTAGCAATTTGGCAGCCATTTCAGTGCTGACCAGGGAAGTGTGTACCAAAATCTCCAGTTTTTATTCTCCCAGAGTTATATGTATTTCTAGCCCTTGTGATCACAGAAGAAATGGATGGAGTGTGAAAATAAAAAAATCTAATATGTTGTGTGATGGGGTCTTACACCATGGGTGCCTGTAATCTTCTTGCCCATTCATTCAAGTCGGGGCTTCCATATCTGTAAAACCTTTAAATGGACATTTCTCTGGGGTGCCAGTGATTTCAGTAGCACTACCCCAGTTTATGCCACGCTCTGACTGCTGAGCCTTAAGCACTGTATTTTCTGCTCATTTCCAATATGAGGACCTGGCTGAAGCTGTGTCCTGTTTTGCAGTCTCTCTCTTCAGTGTGACTTTTTCAGGTTATATGAATGACCTCTACTTAACTGCATGAACCAAGGCATCCAGGATTTGAGACCTAGGAAAAGAAATCCAGAATTTAGGCAGAAAAGTCAAGGGAACAGAAACATAGGCTGGTGAGTCAAGACTACCTGGAAAATACTGCAGCAGCTGGGCTCATAAACTGCTGAGGCTAGCCATGATCTTCCTTTTTCCTGAATCCATAGGGAAAGAGCTTTTGCGTGCAGCTGTATCTGCATCATTATGTGAAGGTCAGAACATGGAGAGCTTTTTAAAAACTCTCAAAATAACCATGAGATTTTTCAATTAATATTTTAATTATGAGCCTTTCAATCTACTGGGGAGAAATTATGAAACTATGTTTAACAAGAACTCCATTACAGCACATCGTTCAGTTTGTCAATTATTAGTTTTAGTAAAGTAAACTCGGATGATATAGGTCACCTAGGTAAGCAAGCAGCAGCACCTTTGTTCAAAGTAAAACTGAGTTAGAATAATGCTTTCTTATACTTTTCTGTAACAGAGATGTGTATCTGATAAAGTTAATCCAGCTTGGTAGTAAAGGTATTGTGAGCAGCTGATGAGTGATAAAAACTTCACAGGAAGATTTGCTTTTATGTGATGTTCAACAACATTTACCGTGGTCAAACGAAAACATATGCATTGCACATTCCCCTTGTACACTGAGACACAAATCACAGGAAACCAGGCATGGATTTCATGTTCCATTTTGTCTTTCTAAAGACTGTGATGTTTAACCAAACCCTCCTCTAAATTTCTCAAGCCACATACTGGCACCTTTGCTTATTTAGCACATCGCACTATTAATAATCTTCCTAATTACGAAGACTTGCATATTTTACTGATCGGTGCATAATTAGGTCAATGCACATAATGTTTTTTTCTTATCAACCTTTTGTTTATGAAGTTTGGCCTGAGTTTGACCAATGAATTCTGATAGTGCAGTGAATGCCTGTTTGCCGTGTATATAAAACTGCACATGCGTATGGCTGTGTAAATATCATTGCTGTTGCTAAATATTTCATTTGTGTTTATACTCTACACGCTGTTCTTTTCTAGTTATCTGGCAGCTTGTTGACGAAAATGTGTTTGAATGGATTGTTAATGTGATGTTGAAATGTAGTGTTCTTTTCAGGTAGAAAAGATTTCATCTTCAGTTAGAAAATGGATGGGAAACTATACCTCTGCTTTTTTAGTGCGAAAGTGTTAGTATGCATGTATGAGAATAAACAGAACTTGTTGAAAACTCAGTAATCCCATAAGTGCTGAGTTTTGAGAGAGAGGACTGTTACTTTACTCTCCTTTATTAAAAAACTGGGGTTTTTTTTTTGCTTAGCTCTGAAGCAGTAAATGATAAAGATGTGCCGTAAGTTCTGTTCCTTAGTTCAGAGAAGAGGAAATATAATTCATGAGCCCAGGTTTTATGTTTTTACCCATTAAGACTTTTTGTGACTCAACTTTTTGCAGAAGATCCTGGCAGAATTGGATGACTTCTGTCAGATACTATAGGAACAATCTGGAAATCAAATGTTTTCTTCACTTTAAATTTCACTCTATTTCATATAGATTAAAGACAACTGAAAGACAACTGGTTAATTTAAGGTTTTACATATGCTATTCACAGTCTCCTTCTGTGACATTGATAACAGAAATACTTTTATATATTCATTCAGTCTTTCTGCAGCATTTGAAATTGCTGATACTGACATTCTTGCTGTAAGAAGCTATGGGTATGATTGGCAGTACTTCAGAAAGGCTCAAGTTCTGCCTCTGGAATCAAGTGAAAGATTTCTTATGAGCAGCTGTTGGCCATTTCCAAAACACTCACCTGTTAACTCTTTGCTCACAGACCTCTCATCAATATTCAACATCTTCAAAGCTGTTGGTAGCACTACAGTTAATGTGCTAAAATCATAACCATATGTGAACATGAAATACTACCTAGGAAAAAACAGAGCATCTTTTTTTCAATCTATAGTTTGTCTCTCTGATGGTTAAGGAACATCAGATTAGGCTAGGACTCATAAAAGAAAGTCATGATGGTAATGGAGAAACGGAAACATTTTGAAGAACTTGCCTTTTCATCGAAGTTGTCTACTATCAAAGGCTAGTTATCACTGTTCTTAAAAATAACCACCTATGTTCTGCAAATTTTGCTGTAGGAATGCTTTCCAATTAATATTTTTACATGAAGCAGTAGTTTAAAATGTTTTTCCAGGATGAATTATTTCTCTCATTATAATGTGTTACTCTCTGTCACCAGAGGGTGCCATTGCTGTGATATTTCACTTTCTTGTGCTAAACCCCCCTGAATTTTGGAAGAGGTACTGCTTCTAAACTGTACCTCTTCCTTTGGTTGTGTAAAGCAATGGCAAGAGAAAGTGACCTTATGGAGAAAAATTTGCACAACTGGCAGCAGAGCTGTGTGTAAATTCATTTCTTCAGGTGTTGTTGCTTTCAGGAAATCAAGTAGTAGTTGAAACAACCAGCTTCTAAAAAGGGGCTGTTTGCTGGTTACCACTTGTGTTTGTTACATTAATGCGTTTAACTAACACTACTTACACTGTAGGTGTGTACAAACCCTGCATCCCTCATGTCTTAACAAGAAATAGTAGCTAAATAGTAGTAAAATCTAGCTAAATAGTAGTATGCAGAGGAACAGTCATGGTGTCAGAAGAAGAGGCAATTTTATTTGTAAATGAAGTCTCAGAAAGAGATGTAGTTACTACAAAGTAGCTGATATACTCCGTTTTGTCTCTTCAAGGCGTCCCATTTAAGGTCCTTTTCCTATTATTTAAAAAATGTGTGTAAGAGCCTTAGGCGTGTAAGTATCCACCTAAGTCAGTGGTTGTACAGTGATCTACAGTCAGATGATGGGGTCTGAGAGAGATTTACACAATCTGAGCTCTAAGGAACTTTGTTGATTTATAGAATATATCACAGGTACAGTTCATTCACAGAGTGTATCAGACTATTTACATGTGAGATGAGCTCATACTTATACCTTACTTTGGTATTTTCTCCATGTTCCAAAATACACAATGCAGCCATCCAGGTAAATGAAATAGAACCAAAAACTTACCAACTTCTTCAGGCTAAGATGAAAGACAAAGTTTGGGTACATGTTTTTACGCTTCATTTACTAAGAACCATGCTGGTATTACCTAGTGGCTTCAAAAAACATCTCTCTGGGGCTTATTTTACAGCTGAGCAACAATTCAATGGGAGGAACGGCTATTGTCATTTTTGGAGTTGCTGATAGATCAGGTCTTTCTAAAGTTTCCAGTAGTGCATTGCTGATAGGGATAGGCAGGCTGTTCCATTGATGAAACCGTATCTGCCTGGAAGTTCAAGACACCTATGGAAGCCGATACTTCCTTGCCATATATCCCAGTTGAAAGTGAGATCCCATCTTTTAAGAAAACATAAAATCATTCAATTATAACAACATGCCTGTAGGCAAGACACAATATGTGAGCATCATTTGTTTGCTTAGAGCCATGACTGTCATTCAGAAATATTGAAAGGTAGCAGTTGGATTTTTTCACACAAATGGTTAAGGGACTTTTCTCAACATCAGATTAGTGTTCAAGAGTGAAAATATAGCTTCTGTTTCCTCAGATGCTGAGCTGTAAGAATGAGTAATCATGATTCCTGGGGGAAAGAAATGTGTTTTTTTTTTTTTAAAAAAAAAAAAACCCTTGAGTGATATTAGATAAGAAATGAGTTTATCAGTTTTCTGTAAAACAATTCCATTTAGTAAACTTGAAATAAGATGAATCACAAACAAATTCTTACTCTTTTTTCCAGTTTTCTTTTATAAGAGGGGAAATGTTTTTAAGGAGTTGTATACTGGTTTTGTATCTCTTACGTAACGTTAAAGCTTTAAGTTATACAGCGTGAATATTAACAAACCAAGGTAATGGATATGATTGCTTAATGTAGTGGATTTTGTCCTTTATAGAGATCTTTTTCACAGAGTAAACCACAGCATCACTAACACTTGTGCTAGAAAGTTCTTCCTAAACAGTTTTATATGACATATAGAAAGAATATGTGGGGTAGAAAGGGTTAGGTAACAGCTAAGATGTGCAGTGTGAAAAGATGAGTGGGTGAGAACAAGTAGTGGGACATGAACTGCAAGGGAAGGAGGAGTCCAAGGAAAACTCATCAAAAGCTGAGGTTTAGGACAGCCACTGAAACAACTGATATCTACAAGGAAGAAGTAATCTGCCATCAAAAATGCTTTAACTTCCCACGTGTGTATGCTGTTTGTCCAGTGCACGCTATAGTGATGAAGAGAAGAAGTTTTGATGTCTTTCATCTGCATAGAACTGCTGATGTACTCTTTAATAACTTCTTACTATAGCAAACCTACTAAACTGCTGCTTGTGAAGGGTTAGTGTGTCAGAGAACGCTGCATGACTGCTAGGGATTGAAGACTTGTATTTATGTTTTATGTTCGTGAACGAGATACAAATGTTTGGAGTTTTACTTCCTTTCTCATTTTTATGCATTTCGTAGTTATTTTTAAAGCTAACAACGCACATAAATAATTCACTTTATTTCCTTCCTTTGCGGAATTCTGTATATTTTCAGTATTAGTGAAATGATAAACCTTACCTACCCTGTCTTGTCAATATATCCCTGGGTAGGTGCTCAAAGACTCCTTGAGTCTTTATTATCTGGATTAATTCACCAACTCTAATTTTCTGAGTAATTACTGCATACTTCAAGACCACTTCTACTGTGATACTTAGCCGCTTTTTATTCTTTGAGATACTTCATTTCTTGACCTGCAATTTAACTTCCCGAAGAATATGTGAAGATAGGTGCCCATATTCAGTTTAATCCTTATTTTTAGGATTGGATCACGCTCCAAGCCTGCCCTCTGTCTGTCTCAATCAGCACTGATGATCCTCTTCCCTGTGGACTCTCTCTTTGTGGACTTAATGTCCTTACCCAGAAGTAAGAACATTCTGTACATAATGGAGCACTTTAATGACTCTTTTAGTGACAACTTCCAAACTAACTTATTTTAAAATGAGTGTTGCTGTTCATTTAAAAACATGATTTCTCCTATACTTTCAGATTTGTGGGTGATTTTAATTAATTAATACTTTTTACTTCCTTAAATAACAGGACAGATGAAGGCAGCCTGATGGGATTACACTTAAGATATTTTGTGTGGCACTTCTGTTTTTTTCAAGAGAAAAAGATAAATGAAAGACCTGTGATAAATGTTAGAAGACCGACCTATAACTGCAACGGGCAGACGTTAATAATCAGTTTTGTCTGTCAGACCAGCTGTTTTGCTAAATATCCTGTGAAAACGTCCCAGAAGTTATTAGTAATGCAGCATTTCACCTTGAGGGCTGGAGTTGTGGGGGGACAATGTGAACGTAATTTTGAGGAATTTGCAGTCAGCTTCTTTAAGAATAATAATTGTACCAATGTAAAGGAGGTAGACCAGGTACCCATACACCTTCAGTGGCTTTGGTTGATTCCCTAGTAGTTTTAACCTTCTTTTTTCTTAGGTATTTCATTTCTTTATTGGTATTTTTCACCACATTTTTCTCCTATCATTTTCAGTCTTGGTAAAAATACTGTGACGTTTTCTAGTTTTTTCCTCAAAGACCATTTATTCTCCCTTCTGGCTTTTTTTAGGTTTTTTTTTTTGTTTTGTTTTGTTTTTTAATATAACGAAACGCCTTGAGCTTAAGACTTCAATGTGGCTCCAGATAATCTTCTGGTTTTGTTTGACACATGATGTCTTATAAGCATTCTTATTCAAGCTGAATATTACAATGTGAATGTGCAAAGCGAGGGTTATTTTTTTGTTTAGATATGATTCCTTGCATGGTTAAAAAAAATGGAGGAGCAGATCATCTTGCAGAAATAGTGATCACCTTAGTAAAACCATTGGAAGAAATCAGTATTTTTCATTTCTTTACTGTTGTCCCATCTTACTTGAATCTAGTTCATGAAATAACTATTTTAGAAATGCTTCTAATCACATGTCTGGTGATAAATTTTGACACTCTTTCAAATATCGGGTTTATGTATTTCCTTTTTGTTAGCGTTCTTGCACACTATAGCAAGTCCAACAGCACTCTCATTTTTCTTAGCATGAAATAATTTTTGATTTAACAAATAAAAATTTTTCAAACAATTTTATGTGATTTGAAATTCCTGAAGTCTTACTTGAGCTTCACTGTTATGTCTCAGAGGAGTAGAAAATACGTGGCAACTTCTCCAGAAAGAACCTCTCTAAAGAACGTATTAAAGATGAAATATAAGGATTTTTAGATCAAAAGGATAATGATTTTTTAAAATTTTTACTATATGATAAATTAATCAGAAGGTGTTATAAAGATGTACAAACTTGCGCAAGGAGGGAGAAGAGAAAGCAGACAGTGACTTTGAAATTAGTACAGACATAGACCTAAACCAAACTTTCAGAAGTTGGTTGTAAAGTAACAGAAGGGAACTGTATCATATGCACCCATCAGAAATCTGAACTGTGTCAGGGTGAGCATGATGAGCCAAAAATATTGATATGATAACAAATACCTTATTTTATCAGAAATTTCATTGTATTTAGATGCTAGAACACACTGACATAAAATTTCTCTTGACAAGACAAGAGGGAATGGCCTCAAGCTCCGCCAGGGGAGGTTCAGGCTCAACATAAATTAAAACTTCTTCACAGAAAGGGTCATTAGGTACTGGAACAGGCTGCCCAGGGAGGTGGTTGACTCACCTTCCCCGGAGGTGTTTAAGGTGAGGGTGGATGAAGTACTAAGGGACATGGTTTAGAGATTGGTGGGAATGGTTGGACTCAATGATCTGGTGGGTCTCTTCTAACCTGGTGATTCTATGATTCTGTAAAATAATCAGGAGTAATACAATGACATTTTATAAGACCAGCATTAGCCTTTGGTGTTACTGAAGTTGTTTATGCAGTATAAGCTGTATTCCAAGCAGGGAAATCTGTAATAAAATTATATCTTCCTGTCATTTCTTTAAAGAAAAATGAAAATTATTCTTAAAACTGAAAGTAAGTCAGCTGACACCTGTCAGAATGGGCACAAAGTGCATATTTCTGACATTATGACCAACAGACTTGACTCTGCGAAAAAATAGTGCTGTTTAACAAAAGCCAAGCAGATGCTCATAGCACTGGGACGTGTAGCCCAAGGCAGATGCTGGACCAAAACAGCTAATGCAATGATAATCTGTTTCACATTTCTTATATGAGAACGTATATGCCTTATTCATGCTTCAAATGCATTTGCGTATGGATTTACCATTTGATTAGTTAATAATTTTTGCTTCAGAATACAAATATAGTGAAACTTAATCTAAGAGATCAGCTACAACAAAAACCAGCAGCCAGAAAGGAGAGCTGGTAGTGCAGTTTTCCATATATGGTTCATAGATAAGCCTTACCTGCCCATCTCTCTAGAAGAAAGATAGATTGCAATTAAATATATATATACTTCATTGTGGTTTAACTAATTTTTTGAGGTCTATTTTACTTATTTATGAAAGGCAAGATAAATTCCACAGCTCAGTGCACTGTTATGATACTTGTGTAAACCTGAAAATTTGGAGGTATTTTGTAAAAGTCCATTTAAGTTTGAATTAAATAATGCTAATGATATTTCAAGAAGGGTTTTGAGTGTTAATCAGACAGCAACTTATTGTTGTTTATCAATAATAAGGAAAGTTCTGGCTTGCATACATACAAATTGTGAGTTCATGGCAATGCTATAAAAAATGATGATTTTAGATATGGAACCTAAAATAAACGTGCACAGCGCTAGCCGTTCTGAGTGTCGTAGCGGGTAGTTCATGCTCTGTTTATAAATGCACAAAAAAGTATTTGTCAGTCTGGGAAATGGTCGCAAAGTGGATGGAATTAGTTCTTTGTCCTCATGGTCTCAAAATACATGACTCATCTTTTCTGAAGTCTGAGGAATTAAAATGACAAGCAACATTTTATACAGACTTTTTCATGTGCTATTGAAACATAAAGTTCAGTACATGAATTCTGATGATTTTGTACAAGAATTTCTATGAAACATCTAGGCCATCTGGTAAATTCATGTCAGATGCAATTCTTACAGGAGAAAATATAAAGCCCTGGTCAAGTAGTCTTTGCTTAGCGATAGCTAGAGCATCAGGCCAGTTAAACGTGTGTTGTAGTACTGTTTCATAGTCTAAACCGAATATTTGGAAGAGAAATTATCTCATGGTAATATTTTTAGTTTAGAATTTCTGTCTGTCAGGCAGGCATGCTCTCGCAGGCGACCGTAAGGTGCAGCACAGGAACTGCATTCACACCGTTGTCTTGATTCAAGCCTCAAGTAGTGTCTGATGAGTCTCCTAGCGTTCCTGGGTTTGTATCCTGATGAAGGACCCCTTTGATGGGGTGATGGTATCGCACAGCCCCTTACCTGAGGCTCTCCTAGTCACACTGCACCCTCTCTCTTTTTATCTTGTTCTGCATCAGAAGAGAGGTCCTTGCACAGCAGGTACCAGTTTGAGCTGAGCTGCCCCATGTTAGTCAGTGGTGACCATCGCTTCCCATGTGCGACTTCTGAACCGCTGGTGAGAACAGCCTGCTGTGTTGAAAGGGAATATCCACTGAAGGGCGTTTATATACCAGTTAGGAAAGGATTTAAATCACCTGCCCGGCTGAAAGTTCAAAACAAGACTGTCTTAGATTGATGTTCATTAACAATAACCACTCAGCTTTTGATCGTGGTTCGGTGCAGACTTGTGGAGCTGGTGCTCAGCACCTTGTGCCGAGCCAGTGGGGCATGTGCAGCACCTGGAGATGAACTCCCCAGGCTCTGTGCTGCTGAGGGCGGCTGCCGGCTGCAGAGACCTTGTGAGTGAGGAGCTGAAACCAAAGGGAGTAACTTTATCCTCCCTGGTTTTCCTCACTCTTCTTCAGTGCTTTTATGCTTATTTTCCTCCTCCCTCAAAAGCAAGCATTCCATTTGCTCCTTGAGAGCATAGCTAATTTTAAGGAACATGTTCCTCTGGACAACTTTCTTGCTTGTTCTACACTCCTTGTTCTTGTCTTGCAGATTTTACTTCTTGCACATGGTTTCCTGCCCCAGTTCGTTCAACGATATCTCTTTTTGCCCCTTTGTGGTTATAGATTATTTACACACCTAATTTAACCCTGTGCTTCTTTCAGTGTTAACCTCTTAAAAGATGCTCATACACCTTGCAAGTTGTGCAGGTTTCATCCAGAGCCGGTCTGTCTAGGCAGAAGGCAGACATGCAGCCTTAGGGATGCAGCAACCTCTGCTTTGGCTGTGCCGTCTCAGGGCAAAAGAAAATTTTAAAAAGATTAGCTTAAAATCCAGCTGTTAAAACAACTTCTTTACATCCTTACAACCTTCATCTAACCTGTTTCTGTCTGTAGCCTGCAAAAAAGGGAGCTCTTCCAGTTGCCTGCATGCTGTCCTGCCACGCGATGGGAGCTGGTGGCATGGATGGCAGCGCCTTGTGGACATTTCCCTGTTTGAGGTGACATTATTTAGGACTTGAGTTTCATCTTAGAAGCTGCTTGGACTAATCCTTTGATTAAGACATCTGTAAAAAGAGCAGAAAAGTGTTGTAGTTCTAAACGAGTTCGGTAGTATACATAGAACTGAGGTGTTGATAACTGTTTTATATTTATTTGGGGTTTTTTTCGCTCGTGGTTTTCCACTATGCCTTTGACTATATGAAGGATTTATTTTTGTTCGACTCTATTGTAACATACTGAGCGTAATATGCCCCGGAGTCTCATTGAAACTTCAAGTGACCTAAATGAGCAGTGTTTTTCACCTCCTGAATCAGGACCAAACTGTACAGTATTTCTGCAGTAGTGGTGGATTTGTTGCCTTACTGGCCCCTATGGCTGTTTAGAGGGACACCAGTGCATTGATTGCTGCTCCTGGGCTAATCTCCTACTTCATGCTGGATTTTAAAGAGGTACTTGGTGACTTGAGAAGCAGATGTACAATCTATACATTTGTCAGTGGGAATGACATAATCGTTTTGGTTCAGACACAGGCGAGTTACTGCTTCTGTTGGGTCGAAGGCTACTAGCAAAAAAAGCTTCCCTAGGAAATAACTAGACAGGAGAAATGACTTGGACTTCTGAGGGTTTGAAGTATAAAATATGTAAATTACAAAAATTTGGCATACTGTCAGGCTTACACTTTTTCCTTTGATATATAGAATTTGTGTCATCTGCTCAGTCCAGCGTCTTATCTGTGATACGTACTTTTACAATGAAATTTGTAAGTGCCTTCCTTTTTTATTTTCTTTTTTAAGGTGAGCATTTTGTGACAGAAATACCAAGTCCAGTTTGGCGTGTTATCCTTTAGACATCTGTCTCCTTAAAACCTGAGTGAAAATACAAGATGCCTATTTGAATAACCTGGTATTGCCAACAGTGATTGAAAGTAATGCATGAGGTGATGGTGCTTCCTTATGGTTCTCTCACCATATATCAGTACGTTTGTGCACGTACGTGGGTAGCTCTTTGAAAAAGAATAATAAGCAGGTCCAAGATGTGATGTCAGATCTTGTTAATCAGTGTACGAGAAATACATTACCCTAATTCTTGGTAAGGAAAATAGTAATCAAAGTCTTGAGTCTCTTTTCATTTGGGGAGACAGATGGCATATCTGCTTAACGGCAAATATCCAAAAGAATTTTTTTTTAAAATCCTATCTTTCAAAACATGGCAATCATAGCCATCTTGGAAAGGAACTATTAAATTTAATAAGCCATATGTTCAGTGAATTTACTTATTTTGTTCTGAGACGTAGACATACGATTCACCTCTGTGTCCTTTTGTGTAAATTAGCTGCTTTATTCTCTGCTACACAATTAAGGTATTTAACAAAGTTCCAAATGTGCAACATATTATTAGCCAAATACAGCAAGTAGTTTTCATGTTGCTAGAGTAAATGCAGTTAGGTGAACAGTCTGCAGTTTACCAGGGTTCCCTCTGTGGAGTTGAGCATGTTTGAAGATCAGATTGACTGGCAGCTTCCTTGGTATACATAAAACAGATCTAAAATTGTTTCAAATAGAAATTCTCTGAGGATTGTATCATCTTCGCTGTTCTGTTGTACTGAAGATGCAGATGTGCCAGACTGTTCTGCAGGATTATAAATGCATTAGTGAAACCCTATTACGCTTTCTAGCAAATATATGCAGTGCAAGAGGTATTCTTAGCCGTCTTGTACCCACTCATTTTAATTATTTCATGTAATTGGCATGTTGTTCTGCTTTTATAGCTTGTTAAAATGAGATGTGAAAATGGCTGTAGGTAATGGCTGCTGGAAAATCTCTACCCATGGTAGACAGGAATAACATTTCAGAAAAAAAACATTGCAGATTTTAAAGCACAGTATTTTCCCAGTGAGAAAGAAAGATTAAAAACATAGATGTAATACACTGGTATGTATGGCAGAAGCAAGTTTTAATGACCTTGGGTATATAAGTAAACATCATATAGAATGACCAGATGTTGAAGCAGCATCCTGTTGGAGGTGCAAGGATGCCGGCATAAACCTGGGCTTCTTTGCACCGCAGTGCTGACCCAGAGGCACGGCGGTGGTGAGAAGAGTCTGGTGGTAACAAAGGGGGTTTCTCCTTTCCTCCTTTAGAGAAAATGATAAGAGAATACCTGAAACGAGGTTTTCAGAGCATCTTCCTGCTCTTCCTTTCTGGAAAACAGAATGTGTCCTTTGATGCAATTTTCCCACCTCTGCTTCTCAGCTGCAAAGTCTTGCTGCATCAGGCTGTCACCCAATGACTCCTTAAAAGCTGGTCCTTGCTGCCTGCCACTAGGCAGGTGTGATCCAAAGTGGGAGGCTGGAGCAGTAATTTCTCTTGGTTTTTCTGTGCAGTCTGATCTATGATGATCCTACTCCATGGAAGTCACTTGTATTGATATGTTCCAGCCCTATTCTTTCCTGGAGAGTTTGGTTTCTTGGTTTGCCAAGGGCTAGGTCATTCAGCAAAAGTTGCGGTTTGGAAAGGACTTTTTCCTCATCCTGCTGTTTGTTTTGGTTTGCTTTTTTCCCCCTGCCAGTACAGCAAAATTGCAAACATGCTGCACAGATGATCTTTTTATTCTTCAAGAGCCTGCTGCCTTTATATCTCCCCTTGCTTTGCTAAAGTGTGGGCTATTGGTGCTTTAGTGAAACCTGCCCAGAAGCTTTTTTCCTGAAGGAATCCAGGAGAAATGGACCCTCTAAGTTAATGTTTTTAACAAAGTTACGTTTCCATGCAATGGTCTCTCTCTCTTTCTCCAGTATCTGTGTCTCAATGACATAACATTTAGCTGAATATTGACCTTAGCTGTTAAGATAAAATGACAGGGTATTTTCCAAAAGAAATTTGTCACAGTCCTCATATTACCGTTCTGTGATTTTTAGTCAACCAACGACTTCCTTCAGTTCTAGGGAATTCTTTCCATAAATTGCTGTGGCAGTGAACTGCTTCAGCTTGCCAGATACGATGAATAAAAATGTTTTGCTTCTAGAAAGAGGTAATTATATGTAACGTACTTTGTAGCGCTTTCCTTTTTCCTTCTCTTTAACTATAAATATTTCCCACTCCCCACTGTCAAAATACAAGTCTATACGTGGTTTGTGCAGAGATAATCAAGACTCAGGATTATAGTAAAAATTGGAAGATAAGAGCATCTAATTTTACTTGACAGCATGTTGTTGTGTTTCAGGAAAAAAAATCCTGTAAAAAAAAGTGCAAGTACCTCAATACATATAGGAAACTCAACAACGGCTAATTTGGATATGATTGTATTTCTTATCAGTAATTTTGAATTTCGTAACAATTGTTGTTGTTTCTCTGTGTGTACAATGCACTTGATAGTCTGTGGTTGTTGTTTGAAAATGAAAAAAAAGGACTTGTGAATCTCCAGAACTACAGAGCTCTATGCGCTCATGCATCTTCCAGAATAGATAGGTCCTACCCCAGGAGACTTTATTTTTATTTATTTTCTTTTTTTTTTTTAATTCCTAGCATCAAATTATGATATTTTGCCAACGGAAGCATGAAAAATCAAATGCCATAACATATTTTAATAATGCATGACATAAACTGTATTTTAGCTTCACAATAAAATCAAAATAGCCTTAGTAATAAATCTTACAGCATAGGATGTTTGCAGTTCTAGTTGCTAGCAGATGTATTGAAATAATTCATTGCATCAGGACTCGTACGTTGCAGTTACTCCAGTGTGTAGGCAACAGCTGCAGTGGCAGAAACAGGAGGAATTTTCACTGGCTTCTTCCTAAACAAAGTAAAGGTGGCTTTCTTCGTGATTCATAGCTTACCTAAATTAGATCTGTTCTGTCATTTATTAACAAAAGCAACTAATAACAATAAGTTCAAAAATGAAACTGAGTTGGTATAAAATGTGAAGCCTAATAAACGAAGCTTACTTGCCTGTTCTAAGTCATGCAAATCCAGGCTCAGTTGTTTGGTAGTGCCTCATTTAATACATTTCATGGCTCATTTATGCTTTGTTTTGTTGTTTGGGTTTTTTTACTGTAGTTATGGGGCTGACTCTGAAGTTTAAAGTGCAGAATACAGTGGAATATAGATCTAAAAGCATAATTCAAAACATGCAGGGCTTAACTCCAAGAAATTTTGACACGGTAAACTGCGGTCAGATGAGTACAGTGCCTCCTCCCCCCAGATCAGTGGACTTCAGCCTGCTGGGATGACCATAATTAATACCTTGTTATTCTGCCACGGCAGTGAAAAGTTGATGTGCGAATAGGTAGGAATCCATGCAAATGCCCCATGTATACCTTGCTACTTTTAAAGAAAAGCTTTCTTTTCTTCCTCCCGGATTACAATGTAGATACTGTCAGATTACTTTCTGTGATTTGAATTGCTATCACAAGAAAACCAGTCTTTTCTGTGGTTCTTATCCATTTAGTTTTTAAGCCATAGTGACATTACAAAAAAATTACAATGCTGCACACAGTGATTTTAAATGGCCTTTTCAGTCTTTAATGGGAAATGAAAGAATATTTTGGTTTCAGTATTTCAAGCAAGAAAGTGGAAGACAGTAGAGGAGGTCTGGTCTAGTCCTAGTGTCCTCTGTCACTCAAGGGCATTTCTGTCTCGCTGCTGGCTCATTGTTTGATCTGCAAAACTCTGGTGGTGCTTGTCAGTTCCGTGGTACCTGAGGCTCTTTTGTACCTGTTTGGATAAATGCTGCTCATTCAGTGCCCCAAAGTAGGATGGGGTAGGGAATCAAAAGAGCACAAGCAATAAAAAAGGCATGGGTTGAGATCAAGTCTGTTTAATAGGTAAAGGAAAAGCTATGTGTGCAAGCAAAGCAAAACAAGAAATCGATTCCCTGCTTCTCCTCAGCAGGCAGGTGTTCAACCATCTCCAGGGGTCCATCATGGCCAAAGGTTGCTTGAGGAGACAAACACCATCACTCCCAATGCTGTCCCAGCTGTCCCTTCTTCTTCTAGCATTTATTGCTGAACACAACAGTATAAGATATCTCTTTGGTCAGCTGGGGTTGGCTGGTTATGTCCCCTCCCAGTTTCTTGCGTGCCCCAGCATGCTCCCTGGAGCAGGGGGATGAGCAGTGGAGGGACCTGATGCCGTGAGTTCTGTTCAGCAACAGCAAAGATCTCCCCATGTTAGCTACACCATTTAGGCCACAGATGCAAAACACAGCAGCTGTTATGAAAAAACATCCATCCCAGCCAAAATCTCCACAATGCTGAGGGGAAAAACAGTTGTCAAATTAACTGCCGGTGACAATTGTTTTCAAATATATTGGATAAACACTGATGTTTCTATTGTATGGAAATAATATGATATAAAATGGTGAAGAGAAGACTTAATAAAGAGAGAAAAAAATCTTTATATGGCCGTGTGGTCTAGGAACTTGTGGTTTCATAGCAAGGAATTAAATTGCAAATTGGAAGAATAATAAAGTTTCAGTTTACAAAAAAAACCAAAAAAACCCCCAGCCTTGCAGAGTGCTGATTTTCTGGCTTCTTGTAGAAAAGGAAGTTTATTTAGATGCTTCAAAAATATATAAGCATGCAAAAAATAAAGTTTTTTCCATTATTAAAACACCTTAGAAATTGCTGGGAAAAGGCTTGGTTTTTATTCTGTATACTAATATCAGTTATTTAGAAAAAAGTATTTGCAGTGTAGCATTTGATTTCTAGACAATAGCATAGCACCTGCGAGATGTGTTGTGAGGAATGATGAACTGTTGCATGCCTGTTCCAGTGTAAAATATTGTTAAGATGAAGTATATCAAACACATTTATCTGCTGCAAATCAGTTTGTCTCAGAAAAGACTCAGTTAAATTTTATGGAGCCTAATTTTGTTACTGATACACCTCCTGAAATTTATCTGATATGCTGCATTTTTCTTCCCCAATAGGTCAAATGAATCATGATTTTCTTTTTTCTTCCTGAATGGACAGTGAAAATAAAGCCACCGTATGCCATTTGTGTAACTGGCATGATTTACTGCATGTCTGAATATAAAATCATAAAACTTCGAGGACATGGTTAATACATAACCATCAAAATAACAGAGTGCAATTCTAAATTTATGAGGCTGAACTTAACACTGAATATCAAATAAGAACCACATTGATTTCTGTAGCACATGGCTTAAAAACACATTAGGTGGCATAACTGCAAGACAGTACATTGATTTAAGCGTAAAATGCATAGCACTCAATACTTCACCACCTAACATTTCCCAGTAATGAACAAAGCTGTTGTATATTGATGAAAGGAAAATTATTTGTTTTGTTAGATTATGGTACTCGAGCAGATGCCTTGCTTTTAGACTAGGTAGGCATAACTATAATTGCGCTTAGTAAGAAGTGACGTTGGACACCTTTGAGAGCATACGGTGATCTCTGCATAACGTGTTCTAAGAAATATAGAGAGAGTCTGGCCTTACTATAAGTCTGAATTCGGGTGCCCTCATTTCAGGGAGAGAGCTTTGGCAGTTTCAGAAGATTCATTGCGTTTTGGAGGCCTCTAATCGCTTTTAAAATGTTAAACATTTGCCTTCCTGAATCATGGCCAGAGAGTAAGTCTATAAATCTCTATCACCCTTGCTCAGTGACTTTTGCCAAAATTAACTCTATTTACATCAGGAAACACACTTTTGCCTTGTTTTAGGCCCCAATACACAGAATGCCTCAGCAAGAGAAGAGATTCATTGACTTCAGCTTGAGCTCCCCGAAAGATTAATTGAATTGCCATTGGCAATTCTTCCAGATTTAATCTCGAGTAGAAAATTCTATGGGAGTGTGTAAAATCAGGGCTGTTGAAAATGGTCTCCTCACAGTACACCATACCCAGAGTGGCATCGTTGTGCTTTTTAACATTTTGATATCACAGATAAGATTTGAAGCAGCTCAGTCAGGAGCTTTGGGTGGATGCGGTCTCGAGCCACTGCCGGTACCACCCACCCAGTGCTGCCCTCCCTGCTGTCATGCGCGAGGGCTCTGGTCCGTGTCTTGTGAGGACAGCACAGCTAAAATACGTTGGTGATGAAGAGTACAGCTACTTTGAACATGCACTTATGTATAAATGTATACGGGATACGCTCGCACGCGTACACACCCATATATGTATTCAGAATATTGTTGAGAGCTGGTAGCACCTTTTGAAGTACAACAGATTTTAGCGTCTCTTTAAAGTGTGCCTAACCCCACCTTTAGGTCTGTGGCATCTCACCAGATGTGCCCTTTGGATTGTGTAGATTTCTTAGCTGAGGTGAACAGATAGCAGTCAGTGATGCATACTCCAAAATCTTGTCGTGGACTACTTTGATCACAGTGATTTAGAGGCAAAAATTGGATGCAGTCTGCATTTCAGTTTTGCCTACCTTTTGGGTTACTTTTTTTATCGTACTAAGTTTAAGTATTAGTCTTCGTGACATGGAAAATGGACTGAGATGTTAGAGAATAATGTTTTTAATCATCATTGACATTTTCAGAGAAGATTAAAATTTAATAAAATTAATTGTCCATGTTTGAATGGCTCACTTTGCAGTTAATCATATACCTTTAGCCTTGACTACAGCTATATATGTCTTTCCTGCAGTGTTTTTTTTACCTTGAAACTTACCTGCAGTAATTATGATAATTGATTAAATAGTTGGTTATGTTTCTTTCTCCAACTTAATGCAATGTAATTGTAAGTTATGCTTAGTATGAAACAAACTGCTTTTTTAATCTTGTTGAAAAAGACCTTTTCTGAACTTCTACAAATGTTTTTTCTTTTCCTTTTAAAGGAAAATCTCCACCTTACTAGCAGAATATAACTTGCTGGGGTTATATTTAATGGCGAGTACAGGATATGTTGCTTTCACTGCTGTGCATCTCAAGTAATATAATTTGAAGTGCTAGGGCCCTTTGCATCCATTTCTGAATCTATTATTAGTTGATTAAATTAACTGGCTGGATCAGTACAGTGAGAAGAGACACAGTAATGATATTACAGAATTAGTATGCTATGATGAATTGTCAAGAAAAGTAACTGTGACAGCCCTGTGGCCATATGCACTTAGCCATGCAATTTATAGTCATTTGAAAAGCCAAGGACTTTTCAGTTTTGGTTAGGAAATTTGTTCTTGCTTTTGACAGAAGTTGAGGGATATGTGCGTATCGAACAAGAGGGGGTTTACAGTGCCAACATGAAAAGAAATCAAAGGCTCTCTTCAACTGCTAGCATTTGGGTGATTTGCAGAGAACAAGCTACAGAAAAGGATGACTTTTATTGTAGCTGTGCCAGTTCTTTTAAATAGATTATGATATGATAGTGCATACTATACGATAGTGCAGCTCCTTTACAGCTGTAGAGAATAGTATTACTTAGGGTAAGATAAAAGTGAATGCAGTCTTGTATCACAATTTCAATAGGCATAGAGCACCACAAATTTTGGTACAGCAGCAGAGCCTTTTTAGGAGGACAGTAAATACAGCTGGTTTTTATTCTTACAACTGATTTGAGGCTTTTTAAAATGCCTTGTTTTGCCTCTATGCAAATATTTATAAGTAAAATACAGATTGCCAAAGACCATCAAAGTTGCTGGTATTTGCACTAGGTAATCAGCATGTGAAAACTGACTCAGGGCCATCATTGTAGCAATTTCCCCTCTTTTCAGCTTGCCCTGCTTAGTTGCTGGACATCGGGAATTTAAATTTAAAATCCTACCATTTTAACATTTACCGTGTTGTAGATTGACTCTCTCTGTGATGTTCGTAATCATTATAGCCAATTCTACAAATATATTTTCAGAGCAGCAGTAGCAAGCAGAGCCTGAATATAAAAGCAAGCCGACTACACCAAAAGACAACAAATTATATAGTTCTTATTCTTCTTGTGAGCCTAACAAATGGTATATCAGTAGTACTATGGAGATGTAACCTTTGCTGGTCATCACATTCAAATTCTTACTGGGCTTTTAAAAGTGAATTCTTACCATTTTTTGTTAATGTTGGTTATGTTAATTAAAACCCTTGTGAAGAAAAGGAAAGGCATTAAATGATTTGCTCTATTTTTAATAGTTATATGGTGAGCTGTGAAAGCAATTCCTAATTTTATATGTGATCACACCATAATTTTTGATCCCTCCTGGCATTGTTACCTTGTGTACAGGAGCTAGAGCTTGTTCTTCAGACATATGTGTTTGCTACCTGCTGTCCAGATAGAAAAACTGCTTTTGTCTTCTTGTCTGCTCCGGAATATTTTCTTTATGCATGTTGTTAGGCAGTAGACTTGTAGTCCTCTGTTCCTCTCTTTTGCTATCATTGTCATCAGAAAGTTTTTCTTAATGTTTAAGTCTTTCTTAACACAGTTGAAGTCCACTCTTGGTTATTTGGATTTTTTCAGGGAAGAGTGGATTGTTTCTTCACAATTTCCTTTCTTTGTTGAACTCTGAAGTTAATTTCAAACCATGTGTTTGAGACATATATATTAATTTTTTAGAGCTATTACATTAAGGAAAATATGTACTACTCTGTAGTCATAAAAATCGTGTCCCTACTGCAGCCTGCAGTAACATGAACAGGCAACAATTTTGTTATTTTACTGGCAGAAGTTTTAATATTAGTGAAGTACTAAATACTGCTGTTCATGCTTGTGTTAATTAAAACAACTACTTAAACAGTCCTTCAGTTTAGGCAAAGAGTGCCCTGACTTAAGTGACAAATATCTCAAATACTCATACAGTTAAATACTAGGAGCATACATAGGTATTTTTGTAGAGAAAGATAAAGTATTTATCTCCTAGCAATATGAGTTCTTAGGGTTATGGGTTTTTTTTTTAGACTGACCCGAACAGAATCTTCCCTGAAGTTGTTACCTAAAAATAATAATGGAGGTTGCTGGTGGTTTTTTTGTGTTTTGCCTTTACCTTTGTCATAGATATACTAAACTGTATGGGCTGATCAGCTTCTATCCCTATAATTATGCATCTGTTCAGCTCTTCAGGTGTCAGTCAGTCCACGTTGCATTGAAATTTTGGCTCAGTCTTGTGGCCTACTCTTACAGCGATGTCAGCTCTGTTTTGCTACCTGCATGCAGCCTTGATCATGAACACTTGGGTCCCTCAGTAATTTCCTCATTTTCTTGAACTGTGTACTGATAACAATTAGCATTAAGTTATTCTTGGACTTGCAATAGTAAACTGTGCTAACCAACCAACCAAACCATGCATAAATTGTACCAGACAATGTTACTTCATCTGAGTTTTTCTTTCTGCCATATTTATAGCCTCATTTTTTAATAAAAGACTTTTTTTCGTGTTATGATAGAAAAAACTTCTGAAAATAGATGATCAAAAGCTGCCCTTATGAAACAAAGCAAACTCCGGTTGACTTTAGTCCATATCAATGAGTGTAGGACTAGATCCAACCTTTAAGCTAAGCAAAGCCAAAGAGATACATGACATGAATATAATGTTGTTTTATATTCCCCTTGCTGGTGGTGGCAGGGAGTTTTTATGAATTGGGTGTTGGATTTGGGAACACTTTACACTGGGGTGAACTGGAGTGATTGAACTTTGGCTCTGATCTCTGCGTCACCCACTCCATAAGAAGATAAGCATTTAAGATCTTGCTTTTGGGTGCGTATACAAAAGTGCTTGGCCCCTTTTTTGTGTGTGTAGTCAGGCTTTTGAATATTTGTGTTTAACGGTAACTTTTCATAAACAGAGATCACCAGCTGGAATAAGCAAAAGATTAATTTGCTTAAAAAGAATATTTTAAAAAAGCTTTGTTAGTAGAAGCTGTTAGGAACATGGATAGTGAAAAATAAGAAGCTGTTCTGTGATATGCATCTTTTCCATGTTGATGGGTATTATGTGCCTTGACCCAGAGAAGAGCTTGTCAGCTCTTCAGTGCCTGGAGCACTATGCTAAATACTTATCAGAAATAACAGCAAGTCTGAATGGTCTGAAAAATATCGCCCAGAATATTCCGTCACCCTATTCTGTATTTGGAATCTAAAGAACACTTAAACCTGAGCAGTGTAAGGATAGTTGCAGTGAAGAGTCCACTCTTGCTGCCCGTGGAAATGAATGCCTTTGATGTCCGTTCACTGCAGAGAAACGCAGTAAGCAGCTAAATACCTTAATGCATTCTGCGACTGAGCGATCTAAAAGCTTCCATGTGCATCGTGGAGCTTGTGCAGTAAGGTTTTCTCTGTCAGCAAAGGAAAATGAATGCCTTTAGCTTTAAAGTTTAAATGCCTTGCTCAGCAGGGAGCCCAGAGAGATTTGTTCAACTGAAATGAGCTTATAATAAGGCTTTCATCCTAAGATAAGTAAGGACAACATTCAGTAGCTCTGTATTCCCTCACTAGAAAATACAAATAGCTTTCTCCGTGTGTTATGATGCTGTTATTGTCTTCTACCTGATATGTTGCAATTCATGCTAACAGACATTTTCCTTCCTAGGCTGCTGTAAGGCCCTGTTGTAACTACCTTGTATTTAGAAATGCAGAAAAATAAAGAGTTGTGATTTGCATATTAATTTATTTATTTGCTTATTTTATCCCCAAAAGATGAGCATTAGGATATCTAAAGAAAGATTGATTATAGCAAGATATTTTAAACCATTTAATCGTGCTCAAACTTTACAAAGACTCAAATTACTTTTAGAGAGATGCACAGGTAGAAGTAAATCTATCAGTGGCTATTAAACATGAAACACCACTCCTGGCTTAGGCAGCCCCTGAGCTGCAGATTGCTTGAGGCTGAGACTGTGCAGAGCTCTGCTTGCTGCTGCTGCAGACAAGAAGCTGTGCTGGATGGACCATTTGTCTCACCTGGGGTGGCTGTTCCTGTATTCTTACTCCTTTATCTGCTGACTTACTAGACCCATCCTAATATTAATTATTTCTTCTGCAATCAAGATGCAGTTTTTGACCCGCAGGTTTTATCAAGGCTTTTTAAAACTGATTTTTTGACTTAGTGTCTCTGGCCACTCTGTGGTTTTGTGTGTGGCGTTTGTTACAGGGTTTGAGTCCCTAATAAGCTGTTAACAAGCTGTCAATTATAGTGCTCATGCAAATTAGTGAAACAGACAGTGAGGGACTGATGTGTAGGGTTTGCTATCTCAGAGGATGCAAACTAAACCCTTCCAATTTTCATCACTGTCCTTGACGACGGCTCTTCTTAATGTCTATAAAGCATTCATCTTGTCTTTTCCTTTATAACATGTTTACAAATTGAATACAGTAGTTAAATATCAATTAGTACAGGTCATATTTTGTGTTAAATACCAGACACCTGAAAACAGAACAATGACATTTGGATACCAAGGACTTAAATGATTCTATCTTTCGTGATGGTTTAAATGTCTTATTTATACTTTGCTGGTTTTCTGTAGTTCACTGCGGTAATCTTATTTTCATTTCCACTTGTCCCCCTTTGTATTTTCTATTCATTTGTTTTCAATGTATCTTATTTTTGCTTGGAAATCATTATTTCTTGGACTCTGCTTTTTAACTCTTCCCCAGGGGTTGCAAGCCGGGTATAAGTCTCTATATGCCAGTCATCAAAACTTCCATGGTTGCCTATTTATTTATTTTCTAAGTAATTCTCAGAAATGAAGTCTTGTAGCTCCTACTTCTTATCTTAGTCATGGTTCCCTCAGGAGCATGCCACGAACCTAATCTTTTCAAATTCTCCATCAAAATATCAACATAAATTTATTTGTGTCCCCCTTGGTATTCATTAACTCTTGGAATACTCACCCAATGTCATTTCATACCCCGTGTTACTAGACTTGGCTACGTAAGTGCAGATTATTTTGACCTTACTAGTTACAGTAAAAATTCAAATACCTCTTTTTGTGCTTACCACTGCACTATTTTTTTCCTTCTGTTTTGAGGAAGTGGAACAAAGTAGCAATTGGTTGACTTTGCTGTTTGACCACTGGAAATGAAATTACTGATGGAGTACAAGTATCTAACATCTGACTGTGATGTTTAGCAAGATTTCTATTTAGTAAAAACACCGGAAAGTTTTTGACTGGAGTCATGTAGAAGAAAACCTACTTTTCTAGTGAATTTTAAAGGTAACATGATCATTAAAAACCTGCTTTATGAGATTCTCTCAAGTATGTACCAATTTTAATTGAGGAGGTGAAAAGTTAAGTAACTGATACGCATGTGAGCAGAATGTAGTCCATTTCTGATTGTTCACATCTCAATTGGAAGTGTACAAATTTTGTACACCTGGAACTTCATGGAGAATTATGTTTTATGGGGGAATGCAAAGTAAAACAAATCAAATTTCGAAATGCACAGTTCTATTTTAGTTTTGTAAGGTTTTCTAAAGCAATCAATGTCTCTTTTGTGAGCTTGTGCTAGGAGCTATCTAGACAATTCTATTTATTTATGTTTGAAAAATAGAGTTGGTGTCCTGGCTTTAAGTCTGTGTTAAGGAACTATAGAACATTTTAAGTTGGAAGGAACAGCTCGAGATCATGTAGAGGTCACTATCTCCTTCATCAAGTGTTTTATTCATCCTGCTTTGTGCTCCTTGCCATGGTACAGAGCGTCTACTGTATTCAGCGTGGTGACTGCAGAGAAAGTTTCTAGACACCTTAGGAAGAGAATCATCCAGTTTCCTTGACTCAAGCCTGTCAACAGTTGTATGGCAACTGAATCAAAAGGAAGTTTTCGTTCACCATGTAATTTTTGGCTCTTGAATTTCAAATATTTAAACCCAATTTTAGGAGTGCATAGGCATCTGTTTAACCAGAGTTAAATACTCTTAACTGGGTGTTCTGCAGAAATTGAGTGGGTTACGTGCCTTCCAACTTGATTCTGCTGCATTAATATGAAGGGCTGTTTTTCTTCTGTGAGCTGAATGGAATCAGGATCAAGTGCTAAGTAAAGTTAAACAGACATTCATATTCATTCAGGAGTGGTACAAAGTATGTATTCAACTTGGTTCCATAATGTTCATGTGATATCTTTTAAGCTTATTACTTAGCTAGAGCTATTAGATGAACTTAGGCTCACAATTACAAGGAGACCCAATCAGGTTTTTGCTTCACAGAGCATGTATGACTGTAGGAAGCTGATTAGGATATTTGTAGAATATTAGTGTGAGGCTGAGGAGTTGTCATTCCCTTTTCTTAAAAGATGGATTTCTTTTAAAAGCTATCTAATTGGATAGATGATTGATTATTTGAAAAATTGTATTTTCAACAAAAAAGCTTTCACCAGTCTGATAAAAAGCTTTTACCAGTCTGATAAAAAGCTCGTCCTTTAAGGATTTTAGGAATATAACATATAAGGACAGATGTATTCCAGTTATGATTTCCCAGCTGGAACTATGTCAGAGTTGTAAGAGAGCACCATACCGTCAGGATGTATTCAAATTTTTTTTTTTTTGTTAAATAGTCAACAACAACAACTGACTTCAGCATCTGTCATTGCTGTATACTTTTAGAATTGTTAATTCTACCAACTTTGGGAATGTTCTATCACATCTGCAGGCAAAGGTTCAGAGGATTTTGGTTTAGTTTTAAAAATCTCTTTAATCCATTAAGACAATGCTTTGGGATTTCCAAAACAAAGTGAAGAATAGGCGGATCTGCTTCAAAGTTAAAAAAAAAAGTTTGTTTTATTGCCACATAGTTAACCACATAAAATTATTAAAAGCCTCACAGACTAAAAAAAAAAAAAAAAACTTAGCTTTTTTTTTATTATTCAAATGTGCATTTTACTACAAAAAGAGGAACCTTAGAGTTATCGATTATATGTTGTACAGCAACTGAAGAGAACCAGATACGGTGTTAGGATTTCTCATGTGTGGGGAAAAAAAGCAGCAAGAATCATGGCTCTCCTCTCCTCCATCGTGGATAAAGCCCGCAGACCCCAGAGAGCTCGTGCAAGAAATCAGTGGCAACTCTTTACTCTTATCTCATGATACTGCAAAACACTTGCTGCAATAGGAATGCATTTAATTTAACTGGCTTAACATCTAGAAAGGCTTTTTTCAGGTATTATTGCCATTGAGGTTTAGGAGGGGGGGGTGGTACCTGCCTGGTTTTCATGCTAAAACCCATTTTCAGATGTAACTATCAAAAATGTACATACTTGAATGTAGAAGTTGAAAAGCTAGATTTGAAAGTTTGACTATTTTTTTTCCCTTGTTAAGCCTTCAGAGCTGATTTAAAATTTCACATGCGGCATTTGTGTAAATCAAAAGTAGCTGCATTCAAATGAATGAAGTTGTGAATGGAGGTTAAAAGGAGTAACAGCAAGCATTAAGAATGTTCTCAAAAAGAACGTTAAAAATTCTCCCTCTAATTTTGTGCGGAAGAGTACTTATTTCTTAACTCATTTACAAAAAAAATATGTTGCCTTGACTACATTGGGATTTTTGCAGGTTTTAGGCTTCGTGGACATGGGCTAAATCACCTGCGCTAAACATGCTTATTAGTATTCCATTTATTTCTCAGTGCTTTTGAAGAAACCATGCAAATGCTTGAGCTTCGTATTTTGTTATGATTTCTCAGTGGAAAATTATATCCACATAAGTAAGCTTGCACTGAAAAGGCATAAATCGTTATTTCTCAGATGACCAATATCAGCAGGAATCTCATATGCTTCACTGCTGGAGCTGATTTCTAAATTCATTGAATAATTATTGGTCCTGCTTTTCATATGTGACAAACATTCTTCTCCCTCTGATTCTGTTAGTCTTACAATGATGTTCACACACAGAGAGATCCCATCGTACAAGGGTTGTTATTTTTAGGACAAAGGAGAAGGAAGAATAAGTAACCGAGGTATGTTTTAAAAGAACAACTTGTATCAGGGACTTGGTACCATGTAGTTAAGGAAAAAAAATCTAATTTGTGTTATTTCAGTATATTTTTAATTTTTTGTGGTTTATCTTGTATAAATGCAAATATTTTATTGCAGTGTGAATACTCATGTAATATCATGAGCTGTTTCTGTCATGAGGAATAGCGTCAACTTTAAATAATCATAGCAAAATATGGTGATACAGGATGAAGTGCCACTACCAAATACAAAATTTGGTGACTCTCCTGAGATTTTATCAACAAATATGTAGATGGTACTGACTGATGGTTCTCTAAAATTGTACTGTAGATCTAACGCCGGTTGTATCAGTGTATTTTGTAGAACAGTGATTGTTTCTTTACTTTCTGGAATAGGAAAGCCATCTGAATTTCTACAGTTGTGCTCTGCCCACATAAGTTGTGCTGTGTGTCAGTGGGATTATTTATACAAAGCAAGCAGATCAAGAAGTAAGGGTCTCTGGAGCTGGTGTTGAGAACGCTAGTCTTAGCAGGGTCTGAGAAATATTAATTCAGTTTAGTTGAAATTAATGTCACCTCATCACTGTTTATCTGATATCAGGCAAAATGGGGAAAAGTGATTGATTCTCTAAAAAAAACCTAACAAGGAAGCTCTTTATAATATATAAATAGGACTTCTACTACATGTCAGTTAAGTCTGTAGTGCCCTTGCCTCTCAGACCAGTACAACAAATTACTGTTTCACTAATCAAAGGGTTAATTAATTTCCTAAATAAAACACTGCAGAAATTGTCTACAGCAGCAAGACATCAATTTGTGAGAAGAGAGAAATCCTTTAATAGCCTGTAACTTAAAGACTTCGCCACCAAAATGAATTTATTGGGTATCGATTGGCTCCCAACTCAGCTTTAGTACAGATTAAATATTGCGGCTTCATTTGAACCCCCCTGCTAGGTTTTTTTGCATGTGTTTCAGTTTTCTTTTTCTTCTCCCCCCCCTCCCCTCCTTCCATTTAGAAACATGAGTGATTTGGTTCAGTCACTTTTAGAAGTTAAGTTTAGGATAAGATAGGTACAGTGAGAAAAGCCAATCTTTTTGTGATAACTTTCCTTACCTGCTTTTGAAATAATTTTCCCTTCTTAGCCCATGGCTTATGCCTTCCACCTAGAGATAGCAATTCTGCTAAGATTTTCTCTTGTAGAGGTTGCTGCACTTAAAATAGCTTCATGTTTTTCCATTAATTTGCCGTCTTGCCATTTGCTGGTATCAAAGCCCAATCTTTTGAAACCAAAGCGAAGTTTAATTTTCCTCATTTGTACATTTCAGGGTTTTTAAATTGACTCCCATCAACTGAAATATTCTGGAGTTGGTTTATCAGCATTTGACGTGTCACCTTCCAGAGTGACAAACCTGAAATGTTTCAGAGAATGCTGGTCCATAGGTTTTATTATCCCTCACTCAGCTGTGCAGCCTGTGTTATTATCATCAGTAGTCTATGTGCAACTAGTAAAAATACATCTTATTCCTCAGATCATATACTGAATTTCCAAATGCAGCTTTCTAGTGACCCTTTAGGGACGAAACGAGAAGGTATACTCATACGTACATACACTATCCATCCAGTCAGACACAGAGCTACCAACTTCAGGCAAGCTCTATCGCTGAAGTTGAAACTGATTTGGCTATTGTGCTTCCAGAAGCAATAGAGCTCACAATGGTGAAAGGTGGGAATGAGTCTCTACACGGCATAGCCAAGCAACTCAGTTGTTCAGCCAGAAACTGGAGGCCTTATCTTAAGTAATGTTAAGTAATGAGAGTTACTGCATCTTGGTATTGATGGGTATTGATCTTAAGAAGAAGTATGATAAACTAGATTGAGCTGAAATTCTACCAGGCTTGGGAGGATGGATAATGGTCCTGGGTACATAAAGTGTCTTTGCAAGTTCAAGCTTTCTTTCTGCGAATGCATCCTCATTTGAAACAGTGTGATGGCTACATTATACTTAATTAAAACCCTGTAAGTTTAAGGTGGAACTGAGCTTCTTTTTCTGTTTTATTTTAGGGTTTGTGTTTTTTTAAATAATCTGTAGAAAGAATGGATGTGTTTAATAAGAAAAACTGTAAATGTTAAATCTTCAATTGAATCATACTTTAGAGTATTTGCACATGACGGTCTGTTAGGTTAATAACAACTCAAAATGAACATTGTTTGTTCCTTGAGAATTGAGAATTCAGCGTAGTATGAATATGTTTTTTTCTTCAGCTATTTGGACTCCAAGGTAGAGTTTTACTATACAGGGTGATTAAGACTCCTGGTACAGGTAAAATAACTCATCAACTTCCTTGCTGTTCTTTTTAGAAGAACAAAATAAGAGCAATGTGACTTAAAATTTGTTCTTTTTGCCCACAAATGATTGAACCTAACACCCTGCTGCAGTGTTACAGTCACCTCAACAGCTGACTGTGCATGGATAGATGGGTTAGTGTTACCAACATCAGCTCACTGAACCAGGTAAGAAGCTATATGAGGCAGCTAACAAAGTTGAGAGCTAAATAGTCATGATTGAAAGGTTCACATTTAATGCTGTGCTGTGATGAACAGCAGCACTTTACTCCTCTAAGTGCTGTCATTCTGGGTGACTGTATTCAACAAAATATTTTTGCATCTGCATAATATGAGAAAGGTTAGCCTTTCTGGTTGTGATCACAAAGAATTTTTTAAACTTATGCTTTTTAGTACAATTATGCAGGAATTTTTACAAATCTTCAGATGTACTGTAAGCTGGAGCTGCTTCTGCCCACAGCACGTTGTTGACCCCATGCTGTAAGAAACCTGTACCTGTTCAGTTTTTATGAGATGTCATTAAAATACTAGCATTACAAATAATATTCGCTTATACAATTTTATATATATATATGGTTTTTTTTTTCTTTTTGCGTATGTTTATTTGAGCCTGTGCTTCCATTATATATTTAATACATTGCACCTAAATAATGCGTTGGAAAGAGCTCTGAAACAGAAGATTAGAACAACTTCCAGCACCCTACAAGGTTTCCTGAAGGGAACCAGCCTTCCCAGGCAAGATCTGCTGCTACTTTTTCCTTTGGACTCACGATAGTTGCTAAAATAAGTTGTGCGATTTTTGTTCAGTTTGTTTGTATGAAATGATGAATATTTACACTTTTCTTTATTTCGTGCAGGCAAATAAACATATGTAATGGCATTTCTTGCCTCCTTTACATACAGCCGTATTGCAGACACTCAGTGTTCCTGGGATGTTCAGGTTTGTGATACTTTTGGAAATAAATTTGGCAGCATTTCTTCGTTCATCTTTTCAGTAACAGCTGCAGCTTCTTTGCCTGTTGTATTTTCCTTCTGTGATGGGTTGCAGTCAAGTGTAGTTATGGGAGATGGCTGCTTCCTCTGGTGAGTGTCTAAACCCAGCAAGTTTGGCTGAGTTTTTGATCTTCTTTCTTCTTTCCTTATTCTCTCCTCTCTTGTGTTTTTGGCAGTGTGCTCTGGAAGCAATAACTATAGCAAATTTGCTGTAGGGGAAAAGACAGAAGCTGCCATTGCTGAGTATTTTATAGGTAACACTGACGTAAGCATTTCACATGATACATCTGTCCTGCCGTTTTATAAATATCCATGGGTTTGAATGGGTATTTTTCATACTTTCAATTTTCCTTGGGTAGGACTAGATGGCCTGTGGTGGACAGAAAACATTGGACCCGTCAGATTAGCAGCCTGATCCAGTGGAATGAATCTCTGCCCGTGGCAGGAGGGTTTGAACCAGATGATCTTTAAGGTCCCTTCCAACCCAAACCATTCTATGATTCCATGATTAGTGTGTTTGGCAGGCTCAGGGTTCCTCGTTCCGTGGAAAAGGAGGGAGTGAGGAGTGAGGGTGAAAGACTGCAGGTGTAGCCTTACCCCAGGATGCTGGTGGAGACAGGGGTTTGTCCACAACAGAAAGCTATGCTGAATGTCACCTCAGGCTGGGTGATGCGAAAGCAGTGACCTTCAGAAGGGTGCACAGGTTTGATGGCTGGGTGGTGGCGTCTGATATCTAGGGCAATATCAAGGTGGAAGGCAGGCATCGCTGCAGATGAAGACTTGCAGTCCATGCTAGAAAGGATACTTGCCTCAGAATTTAATATCTGATGCTTTTAGCTCTGGAGATGTGTAAATCAGCCATGTGTGTAAACTAGGCTGATAACCTTCACAAAACCCTAAGCCATTAGTTAATTCAAACAAATGTAAATGTTTGACCAGTCATAAATACCACAAAGGGTGAATGAGTGAAAAGAAAGGCAGGGAGATTAGAAGCTTTGTGTGTATATAGAAATCACCAAGTTTAGAATCTTAATGGTATTTAAATGATTCATTTACATCCAGATGGAAAGGTCCTTCTTTTTTATGCATGTTCATAAAGTTAATGCAACACACCAGTTTATACCTTCAGGCATGGCTCTGACAGGCAGCACCAGACTCGTGGTGGTTTTCATTGCTAGAGATCTGTTTGTTTTGGTTTTACGTTCTTTCACTTAAAATAGAAATAATATTTACAGAAGTCTTTATCAGTGACTAATGTGTCTTAATGCTACAGTTTTAATCCACAAATCAAGAAATCCAGTTGCATTCTTTTTGTTGCTTATATAATAAGCCAAATATATCTATATTTACGTATGCTGTACCAGAAGTCATGAAATCAAGCTCACCTTCTGATTCAGATGTAATGCTTTACATCAAGGTAAAATTTTCACAGGACTTAAGTGAGATTTTTACATACTATCAGATAAAGACAAGAAGTTCAGACTCCCACTAAAACTGATCTGTTTCCAAAATGAAGATTGCCAAGTTATGTAGGTGCTTCTAAGTATTTCACCCTGCTCCTTCTTGTATCTTGATTGTTCATGTGCAATAACTTGCCTGAATAAATAAAACTATGTGAATTCTCTGTTTCAGAGGGCTGTCTCTTGTTCAGTACCGTTATTCCAGAGCAGCTTCCCTCTTTCCTGCATAGCATAAACAGAGAATATCTCCCCAAAACCATGGCTGCAAGCAGGGTTTTGGAATAGCTAGTCTTCTCTCATTGCCATTTTAAAGTGGGCAGGTATTGCAGTGACTGGGACAAGGCTGCACAGTTTCAATAACAGTGAAGATGACCTCTGGAAATTCAAAGCACCAGTGTCCTTTTACCTGCATTACCATTGAAGCTCTTGGTAATGTAGCTTATGTGATTAAATAATAGGTTGTAGAAAGTGTTTTTTTTTCTAGTGTTCAGCTTAGTGTTAGAAATTTGTCCTAAATGTCCTCTAACATCTGTCATTTTTATCTTAGTAATTCAATTAATTAAATAAACTGTACTTATTTTTTTTATATATTAACATTCCCCCACAACTAGATTTTAATAAGTGCTGAATGTTTTCTGACTTCACGAAACTAGCAGCCTAATGATAAGGAAATGTCTTGAAAAAACCTCAAATTTAGGAGCCCTTACATATTTTACAAGCTATTTTCACTGTAATCCATAAGCTCCATTCTGCTTTTGATTTACTTTCTCTAACTACATTGATTTCTGTAGCCTAATATATATTTAATTAGTAGGGATGTGATTGCAACTAATATTATAGAGCTTTTAGAGGACAATAAATTCCAGAGTGCATTTTATAGATTTTTATTATTCTTTCTACTTCAAGTATTTTAACCACTGAGGAAGGTATAATTTATCTTATTGTTAGACTATTATGCTTTTTTTTTTTTTTTAAATTATAAGTCAGGTTGCCTTGAGACTGAGCAGCATGTTCACATCTTTCAGAGTGCATTCCAACATAGTTGTCTATTTGTAAACTGTTATCTAATTTATCAACTAATTTGTAGCTTAGTTGAATTAGAAAAGTTTGGGATGTACGACTTACGTGGCCCTTCTTGATGGGGAAGTAGAGGAAAAGCTGCAGAGATACTCAAAAATAATTTGTCCTTTTGGTTGATTTTTGGGACATCACCTACAAGGAGGAGTTTGCTCCCGAGTCTGGAGAACAGGAACTGAAGAACGGAGGGAAGGAACTAGATGATCCAGGACAACTGTAACCTGTGTGGATACCTGTGAGGGCAGTAGGGACCATTACTGCTTTAGAGAAGGGACTCCACAAGCAGGCATGGAATGAGACCATTCCAGCAGAGACTGCGTTATTTCTTCAGGGATAGTTGTCGGAAAGTGATTAAACCATTGTCTCTCCACTCATCATCTCCAGTGACAAAACACTCGACAATGACACAGAGGGCTGGCATAGATACCTTTCCTGTGCCTCTCTGACCTATCTTGCTGTCTCCAGCTGTCAAGTGGAAGGGTGTAGAGAAGATGAGGCTAGCCTGTTCTTCAGTATGCGCAGCTATGGGGCAAGGTACAACAGACACAGGTTGAAACATCAGACATTTCAAATGATACAGGACAAATTTTGTTCAGCGTGGTTGGGTGCTGGAATAAGGGTCTGGAGATGGTATAGAATCTCCACCCTGCAATGAGAATGTAGCTGAAGACAGTCCTGACTAGCCAGACCTTATTTGATCTGCTTTGAGTGTGGGAGTTAGAATAGACAACTTCCAGAGGTCCCATACAATGTAAACTATTTTATAAATCTAGGGCAGCTTTTGTACTAACTTACCTGTTTTGCTTTGTTTCAAATCGAGGTTTCGGTTACCTTAGTTCTCGCTTGTAGTGCTAGTCTCTAGTTTGACTAGTCATGCTATGGTGGATTTAACAGATACCGTGAATATATTAGGGTGTAATTACAATTTTCTAGAATTGTACTGAAATCTGCATTTTGTATTGCAGATGTCTTAGCAGTAAGATAATGTATGCCTTAGATTGTAGGTTCCCATTGTGTGTGAATTTTTATAGCTGTGTTGATAAATAGTGCTGACATAGACTGAGTCTTTCCTCTTTAATCCTGAAGAAAGTATAACCAAAAGAAGGTTAAACGCCTGTATCTGATAGCAAGAGAGAGTTCCCAGTTGGAGGAGTGAGAACGAGCTTTGAAAGGAGGAGGTTTGTGATTTAGCATGACTAATGCTAGTTTGGATTCATGGGAAGAGGTGGGAAAGTCTACAGTAAGCGGAGTGGCTGCACATGGTAAATGTACTAGATTAGTTATTGCCAAATGTGGTAGAGAAAATGAGGAAAACGGCAAAAGTGGCTTTGAAATTTCTTTTTCAGTCTCTGCTTATCAACATGAAACATCTGCTCAGCTGCACTGGCTCCCACTGACAGTCGACATTTCTGATACGGTAAAGTTCCTACTTGCATGCAACACAACACCACTGCTCTTCCCTGAGCTACATTGTAATAATTTATTATTGTATACATGCGATGTAGGGGATGTTGCAGGTTAAAATGTAAGTGGTTGCAGTGCACTTGGATGAGCATCACATATGGAAATTACCATTGGCACAATTAATTTTTTGTTTGTTATAGTCTTAATGTTGCTAAGCTACAGAAGGAAATGGATCATGCCGAGGAAATGTACAAGTTGCTGGCTGTTTGCACAGAATCTTTTTAAATGTTACACTAATCGTGTGCTATAGCTTAGCTTTTATTTAGTGTAAATAAAATGGGTACCTTTTTTAAAGCCTCCATCTTAGTTTTAAAATATCACTGCCTTGACTTGTTATGAGAATGCTTGTACTTATAAATAGCAAAAAACAACGATGCTTACATCAGTTTCTTCGTCAAAGAAGCTTCTCGGTCAGACATGTACAGGCATGAATATGAGCAGCTCCTGTACAGTGTGAAAGAACAATACATTTTTATTTAGGAATTGCAGTTACTTCCATTTATATCTATGTAAAGTAGCTTCACAGACAACATCAGCCTAGGTTCATACCCACAAATAAATACAAGCTGAAATGCCTCATGTTGCTAATATTGCTTCCAAAGTTGAAGCGCTTAACTTATTCCCCCATGAATTCCCAGGATAGTCATGGATTACTAGAGCTTGAAATATAAAAGTTAAGTGCTTATAGTCTCGTAGGCTGATGAAATGGCTAACGCAGTTCAAGGGAAGAAAGGTGAAATCTTGACCTAAGGGTGGAGTAGAAGCAATCAATGAGTTCTTCTTTCCCTAGATGTCTTCCCCCCATCCCTGGAATATCTCATGATATTTTGTAAAACTAAAAAGTGGGGCTTCATTTGCTTTGGATTTTTCCTCTTGTGTTCACCCCAGATTCAGTGTATTTTCATGATAACACAAGCTTTTGTTTGATGTTAAAGTGTACGAATGTTATAGGGAAGGAATAAGTGTGGACCTTGGACGATATGCTTTTACTTGATCCTCTTGTTTGGACCTGTGTGGGAAAACATGACAAAATCCTACTATAGATAGCAGATCTTGTCAGATGATAGCAAAATAAGTTTAAATACCTAATGTTTAAAAGTAGTAGCAAATACATCAATTGCGTGAAACATTTTGACTGTTTGTACTTCGGAAAAAAAGCAAGAGTTGAGCTGGAAAGTACAGTGCTTGCTCAGAAATATCTCTCGCTGTTCTCAGGTCAGAATTTATGGATTGCTTGCACTGTAGAGATCTGTATCTTTGTATTGCTGTGTTTCTTCAGTGTATTCACTTGGTAGTGCCTTACTTTGGAGGATGAGGAATATTTTGAACAGCAACAGCCTTTCCACCTGTATTTCATAAATGAAAGTTTAATACTATAACAGTTTTAAGCTGATGAGTAAAGCCTAATGAAATAGGTCTGAAAGTATCAGACTTTAATATTATGTGTAGTGTGAAATATATGGGTTTAATTCCACAGCAAATTAGGAGAGTTAGATGGTATCTTTTTCAGACATAATTAAAATTATTCTTAATATTAAAATAATATATTAATTATTTGCAGGCAAGGTATTTCATTCTAAAATGGATGCATCCTGTTTAGTGATGGAAAACTACTACTCAGCAAATAAGGATTTGCAGTAAACGGAGAATTTATCATATGGCAAAGTATTAGGTAATCAATTATTTAAACTGTTGTTATATTTTAAGTCTATGAATATAATATCTTCACAGATGATTTATTTTATGGATGCTTAGACATGCCATTCAGTATCACATGGGAGTTGGACTCAGAAATCAATTTGTGGCTCTTTAATATTAGATAGCTTTAATTTCCTAGAAGGAATAAGAACCCATATGTGCTAACGAATACATAGGTGAAGAGTTCTTGACCCTAAGGATGCAAAAAATCAGCACATGGTTAGCACATGAGACAACTCACTCAGAGCCAGTAATGAACCCACTACACACACCGCATGGTTTCAATTACAGCTTTATGTGACTAGACGGCATGGTGCCAGAAACAAAAGATTGAAACAATTTAAATGATTCTCTTCTTCATGGTTCAGATACTTGAGCCTCTGGTTTCTGTTCCCTTATTAATGTCCGCTTTTATCTGTGCAGAAGTCAGACTAGGAAAAGAGGCATTCACTGCTTGAATATGTAGAGTGTCATCTTGTTAAAGGACGCTCTAGTATGATCTGGTAATATATCACTTAGTTAATTATTTGCTGTGCAATAGTTGCCTTCAAGGTTTATGTGCTCAAGGTCAAGAACTATTTCTTGAAATTGTCTAATTTGTCCCAGTCAAAATTAGAGAAGATCTTCTAATAGACAGTTAGGAAAATAAAGGTCATAGTCCCCTCTTCATATAATTACTTAGCAGTTAAATCATTTACACCTCCAGCGGTGTCATCTCTTCATCACCTCCACAACTGGAGGGAGGCAAATGCTTGTGTCACTTTGTAGGCTACTCTAGTCACTGTTCCTCTTGTTGAAGATGTCTCACGCTTTGGTGCTCCTCTGAGAAATAAAAATTGTTGTTTTGGTGTATGGAGATCCACTGCCCAACCACTTGTCTGTCACAGGGCTCCTTGCTGCTCACTTCTCAGACTGTGAGCTGACACACTGGGTTTAACTTGGCCTTAGGTCATGTCAGCAGGCAGTGAGAGCAACTTACTATAGTGCTCCTTTTGAGCTCCTGCAGATTATTTTGACGGTGACTTACAAGAAAGCCTTGAATTGTAACATCTTTACAGGCTCTTTGTCCTAAACAACTAGCTTTTTCAAGCTTGTGCTTCACCTTCTTCTGTTGGTGTGAAGGGATACTGAGGTTGCATAGCAACTGTTTATTTGGCATTGCCATCCACTATATGAAAGAGACTGTGTGCAGAGCCATCTGTCCTAGGATGCCCAACAAAGAGGGACATCATGGCATTCAGGGTATGCAGACCCATCTTACGAACCTCTTCTATAGGGATTCATCTCTATTCCCAAGCCGATGGCTGAGGAATGGAAAGAGAATGAATCACTTTGTCAAGGACTATTAAATGTTTTCTGAAGCCCTTGAGCACACTTTTAAAGGAAGCAATTTTTTTCTAATATCCACTTTTTAAGGAAGCAATTCTTTCTAATATCCTCAGATTTTTTTTTTTTTTTTTTAGTACAGGCTGTTTAGGCATAATAGATTTTTCATTTGTGAAGCTTGTTAAAGCAGAGGAATAATATAGTCAGATTTCCAATTGCAACTCAACTGAATTATTGTTGTAATGATTAAGCAAAGTAAGAATTGTAGGGTACTGAGTACTTTTCTTAGAATTAGACCATCTAGTGTAATTGAAGGTATGCAGATGTGAGCAGAAGGTATGCCGTGACGTGTAGGTTGCTAGATTTTGCTTTACATAAAGCTTCTTTTCTTTCTACGGTTGGAACAAATGAATAAAAAAATATATTGAAAAGGTAATTCCCTACTTGTCTACCTGTATTAGCATTTTACAACATTTTGCTTTATAAAATGAGCTATATTGATGCTTATTAAATCCAGTGATATGTATTTGCTTTTAAATAGCTATATTGAATTGTATTTCATCAAACTCATTTTGGCAGTCACTTAGCGTTGCTTCAGTTTAATTGCCACCACTATAAACGACTGCGTCTTAAGGATTTTATAGGATTCAGTTGTGGGTTTGCCATATTTCAAAAGCCATTCTCAACATATACATACTTTTGCCAATATTGCACTTATTTCCTTTTCTTCTCCTGGACTCTTTGTCTGCTATAGGTAACCTGGCAGAATAATTCTGGATTTTTGAGCTAGCGGTTCTTCTCTTCCTCCCAGAGTGTCTTTATACTTTAAAATACTTCCTCCCTCCCCACCCCGAACATGAGTAAAACTTCATAAATGTTTGCATAAATGTGGATTTGGGAACGCACTCTCTTGCAAATGTTAATGCTACTAAAACCAACCTCGTCTTTTCAATATATTTTTCAGTTTAATTTTATTCACCTTGCAACGGTATGCCTTCTCCTTAATACTGCCTCTCTTTTATCTTATTTTTTTTTTTGTGAGACCAGATGACAACCTGACATTTACATTTCTTCAGCCTTGATTTCATCTGTTCTTCAATTCTCACAATTTTTTTTAATTGCTTAGATTTAAATCATAACAGTCAGACTCTTGAGCTTATTCAACCTTTTGTTTTTAAACTGGCGTCTATTGCTTTTAAGTACAAGTACTGTAAATTCAGTTTTATATCTTGATGTGTGGGATCAAGTTGAGAACTCAGTTTCATCTTTGCTAATTTAAACTAGATCCAACTGCTTTTTCTTCCTTTGCTATGTTAAACAGAAACTGGGCATTTTATCTATGTGTTTCCTTTATTTCCATAAGGTAGTTTTGACTTCTGAAAAAGGTTGAGTGTGAAAATATATAAGGAGAACTGACTGGCAGGTCCTTGTGGAATATGAAGTGCTCTTGGACTTAAGGCTTAAACCTTCGTATCAAACTTATGTCTGTACTTTGTACAGCAACCTTACTTTCACAGTATTTATCATAGTTGAGCAAAAAAGTTCTACATGAAATACGTAATTCTCAGCTTATCTATAACTTTGGAAGAAAACATGACACTTTAAAAAACTTTATAAAGTAAGTCACCAGTTTAATTTCTGCTAGAAATATCAAATTAAGATAAAATGGTTCATCTGTACTTCCTAAAACAAAAGAGAAGAAAATAACAGAGAAACAAGTCTTCTCTGTGTTAAAGAGGATACTTAATCACACATCAGCAGAGAATTAAAAAATGTAGCGATACATGTAAGTATTCTTTTTTTCTTCACTGAACAAATTAATTGCTGGCAATGGAAAAAAACTACAAAGTGCTATTTAAAAATAAAAAACACGTATCTGAAACAGGAGCGAACATAGCTAAAACGAAGCTCAAAAAATCAACTAGAAACTGACAGCTGGGTTTGGGTCTCATCAGTTTGAAAAACATATCAAACAACTTTCTTGCAACAGCAAATTTGAATCAGTAATTCTGCACACATGAGTTTCTGAGCCAGGCTCATCGCAAAAGCGTATGTATAAATGTCAAATGGACACTTTGTACAGTTTAATTCATTTCATAGCTGAAATCTAGTTAAACGTGGAGGGCTTAAACCACCTAATAATGTTTCTCGTAATGTTCCTCATAATATTGTTATTATGATTTTTTAAAATATATAGGAATAGTATTTTAGCATTCACTAGGAAATAGCGTTTGTCTGTCACAGGATATGCTGACAAGCGTAGGAAGGGGACAAAGGAAAGAAATTATTACCAAGTGGGTGAGAAGGATGCAGGGTAATTACCCTCTCTTCCCCTTATAGTGACCTACAGGAGAGCAGCCTTTTGCAGAAATATAAGGGATGTAAGCTTATCTTGCAACAAGAGGTCTCTGAGAAATTGCAACATTTGTGCTATGTTAGTCATACACGTCTCTCTTTTTGGGGGGTGGGACGCCTTAAATGTGATATTCGAGGAATAATCATGAGAAGTCATTCTATACTGTAGATATGTTAAATCTGGTCCACTTTTCTGAGACTGTCAAAATACCCAGGCCAAAAATGTTTTCACAAAATACAGGAGCATGGACAGGGCTGAAAGGTCCTCCAGGGGAGTAAAAAAAGAAAAAAAAAAACCCTTCAAAACTTCTAGTGAACATTTTGCTGGTAGGTACTGAATACCTCTCACCTCCCAAAAGGGAACACTAATGGGAGAGGAGGTATAGCTGGGGCCCGTCTGGCCTCAGAAGCACTGAGTGTGTAATAACCCAAGGGAAAACCATTTCGTGGAGATGAAAGTTAGAGCTGAGTATTGAAAAACTGGGGAACTTGTCCTTGTTTCTGTGTCTTACACACACTTACACTTGGGGGCAAGTTCTCTGTCACATTTGTCTGCTGGTTTTAGTCAAATATAGAGAATGTCCTTCAATAATAAGATGACTTGTAATGTTTAAGATGTATATAAAAAGAACTTGGGCTGCAAATTTTCCCCAAAACAGAAGGAACAGAGAAATTGTGTTAACTTTCTCTTCCTTCCCCCTGCCCCCCGAACCCCTTGCTTTCTGTGGCTTAAGTGCTTCTCTCTACATGCTACTGATATTTTTAGCTGCATAGTAAGGGGATTTTTACTCACTGCCATACTGTGCGTGGTTCATCACATTGTAATACTTCAGATGTAGCCACACGACTAAAAGTTTGTGCCAAGGTAGCCTGTCTGAGGTGGTAATTTAATTGTCCTGAACCACATTAAGGCTCGAAGACAGTAGTTTATTAAAAAAGTATGGCAAAATGGAGCTTTATGTGTTTTTCACAGGGTGGATGACTAATGGGGATTCACTTGACTATTTTAATCTGTTTCCCTTCAGTGAGCAGCACTCATCAGCCTTCCACGGTGGATTTTTGTGGTCTTCTGCACATATTGTTTATAGCAAATCAAAGTTTTATTGTATGGTTTAATTTCAAGTATTTTTTTGAAGGCAGCAAGTGGATGGTTTTGACTTACACAAGTCTGGGCTGATAGCAATTGATGAAAAAAAAAAGATTAGATTACTGCTTAATAATGATGTCTTCAAAAGCCCTGGAGTAACTGAGGAGGACAAGTCCCACAGAAAATCAATGAAAATTAGGCTCTGAAGACAGCTAGGCGAGTAGAAAACCTTGCTCTAATGACCTAAATAGTCATTCTCTCTCATCCTCTTCCAGTTGTAACATATAAGAGGGAATGGGCCTATGTAAAAATATCCAGCATCTCTCAACCTTTTTAGGCTGTTAAAGATCTAGCAGTCTGATTTTTATCTGATTACTATCTCTTGTTCTTACCTAACTTAAGCAACAATGGGCTAAAGCCCATTTTTAATGTTGTAACTGCATGGGGAACAACAAAACAACACTGCACCCTCAAGGAAAAAGCCCAAACAAGCCTACAAACCCCAAAACAAAACAAAAGCTAACCCTTTAAAGGAAGCAGTGGCTATTCAGATAGCAAAGAAAAGTTATGTATTTTAAACCATAAACATTATTAGCTAGTTGTGTTCTTTAAGGTCTTGGTTTTGTCATTCCTAAAAGGTTGCTATTTATTACCAATGCTCATTTCATCCATGCATTTGATGTTTGTTCACATCATACAATTTTCTCTTACAACTTGCCGGATATCACAGACTTGCAATTTCTAGGTGGTGGCTTTCAGTTCAATCTCCTTAATTATTTATGTGGTTATTAGATTTCTATGCTGTGAACCCTTTGGGGAATGTGTAGTTCTCCTTTCTGGCATTTTACATATCAAGAATACATGTTTACTGCTACTGGTCTGGTGGCTCTGCATTCAAATAACAAGAGGAAGCAGCTAGATTTCAGTCCTGGCAATGTTTTTGAATGATCAATCACACATGCAGTGCTGGACAGCAGGACAGGAGTTGTGTTACCTTGATATTTATCCGTCTCATGAGGTGTTCCTTGAACCATATTCCCATGTTACGGAATTTGAACAAATAATGGTTTAGAGGCTTATTTTCTGCTTCATTATCAGGAGTTTAGCACAGGAAGGATTCCTTGTCTTCCATGTTCTGCAAATTTCTGCCTTTTTCTTTTCTAATAAAGATCATATATTTTTGTAGCTCGTTGAGTTCTATCAAAATTAGTGGCTATTTGAGAGTACAAGAACCAATGAGTTACCTGACATATGACTGTGAAAAATCTGACATATGAAGGAGAAAATTAGCATCAGCGCTGTGGGAGCAAGAGCCATTCCATTTAAAGACAGGTAATCCTTTTTGTTAGCAGGCCTTGTAGCAATTAATGTGACTCAGTGACAGACTGACATATCATTCAGCTGAAGTTTTACCTTTCATTAAACACCAGGCAAAAGACAAAGGACAGACTGGAGAAATCTCACAGATCTAATCACTGTTTATGTAACTGAGATGCTATCTATAACCAAGGTAGATGTGCACACAGCAGATCCATTTAGTGCATTTCTGGAGCACATGGCATTAGAAGAAAGACTGTGAGAACTAGATTTGTTCTCTTTTAGAAGACCTTATTTCATAACTGCCCAGTGGAAGAGTGAGAGGGACAAAGCTCTTCTTTTAGGCATACAGCCACAGAACAAGAGACAATAGGTACAAACTATAACATGGGAAATCCCAATTCCATACAAGGAAGAAGTTTTTCTCATGAGGGTGATCAGTTTGTGGAACAGCTTTCCCAGAGAGGTACCTTATTATCCATCCTTGGAGAGACCCAGAGTTAGACTGCATGGTCCTGAGCATCCTGCTGTATTTGGACCTTCTTTGAGCAGCAGGTTGGACTAGACGACATCTGGAGTTCTTTTCCAATCTACATATTCACAGAATCATTAGTATCCGTGTATTTGAAGAATATTTAAATCTAGATTTACTTATACAAGGCAGCTTAATCTTTTGCTGCTTTGGATTAGTTTATTAAGCCTACATTTGAAGTAAAGCTATGTGATTGCCTTCCATTACAATGACAGAAGATAATTTAATGGGCAGATAGTTTGTTGGTTTCTCAATAGGGTTGGAAACAAGGAGATGAGGCACTTACTGATTAGCGAGCTCTACTGGAGTACTGAAGTCTGAGTAAATAAGAAATGCCTGGATGTTGCATGGTAGTAGTCTCCATTGTGTGGAGATCCATTGTGATACTTTTCTTCCTTTAGTATCGCTTTAATGCTATAATCATGAGCATTTATATAATGGAGAGGGCATCAGAAATATGAGAAGGGATTTATCCAGGGCTGTGTACAACTTGTCATTGAGTTGAGAAACAAAGCTCCAAGTCTGGAATTCTAGCTTTACTGCTGCTCAGACTATCTTCTCTGTCCTTGGGTCAGAGCAGCTCTGTGATAGAATCAACAACTGTATTTTCTGATAGTGTTTTATGTATTTTTGTGCTGAACATTTTGAAATGATACTTCAAACAATAGAGGAAAATGTGCACAGCTACACAGATCAAACTAAATGAGTTGATGCATAAAAGTAAATCTTATCTTAGCTGCAGCTTGCTTGTCAAAGATGGGTGTTTGAAATAGAATATTCAGTGTCTGTTCAGGCGTCTTTTGTCTAGCTCAGTGTGTTGACCTGCTATCCCTTTTGTTGTGAATTCAAATTGAACTGGGATATAAATTATAGCGGAGATTGCAATGAATTTCATGATCTCAACAGTTGAAATCATGCTGTGTCATTACCAAGAGATGAAAGCATCAAAATTCGTTTTTTTAATCTGTGAATAAAGTCATCTTGCTACCTGAGTATTAGCTATGGTAAACTTACTGTTATTGCATTGTTGTCCCACCATAAAGTTTTATATGCAGTTGTAGTAAAGATACACACAGTTACAAAAAAAAAAATGAGCACAATATTGAAGAGAATTTTAAGGCTTTTACTTTTTTTTAGCAGAAATGCTTGAGACTTTTCTGTCTACATTAAAAGTTATCTTCGTTGTTTAAGTTTGTGGGGATGTGTTTGTTTTGGGGGCAACTGCAGTTTATCCTTTTTTAAAAAAGGTGATTCTGGACAAATTCCGTTTGTGGAGTTTATGGCCAATAGCTGTATTCAGACTAAGGCTAGATATCTTTCCTCCATTCATATTTCTTTCACTGGTGTTAGCAATAGATTAATTTGTTTCAAAATAAATTCTCCTAAAAAGTCTGTAATTCTACTTTTGCTGGAAATAAGAAAAAGGTAAATTTAGTAAGAGAATCAGTATGGATGCTGTGTGAGTATGCGCAGGTCCTATTAACTGTAACACGATCCTCTTTAATGGCATGACTCATGATTCCTATACGTAATAGTGATCATGTACTTTTTTTGAGGTTTTATGTAGAGAGAATATGTGCTGTGAACATAATAAGAGGATGAGCCTTATTTTGACAGTTCATAAGTCCTTTTAAGAATAGCTGGTATGTGGGTGGAAGGGGAGAAATTAATTAAAGTCCAAGTTTGTATGTGTTGTCCTTCATTTCTCCTGAAATATATAACCTATTTTGTCATAATAAAACATGAGTTAAATGCTCTGCATTCTTGGAAATCAAGCAAGCAACTTGCAGCTGTCATCAATGAGTTGAACCTGCTCTTCATGTTGTATTGAATTGGTGGTTATACTCATGCATAACAGTGAGATTAGTTAGGCCAAATTCTGAGCTCAGATTTTGTAAAGACTTTGAATAATTCTGTTGATTTAGTGCAGAAAACTCAGAGAAAAATTCATCAGTTTATCTTAGACCACATGTAGATATTACAGAATCATCCAAAGCCGTATAGAGAAGATACATAACAGAATCATAAGCTCTGAAATAAAAAGAAAACAAAAAAAATCTCATTTTATTCATAAGATAATGTGAGCTGTGATTTCATTCTTAACTGTGTGATATTTTAAATACCTGCCTATTCAGCTTTACGTGACTCACTTAACTGTTCTGTTCCAGCTCTGAATATCAATAATGACATATTTCCTGACATCTGGGTTAAGGTGAAGCTGTTTTATCTGTCAGTTAACCTCTTTTTTTGTCAGCCTGCCAGGCTGATAATTTTGTGTATATGGTAGCATCATTAAGGTATTTTCTGTCCCCTGGCAGAATTAAAATTTAGATTTCCTATTCAGTATGAAGACAATTTTTTATTTTCTACACAAATGCGTATGCTACAATGCTTCTAATATGTAAATTGTATCCCAGGTTGTCGATGGGGGCAATGCCAAATGTGGAAAGCATTCTCCCTTTCTCACAAGTGATTTGATTTTTGTAACTTTGTTACTAAGCACGACAGTAACGACTGATTTAGCAAATATTATCATGCAAAATTTATTACGGTGACAATGTTCATGAGAAAGGAATGCTGTAAATACATTGTGAGATATTTCATAACTAGAAAAATACTTGTGTCACTTCATACTTGTTTTGAACATGTTTCACTTCCTCACAGCCTGAATATTAAATTAGTGACATTTAAAGTGTGTTCTCCCATAGCTTGTGGCTTCTTGTAGGTTATTTGGTTTAAAGTAATTATGCTTTATCACAGATTTATGTTCCAGTCAGAGTTTCAAACACTATTGAGCTCTACCATATATGAACTACTGCAAATTTTCAAAAGAGGAGACTTTTTGAAGGTGTCTGTGTGTTAAGTTAAATTTTTGAATTAATAGGAACATCAAAGATACAGCATCTGGGTCAGAGAAAGACCTCAGCAGAACTGCTGTTTGAAGCCTTTCATTCTTGACCTCCAGGACTGTAATAAACTTTTAAATAATTTTCAAGGGCACTTCAGATGCTCTGTCAATTAAACTGCCATGCAAGCCTTTTTCCTGTTGGCCTGTAGCCATTATTTAATACAGTCATTAAAATGTAGTTTTCGGAGATATTGTGTAGCACATGACATTTTTCATCAAGTGGCTTCCCCAACAAATAAAGCAAAAATAAAGGGAGGTAGACATTTTGGGGTTTTATTTTTTCTTACAATAATGTGATTTTAGAGGAATGTTTTGGGAGAATATTCCTCTTGGTTCCCCTGTACTTTTGTATTTGAATGCTTAACCTGCGTGGGTCAGATGCGATGAAAGCATGCAGCGCGCCTAGGAGGACATTTAATACTGAAAAAACCTCCAAAATTAAAAATCAAAACAAAAATAATGAATTATTTTGCCGTTCCAGAAATCGTCCTGTGAAGCATGTGGTGCTCTAGGTGCAACCTAAGATAGGCCTAGAGAGGACTGTGTCATTTTGAGATCTATTTCCAATATTATTAACCAGAATATTGTTATGAAACCATATTCTATCTGGTGAAAGATATGTTTTTGAAATTATGGATGCAGTAGTGGAAGGTAGAACGATTATCTCACAGGGAGCTATCTTGAGATATTATAATGACCAAAAGAAGCAGAGGAGAACTTGAGTGCTGCTCCTTGTTTTGTGACTGTTGTGACGTAGGATAATTTTTTGTCTCTTTATTCCTTCTTTTCTCTGGTCTGAACTGTAGGAAAGCGGTAATAGCAGTGATATCTGCTAACCCCAAGAAGGCTGTGAGCTGCAAACCACCTCTGTTTAAGCTTGTTCTGTGTCCTTCAATGGAGTATTCCGTGAATCTACACAATATTATTGTTATTTGAAGCTAAAGGGTTTCAAAGTCATTAAAAGGAAGCTGATGTGCCGGTTCCGCTCATATGCCTCTAGTCGCTCTCTGTGATACTGTAACCAAATCTTCAGTTCACCTTGATTAGTAGTTGAGATAACTTCAGTTCAAACAGTGGTGATCCAAATAAAGAGGTGGGGACATGTGATAACGTACCAGTAATGTTACCTGTGCTCCACTTTCAGAAGAAATTGAGTTTTAATGAGGTTGTGTGTTGCTTGGCCAGACAACTTGATCTGAACAGAGATAGAGGGGGTATGGTCACAAAGAGAGTGAGTAGTAATCACGTGAAACATAGTTGAGGTAACATATTTCAGCAGATGTTTTGTTAATCTTAATCCTAGAGGGGGGGAAGAACCCAACAAACAAACTCCCCACAATACCACAGTTGTCTTGCTTTCAAAATTTAACCTTTATTTCTGACCACAATTCACAGCACATACGAAGACAAGTCTTACAGGCTTGTACTTTGCTTTAGGTTCTTGAATAGTTCTTCACTGAAACATACTGTTTCTGAGGACCGTGGTTTCTAAACTTTAAAATTAAAATCATTAAGGCTATTTCCAAGGTTCTGAAATAGCAAGAGCTGATATTATGTTCATTTGGGAGTGGAAGTTTTAAAGCTTTAGGGAACTCTTAGACCATGAAGCCCCTTGAACTGATCTCCTTAGGTGGGCTTTCAAGTTTAGGCCTCCTGTTTTATTCCCCTTGCCTTGAATTTATTGTGTGGGATAGCAGAACATCTCCAGTTAAGATACCAAGATTTGTGTTGTATTGTTGTGTATTGCCTCCTTTGCTGTCTCTTCTATACACAGAGATTTAGACACTTAGATTCCTTCTGGAATAAGTTTATCCATCTTCAGTCATTTGCGACACCACAGAAAATCTACTTAATGTTGGATACTTCAGGATGAATTTCTGGTTTTTGCTACTCAGTCAGTCAATTGGTTCATTTTCAAAAGAATATGGAGAAGTATTACTTTGTCTATATTTATATATTTATTACTTCAGTCATTTATGTATTGCATTGTTTAATCTAGTGCACAATAGTCTGCCTGTCCATGAAGCTATCTTTTCTTAAGGCGTTAGGTTCTGCAATCTACTGCTTATTGCATCTTGAAAAGCATTATATCAAGTCAGGGACATTGTATTCTGCTAAAAGACTGAGAGGATCGTAAAGTGAAAAATGAGGGGTACAGCAAATGTGTTTCCAATCTCTGTAGTACGTATAATAGAAGGTTTTATTCTACAATTGTCAGAGGGGATCTCATTAGAGTTCAGACTTTCCTGTTCCTGAAAAAGTTCTCATGTTGGGTACTTTAAAGGAAAGAGTTCACAGAGTTAAGATTTAAGGGCATAGGCTCCCTTCTAATACAGGCAGCTGTGATCACAATGCACTGAAAAGTTCGTAAGCTATTTTGAAGACAGTGGTCATATCTACAATTTGCTTTATTCAGAAGTTCCTTCATGATGCAAGTGCACCTGCAGAGCTGCAGAAGGAAAGGAATTTTCCATTTTGTTGCCATCCACTGACCTCCAAAGGTAGCTGCCTAAAAATAATGGACTAGATCAACTTCAACTGGGGTTTTTTTTTAATTATATATTTTTGCTGGCTTTATTTTTCTTATTATTTCTTTCCATTTTTTTTTTTTTAAATTAGAAACCAACCCAAGACAGGCTGAAGAACTTTGGAACAGAAAATTCTTTTTGAGTAACCCAGTTGTGAGGAGTTTGAACCACTGGCCAGTGAAGTGTCCAGTAGTGCCTGTTAACAGCTGTCAGAACTCCTGTGCTCTGTGGTAGGACCCCTTTCTGGCTGCTGCTGGCAAATCACACTCATCTCTCTGCTTACAACCTCAGAGAAGATTTCCATACCCTGCTGGTGGTTTCACCAACCTGCACCCATTATATGTGCTGAAGGTTATTAATGAAGACATCGTTACATGGTTTAGAAGACTAGGAAAAACTAATAAAGAAATCTGAAAGATCCACGCTTGGATCTCTTATTCTAAGCCCAACAACTGGAATACAGAGATTGTCCCATAAGAACTCTCACAATGATCTTTGAAAGAGAAGCAGGTGTCCCTGAGCAGTCCAGGTTTGAGTCCTTAAAGTAACATCTTGAAGTAAAGTTAGCTAATAAATAGATATATAAAACAAGAAAGGGAAGTGATGATGGGAGCTTCTGGTTCAAGTTCTATTAGGCTTCTAACTTTGGTATTATGGTCTTCAATTTTTATCATAATTGTCTACTTCTTTTTTGCTTTTCTCTTCCATTGACCTACTGAAATGTTTTATTGATACTATTTTCCCCATTTAAAAAAAAAAAGTTTCTTTTTTAAAAACCTGATTTTTTAATGTTTGGAATTATTAATGCTCCTGTCTTGAAACAGTGTCTCCTTTCCCAGGTGGATGCATGTGCACATTTTAGAGGAAAGATACTTTATGCTGCTGCCACTGTCTGACAGACACTGTTCCTCATTGCTGACAAGAAGGTCGGGCACTGGCACGACCACAGTGTCCCAGTGCACATTCCCTGCTCCAAGACACCCTTTTCCGAGCTTCTTGTCAGGTGATGCCCCCACCAGAGTTGGAATGCAAAGGGAGGTGGAGGCTGCTTGCATTCCTGCAAAGGAAGGGTGTGCTAGGCCTCTCTCTGGCTCTTCCCTAATACGTTAAATTATTTTTCAGAAAATTTTCCACTAGATTTTCTCTTTTCTCCACGTGGATAATAGAAGTACTGGACTCAGGGCCTGTGGAGAGATTCACAAAAGGATTGAGATCCCTCTTTTCTATTTCCTGCTTACTGTGTGCCAAATTTATCATTTGGAATTGATTCAGATCATAACACAGCAAAATATTACTGAGCAAGCTGCATAGCCGGGTCTTTTCCTTTAGTTTGACTGTTCTTCCGAAAAACCTGTAAAATGTCCTATTTCTCCTAGTCATAAACAACCTTTCCTCAGCATGGTGTTTATTTTTCTAAATGGAAAAATAATAAAATCATACTTTTCTGACCTGCATTTACAATGAAACATTCTTACACTGATCTTTCAGATCATGTCCTCCTGCAGAACTCATTAAACCTTTACAAAAGATTAAAATTAAGAAAAAAGAAAAACAAACACTTGAAATTGGTCAGATGTGCTGATATGTGGTGAGCTACTGGAGAAATTAGCTTGAGCCCAGCACAGTGAATACTTACTATACATTTGATTTTAAGAACAGTTTGATCGTTTTCTTTATTTTGATTTACAGGTGGGTATCGTATATAGGCAGTGAGAGAATAATCTTTGAAAAGTCTGTTGCCTTTTAAAATCAAATTTCTGAATTTGAAATACACTGACTACGCATTAGACAGAATCTTGGCACCTGTTTCTGGTAGGTTAGGTCTCCTTGTTTTAATATGGAGTATGTTGTTAAAATTCCTAATCTGGTGTAATTTGGAGTAATCATTGAATGCTTCTTAGATTTACGGTGATATGCATAATTATTTACTTAGACATCTCTTAGATAGGCTTTCTCCTAACTGCAGTACAGTTATCTATGAAAATGTTATTTCATTGATTTCTGAAAGTCTTAAAGTCAATTTTCACATTTTTACTGATCTGTTTAAATTAAAATTTCATGCCATAAAACCTTCAAAACAACAACAAAATGCTACCTGTTGGAAGAATGAGCTAATCTTAGTTGTTTTACAGTCATAGCTACTAGAGTGAGTTTTCCTGGATATGTAAAATAATATGAAATATGATGAGCTTAAAGTGCTAAAAAGCTCGTAATTGCTTCCACCTTCTAGATGGCACGAAAGCTGGAGATTGGAGGTGGAACAAATTCTGCTGTCTATTTCTGTGGCAGTCTATTAGGATATGTGGCTTGTTTTCATCACGGGTGTATAAAGTACATAACTCTGCTGAGAGTTTTCCTGATGAAAAATTTATATATATGTATCATTTGCATACAAGAATGATATGAAGATTCTCCTTGCACCATGTTTTCCAATACTGCAAATTAGGCTTGAGTAAATATATCCTTTTAGCTAAAGAAATGAAGTCTCAGAACGTTATTGTAAACTTTATATTGGTCAGCAAGCATCAAACGCATTGCTATCAGAAATTACTTCTGTTGGTAATTACTAAATGCAGAGAGAAGAGCCTGGACTGCAACCAAGATTGACATTTGGACTTAATAATATAATGAGGCTTTAATAAGCCAGTAATAGGCAGCCTCACAAAATGAAATGAGAAGAGATTACAAACACATAGATCAGTTCTTTGGATCTTAAATACATAAATTGTATTAATCTGTATTGATAAAATTAATTGCTTATTTTATGTGGTCCAGATGTAATTATAGATCAAGATAACGTTTCTTAATAAGGCAACAGAGCCTTTCAAATTTCAAACCTTATGAACTATGCAACCATGACTTTTGGAGACCTGGAGCACAAGTTCTATTTACTTCTCATTCTGGCTCTTTTTTTTTTTTAATGTCTTGTGTGGTGCCTGTGCCTCTCCTGCCTTGACTCCATTTGTTTTTCTTCTGGTTTGAGCTGAAGTAGAATCAATTTTCTAACTTTTCTGAACTGTTTTACTGTCTCTAGTGTCATATTTAGGCCTGAAATTGAAGGTCAATCTGTATGGGAGGTTCATGTTGCAGTGATGTGATGGCTGTATCTGACCTCCAGAGACTTTTATTTTCAGATTTAAGCTTAGTAAACTGAGCATAGGAGCAGTCCAATTGACTTCACCGCAACACGTGTATAAATATATGAGGGTTTATGGTTGGAAATCTGCTGTGCAGACTGAACTTTACTATAGTACCGTCAAAGACAATAATGCTGGAATAGTCCCACGCAAGTCGATGTGACAGGGTCTTAAATAAACAGAAATAAAGAAAACAGGAATGTGAAACTTTTGTTATGATGTGGCAATGCTTACCTATTAATTTCTGAAGGCAATGTGTCCGTTTTTTTGTGATGGCCAAAAATCAAGTCTTTCAATAAGGTCTTGTCTGCTCTGTAGGTTTTGGTTTTGTTTGGAGATGGGCTTCTGCAAACTTAGCTATTGAAAAACAAAAGGCTTTTTTCATATAAGTATTAATTTGTAGCAAAAAGGTCTAAGCAAAGCAACAAACTGATACCCTACCCTTATGGAAGATCCTTTTCCCTCTCTGTTGCTCAGTTTCAGTTTGCTGTGAAGTCATCGTTACACTTCTTTTCTTATTGCCATAATATTTTAAGCTTTCTGCCAAAACAGGTGCAAAAGATCTTTTGTAGAAGAGAATGTAAAAGAAAAGCAGCACTTAGGCATACACTAGAGAAGAAAAAAGATCGTAGCCAATACTTTTTCTGTACTGGTCTTGGGGAAAAAAAAAAACCCCAAACACTTGTTCTGCCCATTAACCTGAATGCACACAGTGTGTGCAATCTATGTGGGTTGTTTTGGTGAGGTGGTATTATTTCATAAGGCTCTGTCTGGGGTTTTTTGGCAACATGCATTTCACATGTAGCGATTTAGTTTTTCCCACGTGTAGAACAGCTCTATCTGAACACCAGGAAGGATATATTCTGTATTAAGAAAGCCAATTTCCCGGTTAATTCAATTTGGGTTGCAGCGTGTTATTCCAAAATTACTGTAAAAAGTGCCTCTCTGTAGTCACACGTCTATTTGATGGTCCTGGTAAGACATCTCCGCTCTGAAACAATGAAGATACGTAACAAGGGGACAAAAAGAGAGTTGAACATGACCATTATTTTTATATTTGTAGAATTAACATGTACTTGTTTTTCTAAAATCTTGTCAGATTTCTCTGATTCCATCAAATAAATTGATACACATGCTCTAGGGAAAAGCAAAGCTTGTGAAAGAAGAAGTGATGTGACACAGGAATGCTACTAGTGAGAGAAGAGCAGTTTTAAAACACTGTTGTCAGAGAGGTTTTCTGCTGTTTGATACTTGCTGGTACATACAGCTGTTTTTTTTTTTTCTTTGTTGTAACTAGCAAAACATGCTAAAGCTGACTTGGTGGGTTGGAGGGGAAAGCGATGATCAGCTAATGGTAAGATGGGCATGTTTTAATGATGTTGGGAATATATGAATCTGAATATATTGTTGGTTGTGGTCAGAAACGCATCTCAGGTTACTATGTTCTTTGTTTTGTTTTTGTTGAAGACTCTGCATTGTTTTGTCTCATTAGCATAAGGTAACTGGAAGAAGTTCCATATCGCCGTTCCCCATTCCCACTTGACTTGACATTTTCGTAGCTCAGATGAGGCTCTAATAACCTTTCTGAACTCTGCTTGCTCTAATGATGTCCATTCAATGAATGAGATTTTAACACTGCTGCCATAGTAAATAGGATACTTGTACCTAATTACAAAAAAAAAAACCAAAAAAAACCAAAAAAAACCACTAAAACCTGTTGTGAGAATGAATATTCAGATTTTAGGCAAAAATATATCAAAATATGGTAAAAAAATCTGATAACAAGTACGGTTGCCTTGATACCTTTAATTTTCCCCTTTGGGACTTAATTGTTTTGTTGTACATCCCTATTTGCCCCTTTGTCTTAAAGTGATAATGATCCAGAGAATTTGCTAATGTGATACCTCAGTTTCCTTTTGAAATTACCTTCACTTTCCACGACATAAGGAAATGGTATCAGGTGTAATTTTGAGATGCACTGTGACATAGCTTATGAATACAACTGCAGAGCACTGCAGAAAAGATGATGAGACAGACTTACATGCTGCAAGATTTATTTGTGGGGCCCGTAACTAATGGCATGTGTCAGCTCTCAGTGTGTGAATTGTGAGAAAGAGATGACTGAAGAGATAAAATTAGAGGAAAACTTCCCAGTGGTCAGCTGGCCAGAGGAAAGGCAGGTCTCACAGACCTGTGTGCCCTCTGCAGTGCTGTAGGTGACCCCTCTCGGTCTACCTGTCCTGCAGAGACAAGGTAATTCCTGTCAGCACCTGCTCAGGCATCCACGTGCTCATTTCTGCTTTGATTATCAAAGAACACACTCTTCTTAGTTGTAGTGTGTGATGTGACCAGGGCGGGTGTCACACACCCTTGGCTGTTAAGCTTTCTGCAGGCAGACTGTTGAATCGTGCTCGTCCTCTGCTCTAGTGACTTATATAATCAGCATTCATTCATAAACTCTTGTTTTCCTCTAAGGAAAATAAAAGCTGCAAAGCAAGAGGAGGGAAAAGATGGAGGAAAAAAGCAGTGATTTTGATGCCATGAGTAACCCCTCATAACAGTATCAGGATTTGCAGCTGTGTGGCCATGAGAACTGCGGGATGGGAACATCAGCGTGGGAGCAGGGGCAAACCTCATCCCCACAGCTGAGAGGCGACGTCACGGGGCAGCCGCAGAACTGCAAGCTCTTCGCGTTGCAAAGGGTAAGGCCCATTCAGGCCCTGTGGAAAACGAGACTGAAAGTTAGAATAGTCATGACAGCCAAATATTCTAAAGGAAAATATTAGTAGTCCTGCACATTTTTATTCTTTCTTTAGTAATTTTTATACTCTTGTTTCAATCCTTTTCCACACTTGACTAAATGATGGCTTGAGGGAAAACAGGAAAAGATATTTTTACTGTACAACTAAATGGCAATGAATACTCCTGGAGAGAAAATGAGAAAGTAGATGCTCCATCTGTGAGGATTCTCTTGTTTGCCACAGCACTCTCTTGGACCTTTTTTATTTCTGATATTCTGTGTTTGTAAACTGGTAAATCTTTACAAATCATTCCATTGAGGCAAAGAACCCTTTAGCCAATATTTGTTGCCAAACACTGAGAGCTGATGGTGAGCATGCTGGTACCCTCTAAGGGATCCTGGAACAGCATAAGCTGAGTGTATACTGAATGGCAAAGACACAGTGTAGTACACTTGGGGTACAGAGAGACAGTGCAATATCATGGGCTGCAAGCATCTGAGCTACAGGACACCTACAGCGATGGCATTTTCCAGTCCCTATGTTACTGCTGTAGTAAGAGTTCTACACAGGAAAACTGTTACTTAGAGTGAGCAGAAGGTGCTCTGCTCTCATATGAGAAATGCTCCCTTGCCCTAATTGCCCTTTCTGCCTAAGTGATGAAAGAGACTTTGACATTGCATGAAGTTTCCTGCAGCAGTACCAAGACGCATGCTCGGTCCAGCAGGTTAGTCACACTATCCTCTGGTTTACAATTTTCTTCCGTGTGAAATGGTACATGTATACATTTAATCACACATATATATGTTCTCCAAACAAACTAAATCTGTGTTTACTTCTGTCACCAACTTTTGCAGCTCTGTTTTCCCTTCTCCCTCTCAGAACACTGAATCAATTACATGTTGCGGAGACAGAAGTCCTCCTGTCCCTGCAGTCACAGATTGTTTCTGTAAACATTGATTTTCTTCATATCACAATATAGAAGAGTTCTACTCAAAATTAGAAAAAATTCCATTAAAGACTGCATCCCCTTTCTGACACCTGGCCATACTAGTGAACAACAAACTGGTAGTGAAGACACCTTGTTAGGTGTAGGTCTTCTCCAAATGTTTGGCTGAATGTGGATGGAGGGTTTTGCCTCAGAATGGCTCAGTTTACAGCCTACAGGAAGAGTAGGAATGTTGATGGAATGGTGATTATCATATGTATAATGATGTGACTAAACAAACCAGGTCTCATCATAACAGAATCAATGCCAAAAATATGCTGGTTCAAATAGGAACACCCAGCCTGAGGAGAACTTGTTGTGAAGTATGCTGGAAGTTTTATGTTCTGCTTGACATGGACACTAATTTCTAAGGGTTGAGGGCTGGGGGCAAGATTTTCAAATCACAAAGGCCATGTATAGAATTAACCAGCATAGGCATTGTGTGGGGCAAACCCCTCCATGTTATCCTTTTTATCTAAAATAGCACCTAGTGTATTTTATTATAATTAATTTGGGCTTGAATGGCTGTGTTTGGATAGAATTGGGATACCATTTGGCACCTAACTCAGAATCTCTAAACGTATGCCAATATTAAGAGAGATCTAAGCTTGAAATGGTAAGTAGTATTTCTTTGCAAAGAGAAAGACAGAGATAATTTATGTGTTTGTTTAATAGAAAGAACAAAGCATTTTTAACAGTCAGTGAATTAGTACCTTGTTTAGAACACAACTGGTTTTTACATCCTCTAGCTATGTATGGCAACAACTTCTCCCACCAATATTTATGTGTTAATAAAATAGTGAAATAATAAAACAAAGCCAAGAGTGCATTTTTAACTTACATTACTCATATTAGATCCTGCTTACAGACAGTTAGTGTTGGTTTTTTTTTCCTTCTCCAGCTTTATGCATTGAAAAATAGTCATAACAACAATAAGAAAGCTTCCTTAAATTTGTTTTCAGTAAGTTATGTTCACCTTTTAAAGAAATACTGTATAATTTGTTAATCTGTTTTCCCTGCCAAACCGGTTGTCTTACTCAACAATAAATTGAATACAAAGCTTCCCCCAGGCAGAGAGACAGAATACCAAGCCCTGAAACCTGGCAGCTTAATTGACATTTGGTGGTAGCCTTAGGTGGAAGTTAATTTCTACCCTGTTTATATATACACATATAGTTTTCATAAAGCATGCAGTCAGTACTGCAGATAAATTAAGACTAAATCATATTGTAGTTCCCAGGTATACACTTATTGAAATGACATGAAGCCATTTCATTTTACGAGTGAAGGAGTTCCTCACAATTAACCGAACCTGTCAGCCTTGTAGGAACAGTATGTTTCCAGGCAGTTGTATGAGGTTTTCGGAATGTTATTTTTATTCAATTGCCATCCAGTGAATACAGCAATCTCAAAAAGTAAAACTAACAGTTCCAGACCTTATTCCCAGAAGATGTCCCACCTACCAGCATACTGCTATTCGTGACTAATAGTTACCAGACAGACTGCTAGGGCAAATATAAACTTCATTCATAGAAGCAGTGCAATGTATACCTAACTCAGGGTTTCAACTCAGTGTCAGACAACCCTCTTTAATAATGCATAATACATAAGCAGGTAAGAATAGAAATACAAGGCCATGAAAAGCTAAATGTAGGATTCATTTCAATTGTTCTGTTTATATTGCATTTTTAATTGTGATCTATTTTCTTTCTCTGTGCAAATTGTGGTGTGTGGATGAAGTGGAATCTCCAATAGTAAAACTGACTTTGCAAAAGAAAGGTTTTTCTCAGTACCAGCTGTGGAGTTGATCCATTTCTCTTACTGTACCAGCCCTTTATCTGTATTGTGATGAAAGTTCTGGCTTTGCGAGGCCAATCCATTAGAGCTATTTGATTATACCTACTGGTGCTATAGGCAGAGAAAATATTTATGAGACTAATGATCTGAAGTGCAGTATTTGAAATAGATGTATGTGTTTATATAAACTATATCAGTCACCTTGGTAGGGAAAAGTCTGCAAATCAAAGCTCGGAGAGTTTTTTCTGTATTCAGTGAGTCTCTGCATGCTTCTGACTATAGGAACAATCAGAGGAAAAAAAAAACCCTAAATGCATTTTTTCAAGTACTTTAATGTACACACCATTGAAAATCACATTCCTAACTGACCAGCAAGCAACTGCTTTGAATTGCCCTGGTTCTTAAATGGACTTAGTTTTTCTTAGATATCACAATACATATTGTCTTGTTTTGAAAAGATTCTATGTGAGAAAACTGTTTTGATGATACAAATCATCAGCTACATAAAAATCTTTGATAAAGACATCATGGGGTTTGGGGTTTTTTGAACTATTCAGGAATTACAAAAGGCAGATATTGCAGTAACTCAGTAGGGGCATTACTTTTACCCAGATGCAAGTCATGGAGCTGAAAATGTGCTTGATGATCAAGAGATTCAGTAGTAGGAGCTAGTTTCTAGCAAGTTGCTAGTGAGTATTCATAGGAAATGGGGATGTGCTTAAAGCACATTTGGCAGCGCTTGGGGTTTGTGAGTCTCCTGCTGAAGACAGCGGGACCAGGTGTCGTTCCACATAGCAGCATCAAGATCTCAGGTACAAAGTGTTAACTACAAGTTCTCCTTTAGTTCTTGCTTTGTTTATCACTCATACTGTGCTTATTATAGTATTTATCAGCATAGCTTTTGCCAGTCTTGATCAAAGACGGAAAAGAAAATTCTGCTCTAAAGTTTGTATATGATAAAAAGAGAAGTTGGGCAGTTGCTTACAACTAATATGGTGTCAACTGCATTACAAAGTCACTTTGTATTTTACCTTTTTCTACATAGAATCATAGGATGGTTTGGGTTGGAAGGCACCTTAAAGATCACCTGGTTCCAACCCCCCGGCCACAAGCAGGGACACCTTCCACTGGATGAGGTTGCTCCAAGTCTGATCCAGCCTGGCCTTGAACACCTCCAGGGACGGGGCAGCCACCACTGCTCTGGGCAACCTGTTTCAGTGCCTCACCACCCTCACAGGAACTATTTTCTTCCAAATATCTAAATTAAATCTCCCCTCTTTCAGCTTAAAACTATTCCCCCTCATTTTATCCCTGCATTCCCTGATAAAGAGACCCTCCCCAGCTATCCTGTAGGCCCCTTTTACATATGAATATAGAGAACAGGGTGGCACAAATAGGTTACTCTTCAGGGTTAACATTGCCTGTGGATTTTAGTTCTTTTCAAGTGATGCTGTTCATCATGGAAATGTGCCAGCAGCGTGTGCGATAGCATGTTAGATACACAGAGAACTACCCATACCAAGTCATCAGCAGGTAATCTGCAGAACCCTTCTATGCTCTGTTGCTAAAATTAAGTTTATGGATAATTTATCACCTACTTGTCTCTTGAATAAATTATACATACAAATGAAGACAGAAGAACTGTAACAAGTGTTGCTTTTGGCTCTGGCAAACAGGCACGTAAGACTCCCTTATCAAACATCTCACAGACTGTTCTATTTAGCAGTTCATGATTGTGAACAAGTGATTCATTCTTGTAGCTATTGTTTTTGCAGTACAAACATTAAATATTCTTTCACTTCTGTGACAACTTAGAAATTATCTATTATATTTGACATGTTAAAACAAACTCTGGTTTATATAAAAAACAATAAATCACAATTCAAGTTTCAGTGAAAGTGTAGCTGCAGCTAAAAATCTCACAGTTATTTTGCTTTCAGATACTGTCATTTGCAGCTATCTAGCATATCTTTCATATAAAGATGTTACATTATGTGGTAAATATAAGATTTGTTTCCTACAGTGTGGGTTTGGGGTTTTTTAAGGTTTCTCCAGTTTTTACACAAAGAGGTATTTTCAGGATGCTTTTGTGGTCTTTTTCTTGTTTACATGTAGTATTATAGTTTTCTTGAATCTAAATAATGGAAAAGGAACCAAATGGAATGAGCTTTGGAAATTGCCATGATATTGCTCCATTGATTTTCTATTAAATTACACATGTACTTTTTGTAGTACTGCATTAATCTATAGATTTTTTTTTTTTAATTTCACTTTTTCAAAATCTTACTTCTTGTAAATATTCATGAATGGCCCCTGAGAGTTTGTTTTAACTCCTTGGTCCTTCACTAGGTCTATCATCCATGTTAAAAGGCTGTTGAGAGGCCCTGAGGCATGTTGAAATCTGCATGAATTTTATTCTTCTGCAGATGTGAAACACAAAGGGAATACCTGAGATTCTAGAGAAAGTTAGAAAATTGAATCCCTTTCTTTGCTGGAAACTTGAGATGTATTTCTTCAATTTGAAGATTTTAAAGATTCTTTAAATGTAAAGGGGTTTTTTTCCCTTTAATTTTGATTGCCTCTGGCCAGTTCAAGTATTTGAGCTCATTTTTCAAGTCTACTAGACTGCTGCTGTTTGCCCCCTACAGCTCAGCTCCGCAATCTTGCTCCTTGCCAACCAAATAGGCAGTGCTAGGAACTATTATTTTAAAGCTCTCAGCAAAGTTAGTGCAGCTGTTCACCTGCACATTACCCTCCCACTCACTCATTTCATTACAAAATGTCAAAAAGCACGGGGAGCTTTCGAAAAAACCTTTAAAAATAATGGACTCGGATTCTTGCTGTGACAAATACACAAAGTTAATGATTAGTTTCCACAAATAATTACACTGTTAATGGAGCAGAGGGGAAAGAAAAAAAAAAAAACCACAACTAACACAACTGGAGCAAATGACCTTAGTCTTAAGAATGCTGATGTTCCTGAGGAATCTAATATTGTCATGGTTTCCTTTGGGGGGGGGGGGGGGAACCCAACAAAAATCAGCACAAGGAACCACCAGCTATTCTGTTGTTTGTGATTAATACTAAGATTTTCAAGTGATTTTTTCTTCAAGTGATTTTTTTTTGCATTTGAAACTCTGTGTTTTAAAAGAAGACTTTTTTTTCTTTAATTTCTTATTTTTAATTTCTCTGAGACACCAGAATGATACTGGATTTGCAGCACGGCAAGGGAACCTCACCTAAGATGAGACTGTGATCAGACAAGTCAGTATCTTTCAGAAACCCCAAATAATTCAAAGAGACAAACCACTAATTCTCTTCATTTCATTCAGACAAGTTGCGTTAAAGACAGGATAGGTCTTTTCTTTCCAAAAAGGTTCTTTTACACAAGTTTTATGCCTGGATGAGTCTGTCTGCCCAGTGCATTAATGTAAAAATGTTCTGCTGATGGTTCTGACCGGCCATAGGAGACAGCATCCCCTCCCGTGACTGTATCTACAACATCATTCCTGCTTTTTACAACTAATCTTTTTATAGCCCTTTAAGTAGACTGTAAAACTAGGTAAAATTAGAAGTGTTTACATCAGGTTTGATGACTCAGATTTCTGTTAAATAGGCAGAAATAGAAGTGTCAGGATATGAATACTTTTGACAAGCAATTTCATGGAATTTGTTCAAAAGTTAAAAAATGCATTTTATTTTTAGCTTCTCATTTTGATACAGGTTATAATATAGCTTAATTAAAAAGTGGATGAGTAGATAGTACATGATAAACAATCCAAATTACTCAAAGTAAATATTCTTACGGAAAAGACATTTCAGCGTATTTGAGAAAATCTTTGTTACATTTTAATCTATGCAGGAAACCTGAAATTTTAGCCTTTTATCATAAATCATCCTAAAAAGGAATCTTAGTATATTACATTTTTCCATAACTTAAAAAGTTCCACTTACTAATCATCTATAGTAAAAATCTTTTGTTAGTAACATCTGTATGTTCAAAGTGAAATAATGTAACTCTATATTTAGTACATGTTTTTCTTATGCTGCCTTCACAAATACAGTAAATGTTGTGAGATAGACTGAATTTACGTGTATACTATTTTTTTTCATTAGTGTTAGAAGTTTTGTAAAGGTTCCCTAATTTACTGTATTGTAATAGTACACAGTGCCTGTTGAAATTTGATAACAGGAATTTAAAAAAAAAAAGTTTGGAAATGAAATGTTTAAATAGTAGAAAGGTTTCTATGCCCTCTTTCCTAGTGGTGGTAAAGACTATTAGTTTTAAAAAAACCCAATTATGAGTCATTGATATTATTGCCAATATAACTGTTATGAATAGGATTTGAAGCTGAGCCCGTGTAGTATGGTACAGTAAAATATGGCTAATATATTTATGTCAGAAAAGTATTCAGACAGTTTAAACCATGCTGAGGTTGATAATCATAAAGTTTCTAATAAAAGAGGGTTCAGTGTGATAAGATTTCCTGAGCAGAAGTAAGTATAATATTTAGAAGTAGGGATTTGTCTGCTGAGGAGTTTGTGAAGCTGCTCCTACAGCGTAGCGATGCCTCTCAAAATCATAGTAATCCACAAGCGTAGAGCCATCTAGGATTTTAATAAGAAACTTAATACCAGGATTAAATTTGGCTTGATTCTTCAAGCAGTGCATTTTCAAAAACAAATCGAAGGGAACCACCTGGTAAAAATACCAGTCAACATAACAGGCTGTGGCTGTGCTCACTGAAGCTGAACCTTGCTCTGGAGATTTCTTTTGTACTTTTTTGAAGATTATGTAAAAACTTACGTAACCAGTGTTCTCCCTTCTTCATGTAAAGAGGAAGATTTCCCTTATAATGTCTGGGGGGTTATCAGTCCTGTTCCTAAAAAATTCCTTGCCCCGAACGTGGATAGAGATGTTCTCTGCCAAGAGCTGTGCTTTCACTTCCCTTGGTTTACAAAGCTTTACAAAATCAAAATATCTCATACTAAGGGCAAAAGCTAACATAAAATAAATGCAGTTCTAAATTTTGAGAAGTTAAGTGGAGTGGTGTTGGAAAATTCTAAGCTAATAATATGTTCAGCCTTTAGCAGAAGCCCTACATATGTAACTGTGTGCTGGGTACCTATCCAGTATGTCTCTCAAGTATTGACATCTGAGATACATAAAATATTTAGATCTCTTCCTACTTACTGTTACAGTAAGTATGAAAACTGTGTCTTAGCTGCTGAGTCTGGTCAAAGGAGGCACAAGCAAAGTCAGTCAGTTGATTTCAATGTTATGTTCTTCATCTGGGACTGTACGTTCTTTAGACCAGGGATTCTGCACAATTTTCAGAGAAACACACTGAGACTGACATCTTAAATCTGATTAACCTATGGCATCAGTTTCGTGTATGTGCCATTTCTATCAGTCACCGTAGTTAGGGGCTGAAAAAATCTAGGTGAGGAAAAACTTTTGTAATATTTTTTTTTTTTTTTTTTTACCCCTTGGAGTTTGTTTGCTTGCATTTTTCCTGAACTAAAGTTAAAAACACCACTGAGACATCCTGCCTGCAGAATGCTTGAGCTGTTACAGAAGCTGATCAGCGTGGGCTGTCATTGAGGGGCAGCTCAGTCTGAGCTCACTTGGTTTTCCTGGGTATCTTATCTGCATTTTTGTACAGTTATTGTTCACATTTAATGACAAACTCTGTGACACTGACTGTGTCTGCTGGATGGTGTTACTTAGCACATCTTAGTGTGAAATGAATCTATTACAAATCACTTAAGTGTATAGACCATATAATTTGTTTTCTATTCTTGTTATCAATTCAGGGAAAAAGGACTTGGGCAAAAATGTCACAGAAAATGTGCTGCTGTTAATGACATTGCTGTCTAGTCACGAGAAGTGTGGAACCTGGAAAATCAGTGACGTTGGTGAATTTAACTTTAGTGTCTCATACCCAAGGTCTGAAATGAAGTGTGTATGGCAGGTGTGTTAGAAAGGGAGCATCAGGTAAGGAGGTGTTTAAGACACGGGTGGATGAGGTCTTGAGGGACTTGGTTTAGTGTTAGACAGGAATGGTTGGACTGGAGGATCCGATGGGTCCCTTCCAACCTGGTTGTTCTGTGATTCTGTGAGTATTGATTTCTAGTGATTGTTCATAACAGTCATCTCTTTCTTACATGTTGTAGCATGCTCCCCTATGTAAGAAACAAAGCTAAAATATGGACAAGCAGGAGCGGTAATGGGAGTAAAGTGGAAGTGAAGAGTGTGAGTTCAGAAAGGCAAAGGATTTAGAAGATTGGCAGAGAAAATAGTGGACTGAATAGGTGCAGAATAGAGCTAGGAGATAAGGCAGGAAAGGAACGCGGTTGTGGAGTTGTTCAGGGAAGGATTTATCTCACCAAAAGCAATGCTGTTTGTCAGTCTCTATTTGCTAAAGCTCATTCAGTATTCATGATGATACGTGGAAATCATAGTAGAGGGAAGAGGAATACTTAAAGTGTGATATTTTTCCTTTCAGCAGCTTTTATTTAAATGAATGGGAAACCCTGCCATGTAGTAGACTTCTCAGATAAGCTTCTCTTGAATTACTTAGTGCTCCATAACTTAGTACTGATGAAGTATTACTTCCTTTAATAGCAATTATTTGTATGTATGAAAGTGTCAGCAGCTTGTGATGTACTATAGGCGAATTGAGAGTTCCGCTAAAAGAAGTTAGCATGCTAAATTAGCTAGACTGAGCGGTACGGGAGCTGGTGTGACCTATTGTTGCATTTCTTGTGGGAAATAAAACAGAGGAATAGTTGTAAGAAAATCTTCAACACTAGCGTTGCTTTCATAATCCAAGTAGTGGGATACATAAAATAATAGCTCACAAGGAAAGAGAAACTTAAACAAGATCTGTGTGTGTCACTTGCAACCATAGCTGTCAGGAATATGTTTTCTGATTTTATTTCTGCTTCTCATTTTCAAGAGACTACGTTGTTCCTAGTATGTTGACATTACTGCTTTATTTATTTTACTTCAGCATTTAAGCTACAAACTTCACCTCAACCCCAATGTGTTTTCTAGAGTAAAAATAATATCTTATAGGAGATCATTTTGTTGTATAATGCATTTCTGTATGGATTTCGGGACAGATAATTGAAAAAGTATCAGTTTTCCTGTTGTAACGTAATCTTTCATAGGTGGGAACCAAAGTAATGATGAATTGCAAGTAAAACTAAAAATATTGCTACTTTTCTAGTTTCTAGAAAGTGTTGATTTAAGCTGCAAAATCCTCAAAAAACATAATACTATTAGAGGTTTACAGGGTTTTTTTTTTTTCTTTTTTAAAGCAAACTACTATAAGGCAAAGTGGAATCGTACAGGATTATATCATGAGGGTTTTTTCTGTAATTTTGTAAGAATTGTTATTTTTTCTCTTTTCCTGTTTTTGGCTTTAGGGTAGGGAATACTGCAGGTGGTCCGTTATCACGTCTCTGATAACATTGATGTGTCTCCTGTGCTTCATGATAGTGGAAAAATGGATTGGGATAAACAATCTCTTTGGGATTATTATAGGGTGAAAATACATTTGAAAAACATTTTAAGTGTCTCTTAAATTAATCAGGAACTCAAAAATAGCTGATGAAAATGCCTCCCAATCTCCACATGTGCTGAGCTAATCCTTAATGAGAAGTAGGTCCTTCGTTAGACACTATTTCTAGCTAATTGAAGAAATAATTTTTGAATGCACTCCAGAGCACATGAATGAGCGAGCTTGGCCTCTACGTGAAGATGTTTATTACTTATTGATATTTAGATGTTGCTAAATTAATCTTACGTAACTGACTGTGCACAGCCAAAATACTGTTACTGTAATTATACTGCCTAGCTTGAGGGGTTTATTTTGCTTCAATGTAAAATTTGAAAGTTCACGGTATTTCTTGATTTCTTTTCCCTGAAGTTCATTGTTGCTGTGATTCTGGCTACTAAATCAGGCAGGATCTAAATACCACAAGGTATTGATGAGCTTGGGTATGGTATGGTCATGTCTGTGTTCATATGGTTGTGGTTTCACCAATAACCAAAACCTTGTGGCCATGGGGGAGATGATGGCTGCGCTAGTAAATCCTAAAGAAGTGACAAGTGAAGAAAAGTTTTTTAAACATAAAATCCAGCTCTCTTTTGTGGACTGTTTTACTTGGCTTTGGACCAATAGTTTTCACTGCGAGGAGTCCTTGAATTCTTGATATGAAAACATAAGGTTGAAGAGCCAGGAGGAAGATGCAATCAAGCTGGGTTTTTTTCATCTCCCACTCAGTCAGGGGCTGGGGCAAGCATACAGTTAGGCACAGGTCAGTACTCACCTCTGAATGTGGTGGCTGCCTTGAGCTCACTGCTTAGCTATCAGAGCTGATACGAGCTACTGGTTAGAAAAAACCTGCCTGGCCTGATCTGCTAACAGTAGCTGAAGTTATTCTTTAGATAAATCTGCAAACTTCTCAACCCTTATTTACAATTGGTGTATTTTCAACACTTTGGTTTTGCAAAAGCAGAGCAGCAATGTGGCAGAAGTTTATCAGTGATGTAACCTGAGCGTAGGCAACCTCATCATGTGCTTTCAGCAACGTGGAGGAGGAGCAGAGCTGGACAGCTGTTGACAAGCTGTTCCATAAAAGACAATAGAATCATAGAACAACCAGGTTGGAAGGGACCCATCGGATCTTCTAGTCCAACCATTCCTATCTAACACTAAACCAAGTCCCTCAAGACCTCATCCACCCGTGCCTTAAACACCTCCAGGGAAGGGGAATCAACCACCTCCCTGGGCAGCCTATTCCAATGCCCAATGACCCTTTCTGTGAAAAACCTCCTCCTAATCTCCAACCTAAATCTCCCCTGGTGGAGCTTGAGGCCATTCCCTCTCGTCCTGTCCCCTGTCACTTGGGAGAAGAGGCCAGCTCCCTCCTCTCTACAACCTCCTTTCAGGTACTTGTAGAGAGTAATGAGGTCTCCTCTCAGCCTCCTCTTCTCCAGGCTAAACAACCCCAGCTCTCTCAGCCGCTCCTCATAGGTTCTGTTCTCCAGCCCCTTCACCGGCCTTGTCGCTCTTCTCTGGACTTGCTCCAGAGCCTCAACATCCTTCTTGTGGTGAGGGGCCCACCTCACTCTCTTCTCCTGGTTACTTCAGTGTGCTTTGTATAGAGGCAGTGGTTTCTGACTAGCAGTCTTTGCAAGGCGAATGCCTCACAATAAACTTTTGAGGGCTGGGATAATCATCAAGACCATAATCACTAAGACCTCTGTAGATACTGCATGCAGTACATTTGCATTAATAGTTAACAATATATTAAGATGTGTTGGAAAAACTACCTCAAAGGTTAAGCAAAATTCGTGACTAATACAGAAAGTCTGGTATTTCCCTGTTGTGAAAAAAAAAGCTGTGGAGGTGAGGTTGAGAGTTTAATCTCATACAAGCAGAGGTTAAACCAAGATGCTTATTAAAATAGAATATAATTAACCTATTGCAACAATGCTAGCATCTAGCCTTACTGAAAAGCAAAACACTATAACACAAAACAATGCAAGAGTGAGAAAAATAATCCCTTCTTTCTCTGGGGAAATGCAGAGACCATACTTTCTCACATATGGAATTGTGTGGTGTGTTTTACTTCATGAGCTATTGGTACCAGAGGTCATATTCAAGCGTTGCATGTGCACAGGGGAGAGGAGAAGAGCAATGAGTGGTCTGATCTGCAAGGTGCTACTTCCCCTTGCCTGGAGGAGAATAAGTGGGTGGTGTTGATTATCTATTAATGTGCAAAGGTTCTTCCTAGGAGGAATAATCGCCAGGCCGTTGTGACAGTTTCTTGCTTCCATTTCTCATGCAGCATGAGGAAACCCCATTGTTTGGAGCAGCTGAAAAGGCAGCCAAAGCAAGGAGTTGTGCCACTGAAGGGGCGCTGCTGGGATTTTGACGGGGCGCTCTCTGCCCTGCAGCTAATTGACTGTCAGTTCTAGCTGGCTCCCTTCCTGCCCTCATTATCTGGGCTTCTTTCTAGCCTTGGCTTGGCCTGTTAGTGCTGCTGCTGTTGAAGGTTTCTCTCCTTTGACATTTCATGGCTATTTCCTTCTTACATAAACCTCTGCCCTTTCTCAGAAATGGAGGTCAGAGAGAAGCAGGGTGACTAGTGCTGTGTCTCATTCTTCCTTCTCTCGTGCGCTGTGCCGATTCCCTCAGGAACAAGGTGACTCCAGAAGTGCTTTGATGGACATGTAAATGTCCTGGTACAGGGAGGAATCGGAGACTGCTTGTGATGCTGATTTTTAATTTAACAGTTTGCACATACAAATGTTGGGTGTTCTTCTGTAGTGAGTGTCACTTAGCAAAGAATCATAGAATCATAGAATCACCAGATTGGAAGAGACCCACCAGATCGTCGAGTCCAACCATTGCTATCAAACACTAAACCATGTCCCTCAGCACCTCGTCCACCCGTGCCTTAAACACCTCCAGGGAAGGTGACTCAGCCACTGCCCAATGACCCTTTCTGTGAAAATTTTTTTCCTAATGTCCAACCTGAACCTCCCCTGGCGGAGCTTGAGGCCATTTCCTCTTATCCTGTCCCCTGTCACTTGGGAGAAGAGCCCAGCTCCCTCCTCTCTACAACCTCTTCAACAAAAAGGGGCAACAGATGCTTATTTGCCTTTTCTTTTGAAGTTGTCTCTCCTTTGTACAGTGAGCTGGTTCTAGTCTTACTTGGTCTTAAGAAAATACCTGATAAACACAAACAGCAATTAAAGCAATTGATAATATGCTAATCATTTGACATTTTTATTGATATGTAAAGCAGGATATTCCCTATAATTCCTCTCATCCTCACACAGCACCTATAGATTCAAGTGATCTTTTTTTTCCAACCCAGTTGTCACACATGGCAATATGAGGTATGTGCAAAGCTCTGTGAAAGTGTGGAGAAAGTTTCCCTTCTGGGACCCTGGAATAATATGGGCAGTTAGTGTTTCCTAGTCCTTATTTGAACGCAACATTTGCAAGTGTTTTATTTTGGAAAGTCCTTACTGATCCCACTGAAACAGGCACAGATCCTCTGTCCAGGTTCTGGTTGCTCGGGTTACTTCAAATTACATGAACCTGACATGTCGCATGAAATAAGGTTTGTAAGAAGTCTGAACCAACTACCTGTGATTTCATAAGAAAGCTGTACTCTAATCTGAAGTGTTTTGGCAAACACTAATTTAGTCTGGAAAATAAATAAATAAACAAAAATAATCAAGCAACTGATTTCCTGATATCAAAATTGCTTCATATAACAAGAGTCAAGGATTCTCTTGAATACAAGGGATTTTAGCAGTGCCTAGCTTGGTATTAAGGTAAGTGTTTATATTCTAATGCAAAAAGAAGAGTTGCTCTTAAAGCTGCCAGTATAACGGTCTTTGTCTAATTGAATTCTTGTTTAATTCTTAGCAGGGAGAAGTGATTGGCTTAGGTTAATTCAGAAATCGTGCAAAATGTAACTCTTTGAAACCATTTTAAGGTTTTATTTTCACATTTCTAATTAGCATTTTGAAAGTTCTACGTACTCTTGATTCTAAATTAAGTAAAATAATGAATGCCAAGTTAGATTTATTTAAGTTTGGGCCTGCACCTGTTTAATCACTCAGTCAAAAGATGTATATGGTTTTTTTACATTTAAATCACTGCTTAATTATTAATGCTACTAAAATGCTACTAGAACATTGCAAGTTGCTAGAACCCCTTTCAAAAGGTATTATTGGATCTTGAAAAAAAAAAAAAAAAGATAAGTAAAATAAGTCAGAATTGCAGTCTGCACATTTAATTTCAGTGTAGTGAAGCCTAATACTGCTTTCAAGTCTGACTATAGTGACTCCTCCCTGAAGAAGTTTCTAGTACTATGAGAAGAGGAGGTGATAATGTTCCACTAGCTACAATTTCTGGTATGGTATCAAGAACAAGGGAAGGACAGTAAGATGGTGATTTTAATTACCCGTATAAATTAAAGTCTTTGCTAGAGTCCTGTGACTGAAACTCATTAATCTAACTTTATTGTTTAGTTATGAGTGTAAACTACAACCCAGTTAAATTAGAAAGGGTGGCTTGATAGATGTTCACAATCTGAGGCTGTCGGATGAGAAGAAAACATGTCAAAGTGTTCGAGATGATCTTGTTGGCTGTGTTTTTTTTGTCTCTAAACCAAAACATATGGATTAATATTTACATCAGGAAAAAACAATTTCTGTATTGCATAGGATGTGATGTACTGAAACTTTCAAGAAAGTAGACTGTCTTGTTTTTTCTGTGTTATGTGTTTTTACTTATGAGTCTGGATATGACCTTCTTGAATTGACACAAATAATGAGTCATTTGGGATGTCTCCAGACTTCATGTTGGTCAGCATCAGGTCTTCCTGTGGCATAGAAGCATGAGGCTCTGACATGTGCCCTAGTACCTTGTGCTCAGTAGGACTGGCCAGGCCATTCTTAAATTTTGTTCTTTTGTGGTTTTGCAAAAGTAAGTGCTACAGAGTGATGCTGGCTTTGCCGTCAAGTATTCCATAAGCAGTTACTGAACAATTACTGTGGCACTAGGGGCACATCTGTAAGGATGTGCAAGTTTGTAAGTACTTGTGGTACAGGACTATTAGAAAACATAGAGCTTCTCCTTCAAAACAAAGCAATTAAACAGACTGTTAATCCTAACAATCCGTGCAAATATAGTCTCTTGTTCATCTGTAAAGTCTTTCACTAATTTTATTTGGCTAATAAAGTTGTCTGTGGCTGTTGCCTTGGCTCCTCTGTGGGTAGGATAGTTTCTCTTTAATGATGATGTCAGGTTTTTTGCGGTGCATAGTTTGAGAACCCTTGTCAGGTTCTTGTTTGCGTGGGGTTTTGCTGTGGGTGGGTGTTACCTGCTATGTGTGGACAACAGGCTGGCTTTGTAGATACTGCATGGGATTTCACAGCTAAGTGGTCTTTCTGAGAAGGTGTTTCAGAGCCTTGTACCACTACTGTTATGAGGCGACTGGCATGGGCAGAGTGAGTTTCTGCCCTCCTTTCTCTCTTTTTTAGACCTATTGTCTTTGCTGACGCCGAACTTTTAGCTTATCAGTGTTTATCATTAAGGTGGATAGAGAAACAATTAGAAAATAGCTGATTCCTTCATTAAATCCATTTCTAGTCTTCTGCCAGAGACAAGGACCAATTCTTGTTTTGATTGCAAATGTATTTGAACTCCATATGTCCTGCATTTTAGAGAGTAATGTCGATAATATGTAGTTACACTCAGAGCACAGTGCGTATGAGATTTGCCTCCAAGCAAGGTCTTCATTAAGATGTGATGATCACATTTTAACCTCGATCTTTGCCTTAACTCAGAATATTCATCAAAGGAAGTTGCCCAAGGCTTCTCTATAGTTTTAGCCTGCCAACAATAATTTAAAAATGCAATTTGTGGCATTCCTGAGTAACTTTGATATGCCTAACGTATGTTCTGCACATGATTTTTATTTGTAGTGGCTTGAATGATGTATTGAGGTACTTGTGAAATAAGTAGTTCAGAAATAATGGAGTCCAAATACTTCTATAAATAAAAAGTATTTGGTTGTTTATGAGAAGTTTTGAGTTCAATGCTTTTTTCCAGTCTGCAAACTTTTTAACGACTTTTTTTTCCTAGTCATAAGCATCTCTGCTTCCTCGATGGATTCATTCCTCAGTCTCATCCTCTAAAGTACTTATGTTTCAGTAGTCTTTTCAAATACACATTTATCCTAAGCTTAATGGCACATTTATAAATATTATCTCCCTTATATGATAAACAGTCTCTGCTACCCACTGCATATTTTAAGGAAATAAATTCTCCTACGTGGATCTCTTTATTTAAAGGTAGAGCTAGATATGTAGTTAAAAGAAATGGTTCCCAGAAATGACAGAGGAATTCATAGCGTCTGGTAACCATTAGCGCCTCTGTATTGCAACTGTACATCCAAAAAACTAGTATTTTAAGTGCAAGGCCTATTTATGGCGTTGCAGGAACAATGGTGATAATTGCATCAAAGACAATTAATAGAGTCTATCATGGATGTAAACCAGTGCAGCACAAGTGATAATAATAAATGCACGATGATACTTTTGCAAACAAAGCACCTTGTTTTGTGTTTGACTTCTCAGATTTTCTGACTGATGTTAATATAAGCCAGTAGCAAGGAAAAGATAATGGCAAACAAATGAGGTCCTTACCCTGAAAATATTTACATTCTTCAAGGGTCACATACAAATGCTGTTTGCAGTAGGGTTGCCAGATGCTTTATTAATCAGACATGAAGTGTAGCAAAACAATTAAGCCTACGTTTTATTCAAGCATTTCTACAGTCCCTTTGTAGCCCATTCTAAAAGTTAAGTAAATTCTCATACACTGTGCTGGATCAGAGTGCTCAGTATCTCTCTGTTACTGATTTCTGTCCTGTTATCCCAAAGAGTTTTCTAGCTCTGTGTCTCTGTGCAAAGTGTCTGGCATTTATCTGGAACGGTGGTGTCTGTGTTGTAATCCTCAGGGCGCAGCAATCTTGACTGTTTAATGTTAAAGCTGAAAACACAGCTTGCGTTATACAGTTTATGGGTATTTGGGTACAATTCTTTGCTACCATTTCATTTCCTGTTTTGCCTCGGCATAAGAAAAGCTTGTCGTGTGATTTTTATTTGAAAATGACCTATTGTTTCTAATCCTGTTCCGGAAAAGCATATACTATTTTCAGTTTGTGGGTGTGTATCGGCCATGCAAGATTATGGGAGCAGCAGGTTTAGGTTTGCCATGCATATTTAGGTGAAAATAAGAAGCAGGAAACATCTGACGTTTTAGAGAAGAAAAGAAAATATGAACTTATTAAATGCTAGATAAGGCAGAGCTGATCTATCTAAAAGGTTAAAACATTGTAATACTTACGTATCACACTGAGTTTGTTCTCTTGTGCTGCTTTTCTGAGTTTTCTAGGGCTGAAAAACTGTACATTCAATGGAAATACGAGTAGAGCTCATGTTAGTATCTGCTTTACAGACCTTGTGGGGTTTTTGTAACCCAAGTGAGAACTTGAAGTTGTTACTAAATACGCAACATGCACTAATTAATGTACTGTCAAGTCAGTTACTTTCTCAATTGACAGTTTTCCAGGAGAGATGATAGAAGATAGCGAGCCCTACTTTTACGAGGCATTAGTTGTACGCAGCAGCCTGTGCTACCATCTCCTTGTGTTTACAGCCTTTTTTACCCATTCATCCCTTCTTTACCCATTGCAATCGTGATTCTCCTCTTTCTTTTACATTCTTGATGTGTAGTTTTTATTAGTCTTCTGTGCACACTTCGTTGTAGAGTGCTGGAAAATAATGAAGTTGTTCCTAATTTCTTTGCTGCGTGACTGCTCTGTCTAATCGTGAAGTGGGTCCATCTTAATCTTAATCCTAAAGGGGCTTTTCTTTTTAACAGCTACCCAAGGAAGACTACATAGAGTCTTTATTGGAAGCTTTCGCATCATTCCATTGCTTTGTGAAGAATTTTTTAATTTGGTAAAGTATGTATAAGCAAAGCATCAGTAATTTATGAAGCTTCCGTCATCAGTATTGTAGACTGTGGGCATATGGGAAATATCATTTGTACTTCTGGAATGTTGCTCAGAAAACAAAAATGAATGCCCTTAATAGATTCTGTTACAGCCGTTTCCTACTCTACCACTTCTAGCTGTACGTAAAATATGGAAATCCCCTAAAAGTTATTTGTGCTTGTAAATGAAATCTCACAGGGAAAAAAAAAAGAAAAAAGTGGTTTTTATATCTAATTGTATGCTTTCTTTCATTGAAGGATGAAGTTTGGTGGACCTTTTAGTGCATCAGTGATTAGAATAGGGACTTAGTATGCTTACCACTTTGTAGCCATTATTACAGCCAAGTCAATGACTGTTGCCTCTGCCTCTTTTTTTAAGTAACTGACGTTCAGACAAAATGCCCTGCATGGTCAGGTGATGCTGTGCTGTGTCTCTGTGGTTCAGGAGGAGATTTGTTGGGTTCTGCTCCCCAGATGAGCTGCACAGATCCCACCAGGAGCTCTGGAAGCTGGACTGGCAGGGATTTTATTTTGCATGGATGAAGGAGAGACAATACAGTTCTGATATCAATTGTAAATTGTTCCCTCTGGCTTGAGGTATACTGGTTTTTACAAGAACGGCAACTGATGAATTTAATACTGGAAATTAGGTGTGTATTTGTATGATTTTTCAGTTTTAACCATAATAAGGAAGGGAAGAAAAGCCAAAGATCCCTTTGGAACAATTAAATACTTCTCTTTGTTTAGGTGCCTGGGATAAGTATTTGAAGCAGTTGATCTATAGACATGCTCACACACTAGTTGTTGTCAAGGAATCAACTTTAAAAAAGAAATTACAAATCAAATGTATATGGTCCTTTTGCTTTGATTATTCTTCTACAAGCTGTGAAAGGCGTGGAATAAAATAGAAATGCTGTAACAATGTTGTTTCCTTGAAGATCTGAGCATTTGGAACTGAATTGGCAGAGTGTAAACTATTAAACCTCATACATTTTAATGTTAAAAGCGCAATGCACTGATCTCGTCATTTAAATATTTTAAAAGTTTGTTCTCAAGCTTAAAGGGTTAACTTTTAGTTACTGGTTATTATGTGTTTACTACAGAAAAGCTATAAGTTATGTGCAATAATTAGCAGGGTTATTGTTCGCCAAATGAAAACTGAGGCACTTAGTTTTCATTTACTGTCATTTCTTTGGCAACACTGTCAAATTCCTGCCTACTCTCTGTAGGTGATTAATAAGCAGCATTTGCAATAAACTTATTTTAAAATGCAACTTTCAAGGTATCTATGGCACACTAATGCTAAAACTTCATCATGTTTACTTGCTTTGAGCCTGCTCTTTGCTACTGGTAACTTCTGTTGCTGAAATCAGTAAGAATACAACCAAGTAGGCATTTTCCATTAAGCTGGTGTGAGGGCTTCCTTGCCTTTGATCCCCCTTGACTCGAAAATAACAGAAACATGGAAGTTGCCATTAGAGCAGGTTTGCATTTGAATGCGAGACTGAAAAAAGCTTTGCACAAAACCCATCGGTTGATCATGGAAACAATAACATCTATTCTTTATGGCAATGGCCACAGGCTTCAGCTGGATTATGCTAATAGAGGTGTTGTGATATTTGAGGAGAACAGGGAGTTTGGTGAGACAGGTTTGGAAGGGGAGACATTTATTCTTCTAAAGAAAGCTTGTAAAATTTCAATTTCTATAACTCATTTTACAAACTGGAATAAAAATTCTTAGTGAAAATAAAGCCCGTGATAGAAATTATCTATGAAGCTTCTTTTATTTTTCTCAAAAGAAGATACAATTCTAGCACTCAACCTTTCTAGCTGGGTATATGTGAATAGATGCCTTGGAAATGTCCAGTATATACAGGAATATTCAGGTAGGAACTGCTGTTGAGTTGTCCAAAATACCCCTTCAAGCTATTCTTTAATATCCTTTATAGAACATGTGTTTTGCACTAGATTGTAAAGTTCTAACAAGTATCCACGTGGTGCAGAAATCCTTAGTACTATATTAAAAAGCTTCTTAAGAGAAAAATTCTGTGAAGTGCTCAGAGATGCTCTTGCATTCGTGGCTGAATAGATATCCTTGGCACCACTGATCTTCAGTTGACTGAAGGGGGAAATCGGGAGCGCAGAAGAATTAGCTAAAGGTACTTGGCAGTTTGTAGATTGAACACTTGTGATACAGAGGTACTCACTGTATGTGCTGTATTGTTCATGAGCATTGCAAATAAGTCATATAAATTGTATTTTTAGTGCAGAAAGAGTGTTCGGGTCACAGGTTTTCTGCATCATGAATTGTTGTGAATGTGATTGGGAGAGGTGGGTGTGTGGAATAATTTAGAGGTATTCATCCCAATGCACTCTTGTTTTCCAGTTTCTTGTTGTGTTTTTTCCTTTTAAAAAAAAGACCAGAGCATATGGCCAAGGAAAATGAAACTCAGTCACCTTTCCCTCCACCTACATGTATGCTTTAAGCTATTGTAGAGGCATTATATGTGTGGGTTGGCACTTCAGTGTAAATCGGTGTCGTTTCATTATATTTTTACTTACTAAGGCATTGGTGCATACATTTTAGCTGTACGTCCTTCCTCTGCTTACTAGGATACAAACCGGGATTTCAGCGTATTTTCTCTTTCAGTTACTTGTTTACTTTCTTTAATGCACTTTCTTCAACTTCAGGATTTTCTTAATTAGGCTTTACCGAGTTTATTTCCATCTACTTTTTCCAAAGCCGTAATAGCAGAGAGAAGAATGAAAATGAACAGGAAACATGCCTAAAGTTTTTATGAGAGTATCTAAATATGGAGAAAGTTAATTTGACGTAGTTCTAAAAATATGTAAATCTATCCAGAAGAACAATAGAAGTAAGTCTGACAGAGAATAACACAAAGCATACAGTGTGAGGGTTAAAGGCTTAATGAAAGAATTAAACCCCTCTTAGGAGTATTCTGTATGCACCTGCCCTTTATTTTATGAGTTCTACTGTTGACAGCTGCGAGCCAGGTTTACCTCTGCTAGAGGATATTTTGTGTGTCAAGCTGAAACCGTCATTTATATATCCAAGGATATATATTCTCACATACACACGCGTATACATGCATGGAGTCTCTGTCTCTTCTATACATCCATATGCTCACAAAGACACCAGAAGAGCACAATCCTCGCTCTCAAATAAGGCGTGACCACATTTTCCAAGCAACTTTTGAGATCTGGGGTTTCAAACTTTGTCCTGTCATTCTGACTTTTATACCTTCTGGGTGTCGTGTAGGTGACAGCCAGCCAAGCCAGTAAAGCTGGCAGAGCTTTCCCAAGGCTGCCTCTTCATCAGGCTTCCTGGAAGTTCTTACCTGGGCTTCTATACCTTCTCTGGGCTGTCCCCATTGCTTGGCTATTTTACCTTCTCTGCTTCAGGAGAAGAGTCACAAAGCTGTTCCTCTCCACTGAAAACTAGCACAACCCAGATGCTCGGACTGTTCTACATTTGTATTCCAGACTGTGGATCCTCATTCTGTGTTCCAAAGTATGCAATGTCGTCTTTTAAAAGATATTGTCCATTGGTATTATAATGAGCTTTATGAAGGGAGACTGTTGCTCTTTTTCTTGTTCTGACTTCTATAACTAATTTTTTTTTTTTTAGTATTGGTCTTGCAGTAAGGAATAGCTTCCTCCCCTTGCTGTTATTTTATGTCATTTCTCATTAGCTTCCAACGTCAGAAACCCAAGCGGATGTTGATTTTAAGGCTGAGCTAAAGAAATCCTCTCTGTTTAGAAGTAATTTTCTATGCTCACTTTTTGGAGTTTAAAAAGTAAACAGCATATGTCCAAGAGTGTGTGGGAGGCAAAAAAATGCATATACTTAACAACTTGTGTGCTTCTCAAAGCATGGACGACATAGCTGCAGAAACACAGCACTGATACCGATAGTATGTTCTTGACAGAACTTTGTGGGAAGAGAATAACCTTCATGAAGTGTGCGGTTAATTAACAGTCTAATGGAATTATACAAAAATAGTTAATTCACAAAGCGTATGTCATAGTTTTGCTCAAAATATTTTTTCCTCTATGTTTTGCACATGGATTTATATCTGATGCCGTCCTCTTAATATTTCTTAAAGATCCACTGCAGTATTTACATTCATGCTGAACTTCAAGCTTACAGATACCAAAACAAATGCTTTCACAAAACCTTCTATATGTGCAAATGCTCAATTAAACAGAGATGTGCTTTTTTTTTTTTCTGTCCATACTTTTCTTTGGTTTAACCACGGGAGCCAAACTGTCTGAAGGGCACTTGGTGTGGTGTCAGTTTGTGAGAAAACTTTCAGTCCTTTTCATTCACACTCACCCAGAGGTATTCCTTTTAGTAATGCCTGTGCTTGGTTTTCAGCCAACAATTTTGTTATCAATCAGAAAAAACTTTCCTGAGATACCAGGCTTGCAAGAATTCTTTCATTTTTTTATGAAATTACTTTATTCCTATATGCCAATCACAGAAGGTCTTTGTTTATCATCTTTTAAAACTGTTGGAGATGTTCTGTGTGAATGAAATGATTGGAATGATTTGAATGGTTATCTGATGTGATAAGGATGCTTTTAGCTCCTGTTTTGGGAAGGTCTCAGAGCTAGCGTCAGCAAGCCCACACAGAGGCTCTGTGCCATCTGCTGCTAGCACAGGAGAGAATGGAGACGTGAGGCTGGCTTAGGTGCTCAGTGAAGATTTCTTCTGCTGTTGTTACTGTCATGTCAGACAGGACTTTCACAAAGCTAAGCAAATAATTAAGGAAATTTGCATGTTTTAGCAGCAGGAGTCGGAGGGACCAAAGGTGGAAATGATGAATGCCCCTTTGAACCAGTCAACCCCACCTCCGAGGGGCTTGTCCAGAGCAGCTGACTCCTCTACCATGGACCTCACAGTAATCAGCTCCACCAGCGCCTTACAAAACTCGACTTAATGACTTTCTACATCACATTCGCTTGGTGTACATTAATGAGGATTTTTTTAGTTGTGTTCCTGCTATTTGTCTCTTTTAAGGCTACTTTCACTGTTTTAGCATCATGTTCAAAAGGCTAGTCAGACTTCTGTGCTCACAGCCTCATTAAAATTCTGTTCTGCACATCCTCTGACTCACACTTTATAATCTATCAGAACACCTGTTTTCTTTACAATGGCCACAAGGCAGCTCAAAACACTGTGGTATTTAGCATTTAATAATGAGCATAAGATATGTATTTTTTGACACTTAAAATTTCCTTTAGAAAAGTGTATGGAAAAAATCCAGGTTTGAATGAATTATCTGAATCCTCTCGTCTTTTCTCCCCTCCTCCCCATGTTTCATTATATGAATTTTGACAAAACTCAGTAATAGTGCAGCAAATGGAGAATTTCCTGCATGGCATTAGGCAATGGCCATGACTTGAACTGTCGTGGAATCCATGTAGAAAGTGCTTTTCCTGTAGTATTAGCAATTTTAAAATTTGTTCGGGCAGGAAGTGATTGAGATTTGTATCTACATTTAAATAAGAGCCCTTCACAAGCAGTTCATTGTACCTCTACCCCTATGAGGATGCTTAGAAGCTTAAGTATATTGTTAACATCTGTCTCTTTATCATTCCATTACCTAAATCAGTAGTGGGCCTTGCAAACAGTTTTTCTTTTGGTTGCAGGCTTTTAGAATTGTAGGACTTTAACTTAATATTAGCCATTTGATACGGAAGTAGTTTGAGGGCTCAGCATGGGGTGAAAAATGTGATCTCAAAGGGCGAAAGCCTGTCACTGTTGTGTAAGTGAAGAATCATTTCCCAGTGGATATGAAATGCCGTATCTTCAGTGCCCTAATAGAGGACATACTGCAAGTTGATTATTGTAATCCTACAGTGTTATCTCATCAGTGAGTGGATTAAGGGAGTTCTTTCTGCTGAGGGGTCAGAATAAACATTTTCATTTACTCCCTGCTGTGTCACTGACAAATAGAGGTGTTATCTAAGAACATTTTACCACACATGGTAAACAAAACTATAGTTATGTACCAGTGATTCTTCTTCCAGCTTTCCGCTGTCATATAAAATAGAACACACACTGAAACCAAAGTCAAAAAATTGTCACTAAAAAGGAAAAAGGAATTATTATGCTTTATGAGGAAGCTTGCATTTCTCTCTAATCAAATTAGCTCACCTTGTTTCAGGTTAGTAAAGCTGCAGGTACAGGATATTGCTCGTCATTTTTAACAGGGAAATTCGTTTACTGTCTGAGTTGGTCCAAGAATCAGGGTTATTGTGAAGTATTTTAAAGGAGTGAGTTGAAAAGATGAGATAAGGAAGTAAATATTCAAGTGGAGGAGGCATGTAACATAGGCAAATTTAACATTTTGTTGGAGAATGAAATTTCTAAGGAATCTTATGCTTAGAAAGGTATTAGAAAGCTTCAGTTGTTTACCCCATAGACTCTTCAAGGGAATTTTCATAAAATACCATGAAGGAAGATCAGATTTTCTTTTTCTGCTAAATATTTTTTCTTTGTGAAAATCACTGTTCCCAGGATGATATCTCCTTCTCTGAATGAAATGATTGCAGGGCATGTTTTATTACAAGAAGTGTTCTTGGTAAGGCAGCAGTCGAAGTATATGAGGCATCAGAGCATTGGGAAGATCAAGGGCGGCAGCAAATGCAAAGGAAGAACTCAAATGACATAGTAAAATTCCTGGAGGTGCTAATGCAAAATGCAGAGCGTTCCTGAGATTTGTAAAATAGGTGTCAGCTTAGTTCTGTAGTCTACACCACTCAGTAGATTCTGAATAGACTTTATTAGCACAGCACTCTTGGATGACTGTTGTTGTTGGCTTCCAGTAGTTATCAGAATGCATTTCTTCTACATACGGTATAAAGATCTAAATATTATTTTAAAAATAAATGGGTAATATTCGTGGACAATATGCAGGGGGGAAAAAAGTAATCAAAATGCAAAGCTGCTGTGGAATATTACAAATATTCCATAATCTGCAGAGTGTACCCGTATTTCTTCAAAACCAATGTAAAATAATGGATGTATGTGATGATAGATACTGAACCAAGCATACAAAGGAAACTTAAAAGCTGAAGTTGCCTCTCTATAGAGGAAGAAATCTTTGACCCAATTTCCTTCTCCGGGGAATGTGTAGGACCATGACCTTTCACTTCTAAGATGCATGTTGCCCCCATCACCTTCTTGCTCTCTGGGTCAAGGTCTACACTAATGATTTCATCTTGCACAACCGACTGAGGGGCCACTTGCCTAGTTTCTGCTTAGCTTCTCACTCCTGCCCTGTGAGAGCTCCTGAAGCTGTGCAGCTGGAATTGCACAGGTGAAATTTCCAGATCAGTTTATAAATGGCGCTCAGTTTGGGGCTTTTTGAGGGTTTATTGTTTAGGTTTTTGTTTGTTTGTTTGACTATGGGGCGATTACTCTGTTTAAGTCGGATCTTCAGATAATATGCTTGCAGTTGTCTTCTTTTCTCCTGACATTTTCATCTTATAGCATAAATAGCTGAGTGTGCTGAGCCAGGGAGAGATGGCAGGATGGGCAGGGATGAGTGGGTGCGAGAGGAGGAGGGCAGGATCTGTTTACACTGAGTTCACCACCATCAAAAATTACAGCATAGAACTGCACTCTCAGCAGGCAGTTTGATTACCGAGGCAGTGCTCCAAGCGCGTGATTTATCCATGTAGCCCAAAACAGATATGAATAGAGCCAGTGTGCTAATGCAACATTAAGAGTTTCAAATAGAGGTTAATCAGATGTGACAAAACAGAATAAAATATAGGCAGAATTAAACAAAACTTGTAAGTGCTGTAGAAAAGAGTGAACTGAAACCACTAAATAGAATAAAAGATAAAACACTAGTTACGTGACATACTAAAATGTGTTTGAAGGTGGTTTACCACATGACAGGTTTCATTATATCATTCATTTGACAAAAACAAAGACGTTTTCTCCAGAGCCTAAAAGCAGAAGTATTACCAAGGTCAACGTGTATTAGATTTGCCAGTGCAGCAGAGCATAGCCATGACCGCTGGTGTTGTTGAAGCTCTCAGGACATCACACACGTTACTGAGTAAGTGCTAAAGCTCCAACAATAACAGCACAGTAGTTTGCTGGGTAACTTCTGTACCTGATGTAGGAATCAAAACTGCACCTAAGCTGATGTAGCTGGCAGCTCTTGGTCTTCCCAGTTCCCATCAGAGCAATGCTTATGGAGTACTTGTGTTGGCATAAAACAAACCTTGTCAAGATATCTCTGTGTGAGATTTATGCAGAGTGAAATAAAAGTGTGACATGGACACCTGATGCGTGAGTCTTCTGTATGAAGCATGACACTTGGCAACAGAGATAGTGCTGAGCTCTGCAGACCTGCCAATTCGCACTCATTTGGAGTGACTCAGTCATTTTTGCCTGTTGGTTGTGCGCAAATATCCAGCTAAATAGCTCCTGAAGTTAGAGATTTTTTTTATGCAATGAAACATTTTTCTAAAGAATTTTTTTAACACGGATTCTTTAGACATATGTTTTCCTTCTGTTCTTTAATCACACTGTTAGCCTTTCAAAACAAAATCTATATGGATTTTGAACATGAATAATTAAAAGGATACATTCTGGTTTTGTCTCCTGCTCTTACAGAACCATAAGATGACTTGGATCTTCTGGTGTTTTGGGGTTTTTTTGTTCAAGTACACAATTCCACTGTGGAAGTGGGGACCTAGCCTTAACTGCTGGGCTAGCAATTAACCTAGCCTTAACCTAGCCTTATTTCTGCCACCCAAGTCTTTCTTTTGGACAAAAAAGAAACACAAAAGCATGTAAAGTCAAGAATTTATTGATGAGGTAATTGAAATCATAACAGGCTGATCAAAAAATTACTGTTAGGCCAGATGTAGCTATTGCAGAAAAAGGAGGAAAGGAAGAGGGGAGAAAGTTATTACAGGAAAAATTGCAATAAAAATAAAATTAAATAACACAAGTCTCAATAGTCATACAATTAAAGATGTTGCAAATCCTACCTAGCATTTATCCCTTTCTTTCTCATGTTATGCTACCCTTCCACTGCTGCAGATTTCAGTCTGGGAGGGAGGTTTTGGTGAGTTGTTCCTCTTGCGGGAGGGGTACAGCACTGCTGGTCAGGAGCTCATCTTTCACTTTTGCTGGGAAGAGCATGTTGTTGCTGTCAACAGGTTTTCATCAGGGGATGCTTCAGGCTGCTGTTAATTTTCTGACATGCTTTTTTGTCTTACTCCGTGTTCACTGATCTGAGCAATCTGTAACTTCTGAGCTTACACTGTGTGCTATGGGCCTTATGTGGTATAGACTTGTTCATTGTTCTCTTCATTAGCCTTAACAAGAGGTCTGCCCATGTCCCAGATCTACTTTTCTTTTACTGACCCCTGGAGCTTTTATAGTGCTGGGGTCCTCCGTGTCACCCTGTGCCCCTCTCTTTGCAGCCGTGCCATGTCGTTATGCTAGGGTCAAAATTGCTAAGTGCTGCCCAGTCTAACATCTCACTGTTAATGGTTTCTTTAAAAATTATGGTTATTTCACAAAAAGCATACAAAGCTAAGGAAAGGTAAAACAAATTAGGCCATAGCCACATTGTTACTAGAAGAAAACATTGTTAGGGCTAAAAGCAAAGCTCCAGAGGTGCCATAACAACTCCAGACCAAGGCTGGCGAGGCCAGAGGCTTGTGTAAAGCTTGATGCCTTCATGGGCACTGGCAGCCCAAATTCAAACAGCATCCACCACGACATTATTAAACAAGTCAGCAAGAGCTCTGCCATCTGGGTTTGATAGCATTCTCTGTTGTTTCTGCCTTCCCTATGTGCAGTCATTTATACTGATGATAGCATTGATGACAGTATGAATAATAACAATGTGATAAGGATGTTATTCACAGATTTTTGCAGAGATGGAAAGTGAGTGTATATGTTTTCTTAAACTCAAATAATTTGGGAATGGATGCTGGGGTTAATCCTTTGGGTATAGTCCGTGTAAAAGAAGTAAAGAAAAAAATAAGTTTGAAATATTAAAAATGCCACGAAAAATTGGTATTGATCATCGGAGTGGCTCTTACAACATGTATCACACAGAAGTTACAAAATGAAAATTAGTCTCATTAGTATGGGGAACATTATGTCAATATGGTTGTATTTTAGAGTCCTAGTGCTGCCACGACTCCTCTGCACCTATTGTATCTAGTATCTACAGCCATGTCTAGACAACTTATTTGGGGGGCAATCTTTGTCTTGAAGTTAATTACCGTGGGAGCTTTATCATTAGGTTATAAGAGTTCAGCATAACCCATCAAGCTTCTCTTTCCGCTAGTCACAATAGCAAGTGTGTCAGGAATGTTTAACAAATTACAAAAGATATATGTGCGTGTGTGTAAATATAAAAACTGTAAAAGGTTCACTGTTTTTATTCTGTGTAATGTTACTGTGATTTTTTCTGTTTGGTGTTTCCCCATCAGGTCGATTTTCAGGGTTTTTATCCCAGTGTTAGTGTGGCAAGTAGTTCCACAGGGTAGTACATGAGCCTCAGTTGTTCAACAGCTGCCATACAGTGTAGTCAAGTGCCCCAGTTTCTTGGGCTGGGTAGATGTGGAAGCAGAAGCATGGGACTGAACTCTCTGTCCCCTCTGTTGATGTATTTCTTTTACTTGGTGAGTGCTGAAACGTGTTCTTGCCTGGGCACTCTGACGGCATATCTATGCAGTGGGTTATACTCATCTTTTTCATACTGCTGCTCCCTTCCTCCTCCCCAGGAGTTCAATCTCCCACAGTAGATTAATATTATTTAACAACTATTACTGTATATATAAGAAAGAGGGGAAAAAAGTGAAAATAAATACAAACCCTAGGAATCTTACATATATTTATTCTATTTAATACAACTTCTGAACTCCTTACAGCAGTACCTATTATCTGAAGAATGACAATGAGATATTATACCATTTTCAGCTCTGTACACTTACATGCATAAATATGATGTGAATATCTGTGATTTTTACTGTTTCTTTTTCTCCAGAACAGTTCAAACCATTGACCCTCCATTAAACATCTGCATGAGTACAATAGAATAGAACTGTCTCACAGTATCCACAGAGCAAAACTGTGTGATCATTCTTAGAAACCGTTTTGGCCATAATGGGAGCACAGAAACGTGTTTAATTTTCTGAGCACAGAACCTTTTTGCAACAGACTTAGGACTGATGGAGGAGAGCATGTGAATATTGGCTCTGTGAGTTTTGTGATGATGCTTCTGTATGGCCTATCAACCAGCTCTTCCCTGTCATTTGTGGAGCCTTTTGGCAGTTAGATTTTCCAGGGAGGTTGTTGGTTTGTTTGCTTGATTGTATGTTTCTTAACAGTGTCCATTTGATCCAGTAGGAGGAACATGATAGAAGAATGTTCGGGTCATTAACTTTTAGTCATGCAAAGCTTTATTCTTGAAATAAAAGCTCATGCACCTGGAAATATTTGAAAAAAAAAAAAAAGACAAATAGAAACTTAAATAGTTCCAAAGTACAACGTAATTTTGTGAAATACCAAAATCCATTTGATAAAAAATAGCATGTTCCATGTGCCAGGAAAGCATGCAAATGCAATTGGGTTTTCAGGCTTTCCACTAAGGTGAGGAAATATCTGCAGCTACGTGAATCAAGGCTATTAAATACTTTTAATACGTACTAAGAATACGTTCCTGTTATTCTTTGACAGCTGTATAAAATCAGTCTTCTGACAAATTCTTCTTCTCCATTTTTTGATAAAAAGTTCCATAATTAAACCTTGCCAATGCAAGTCAAATTTCAGTTAGTGAAAGGTAGAGAAAGTGCAGAAACAATAATTTATTAGACAATACAATACCATTTCATTTTCATAGAAAGTGAGTTTCATTATCTTAAAACTTAAGCTATTAGTATTCCTTCAGACAGGGAAATGAATTAATGTTTGGTCATAGCAGAAACACTTCTAAAATTTTGTTTTCATTTAAGTAAATGCTGGATTTTTATTTTTTTTTTAATGCTGTGTTTATGTTCTATAGGGAATATTTCCCTGCTTGACAGGTGAATCGTAAGAAATCAGCCTTTCTAGAGATTCGGTTAACTCTGCAAAAACAGCCCTGAAAGAAGTATGAGTTACTATACAAACTTTTTCCTAAGCCTGTAGATGCTGGCTCACAAATCTTGTAAAAAAAAAAAAAAATTTTAATTAGTGGATTCATTTTTTTAAGCCACATAAAGAGGTCGATTAGTCATACACAGCAATCCCATATATTTGTACTGTAAGAGTGTCAAGAAAGCAATCAAAATTAAAAGAATTAGGTACCAAATATTAAGTCCTTTCAATATATTAATAAAATATCTTAAACAGGCTGTAAGACTGATGAAAAACAGAACACCACAAAGGTACAGGTTATTAGTATTCCACACATCAATGATATCTGTTTTCTTTGAAGTTACCTATTAAAAAAATAGAGCTTGTTGCTTGAACTACATGTTCTCTGAAGATACACATACCTGCCCTTCCAAGCTTTCCTTCAATTTTTACATTAGTAAAATAAGCTTGAAGGAAAACATGATTTGTCCCTAGATCATCCCTAGTAAAAATGTTTCCTATGGACTGCTTCCGTACAGCAGAGCTCCTCTATTGATGATATTGTAGGTGAATTTTAGCAATGAGGGCATGATCAGTCTCTTTAGGACCCTAATGATTTCTACAAGCAGTAGCAACTTGTGCTTAACTCACATTGCACACTTGCTTGACTTCACGTCTCACTGAGGCAGCTGTATAACCAAACTGAACTCTCAATGTATTGGTAAAACTTTCACCAAAAATATGCTAGCAAAGGCTTTTTATAGTACTTTCTAATACTTCAGAATGCTCAGAGATCCCTTTCAGTTTTTCAAGTGATGTGTTTGATCCAGAATCAGTTTCTGTAGTTTGTTGGAAAGATATCCAGGTGTCATTTTATCCAGAACAGTGCAAAAACAGATTATAGGAATGTTTGGTACTTCCCTGAACACAGCAACTTGTTAAAGCACAGTGTCTCTTACACTCTTTTTTCCCTAACAATTTAAACATTTGCCTGAATGCCTAAATCTTTCCTTTTTTCCTTCTTCACAGGTGCACCATAAGTACTGTATTTGCATGACATTTGTGTCATTTATTTTATGGGTCAAAGAAACAAACAAGTAGTGGTTTCTTCACTGCTTCACAATATCGGGACAGCACACCTAGGTTAATATGTGCAGAACTCACAAATGGAAAGTTTAATTATTTGCAAGTATTTTAAATCATGTTAATAGGCAGCTGAAAGCAAAACCCCTTTCCCCAATCCAGCCAAACAAGTCTTGAATCTAGAAGTAAAGTAACTAATGGGCACTGCATTTATCAGGAAAGGAGAGCAACCAGTGCTCTTTACAGTAAAGTTGCCTTTGGAGAGGAGGGTAATGGCCTCTTCTCCTAAGTGACAGGGAACAGGACAAGAGGGAATGGCCTCAAGCTCCACCAGGGGAGATTTAGGCTAGACTCTTGAGTTCAGTGTACCAAAATGGTGAAAAAATAGAAAAAAGTACATGGATGTACTGTCTGGTGTTATGTATGTCTGTCTCAATTGGTTCTTGCTTATCTGTGTAATCACAGAAAGAGTAGTCGTCATCTCTCTTAGACTCTGGTCCACCTCAGTGGAGCCCTTGTACGTAGGTATAATCAGAACTGTATTGATTATCTTTGTACCCTTCTCACTGCTTGTTACAGAAGTGATCTTTAGGATTGTAAGTGGCAAAATATTTCAGCATGTTGTAGATGACGACCCCTAATGTTTGTTAAGGAAGGAACAGTAATTAAAGCTAGAGGCATAGCAGTTGTAGTCGACGTTCACACGTTTATATCAGTGAGTAAACAAATGCAATGGAAATCTGAATTTTCCTCTGATTGTCAGTGTGAATAATATTATGATGCTTTAATTATGAAAGCTGAATAAAAATGTGAAGTATAAATTACTTTCTCAGGATAGATAGATATTGAAGAAGTTATTCTGCTGTTGAATATGTGAAAAGAGAAAAGTATATTGCATTGGTACAAAAGGCAGTAGCTGTTTCAGAAGCACCTTTGGGACTAATGAACTGCTTAACTTCAAGCTGCAACGAAGAAATTTTATTGAAAAAGTAGCTTCACTTGCCATACATTCTCTCATCTGTTTCTGTTTTATTCTGGTTCTTAGAACTTGCCTTTTATTATCCTTTTAATCACTTTGATCAGTATTATTATAATCACAAAATGTCAGCCTAAGGAAAGTGATAATCTAGTCATTATTATGTTTCAATGTCACCTTTGTCAATTCCTGCTTAGCTACCATTTAAAATTCCGGTATCCATCCTGTGATTAGATATCATTTCTGATATGACCAGTATTTACAAGTGAGCAATTACAATGAAACAGCACTTCAGTATTCCTGTTCCGAATTAACTTCCTCATCTGAAGTTATTCACCTGTGTCACTGTAATAGTTTTTTGAAAACTGATCTTCCGATCCAAGTATTAATATTCTAAAAGAAAAAATAGTTTTGTGTCATAAAATGACACTGGTGACTCTCTCTGCAGCTTGGAACAATTTTCTATACATACTCAACAGGAGATATTGTTCAAACCTCTGTCGTATAAATTTCAAAGTTAGTTTTCAAGGCATTTTTACATTTTAACTACTCTAACAGTTTGAAATATTTCCTGGAAGTGACCAGCAGAGATACTAATTTGACATTCTTAGTATCTGCTTCAGAAAAAAAAAAAAGTATTTAATAATTTATATTTTATTGCACATACATTAGAACTGAGATAAATGTAGCAAGATTGTTTAGAAATGTAAATGATTTTTCAATACTGTTTTGCTTTCTTTGTTTCCATGCAGTAAAGACAAACTATTAAAAAGAGAGACCAGTTAATGCAGCATAAAAACGATGCATGAAATGTGACATCTCTTTAACATTGAGAGAAAACACTTCCCTCCATTGAGTGCTTTACACTAAATGCAAAATATTGACACAGCCCTATTATGCCACACAATAGACTTCTTTCAGAAAGATAATTTTATAGACGGGGTAGTATCATGTGATCTTATTAATATTTATGAAATATGATAACAGAAAAAAGGGAATTGGGATAGCGCCGCTATCTTTATAGACCCTATCCATTTCAGCTTCAAAATGTTTTTCATTTCACACATCAGACACTAATTAGCAAATATCTAATTAGTGTTAGAAGAGTAATCGCTCATGGGAGTTGTTGAGGCTTTGAGCTTTCATGCATGCAAAAATAGTGCCACTTTAGGTACATTTGTTAAGGTACAGTAACTTTAACTTTTATTTTCCTCTGAACTGCGTGAATTAAACTAAAAAGCAAAATTAAGCTCCAATAATTGGTGTTGGGGAAAATGACTGTATTGCTTCAGAGTGAGGCAAGATCCAGAAAACTTCAATTACAGGTAGTTTGAAACTTCTGCACATGCTGGTAAATTCACTAGACAGAACACAATGTAATATTGATATGATTTGGTTTTACTTTCTAGATGAAACACTGTAATGTTCCTGTTTACAAAATAGATAACTCTGTGTGTGTGTGTGTGTGTGTGTGTGTGTGTGTATGTACACATACCCTAAATCAGCTGAACACGCAATAGAGCTAAGGGTGGAATAATCAAAATGCTCTAGGAATGCTGCCATTTTAAAGTTTTATAGTTCGAGTATGTCATGTTGGTAAGTTGCTTGTAGTGATGGTTAACTATTATGTTCTGTGGGATTTGTTTTGAATTTTTCTTTCATGAGAGACATGAATTCTATATAAACAAAACCTGCCATCGGAGTGATATTGGCACAGAGCAGATAAATGCATTTTAGGTAGAAACAGAGATAGTGCTCTGTGTATAGCATTGTGCTCCTGTCAGCATCCAAATTAGAAATGCAAAAAACCAGCAATTTTTCATTCCTGGTTCTCATTCCTGGTTCTGACAACATTTCTAAGTTCACTATAAAATAATATAAGCAGGAGCCGGATTTTTAAAATAACCCTGCTGTAGAAAAGGTGTGTAAAAGCAATGTTAATAATGAAATACTTGGATACTGTTTATATATGCAACAAAATATTAAAAAGTGCCAGAGGACTGAAGAATTTGGGGGTTTTGATGCTATTGAATTTGAGAATGCAACCCTTTTTGCTCAACTTTGTGAAAATGAAATGTCTAGTAAGTCTGAGTGCCCTCTAATTCATATTCATAAACATTTTTCAATAACTGTTTACTATCAGTTTAATTTTAAAGATAATGTGGGTTCAAAATGTAGCTTTTAGATGGATAGAGAAAAAAGCGATTCATCTGTGATCTCTGCTAAATTGATTTCCATTTCACTGGAAATGGCTTGTACTGAAGATTCAACTTTCCTCTGCAGAATGTTTCCTCCAAATGATGCAGTATTTTAACAATATGAACTTGTCATACTATCCAGAATCTGGTTTCTAAATATTGGAGAAATTGAGTGATCTGTGTTTTTGAAAGAGCTGAATGAAAAACAGGTGTAAATGAACAGCATAAAGGCTGGATGTGCTTAATTTTTTTTCTCTCTTCAGGCAGCCAGATCCGCATGGGGTTTATCCCTGTATCCCCAGTTTGTTATTAAAGGCATCAATAGGTCAACGTCACCTGCCATACAACAAAAGTGACCAGCACCTACTTGATCAGGCGGCGGCTTCTTCAAAATCTTATACATTATATTGCTGAGCAAAGTATTTGTTCCCCATATTCAATTTCACTGAACTTCTAATTTTAGGGTTTGATTTTATGTCACTGTCTTAGCTGCTTTTTAAAACCACTGCATTGTCCTAAATTGTGGGTCACTGAGCACAAATGAAATTTTTAAACATGCAAATGAAAACCTATATGTGAATACTGGCGCTTAGATTGTGTGAGGACTTAATAGAAGTATAGGAGAAACTTGAAAGTTTCAAAAGAGACCTCTGGAAAATGAGGCGTATTTAGGAGACGGTAATTCTCTGCATTGAATCTGTGAAAATGGAAAAATGAGCGTGTTTTATGGAAGCTTCCATGCATGGCTTAACAGCATTATTGGAAATGGACCGATTTGCACTGGTATGGCCTTCTGATGTTCCTTAGAACTTAAGGGCGCATATCAGCACATCTTTTTCATCATCAAAGTGCTGCACAAATAGTTTGCGTAATGGCAGTTTTCCATATATTGTGACTTTTCTAATTTCAACTACTGTTTACAATAATGATATTTAGCTATTGCGGGCAGCTTGTAATCAGTCGGTTGCAAAGTGTTTGTATAGAAAAGGTTATCGTCATTATCTCCATATACAGACAAGAACACGAGGAAGGGGGAGGCGAATGACTTGAAGGAAATTTGAGAATACAACCTACTTTTCCAAACTCTAGTTTGTTTCTCTAGTCCTTTTCCCTCAACATTATCTGTACTAGAAATAATAATTTCTTAACCTTACTGAAACATTAAAGCATATTCTGCTGGTTTCAGGTAAAAAATACTGGGTTTCCCTTGTTTTTATGGCTGTAGTTGGTCAGGCATTGCTACATAATAGAATACATGAAACATTTGAGCACTTAGAACATTTTTTTTTTAATATAAGCTTCTTAAGCTTGAATTTAGCATGTTGAAATTTTAGCATGACGTATAGAAAAATCCAACGCAGCCGTGTTTTCTTGCATTGAACAGTATTTTTTGTCGGGTTGCGGGTTTTCTTCCTGTGCTTTTTTAAACTTGGGGGAGACTTTGACTTCTCTTGAACTCCTAGTGTTTGTCAGAGCAGGGCGTGAATGGCAGGGCAAGAATTTTGTCATACTTCTGGAGAATGTCTGTCTTAAAACACTACTCTGAGGTGAAAGAAGAATCCGTGATAGTGAGTATTCTATAGGTCTCTGTCTGTCTTCTTTCCTCAAAGAGCGAAATAATCTCTCTGTCAGCCTGAGTGTCCTAATTTATAACTCAACACCCTTAGGCTTTATTCCTGCTCCCCTTCCAAGTAATTGACATGTCAAAAAAATGCAAGGGCAACCCCCCCCCCCCCCCCCCCCCGCCCCCTCCATGGGTAACAGGGATACTGAGACACTCCTGTTAACAGATCTCCTCTTCAAAGGATCTCTAGAAATGCCTTCAACTGATCAATTGCTGCTTCCCATCTTTTAGTTTGTGTCAATCCAGGAGTGAGGGGGGACTCTTTTGATTTAAAGCCAAATTTTTTTAGTGATCAACGTGAGATGTGCTACATGTACAAAGACTTATTGTTCTGTATTGATTTTATGTAGCGGAATAATAAGCAAATTGAAAATAGTCAGTATTGTTAAATCTTTATACTAGTCATACCAGAAATAATAATAAAGGATACCTTCGTTAGTAATGTTTTTCAGTCTTTGTAAGGAGATTTCTGTTAAGTTGAGCAGATGGAATTGAACTTGTAAACATCAATTTATGGTCGGTTTCACAGATGTTTGACATCTGCCTCAAACATTTGATGCTATTTTCACACAGCCTAATTATCAAGGTCAAAAATCAAAGATGTGTATATATAAAGCAACGATGACCAGATAGTAAGTATGAATCACGAGCAGATTCTTGATATCTCATGATGATTTACTGCTTGTGGTAAAACTTAATTTTCAAGTTTTATTTCCTTTTTCTGTTTGCTGTTGTAAAGATATACCAAAAAAAAAAGTATTTTGTGTTTGATGTAGTGACATAGGATATTTAAGATATGTAGGTAAAATCATTTGTTTGTGTTCTTTATACGCCGTATTTCCTGATTTTTAGCTTATAATCTCCTGTGGTTTTAACCTTTCTCTGTTGTAAAAAGTGACTGTAAAAACATTTCCATAGACTTCAAAACCTTTTTTAAGTCACTTTGGGCTGTGGTTTCACCAGGGAAAGAAACTTCATTCCTTTAACTTGACCCTTCAGTTTTGATTCTGGAGAAAGCTGGTTTTGAATAATCTGAATGTACTTAGAATTTTTTATTGTGCTTACATTAAAGCAAAGAAAAAAATCTTAGAAATAAACTATTTTACTTTGCCTTCCGGAATTCTTTGAGTTATCATTAGTATTATTTACCTAGTAGAAATTACGTGTTGCCATATTATGTCTTAATCAGTAATGCAACATATTCCAAATTCACAGAGAACCGTAAAGGTATAACATGAATGCTTCTTTTAAAAAGGGTAAAAATGAGTTTGGGTTATGAAATAACAGGTGTCTACTTAGTAAAAGGTAACAAACCCTGTAAGGAATCTGGAGCGGGTGTGTGGTGTTCCTGGGGTAGTACGTTTTCCATTTTCAGAACTGTGCATTTTAAAGCTGGATTCAATTTCACAAATATATCGGCTTGACATAATACATAGATTACAACTAGAAAAGGTAAATGCAATTTATGCAAGCATATAAATCAGAGAGCGTAATTTTAAGTACCCTTTCATGGATTAGATTTGTCTCATAATATTCCTATTAAGTAGGTAAAAATTGTTGATCCTCGTTATTTAAGGATCAGTTAGCGTTAGCTCGTGCTCATTATGTTTAAGCAACAGATTTTCAAGCTTGTCAGTTGAATGTTAGGATCTTTTCTAAATCAGTAATAAGTAGTTTCTGATCTTCCACATAATTTCATCTCTCTGTTTTCTGTTTCATCTTCTATAAAATGGGAACAATAGTACTACGTGCAGATTCAACATAAAAATGCACAGAACAGGTTTTGCCGCTATTGAGATCAAGAATGGATGCAGCCAACTGTGTTGCATTGTTTCTCGGAAAAATCTGACTGTGTAAGACTTACTTCATGCAGTGTAACCCACTGAAGTCATGAAACCATCAAAATGGTTTTGGTGATGACTGAATCCCAAAGTTTCCTAAGATTGTAGGTAACGGTGCTAGCAACAGCTGCTTTAGATAAGCTATTCTTTCTGTTTCTTCTACAACCAATACAAAACCGGAATTAAACTCTTTTGCCGATATATATGGAAAATGACAATAGACTCAATATACAAACCCTTCTATTTAAGTTATGCAAATCAAAATTTAAAAAATCCTACGTTCCTATTTAGCCTTATGATAATTAGATGCGGAAGAGTCTGTATGGGTTTTAGGAGACCGCCTAACTTATTTTTCTCATGTAAATTAGTGCTTCTAACGTATAGTCTCAAATAATGTTCTTTTATTCCGAACTGTAATGTAAATGACAATGTATCAGTTTTATTATCCCTGAATGTGTTTATTTGCTTGATCAGAATTACAACCAGGTGGTACCATCTTCTTGCAACAATTTTGCTTCTCTTTGCATGAGAATGGCTCATTTGAAGTTTGTGAAAGGCATATCTGTATGGAATTCATAGGATTTCATGTTGTGATACAGCAAGGAGAGTTGCTAGAAATTGCCTGTTGCAGGCTGATGATGCAAAACTAGACATCTGTTAAATTAACATCTATCTAACATTTTTGCCTTTCAGTCAAATGCATTCAAAAAATTTAAATCTTTTTAAGCTGTCAAAACAATCTGTCACAAGATATTTATTTTTTTTGTATAATGGGTTACTTAAGGAAAGCAGCATATGGTTGAGTGAGCTGTACCTATGCTGCAGCTTTCCCAGATCGGTACTACCTATGAACCGCTGGAAAACGTATATCCTTAAAGGTCCCTTCCAACCCAAACCATTCAGTGATTCCAGCACTGCTTTTGAAAATTTAAATAAATGAAGTAGAACTCTATACCTTTTAACATATTGAATCCCTTTCCAATCTGTGTTTCAAAAAAATCCACAAATGTATTATTGGCAAAAAACCTTAGAAATGTCACCCTGACTTTTTGTCTTAAAGCAGTTCATAGGATGATAAATACTTCCCTGCAATAAATCACAGTGTGAACAACCCTGCATTCACCTACAAGTTTTTTTTCTTTCCTTAATTTAGGACATTCATTACTTTTTACATAGAGGAGAATATAATAACACGTTATTAATTACAATTATGTATAATTTTAATGAAAAACAGCAATCATAGAGCCTAATAATGACAAAAGCATAATGGCCTTTAGTGCAGTATATAGAGCTGTATTGTGTTGGATTCTCATTCCATCAAAATATGGTTTGTGTATCTTGGTGACATACTCGGTATGCTTTTATGTACCCTTTTCAATCATACCACAGCCTGCCTTGCCCTATCCTGCGAAAACACTGCAGTGATTTTTCCAGATTAAATTCACAGTGAAATCCTGGCCTCATTAAAGTCAATGCCTTCTACCTTTAAGTCACTGAAAACTAAATTGACTGCTTGTTTTACAGTATTTTTGACTAGATAGACACACTAGAAGTCCAGTGTTAGAGCTGTTGAAGTTATTTCTTTCAGATGAATTTATTTGTATATATTTCTTCAACTTTTAGGTTTTGATTTATGTATGCTTGAAAAATGGGGGTTTGTTTTGCTTTGCTTTTGTTAGTCCCATAGCACATAAAACGCATCTGCGAATATGAGATATTTTTCTCTGGGAATAGTCAGTAGCTTTGTAGACGGGTGAGATTGGAAGTACTGAGAATGTGACATACTTCACCTCTAGAGAGACAAGAAATGTGTCACCCACGGGGAGCATCTTCTGTTGCTCATTCATGGTGTAGTTTTGGATTTAGTTTCAAAGCAGAAAAGCGTTGTATAAAAATATTGCGATAAGTCACTGTATTTTTATTAGTTATTAATAGAAAACTTTTAAGTACCCCAAAAGGAAACTCTGCAGGCTCCCATGTCAGTATGATATTTCCAGAGAGACAGCATTTGATCATTGAGAACATATGGGGACATAGACTATGGAAATCAGTCACTTAAATGTCATGTTTATCTTAGATTTGTCATCTAATTTTAATATGTTGAATGCCATGAATATGTTTAATTGTAGTTTGCCTTACAGTAGGTTGTGTTTCTTACTACTGACTGCAGCCAAAATATAGACACGTTAGTTATAATTGGACTATTTTTTTCAAAGCGAGTTATTTTATTTTTGCTATGAGAACTATGCTACTTGTATAACAGGCATCAGAAACTGTTCTAGTGTTTGGGAGAGAGTTTAGAAACAACTTTACATTTACTAAAGACTTATTTACAGTGAGATAAATGGTGCTAGTATCAGAGAAACAAAAATGAAAACTTTTGAGATGACTTTGTAAACTAGTGTACATTACTGGAGTTATATCGACTTCAGCAGGTTGTGTAGCACTTTAGGGGTTTAGCACATAGGGATAAATAAAAGAAAAAGGCTGTACCCCCTGCTGCCCCCTCCCTGTTGGCAGTAGTCCTCCTTTCTGCCTCCCTCTTCTTGCCCGCGGGACATAGGCTGTCGGCTTTGGGGCAGGTGATGTGTGGGTCAGCCCAGGGCTGAGAGAACAGGTAATTCTTGGATCATGTGAAACCCTTCTGTCAGTAGGGACAACAATTTTGGTACCTGTTCTGACTTCTTTTTTGTTTCTCGATAAACTTTTAGGAATTTCAGACCTTTGAGATTCACACAAATTTGTGTGTATTTACCTGACTAAATATTACAAGGAAGGACTGGCAGAGAAGCAGATTTTCCCAGAGAGAGTAAAAATGTACTGATGTTCATGTTTGGTTTCTAATGCTATTTAGAGCTCAGAAGAAAGGATTTTGCTCTTTATTACAGAAACTAGAATTTCTTTTTTTCCTTTCATTATGTCTGTTCTGTAAGAGTCATAAAATAATTTGAATATATGATAATTTTAAAGTGTTGATGTTTTTAGGTGCCTTGGACTGTAACAAGCTGAAGGTTGAGCCTCACCTCTTCTGGGCAGAGGTAGATTGGCTCTAATCCTTAGTAAAGGTGACAATGATCATTACAGCCTCAGGCTAGGCTGTATAAGCAAGAAGTGTACGTATTAACAGGGTTCTTTTCTACGCTGCTTAATAGAATGAAACTTGTGCTTTTGTTTGATATGCTGATAGCAGCACTCCCTTTTTGTTTGTCAGGGAAATCCTTATTATGTTGAAACTTCATTCTCATCTGACATGGCTCTAAGCTAATCAATGGAAAGCTGATTCTAACAGCCCACGGTGGAAGCAGTGAGAGGGAAGGGTCACTGAATGTGTCCAGCTTACCCGTGCGGAGCTGTACATGCTCCTCTCCCAGGCTGCTGCTGTCATCATCTCTTGTCTCCTACCCTCCCCTAAGCCTTAGTCTGGAGCGCCCTCTTCACACTCCTCCCACCTCTGGCTGAAGATAGATGTCTGGCTTGGCTGAAAACTCCTCTGGGAAATGGATGATGTGGGGGGTTGCCCAATTTGAAACAAGAGCATATCCTTCCTGACTGCAGCTGAACACTCCCTGTTACCTGCAGCTGGAATTACATGTGTCTGAGCGGTCGGCTGCACCCACGAGGTTTATATGTTTTCATCGGTTGCCTGTCCAGAAGCAGCAGAACAGACTGTATAGGATTTGTTGTCCTTTAGCCACTGGCAAGCCAATGAGTGGATTTTTTTTTTTTTTTTTGTTATGACTATGAAATTGTGCTGGCCCTGTTAGGAAATGCTATTTCAGCTGGATAAAAACCATGCAGAGAGCAAAACCCATGAACCTCTGGTGTTATAGGAGTGTGAGTGATGTGCCTCCAGGTATAGGTGCACAAAATCGGAAGACTAAGAAAATTATTTTAAAGTGCTTTTTCCTTAAAATGGGTTCTTGGCTTTCCCTTTATCTGTTGCTTCTCTTTTTTACTTCTTTTTTTTCCCTTAAATGAATACTGTTCTGAAGAAGCAGATTTTAGGAGCATTGTGCTGGGAACAAAAGGATTCTTTCAAAGACTTGTTGCTCGATCTTGTTTACAGGATTTTTCTTTTCCTGGGGCCTCCTAAACTCTTCTCAATTATTCACTTCCCTAATGTATTCATATTTGCTAGAATAAAACCTCTGTATTTTGAGGAGGACTGTATCAAGTGCAGTTGTTCTCGGTCTTTCTGAGCGAAACGTTACCTGAGAAACCTGGCAATGGCATTTCTTTCCTTAGATCTCTCTCTCTGTCCCCCTATTCTCACCAGGACTCCTGCTACTTCCTCACTTCATCTTCTACCTCAGGATCACTGTCGTTGCTTCCTTGGTTGCCTGTTCTGGAACTCCTGCTGCTTTCTCCTTGACCTCACCAGCTCTGCTGCTGCCCAAGAGCAGAATTAGCCACTCACAATGCTAAGTCTAAATGATTCAAGCTGAGTCCAAATGGGGCTTTTTAAAAGCATTTCTGAACTGCACTTGCTAGCTCACTTTCTTTCGGGCATTTCCTCTTCTAGCATCATTTCCATGCATTGACTTTCAAGCTGGCCAGAGCAATTTCCCTGCCTTTCCTCTCAGGTCCCCATAACGTCATACGAACGTCATGCCGTGGCAGGTGAGGAACGAGTGCACTTGTGCACGTGGCATTAATAATAATTGCGATCATAATCATCTTTGGGAATACATTAATATTGTTTTCTTACATATGTATTAGGTTAACACTTAGCTAAATAATCATAATTAGCAACTTGAAAAATTCTTTGTAAACATTAGCTATTAAACCCTTAAATGGGTCCTATGAGGTATCATTACCACCATTATATAAACAGAAAAAAATTGACCGCATCCAAGATAATTGTCTCTCCCGATTTCCACTAAATCACACTAAATCACAAACTGAGATTGAATTTGATCTCCAAAGCTGTATTTCAGTCATGGATTTTGAATGCTTTAACACACCAACTCCCAGGAGTTCACTGCAACTTGTCTGAACAATAAAAATATTATTGCTGACATTTTATTTTCTAGTCATCACACTAGAAGTAAGTTGTCAGTATTGGCTCTGTGGGTTTTTTTGGAGGTGCCTGTTGCAAATTAAAAACCACTTTTTGTGTTTGGGATGACTTCTATAACTGTATCAGCAGTCATGACCTTAGGTGTTGTTTTCTACTTTGAAATAAAAGTACTGAAGCAAGATATTACCTGAAAAATTAAAATCTATGTCAGAATGCTGTTGATAGTTAATCCAAATGGCACAAAAAATGTCATATGCAGTTGATTATAATCATACTTCTGTGCAGAATGTTATTTTTTTATATTGCTTAGGTCTCCTTATAACCATTCAGAAGGGAATTACACCCAGTAATGTGTCTATATTCCAAGGAAGTTATTTGGTCCATACATTTCTATTTGTTGTTTGGCTGCAAGACAGCATATGGAATCATTATCCACTTAATAGATGAATAGATGCAAACTCCCTTTCTAATCAGTGACTGTTGGTATGGGAGTAGGTAGCATCTGTCACCTGTGCAGACAGACTGAGAGGTGGCAGTTCAGTCCGGGTCTTTTCCAAAGATTGGTTAGTTGTGGGTTTTTATCATTTTATTACCTAGAATAATGATACTTTCCTAGGAAGGCGTAGGTGATGCAATGGCAATGCAATAAGGGAGTCCTCCTGTCCCTTATGGCCCCTACACGGAAGGCTTGTCTGTGTACACTGGATGGTATGGAGTGTGTTTGGAATCTGAGATGTTCATCTGGGAAATCAATTTCGGCACTGGTGAGGCTGCTCCTCAAATCCTGTGTTCAGTTCTGGGCCCCTCACCACAAGGAGGATGTTGAGGCTCTGGAGCGAGTCCAGAGAAGAGCAACGAAGATGGTGAAGGGGCTGGAGAACAGGCCTTATGAGGAAAGGCTGAGAGAGCTGGGGGTGTTTAGCCTGGAGAAGAGGAGGCTGAGAGGAGACCTCATTGCTCTCTACAACTACCTGAAAGGAGGTTGTGGAGAGGAGGGAGCTGGGCTCTTCTCCCAAGTGACAGGGGACAGGACAAGAGGGAATGGCCTCAAGCTCTACCAGGGGAGGTTCAGGCTTGACATAAGGAAAAAATTCTTCACTGAAAGGGTCATTAGGCAATAGAATGGTCTGCCCAGGGAGGTGGTTGTCTCGCCTTCCCTGGAGGTGTTTAAGGTGTGAGTGGATGAGGTACTGAGGGACATGGTTTAGAGTTTGATAGGAATGGTTGGACTCAATGATCTGGTGGGTGTCTTCCAACCTGGTTGTTCTATGATTCTGTGAAAGTATGAAAGGTGTAGCTGAGGCAGTAATGTCACTGTGCTTTGAGGCCATGAGGGAACTGGCTGAGGTAGGATTCCGAGTAAGTGCCTAGCTTAAAGACAGACACTCCAATACTGAGTGACCTCTTTGTAGCAAGAACATATGCATTTCCATGTTTGCATATTGTTCTTTGGAATATGCACTGATTCTGTGTGTCCTTGTCTCCCTCTGTTGTTCAATTTCCTACTCCTTTTTGTGTGTGTTTTTATTGGGCTTTTTTGGTCTTGCTGAATTGCAGTCGAGCAGGCTAACAGAGCAACTGAATTTTAACATAGTTTTGCTTGTTGCTTTGTTTAGAGCTTCCAGATTGGGATAAAGTCATATAAAAAGTACTTATTTTGTTTTCATTCAGCTATAGTGAAGTTAAAAATTCACCAGATTCCAATGTTTAAAATTGTTACTCTGAACCGAAAACTTGACACTTAATTGTTCACGTGAGTAGCAGCTATTGGCTGTGCTCATTTTGGTTTTCAGGCTTGAGTGAAGCCCAGTCTGTACCTGGCTCTCTAAGAAAACAGAAGACCTGCTTCTTCAGACAGCACCAGCCTCGTCACACTGATGAGTGTGGCTAGACAGACCTGCCAGTAGTGTTAGCCCTTTGGCATCGCTTTCTGATCAGTGAGCCCTGCCGAGCTCTTCAGGTATTCCTGGCACATCACAGCAGCAACTGGGATCCAAAGGATCTCTCTGCTCTTTTGTTTCTGGAGCTGCATCTCCATTCAGGCACTGTCAGTTCTGGTTTATATCAAATGCTGCTCTGCTCTCCCCTGACTTGTCCCCAGAGGGGCTGTCCAGGAGGTGCTCACAGCTCCCCTCTCCCTCAGGTCCAGTGTTTGCTGATGCTCACACGTTACTCAAGCTCCCTGACCAAGGACCGACCCGTGGAATTCCTGTTTTTTTTACCCCCGGGCGTGTGCACAGCCAGCAGGACATGGAGCCCCCATGTCCCCTCCTGACCACAGGGACGCGCTTTGCCTTACAGAGGGCTGAGCCCTGAGCAGAACCCCCCAAAGAACAAACAAACCAAAAGCAAACCTCAGGACTTCCTTCCCTCCCGCCATTCCTCCTACCTTTAATCCCTCCATCTCTCCCTTCCTCCTTCCCTCCATCTCTACTTCCTTCTCTCCATCCTTCCTCCCCTCCTTCCCTCTTTTCCTCATTCCTTCTCTGCTTCCCTTCTGTCCTTCATCCTTTCCTTCACCCTGTTTTAAGAGGTGTGCAATTGGGACAAGCTTTAAAGCGCAAGGGCCATTGTTGGAGCAGCAGGGATGGGGCTGAGTGGGATGGTGGAAAGGGAGGTTCAGTTCCAGTAGACTTCATCTGGATAAATCTCTTCTAAATGTCAAGTGTGAGGGCTGTGTTAAAGGTGAAAGTAACTGGAGTGGAACCCCCACCCTCCCAGATTTCTGTATTGGTGACACCTGTGCAGCTGTCTTAACCTGAAATACAGTTATACTGGTTTGGGGGGCACACCGTAGCATTTGTGGCTGAAGAGCTTGAGCACTAGTGTCCTCGTTACTTACTCTTCCAGTAAATATCAGTGTCGTAACAAAATTTGTCAATGCATTATGGACTTAGTGATTAATTCAACTCCATTTGGCCAGGCTCAGGCATTTTGTGAGCTTTACCTGTAGAAGCAAGTCACTCTGTTACCTCATGGCACATTTATCTTTCTAGGAAGAGGTAGTTCAGCATGACATAGTGGAGCACTTTGATGCTTGCTTAATTTTATTAGCAGCTTTGAGATCTTTAGGCAAGGTGGTGAGGTTTCCACAGGTGAGGATGTGTAAGTGTCCATGGAGACCAGCCAGGGCCATGGTTGGGCACAAGCTGAGGAATCATAGAATCATAGACCAACCAGGTTGGAAGGGACCCATCGGATCTTCTAGTCCAACCATTCCTATCTAACACTAAACCAAGTCCCTCAAGACCTCATCCACCCGTACCTTAAACACCTCCAGGGAAGGTGACTCAACCACCTGCCTGGGCAGCCTGTTCCAATGCCCAATGACCCTCTGTGTGAAGAACTTCCTCCTAATCTCCAGCCTAAATCTCCCCTGGCGGAGCTTGAGGCCATTCCCTCTTGTCCTGTCCTCTGTCACTTGGGAGAAGAGGCCAGCTCCCTCCTCTCTACAACCTCCCTTCAGGTAGTTATAGAGAGCAATGAGGTCTCCTCTCAAATGGAGATGTGGTGGCTGTCTGCAGGCTCCTCAGAGGCAGCCCCTGGAGAGCAGGGATGGGCGGTAGTTTCCCTGACTAGGTGTCCCTGCAGTTGAGGGCTGTGCTTGTTTCCATGTCCTCACACATTTGAGGAAAGGAGAGCTAGTGGTTAGCAGGTGTCCTCACACAGGTGAGAGCAGGAGAGCTAACGGTGGGCGGTATCATTAAGGCACAGGTGAGGGGAGGAGAGCTAATGGTGAGCAGGTGTTGCTTGTTTGCTCTTCACTGCCTCATCAAAGCTGCTCTGGTTGCTTCATTGTGTTTAGAGCTGCTGGAGGGTGGAACGTTGCTCAAGAAATGCAGGTCTGTGAACTGATTTTTTATGGACTTTGTTTCAAATGTATTTCTCTTCCACATGCTAATGTTTCCTTTATGTAAACCAAATTAGAGTAATGAGAAATAATATCTAAATCTTAAAATGTTTTCCCCCTCCCCTTCCTTTCTTTCCTACTTCAACTTCAGTCTTGATTTTCCCTGCCTTCTACCCCTCTAGCGTTGGCTGAATTGGATGTGAGAGAAGCTTCTAGTAGCTTCATGCTGAAACCACTCCTGTAGCTTCCCTTCTACCAAAACCTTGGCACACGAACCCAAATCGTGTCTTTATGATAAATACTTGTTTTGTCTTGTGAGGTTTAAACATCAGCAGTTGTTTAAAGAAATTCCATAACGCCCTTTGCTTGTTCTTAAAGGACTTCTTGACTAGCATAGGAAAGTGTTTCCTTTTTGGTAAAGACCACCAAACCTCTCGGAACTACTTGAATCAGACATTACCTATAATGATAGAATAGGTTTGGCTGATTCTTATCAAACTGAGAAGCATCGTAAAAATGAAATTCACAGGTCTCTATGTTTCTTCGCGCTTGGTTTTTTTTTTTTCTTTGTCGTGAATGTGTATCAGTTGATGCCAATTAATGCTCTGTGAATTTGGTTAACGTAAAATCTGTTATAGTTGAGACAAAAAACTAGGCGTTGCAATAGAGATAAGCAGGATAACAACTTTTAAAACACCCTTTGTGACTTATGCATTGCATGACTGTAGTCACGTCCTCAGTACTAAGATAAATCATAACCTAGTTCTGCTCTACATTGTTATAGTCACTTTGAAACCTTAATCAGCAGAAAATCTGTCATCAAGAAGGAGTAAACTTGTATAAAATTCCATCAGGGGTCTAGATATTGAGGTCAATAAGTACAGTTGTAATGTAGAATATTAAGGTATTTGGAGAAAAAAATATTTTAAAAGTTGTGGGTTTGGTTTTTTCTCTAAGGTGTTCTGACACCCTTCTCTGATTCCTTCAAGACAAGTTTTCAAAGTTCCCTTGCAAACCACAGCTGTCATCTCCAGTCATCCCTTCATAGATAGGAGTACTGAGTCACAGAGAGAGGAGGTGTATTTTAAAAAGCCCTAAAAAAAGAAACCAGGAGGTTCAAGGAAAGAGGAAATGGAGGTTAGTGAACAGTTTGAGTGTTTATGAGATAGTCTCATAAACGGGTTTTTTTCCCAAGATTGGGCCCTTAAAATATCATGCTTTTGGTGTTGTGCATTAAGACAAGCACTTTCTAGGAAAGGTGTGTGGTGACACCATCATATTGTAAAGCGCAGTTCATATCTATTCCTGGCAGCTTCCAGAGGGTTTTTTAGCTATTCAGCATCTGAAATTGTACCATCTTATCCCAGATTTCACAAGTGAGAATCAGATTATTGTAAAAGAGAGTTGGCTGATAAGTGAAATTTTGAATTGCTTCTGTGATTGTCACAGGAGAGAGAATGTGAAGAAAAAAAGAAATGACAATGGTCGTAATAAACTGGTTTGCTGAAAAATATTAAAAGTAAGAATAGTTAACGCTTAGGGTTTTGTTAGCTACTTTTTTCCACTTTGTCAGAATCTGTTTTCTGCAGAGCTCTTGCTCTAATGTCTCAGACCTCAGAAAGTTGAAGAACATTTCAAATAGCAGCCAGGTAGTTTACCAGTGCTTTTTGTCAGGAGAGTGGAAGAAAAGGCACAGTTCCAGTTGGGTTTCCATGGAACCAAAATCTGTGTACTCTAAGGGAAAAAAAAAGAAAAAGATGTAGGGGAAAAAAAATATTGACTGCTATTATTAAATTTTGTTTGTTTATTTTTAAATGCAGCAAGTTATTTATTATGGATATTCTTCAGAGCATAAATGTAACTAAAAAAACACATCTTGCTATATTTAATGTGATCTGGTTGCGTTTCAGAACTGTGAAACAGCTGTCTTAAAATCAGAACTAAAATGCACATTTGAATATTTTTCTTAAGTTTTAATCATCTCTAATGTAACATCATCTTTGCTTTTTATGGAACTTCTAGTATACATATGCTTTTTTGAACATTTCTGTCTCTTTTTAACAATTTGCTTAAAATACTATGTCTTAAAGTTCTCAGGAGTCAATCATGTCAAGTTCGTGCTGTTCTCAACATTCCAATCAGTACTTTATATTTCCCAATTTTTGTTTTCTTCGCTGTGCATTCCCTGTTCGTGGTGTGACAGGGATAAAGACAGGAGCAGCTGTTCTAGTTCATACCAAAAGTTCATCAAAACCAGTATCCTGTGCCTGATGAGAGCTGCTGGCACGCCAAGAGAAGTGTTTTGAGGGTGCTTTTATATGCCATGTCAAGCCTTCTTGGTGGAATTTTACTCTGTATTCCGAACCACAACAGATGGGTAGTAAATGAGACTGTCTTGAGACAACCTACCTGCTTTCTTATCTGCTAATTTGTTTGAGTCATAGTATAGATACTGCAAGAAAATATTTATTAAAAAAACACTTGACTCATGCTCTAAGTAGGACTCTGCACATATGCAGGCAGCAAGAAGAGATTGTGCAGTTGTTTTTATGTTCTGCTGTTACAGCATTGCTTAGATAGCAGCCTCTCCAACATTTCTTACATCATCACTCTTGTGCTAACTTGGTGTGAAGTTAACTCTTCATCACGGGTCTGTTATAAATGGGCAGAATCAGAAGTCTTTGGAATTGTCTAGGAATTCCTAGAAGACTTCAAGGGCTTTACAATATTTTTTTCCATAAGTGGAGTTTTTGGTGTTCTGTTATTGTATATGACTATTCCTTTTGATCACTGCATGAAATGCTTTGAAGCATTCAATGAATAGGCATGTGTTACTAGTAGGGTGAGGCCTAATCCTGTAAAACTTTGCACTATAAATGTGAAACCAGAGCTCTGGTGCAAAAATTCTGCGTCTGGACATGAGTAAACAGGAGCAAATGTTAAAATATAAGATATTTGTTCATGTTTTACATTTCTCGTGCTCCCCCCTGCATTAGAGATAGAGACCCATTTTTTTGTTTTCACCTTGGAACTCTGTTCTTTGGTAACTTTTCTTATCTTGTTCATTCTTCCCTCTCCCTTACATTTTTTGGTCATTTTTTCCAGGCCCATTTTCTGTTCTTAGGGAAGCCTTTTCCAGTTTGAAAGAGTTTTAGGCATCCTTGTCACATGGCACAGATCAAGCTCAGCTCCAAGCAAGTCACCGGGTCTTGGAGCTCTGGCATAGCAACAAATTATTTTAAGGATTTTTCTAGATTTGGTTCTGTGCTTCCACAGAGAAATATGTTTGTGCTGAGATCAGCTCACAGAAAAAGCATGTTTTCTGACAAGCCCCAGTTATTAGGAAATGATAACAGTAGCCTTGTAATTTGTTGACATCCCGGTTTTTGGTGTTTCTACCATAGGTGTAGCAAAGTAATGTATGTAGCACCTGAGACGGAATTCAGAAATAATCTCAGAATAGAAATCAGCCTGAATATAGGTCAGGTTAGTGCATAGGAAACCAACACGTCTTTAAAGGTGTGGCTTAGAGAAGTACTGTATGCTCAAGGGTGTACTTAAGGCATGAATGTTGCATATTAATTCCGAGGACTGGGCAGTAAAACTAGACTTTGTTTAGTTTTTAAGTGTGTTGCCCAGTACTCTAAAATAAATTGTGTGCTCTGTGAAGCTTTGTACTCTATTGACTCAGTGTAGATTTGTACTTAATGGAGAGAACTTAAATTATCTAGAAGTGAAGAAAATCCTTTACGAGCCGTACAACTCTCTCCTGGAAGCTGCCCTTTGTCTTTGCAAGCAGAATGTATCTACATAGTGTGAAGGAGCTCTCAGCCCATGTTTTAGGAAGAAATCATGTCAGGCAAACCTGTACCTTGTTAGGTAGGTTATTCTTATCCTAATGTTATTATGGCACAATATGTTCACGTGAACTGGCTGTCATTTAGGCACAGATGGAAGTAATCAGTTTACTGCTGTTTAATAAAATGTGAATCTTCTGTAGGAGATACTTCAGGAATTGTTTGACATAGTGATGATGGTCTTCAAAGGCTTTAGCCTGTGTGGCTGTATTCAGAGCTATAGTTGGAGCAAAAATGCTGAACAGTAATGTGCCAAGCAGACAGTAGTACATGTAATTCCTCCCCTCCTCTTGTTGTATTTACATGTCCTTAGAAATTAGCATTGCCAAATAACCAGGAACATGCCGATGATCTCCTATTTTAGTTCAAGCAAAATTTATCAAAGTACTGATTTCCCTTTATTCATTAAATGACTGATTTCATAACATATCAACCTTTATGAAACAGAGAAAAATAAAAATTAACTGTATAAACAAATAACAACTGAGGTATTAGTTATTATCACTTACTGACTTCACAATGATAAGAATTAAAGATTATTTTCAGTAGCCGTTAAGAAATCTGTATGACTCAGAGTGAAATTACAAGCTGCTTCTACTGAAAAAGCTTCTGCTGAAATTTTCTCTTTGTTTCCTTTTCATAACACTTGGCTATTTCTTCTCTCTTGTAACACCAGCAGTCCTAGATAAATTTGTTCAACCATGCATATAGTGGGTAAGGTTGTACTGTTTAGACCAAATGGAGGTCATAAACAATTTTAATTTATAATGATGCTATCGCATGTGTTCGGTTATGCTCAAAAAGCTGTATTTAGGTGGTTTTATAATTCATACCAGCAACAGCATCATGTGTTTTCTTTAACCCTGCCAGAATGTTACGTGTACCTTATGCTTGTGTAAGTTCTTTAACTTGTGTTTCTCACCAGTAAAATTATGTCTGATCATGACACTTCTTTTACCGCACCCATTTCATTTCTTGTCATAAATTGGATCCTGGGAAGTTAAGTATCGACAATATGAGACACAAGGGATTTTCTTGTATGCTCTGTCTCTGTTCTAGCCCTTGCGCTGCTCTGTTGCATTTCCCCTGAGCGGTGAACAGATCACAATATAGGGAATGGTGGTTGGGGAGGGATGAAGGGCCTCACAGTGCCGTTCTTCTTCTGTAGCAGTTATAGTACAAGAGAAAGATCCATCGGTTTTATTGAAGCAAGGTTTGTGGGAGAAAAGGTGGTCTGTTTTATTAAAGCAACCGATATAACAGGGAAAAAAAAAAGATTCTTTTAGACGCAGTCTTTCTTCAGGTCTGAAACAGAAACAGAAGGTTGGAAAAATTATTTCTGTGTTCATGCCATCCAACTAGATAATTGGCAAAGAAAAAGCCTTTGCTAGATGTGAAATACAGACGGATATTGGTAAGAGGAAAGTAGTCGTTGGCTCTTTTGCATAGCCAAAGGCTTTCATTTAGCTCCAAAGGATATGTACTCAGTGAGTGTTTCTGGCCAGTAGTCCCTTTAATAGGCAGGAGTACTCTTGAAGTCTTTGGCCACTTTATTTTCCTGTAATTTGCTGTCATGACACTCCGTGTTCTCGGTAACAACCTTGATGTGCTTTCCTCACAAGGACTTGTAAGGAGGGGGAAGTGGCATCGTTGAAACCATGTCATGTGTTGAACGTTCCTCACTATACTATTACCATGCAAACTTATTCAGAGACATAGAATATGTGTTTGCATACAGGCTAATGAAATCCTAGACCTAAAGCAAATAGAAGAATGATCCAGTTTTCTAATGGAGTGGAGAAGTAAAGATGAAGAGGTTTCCCATCATTAAATTGTACTTGGCTTCCTCATGTAAGACAGGGGAATAGCTCTGATTAGTTGTTTTCTTTGTAATGGTGAAAGGATAAAAACTGGGCTGGGAATCGGTTATTTATATCTCGGTACCAAATGGCATTGCTAGTACATTGCGTTGTGTAGTTATTTTATGGTGTTCTGGGATGTGGTGCCTGTATGCTACTGGAGTAATGACTGAGGAGGCAGGCGTGGAAGAACATTTAACAGCAGTAAAGTACAGTTTGCATTCATGTTAGTCAAAGACCTAGCATGTCTTATGGAAATGTGGCAGATAGTTTACTTCCATAGGACAAGAACCTGCTTTGCTCGCTGGAGCTGTCAGGACTCAAGCAGTTCTGTATCCAAACAATTTTAGTTGAAACACAAGGTCAGTTCTTGTAGAAAAGAATTTGCTTAGTATAATACATAGGCCTTTGCTTAGTTTTAGCCACTCAATCTTGTGTCTTTCGTGAAAACAAAGTGCATGCATGTTTTCAAGTGTTTTGTTGACCTTGTAAATACAGGGCTTTGATTGCATTGTGAGTTTGCAGATAAGCCTGTGAGAATGAATAAATACTTGTAGTACCATGCATATATGTGTTGGCAGGTTTTGAAAATTGTTGCCATAAATGTAATCTAGTGCATTGTAAGGTATGTGGCAACTTCCATGAGAAAAGCAATTTACTAGTGTAAGGGGCCGAAAATACAGAACAAAATAGGAAATAGATGGGAAAATTCTCTTGCCTAATTGTTACTGTTATTCATTTGAAGTGAAGCGCGCACAGACATACACCTGTCACAGGCAGAGGGAGCTTCTTGTAGGAACCTGGGACTTTTTTTTGCTTTTTACAAGGCAGCTTGGGCCTTCCATTACAATACGTGCTAATACTACTCTGGAAAATCTGGCAGTGGTTGAACACATGGATCTCTATCTGCCCTTCCTCTTCCTGTCTCCTTGAATCTTAAGGTGATATTTATTTCTTTCATATCTCAAAAAGAAAACTGGAGGCCTTAAAAGAATCTACACGGCTGTGATTAGATTCCTTATATCAACAGAGCAACAAAAATGATTCTGTGTTTCTTAATGAAACCTACGATTGTATGAAATACCTGATGTAAACCATCAGTGTTCCTTTGCTAGGTCAGCCTAATGCTGTATTGAAACACATACAGAGAGACATTTAAAAGACTGGTGTTCTTAGGAATGTTTTTTGTCTAATAGAAAATTTTACTCTAAGTTCATATGATGAAGGTTGCTCAAGAAGATTAGCGAAAGTCTGATTTTAATGGATCTATATTTATGTAAGAGTCTACCTAGTCCCCAGTGGACACACAAAAAAAAAAAAATAATAAACACTGAAGCAATCACAAATTTAGCAGTAACTGTGGGGTTTGGGACAGTTGGCAAGCTTAAAGAGTTATGTTTTATGTTACAAATATGAAAACAAGTTGCTCTCTGCCCAAAGCTTAGTATGATGGTTTGTGGTAAGATTCTGGTGGTTAACATCTGTTGAAAAACTTAAGTTCTTGCAAAATTTGTGGTACAATAATGATATATAAGTACTTACTGCTGAAACTGGCCACTGTTTCCCTGATGGTAATTCATAAACTCATCTTCATAACCTTGTCTCTGGAAACAGGAAACCCTTACAAAAGAGAAGATCGATTTGTGTAGGAACTGTTAAAACATTTAAAAAAAACCCAAACCAACAGCTTGGTACCTTAACACAGAGATGCCCAAAACGTAGCACTATGTGACCTGCATAACCTACCACAGAAGTATGCTCTACAGTTGAGATCTAGATCCAGATTTCCAGCATCTTGTGTCTTTCCACTTATAGAGCTGAGATGGTAGGATCCAGAGGGAGGACCAAATAGGATGCTGCAGCAAAGAGCAAATACATGTTCTTTTCCAGGTTTGTTGACATTTATGATGCCCTCTTAACCTTACATCTCTGTTCAATAGCCAAGTCTGATTATGGACTTGTGTCGGTTATGCAGGCAAGAATTAATGTCTCTTGGCCTGCTGATGAGTTGCTAGTTGGCTAAAAGCCTATTTGCCTTTACCTGAAAAAGGCAAAACTTATAAACAAAGCAAATCCAGAAGCTATCCTAATGTTACAAATGGCATATACAGCTAGAAAAAAACAAAAACAACAGAACAAAAAAAACCCAAACCAAACCAAAAAAAACCACAACAGACACCAACCCCACATGCACACCCTCTTGCATGAAAATGCATCTTACTTGTATGGGGACTTAGCACGTGGAACTTTTCTAAATGACTAGAAATTAATAATAAAGTGAAAATTTTAAATTTAACTTTTAGCTTGTAAACACTTTTTTAAAAAAATATTGAAACCTGATTGCATCTCTGATGGATTCCTTTAAAAATGTTAGTTCTGCTTCATGTTATTTCTTCTCCTGCTAGTTAGTGTAACTTCATATAAAATAACAAGATAAATACAGGAAAGTGTCTCTAATATCTCTTTTTAAATACAGATTTATCGGTGCTAATATATTTTGGTGCTATGAAAACTCAGTTATCAACATTAGACATTTGTTCAGTCATTTGTTTATCAGTGGCAGTTTGTTAGTAGTTATAAGTAGAATTCCATCTGCCAGTTAAACTATATTGTAAATTGATGTAGAAATTAGCAGCTCCTGGGTTTTGGGGGCGTGGGGGAGGTGTCTTTCCTAATGAATATAGGAACTTAATTGCACATAAATGCCTCTCTAGGAGGTGGTTGAGGGGAATCTCAGGTATACTGCACACAAGTGTGCCAATCAGGCGAAAACAGGCACACATTGTGATTATCTCAGTTTTCAAACCTGGAAGAGACAAGAATGTGTTGCTAAATGAGAGAGGCAGTATGTCATGCTCGCTGAGCTAAAAACAGAAGCTGCCAGACACTTTGGCTTTATTCTGCGATTTCTTTGCTTCAAAACTCTCCCATCTTTTTCTTCATGCTTTTTCTGCCTCTCATTCTTTCTCTTCCTCCCGTTGCTGTCGCGATCTCTCTCTTATTGTTCTCTCCCTCTTTTCCTGTCTTTGATGCACATACGTTGTCACATTTCATTGACTCTCCCCTTTCCTCTGTTCTTACACTCACGCCTAGTGGTGCTTTAGCCAGAGCCTGCAGCCTCTCAGGCGAGTTTTAGTCATGTGTGAAGCTCAGTTTGATCGAGCGCTCCTTTTCTGCCTTTTCACTCTTGCAAAAGATTAAAAGGTGGCGTCACATCGCTCCCCTGCTCTTTCCCGCAGGAGGGACTTAAAAGGGACAACAAAAACTAATCACTTTCAATAAGCGTTTTCTTGCAAAAAAAGGGACTTAGCTGTGCAATTTGAGGCTGGTGGTGAGGATTGGGAAGGCTAGAGGATGCTTCATACTGCTAACAAGGGAAGGAAGCCTTCAACTGAGGCAGGTAAGTAGTGCCTGAATGCGAGTGTTTTATGGAGTGGCTTGGGCAGAGCGGTAGATTTTCAGCGTTCGGTAAGTGAGGAGAGCGACTGCAGCAAGAGGCAGCGTCGGTGTGTATAATTCCTTTTGTTTAAGATGTAAAGAATGTGCTATAAATTGAATTGGAAATGGGCTTGTGGAGATGCTGTATTCACACTAAATGATCGTTTCCTCCCCCTTTTTACTCTGTGTATCAAAATAAATCCGAGAACCGGCTTTTGTGAAGGCTGGACTTTGCTTAAGGTTAAATTCAGTGCTTAAATCTCGGTATAAGGAAAGCTTTTGAGGTTTGCATCCCTTGAGGAGCTTGGCATTCTGCAGTTTGCTTGCAACAGCTGAACTGAAAATTAATTGTACTCATTTGCTATGTATTTAGTAAGGTAAAATCTAGCACTGAGTTTAGTCTAGGTAAATGTGGTTTGTTTGCCTGGCATTTCATCAGATGAATAGCTATACCCTTTTAGAGGTACTGTAAAACCTATTTCATGTTTATGTTTTATAAATTGAGATTAAGTAGCATCCTGGATGAAATACGTGACTAAAACTCATAAACTGCATCTGTGTTTGGTAAAGCAATCACAAAATTAGAATAATGGATTTATGTCAGTTGTCAAACGGAGTTAACTCTGAAAGTGCTGTCCGCAAGTGCACTTGGATTACAATAAAGGGCTTTCTGTTGAACAGTTATTGAGAGGAGCTAATTTATCAAGCTAAGCCTATGAACTTAAGTATTGTGATGACATGAAATTATATAGCATAAAGTGTTTGTGGTTTGGGGAGATGTGCCCTTTTTTTATCCTCTATAAAAATATGTTGAGGCTCTATGGGGATTCTGAAGGGAAAAATAGTTTTACTTTTAAAATGCTACATGCTGATAAATGCTTTTTATTCACAACTGGAATATTTACCGATTGGGACTTCTGTTTCTAGTCTTTGCTGGCATTGGTGCCTTTTTTTCTCTCCCTACGTTTCTGCGCTTATATTTTACAGTTGCTCTGTGAGCAAACTAAGACTCTAAATCCAAGGAAGCGATTCTGAGCAGCAGTGCTGCTTGGGATTTCATTGTCATACTGAAAAGTGAACGAGCAGTCAAGGATAGTTAGCACCTTATTAAGGATTTAAAGGAAAGCAACTAATATCACAGCCATCAGAGTTATTTGTGAAAGTAGAGCACTAACCAACTGGTTCTGAAAACAGAGCTATGGAAAGCTAACTTTATAAGCCGTCATAGAATGAACGTTGTTTGATAGGTAATTTCACTGTTGCAGACCTCCAGTCGACCACCCTGCAGATAGGAATTAATACGTTTACTTGACAACTTTTGTCTTTATGCAATTTACCCTAATGTCTCAATCCTGCATGCAGCCGTACAGATGCGCAGCGCTGTGTACCTTGCAAAATTACATGGCAGTGCTTTTTTTGTGTACATTTGCAGCAGCTGGTTTTCCAAGGGAGGCAGTGACTAACCACTACACCCTTGAATGGGATAAGCCCCCCGGGGAAGCCTGCTCTCCCATCAGCATAGAGGGACTTCAAGCACTGTTTTATCTTTAGTAGTAGTTAATCAGACATATTCATCTTCGTATAAAGGGACAGCTCTTTCCCTGAGACTTAAAATTAGACAAAAGAACTTATAAATGTTTCACTCATTTGTAGTGGACATTTTTACTTTTTAGGTATAGTTTTGCTCAACTTGTCATTGTTTAGCTTGGAGTTACCATTACACCTCTCTTGCACCTTTTAAAATGCTTCTGTATGGTCATCCAAGCTCTTCTTATGCCTCAGATGGTTTTGAGCGCGTTTTGAATTAAACTGAAATTAAGAGTTATTTGTCTCACAAAAATGGAAGTCCTGGATGTAATGTGGTATTTTAATGATATTTTCGTGACTTCAGTGGTGTACATCTAAGTGTAAATGGTAGACGACTTTTGATGTGCATTAGTCATAAAGATTTTGTTCCTTATGAAATGGCAGAAAATGAGAAGGTTGGAGACAAGCTAACTTGATCTGTTTGAGGCCAGAATGCAAGATCTGAATTGCAGATCGTTTATCTCTGCTCTTGGCATTTGCTAAAACTCTGCCCTGCTGGATGTTAGATGGGTGGCTGATAGAAATAGCAGCGTTTTACTGATGTTCCAGTAGATGTTGCTGGAGAGCAAAGTAAAGATTACTTCACAGGAGAAAAGAAACAGCAGAGATTACAAAAGCCAAAGGAAAATCTCAAGCCAAATGGCTATATAGGCTGTTGGTGGTTTAATAATGAGATTATTATTTCTTTACATCATCATCCTAGGTTCTATTGAGTCTGCAGGTCTGAAGAGGTGTGTGTGCTGAGATGAGTCACATATAGATACACTTGCCTGTCTTTTTTTAGGGTTTACTTCCCACTTTTGCCATTTTATCACTGGTATTAATTTGATTTCACATTAATGTTTTTTTAAAGAGGAAGGGATGAAAGAATATCCGTAAAAATTTGTTGGTTTTTTTAAGATGCATTCACAAAATACAAATGTTGAATTTTAAGTGAAGACACGAAATGCACGCAACCTCAAAATTAGAATTCCAGTGCAGTGAACTTGCTTTCCTTTGAGAACTGCAAGAGCTTTCCAGATCAACACATAATCAAAAGAAAAAAAAAATCACTCTCTGTTGATGCGTATGTTATTTTTTTTAAGTGCATGGTTTGCATTTTTTTTGCTGTGAACAATTCTGAGATAAATACCATCTTCTTATGTGCTTAAATTCTGAGTTAAATACCATGATGACCCTCAGATCAATAATTAGTAGAGTAACTAATGGCAAATATATGGATAGAAAACAGTGATGTCTTATGCTAAAACTACTGTTTTATTAATTAATCTGATAAAATAATAAAGCAGTCCCAAAGGAGTGGAGGATTCTAGTATACAGGCACTAACTGATGCAATTTCAGGCAACCACTGACCTCTATCTGTGGGAATATTTATTTTTGGAGATGATCATCAACCATAGCTTGTTTCAAATTCAAAACAGTGATGTGTGTTTTGTTGATTTTTTTAATCCTAGCTTTCCATTTAAAGTAGGAGAAATGTGCAGAACTTAAGCTTGCCTTAATAAAAATGTAGTCTCTCTGCATTCATCTAATTTGTACCTGTTTGTACCTTAAATAAAAAAAGGAAAACCAAGAATTAGTGAAGAACTCTTAGAGAAGAGATTTCAGGTTTTAAAATTGAAATTACTGTTTCACTTTATCTTAAACTACAAAGCAGAATGATGTTATTTAGTTTGTTACTTACTGTGTGAGAAAATTTCTGCTTATAGTTGGAAACATGCAAGAGAGAACGTATGGCAGACCTCTAGTCATCCCCCATGTTACTTGTATTGTAGATGATCTGTTGTAGTTCGGTTTTAGAATTTTTATGGGGTTTTGTGGACAGGAGTGCCAAAATTTATTTTATCTGGCAAGATTAGGATTAGTGTTCTTCTCCCATACATTTTTGCTGTTGCTAGTAGGAGCTTTCTTCAGTGCTCCCCTTTTGTTGGATTTGTGCATGTGTACAACTATGTACATATTAGAGTATTTTCTTAACCTTCAGAAAACTGTTTGCATACTTTCTATGTGGAAGAAAGGAAATCTTCCCGCATTTCATGAGTACAGTTTAGGAAATGTCATTGCTATGTATATTTATTGAATAGCCATGTGTAGTTTTTGGTGGGACCTTTTGCTCAAATTTACAGGTTCCTAGGGCTTTAGAGACAATTAATGATTGATAGTGAACATTTTGCATCTCAACTGGCCATGGCCGAAAGTTCATGAGCACTTCTGTATTTTTGCAACTTCTGTATTATTCAGAAAAATAAACCGGTGAGACAGTATTACCAGGATGTGTTTTGTGCCTTCCCTCCTTCAGTTTACTTTCAGACTTGTCAGCTCAATGAAATGGTATGTAATTTAGTTTAAAAGATCGTAATATGTCATCAGTTTCTAAAGAGAATTCCCCGTTGAAAACATTGCCAAATTCAGTTTAAAGACTTATGACACAATATAGCCCTAAGGAATAAACTTTTATCTTTCTATTTCTCGATTCTCAAAGTCATGAAAAGAAAAGCAAGCATGCTTGTATAGTGGGATTCTGTTTATGAGTACACCATGAAGAGCTCAGAATAAGGTAAATAATGCTGGCCACAGCTGACTGCAGTGCCACGCTTCTCAGTACCCACAATATTGTATTTCTAAGTTTCTCAGTGGATGCTTATATATGTCTAAACAAACGCACGAGGCTGAATCTGTGTATTTTAATTTAACTCCATTTCAAATTTAAAAATGCATATTTAGTCTCACATTTTTGGAATACAGGAGGAACGACTGCTTGCAAGGTTACAGTAGGTTACTGAAGTAAGAAATCAAGATCTATACATAAGAAATTGTACTGCAGATAACAGTATTTAATGACTTATTTGGGAAGCATGTTTCAAATGCATATATATCATTTGTTCCATCATTGCGGTAGTTTTGTTAAAATGTGATCTCAGATGAATAAAAATAATTTAAAGAAATCAAGATCAGATTTGGCAATGAAGTTATCTTAAGGGTGTTCTAAAGAAAGAGACACAAATGTACGTATTTTCCTCATTTATGCTAAAGTAACTCCTGAGTATCTTGGAGATGCGGATGGAAGTTCTCTTTTTAGCTGTATTGTGTAAAATATACTTAAGTAACACAGTTCTTACTCTATCTTTGTGCAGGCAATTTTTGGAAGACACAGAGTTCAGTTGCTATCTATAGCTTATATGGATTTAGTAAAATTCAACCTGTAGCTCATAGCTGATTCTAAATCAAGTACATATTGTATTCTGGTATCATGTGTACTATGATTATATCATTATATATAATAGTTACATTAAAACTTTTATCCCCCCAATCTTCAAAGTAAAAAAAAAAAAAGAAAGCTAAACAGATGTTTAGATAAGGCCTTTTGAAGTAGGGCATTTATTTTCTGATCGTTCTCCTACACTTATCCTCTGGAATATCAGAAAGATAAAGTCATATGAAAATATCTTATGGGTGGTCCTTCTCTATAAAACATTATCAGTATTAGAAAACTGTCTGTGTATTTTCTGGGTATTTTGATATGAGACTTAGTACAAAGTATTTACATTTGTAAAATGTGCCTCAAAATTTCATATGTTAATTTTTGTATTTATTTGTGGCAGTGTTTTTTGTTGGACTTGACTCCACAGTATTATCAAGTAGAGGTTATTATCAAGTTATGCTAACACTGTGATGGAGGAACATAGTCTTTTCTAGTCTCTTCATTTCTCTTTATTATTGGATTAACGTCTGTTTTGAATGGGTTCTAGTTGACAAATTCAGCTTCTTCAGCCCTCTCTGTTTTGTCTAAATGTCAAACCCAACACAGGCTTTTGTATGCTTTTTTTAATTTTTTTTTTCTTTCCCCTGGCTGCAAAATGGAGACAAGGAAGCTGCTGTAAGATGTTATTATTTCGGGGAGGGGGTCGGGGGAAAGCATCAGTGCTGAGTTGAGAGACTTCTCTTCCTATTTACAGCCATCCCTCTTTTCCAATCACTAGGAGCTTCTGGGTTTGTGACGCTGTCTCCCTGGCAGATATTCATGCTTAAACCAAACCTGGATTATCTCAAAATTTATATTGTAATCTCACTTAATATAGCTTAATTCTGTACGTAATAGATAAAGAAGGCTATGGTGTGTTTGGGTTGGAAGGACACAGAGATGAAAGGGGAAAAATAGCAAGAGGTTCTCCATGTCTAGAAAACACAGGAAAGAAAATGCTTCTAAGAACAATTTGTGATTAACAAACTCTTAACCTCGAATGCTGCATACGGATGTCTCTAAAGTCAATCTGTTGTGACATTGCACTGGTATGTTTACATGCACATAAATAATGTATATGTGCTATCCATATATACACACAGTCTCTAGAGGTCAGTAGAATGTAAGGAATGGGCAGATGTTTAGTCTTCCACTATGAGACTTAGAGATGCAGCATATCGGTTGTTCCTACCTCGAAAAGATGAATGTGTTTCTAATGAAATTTGGAAATGAAGTAATTAATCAGAGTTAACAAAGGGCTGAATGAAAGAGAATCATGTCTGTCTTGTTGCGGAAATGAGTGCAAATTATTTGTTTTGGGCAAATTCCTGATAAGTGCTCATTTACGTTCTAAGAAACTTGACAGAAATCCAAACCATGATTATTGTATTATAGTTCATTATATTGTATCTCAATACTACCTTTTCTGAGTGGATTTTTAGAATGACTGAAATAAAAATGAAATTGGTCTTTTGAGACAGCATATGTCAAATGCTAAGCAAATCAGGACTACAGCGCAGGCAACACATTTTCTTTTCATGTTTACCTGGTTAGCTTTGGCCAGCCTTAACAAATTAACTGTTTTATTCCCGTTCACCACCTTCTAAAATTAAATCTTCTGAACGATCTGACTGCTTATGGTTGGAGCTTCTATTTTCTTTTAAAATCTGTTTTGATAGTCTCTTATTACAAGCTGTAAACTTGGGGATTTTTAAATATTCCGTGACTTGATTTTATTTTGTTTTGTTTTCTGGGGAAGTAAGCAGATGTCGAGCTTTTATCTTTGAAGGAGTGGATTAGAATTCTGATTTTTGCTCCAAGCAAAAATGAGGTTTGTGTTTCTAGTGGTGTTTTATAGATCTAACGTCAAAATTTAAACCAGCTATTATTCCATACTGAAGAATAGTTGAGAAAGGTTGGAAGGGAAGATGAAGAAGTGAATTAACACTGATATAGTCATTTCAAGGCGATCTGCATTAAATCAGACAAGTGGGGTGTGCGAGGTTTAAAAGCTATTCTTTATTTGTTTGACTCTCAATTATTGTGGTTTGGGTGCAGAATATTGACCTATATATTTAAAAAATCAACTTGGATTGTTCTGAATAATATGTATACTGGCTGTATGAAAATGTAGATGTTTTAAAAGGTTTGCTAATTCTGAAACATGTGCGAGTACGTTGGTTTATGTTTCCATCCTTTCTGGAGGAGAATGATCAAATAGTTCATTACATTGTGGGACTGTTTTGGTTTTTTTTTTAAGTCAATGTCAGACTGAAAAGGTGCTGGAAGCTAAGTCCGCTGGAGAACACAGAAATAACAAGCTTTATTAATCTGATGGCATTCTGCTAACAAGAATTCAGTTGTGTGTTGATTCACAGAGGTGATTCCATGATGGCACCTGCTAGCTGGGTTTGTTTTCAGTACTGTCAGGATTGTGGGGCTTTATTTCTTTTGTTTTTACTAATATAATTTTTTTCCCCTCATCTTTGTAAGAAACATCTGAAAAGAAACCAAAACATTCCTATAACTTCATTATACTCACCATACGCTAATTCTCCAACCACTGATCAAATATAATTCCCCCTTAGGCCAAAAAGAAAGCACGCTTGTTCTGAAAAAGTGGAACTGGGTAGTTTGTATCCATCGCACACAAATTATTGTTCAATTTGAGAAATGATTGTGCTGCAATCTAGGTCCTTCTAAGGCAGACCTACCTGGTAAAATCAGCTTATCTTGCTTTAGCACTCTTTTTACGCCCCTACGGTTACAGATGGCTTTTAGTATCTTTGAAGATGCTTTCAGTTGCTGCCTAACCACACTGCCTAAGCTCAAACCCAATCTGATTCTAGAATCAGTGACATATAGAGAAGATCATATAAGCAATGTAGTTGGGCTGTGAAATTATCCATATATACAGGTCCTTAGAAATTATTGGTTTTTATGCTGTCTGGTTTTTATCTTCAAAGTTGCTACTCACGTGGCATTTGGTATCTTTCTTCTGTTTGTGTTGTAGTTATCTTTTGTACTGTGAAATACTGATAGGTCTATTCTTGTCTTAGAATTAGTTAGGTCATCAATTCCCTTTTTACTTGGCTTCTGGTTATTTCTGTTACTTTGCCCAGAAGCAAAATTCTCTGTGGTGTCCCTAGATACTCCAGAAGACATCTTTCAAAATACTGTATGCGACTTTTTTTTTTTTAACAGTGAGATGAAGAGAGTTAATTGTTTCAGGAATAATTCTGGTTTTCTTCCCCTACTGCTCTTTGAGTGTACTGAAAACAAAGCTTTAGAAGTGATAGACAAAGCAGATGTGGAAGTGGAGCTCAGACTTCAGTGTATATACCATGTATGTTTTTAATATAAATCCTGGAGGTAATGAAAGATGTACTTGGATTCATTACTAATGTCACAGAATCATAGAATCACCAGGTTGGAAGAGACCCACCGGATCATCAAGTCCAACCATATGTTCTGATAAATTGTGAATATGCATGATCCTTCTCGAAGTCTGGTGCCTCTCCACGTAAAATGTGCAGAAATGTTCAGCGTGGTCCTGGTATGAGAAGTTTCCATGTCTGAAAGCATCACGTGAGAAAAGAAGGTTGTGTGTCTCCATGTAAGAGGTCTAGGGACAATGCTGTGGAACAGCTAAACATAACCGTTTCTGACTCTCGGTTGCCTGGGAAAACCTGTGCTCTCAGTCCATTGCAGAGAAATGTACAGTCAGGTTGGTGTCCCTGTCGGTGCCTTCTTACTGTTTTTCAGGCAGTTGACAGGGTTTTGCTTGGTAAGCTGCTGTGTTCCCTCTGAAAGGAAGTGGGACAAGATGACATTTTGAGAAAGAAAACTAGGCTCAACTCAGTTGCCCTTCCAAGAGAGAGACTGACTAGGCTATTATTATCTGATTATCTTTCTATTTTAGGTACAAATAAACTAGTATAGCCCCTCTGAACTTTATATTGTGGCCATTAATACAGAGTTCTTCCATGTGTTAGATGTAGTGCTGAGGAACCTGGTCCCCCAGTCTATCCATAGAACACTGAAAACCAACTGGACTTGATTTAAGCAAAAGAGAAGTATTGCCTTTGTAAATTGATATTTATTAAGGTTCAAAAAATGTGGCAAAGTTGTCAGAGCTGTGGAAAACAAATGGTGAAGGATGCTTTTTCCTCCACTTGAAATGACTGCAAGCTTCTTTTTTTTTTTTTTAGTTGGTTTATGTCTGTATATTTTATTTTGCTTACTTGTGGTGTTTAAGTGATTATGACTTATCAGGCATGAAATGATTGTGCCGTAGCAGCAGTGGTCCATATTTTTAGATACAGTTGCTCCTGTCTGCCTCACTGAGAGCTGCGTGAATGTTTGTGGGGGCAAACCTGGGTCTCAGAACTATCACTTCGAAAAAGGGCATCCATTTTCCTGGAGAGTGTTTTTCCTCCATCAGAAATTTAAAGAGAAGAATAGTTGAAAGGATGGAGGGATGGAGTAGTTCCAGCAGCACTTATGGTGGTTATCTAAGTGAGGAATATATTTCAGGAATATGAGGAGAGGATTGGATCTTCCATGGACTAGTCTTTGTATCTTCAGTCAGCTACACAAGAGAATAAGGAATAATGATACAGAAAAAATATAGATAATAAGATTCTCTTAAAAGGACCTAGAAAAATATTCAGCACAGTCACCTTTCAAAAGTATATAAAACGGTGCTTTTAAAGAATAGTTCAGATGACAGTGGGCTGAGTAGGTATGTATTTTACACCGAACACTTCAAGGTGTGCTGTTGGAGAACAGTGGCTTCTTTTGAATGTACAGCGTAGGAAACGGTCCATTTATAGGTAATCATAATATTACGATTTTTATCTGTATGATTATCTATGATTATGGATAACTTGATTCCATTACTCAATTGTTCTCTTCTTGTTCTGCGTTCACTGTTTTATTTCTTAGCGACGAGAGTTGTTTGCTTAGAAAACAGGACAAAAGTGCTCACCTCAGAAAACAAACACCAGAGATCTCTGAATTATATGCAAACTTGAGTAACCGTGACGTTTGGATGTAAAGAAATCTGAAATGACAGTAATAACCAGTATCACTGTGAAATTACAAATTATTTCTATTTAAGCGTTTTCATTTTTCTACACATATTTTAAAGTCTGTCACCGTAAGCTGCTGACTTCATCTTGAATGCATTCTGCAGTCTTGACAGTTGTTGTGGTTTTGTTAATACTAAATCAGTAATTGTTGGCTTTGAAGAGGGATCCAGCATCTTCAGCAAGAGCTTATTAAACTACAAAATATGGATTGCCTTTACCCTAATGGCCTCTGAATCCTATTACCATCCCATTAGAGTGTGGGGGATTTTAGTAATTCTGTTGTTGTTTCCAGTGGGCAGCGAGTACAATGCGGGGAGGGCAGAGGTTAATGCAATTCATCTCCTGGAACAGTGAGCCCTTTATCATTCCATGGGAGTCTTTTCCTTCGTGCTGGGAGTGGCTTCTACCAGAACTACCCCTAGCCCCCCTAAAACTCATTAAAGAAGCCTTGAGATTTCCTTCGTTACCTCCACTTAGTAAACAGAACAGAAATGAGTAAGCTGACAAATAAGCCAGTGCCAAGTAGGGTGCGGTCTAGAAACATTTTCAATTGCTATCATTATGCCAAGAGGTATTGGAAATACCTATTCAGTCAAGATCATTATTTTTTTAATTATTTAATTGCGTTGACACCACAACATTCTGATTGGTTTCCAAAAACGTGTCAACACCTCATTCTTTTCCTCATAAATGCACACTGGGAAAAAAAGTGTATACGAAAATGTAAAGCAAACAAAAGGAAATCAAGTCATCTAAGTGATAAGAGTGAAGTTGTATTACGTGGAATGATAGTTTCTTATTTGGATCTGTGTAAATTAACTCCGGTGATGGGATGTCTTACTAGAGGAATGCTTTCTTACAAGTTCGCAGTAGGAGGGAATGTGAAGCATTAATAGTTACTAGCTGGGGGTAGAAGTAGTCATGTATAGAGGTTTTGTCTGCCTTAGCAGTGAATGAGACCAGTATGTAACTGTTTCAGCACCTGGCATGATTTTTTTTTTTTAAGTGTTTCATGGAGATTTATTTGACAGCTAAATTCCAAGTGCTGGAGGCAGCTTACTTCTGATTTCCGAACGGGATCAAAAAGGGGAAGATTTCAAATGGATATTGCAGGATAAGTTGAGAGGGACTTGTCAATGTAACTTTTCATATAAACAGTATCTGATGTATTGATGTGCATACTATATTGCGTTGGGATTAGTTTGATTCATGAAATGCTGCTAGCTAGTACTTTTTAAATGGATTATTATTCAAGGCAGTTACTTTACCTTTATTTCTTTATTTAAGAAATTGGAGAATACTCGTAAAAATTGGAGTATTTGTAACTGGTTTTTTTCTATATTTTAATAAGTATCTGTGTTTAGTCCTCCCATAGTATTGCCTATAACAGTTTGCTTTATTATGAATAGCCAGGATCTTGCATGCAAGTAGTTAGAAAGGCCAGAGAAGGATCTAACAGCAGACAAACTGCTTTTTCTTAATGCACAATTAGTAATAGTTGCGGAATAGCTTCTTATGTTGTACCTGTGTTTATTCATTTGTCTCTCGCATGTTTCATAACAGAACCCGTGAAAGCACAAAGTCTTTACAGAAGCACTCAAGAGTGAGTGCTCTATAACTACTAATTAATTTATCTTTGCAGTATTCCCTCGTTTAACTGTGTGGGGCCTTGCAGTCGTTACACACACACACTTGCTCACATGTGGACAGGCATTTAGGTCTAGTTTCTGTCACGGGTAATACTGGATCTTGGAGAAAAGGGACCGAGTAAGTCCTTCTGCGTTCCTTACTTCCCAGGGTGGTATATCACAATTTCTCATCCTTCCTAGGGATTTTGGAAAGAGAAAGCCCTAATTCATATACTGTTAGAATCACACTTAGATACTCTAGACACTTAAAATATGACACCAGGAACCAGTAACCCATTTTCTTCATTGTGGAATAGATAAGTTGTCTTGTTATTACAAGAAGGAGCGAAATTTAAATGCCTTACAGTATGTTACACAAGTAGGTCAGTGTTATAGCTGGAACCATATCAAATGAATTGTCAGCAGGCTATTTTCCCTGCTGAAACCACTCTCCTCTTGATTTACTTTGGGTGGAGTCTGTACGTCTCAGTAGGTCAAAATCTAGTTGTGTTAAGTGCTGAACAAACACGTGAGAAAGCATGATCCCTGCGTTGAGTTAATAATCTAATTATAACCTACATTGATAAAGATGTAGTATCTGAATATTTTAAGATTTTTTTTCTTGCTTATGAGCAATTTGAAATAAGAGGCTACTAACAGAAATGTGGTTACTGTAGATGAAGTATTTGTTCCACTGAATATCAAAATGAATCTTTGTTTTAATCAGCTGGACCTAGATGATAATGATAGATTGAAATAGTATCTATTACATTTTTTTTTTTTTGAAATTTGCTTTAATTTCAGAATTTGGCTACGTTCTTTCAGACCATATTAAATAAACCAAAAATTCAATAAGCGGTAGTAATGACCCAGTTCCCAATCAATGTTATCCTCTCAGGCGCACAAATACTGGAAGTCAGTAAACAAGGTTTGACAATACAGGTGTTGTGAAAAAAACCAAAACCTTTAATCTCAAAGTTTTAATGAAGGGCAATTGCTAGAGGACTTTTACTCACACTTTCATGAATGAAGGAGATGTATGTGATGACCATCACAAGAGTATGAGGGTTTGATTCTGCATTGAGTAGGCGCAAGGTGTGCACCCACAAGTGGAGTAAAACCTCACCGTTTGAAGACTACATTTTTTTCAGGGTTGTAATCACCAGTAAATGCATGAATTGTCTGTCTGCTGTTATCTTTTGACCCTTTAACCTTACTCCATTTGGTTAATGCTGTTTTGTTTATCTAACAGTGTAGTTGAGCCACTATACTCAATTGAGATATATGAATAGACTAATATAGTTTGATTAATTCCTATGATCAACTAAGTTCTAATTTGAAAACCTGATTTCATACTGAAATGAAACTTTATTTCAATTTATGTTTTGTAGTGCTATGGCTACCGGTAAGTGCTGGCATTGACTTCTGGGTCTTGAGGTTTTGTTTTGTTTTTTTTTCTTTAAACTCGAGTCTTGTTTTCATTTAAATACGTTGTGGTTGAACTCATTTTTAATAAAGCTTTGAAACAACTACATTTTCTCAGTTTAGTTTTTGCATTGGAAAGCTGACCTTGCACATTAAGTACTAACATTAATCTGCTATCAAGATCAGGTTGTATAAACATTTGACATATGCTAGAGAGGTGGGGAGGAACAACAAGCAAATAAAATGTTTGTGCCAAAGAGCTGTGTTGTACACTGACAAACAGCACAGGTCTCTTAGCCCAAATGTAATTGTAAGAGAGCAGAACCTAATAAAACATGCAGTATTTTTATTTTGATCTGTAAAACAAAAATGCAGTGCTTAGGGGAAAACACTAAGAGAAGGTGGAAGTAGATAAAGAGAGAGGTAAAGCATTGCACAGTCGTGAATAAAGTAACTTTTGTGCAGGTTTAGTGGTCAGTCATTGAACCCTGGGCTAACAACTTAGGAGAAAGCTTGCAGTCTCGTTTCTATAATGTAGTAAAATAGTGTATCTTGCTATGGAAGATCGTTGATTCTACTTAGTCATTGTTCTTTTGAATTGAAATCTGATCCTCTTTCAACAAGACTATTGTAATTTGGGAAGGATAGAACCTTTTGTGAGAAGGTAAGTGACCTTGAAAGGTTGAGCTTAATATCTAAAAATAACTGTAAATTAATTAATTCTTTCATGCAGTTTCCTGGTACAGGCATACCACATGGGGGGAAAAGCCAAGAAGCTAATTGAGTCAGGATTAGCTTTGTTCTTGCTGTAATCCAGCAGATATTTCTGTTATTTTTCAGAAAACGTCTGCTCAGCAGATGTCAGGAGGCCTAGCAGTTGGAAAGGTGTCCTTCTCCTCCTACCTCCCACCCTCATTGTTTCTAACAGCAGGAACTGCAGTTACAAATTGATCAGTTGAAGAGACCATCCCAAAAAGTTCAAGAGATATTTTATTTCAGGGATGTTTATTTGAAAACTGTATGTTTTGAAGGCAGAAAATAACCCGTCCATATATCTAATTCTATTATTAACTAAGAAGTGGTGATTAGTGCTTGAGATTTTTGTGTATGTAACATACAAAAACATAGTCCTGCTGATTTCACGTTAGCTGAACAGCATGATTGAACCTCTTAGGTAAAATTAAGGCTGCTATGGCAAAGGACCATAGTATAGTCTCTGTTCATGTTTTTCATATGTCGAACTCAAGTAATTTTCAGCAGGATATCACAGTTTTTTGTTATGGAACCTTTAGGATTGTTGCCTTTACCAGCCTTACTTATCCCAAGTGCAACTTGTTGTATTTCTTGCTAAAACCTTCTCATGAGCTCACATTAGCTGTAAACCTTTTTTGACCTCCGTAGAAGAATTGATATTTCTTACGATGATCTGAGTTCATTTACTGTTGTGAAATGCAATACCCTATTTGCAAAGGGGATCATTTTCTGTGCAGTCCTGGCATTGTAGTATCAACGCTTGCTAACCTGCATGTTTTGTTCAGTCTGTTTGAACTGTCTGTGTATTAAAATAGAGCTATCTTGTTATTAATAATTTTGGGTGGTGTCACATATTTATTCCTTCCCTGCCTTCTGATAAAAAAGCAACCTTCTATCTACATTGACAAAAAGGTGATTGGCATCAGAATGTCAGCTTTTTGAATTAAGCCGCACAGTTTAATTTGTGAATAAATTTGTGCCCTGGTCGCTCTGGCATTTTTGAGAGACACAAGTGGTGCTGATTGAAGCATGTGCCTGATTCAAATTGAAGATTTGAATATCCCAGGTACTTCTGACTCTGTGAAAGCCACGTATTGCATATGGCTTTCATACACTTGTTGTCGATGTTCTGACCATCAGAATACAAGAAGTGGAAGAGTCACTGATGGTTCCCCTAACTCCCCCCTACTATAATCTTTCTCTTTGCTCCCCCAGAATATATCTTAAGCAGAAGTACTGCTTAACTAATACATCATTGTAAAATAAGATTCTTCTATGTTCTATTTACTCCTTTTACAAAAATGTCAGCGCAAGTTTATATTAACCACTTAGAAAATTGTTCTTTGTGTATGTGGAGAGAGTGGTGCATACAAATTAGAAGCCAGATTTATAAAATGAGGGAATTGGCATTTTCTTTTCATATTGAAGTCTGCTAATTCAGAGTGATTATCCCATTCAGCACTATCTGGAGTTAAATCCCTGTTTTGGTGTTTGCAATGTAACGTTTTCACCCTTCATTGGCATGTCAAAGACATCTTTCATCTAGACCGGAATTAGTTTATCTGGTTGTGTGTGTAGGCATTGGGATGATATGTGGTCTTTTTCCCACCTCTGTCCTTTTGACTCACTGCAAAAGATCATGTATCAGAGGCTGGTTTGATACCTTAAAAATGAAACCCTTAGTTGCACTGGCATTACAGTGAGTTTAAAGAGAAGGTGTTCTTTGTTTATATTCTGACTTGCATGGCTTAGTAGTAGTTTCTTCTGGTTTGTGTTGTCACTATTGTCTGTATGGTGCTTGGCTGTCAGGAGATGCTCCGGTGCTGCACTGGCTTTTTACAGAACAGCTAGTTGAAAAGCTGGGAGTACTGCGGTACATTTCTTTTTCGTTTGCAGTGCTGCTGGGTTTTGTGTGATTGTGCTGTAAGTTAGGTGACTGATATAATCCTGATAAGATACCCCTTTTCTCCTTGACACAGTTTAAGAAAGAGAAAAGAAAAAAAAAATAGAGGATAAAGCAAACAGACAAACTCCAAGCATGGGGATCGTTGTGCTGGGCAGCAGCACTACACGATTCTACATGTTGTGGTTGTAGAGAAGAGCTTCAATGCATGCCTGATTCTCACCTCTAAAAGGATCTGAAGAACTCTGGAGTTTTTTGTTTCAAACTTCATTTTCACGTGGGTTGTTTTTCTTTCTTTCAATGCTTTGGCAACACTTTCACATATATCCAAGTACTAACTGTAGCACCTTGCGCTTTTTGTGTAAGAAAGGTGGATTTCACCTTGAAATAGCAAACTCATTAGCTGTTTTGTTTGTCTCGTTAGGAAACTGTATGCTTCTAAGGCTTTTTTAATTCTACTTCTCTAACATCAAATTAGCAAAAATAAAAGGTATATTAAAACCATTAGAGAGACTGAGTTCCTGCTTTTACGTGAGCTCAATTTTCTCCTGTGCTAAGTCTCCTGAGATCTGTAGACAGCCAGTGCCAAGATAACGTTGGCACCATTTTCTTATTGCCATGGTGATCTTCAGCTCTGCTGAATACTCAAGGGAGACTATGGTATTTTAAAGCAAGTAGAATTTTGGTAATTAAAAAGGCTGGAAGGAATAATCTCTCAAATTTTTCCCAGCTTGGGTAAATAAGGATAATGAATTATGTCTGAATAGGAAAGTTATTAGTCTGCTTTACTTGATTAGTACAGAATAATAGTCAGCGAAAAAGACCTTGAGAGTCAGAGTGGGGTCCAGTGTACGGTCTGTGTGCGGGATCTCCAGAGGGTGATGGGCAGTGTTTTCTCCACCAGTGCCCTGGGAGCAGCTGGGGCTGCCTGGACATGCACAACGTGCCCCTCTGCTGCTGGAGGATCCCAAGGCAGCAGTGCATTCCAGAGGATTTTCCAATTCAGGCCATGGCCTGAAAGTCAGACTCCTCCTTTGTATGCTGCTTCATCAAATATAAATTGTACGCGGTACAGAAAGCAGTGATTTTTTTCAGGCTTGCCATCGTTCTGCCTGCGCTGTCCTAGTTTTGGCTTTGTGCAGTTATACCGTGAGTCAGCACTCAGAGCTGGTTTGTTATGTTCCCAGAGATTCCCTCCACTTTTTCCCTTGTCCTTTCTCTTTAGTGACTGTTTTGAGCGTACCAATTAGCACACAAAGGCAGGGCAAAGCCTGCTGTCAGGCAAGATGCTGAAATGCCTACTGTGCTAATGTGATTGGGGTTAAAAAAAAAAAAAAGTTATGAAGTCGCCATCCTCACATGATTTCAACCCTACATTTCAGGGCAGATTTGGACCTTCAGCCATAGTAGCTATTTTTTCAAAGCTGCGTATTGTTTGTAATGTTTGTGTAAAATATGATGTTGGCAAGAAAATAAGCATTTCAAATGAAACTTACACAGCTTTGTGTTAAAATTCTTGGCAATTTTGGCAAAAAATACAAATGACTGTCAGTTTTACATGCCTCTGTCCATGTGCATTTGCTCATTGTTGTTTGACACAAGTTATTAGGCTGTACTCCTTGTGATTTGAGGCCAGGGGGGCATTTTTAAGTACTGTTTTCATAATTTGTGACATTCGAGTTTAAGTTCCAAAGCAGTAAAAGACTTTTTACAAGGCCATGTAGTGATAAGATGAGGGGCAGTAGTTTTACATGAGAAGGGGGAAGATTTAGATTAGACATTAGGAAGAAATTGTTCGCTATAGGGGTGTTGAGGCCCTGGCCCAGGTTGCTCAAGGAGGCTGTGGCCCTGGAGGTGTTCCAGGCGAGGCTGGATGGGGCTTTGAGGAGCCTGATCAAGTGGGAGAGGTCCCTGCCCATTGCAGGTGAGGTGGAATTAGGTGATATTTTTAGTCCCTTCCAACCCAAACCATTCTATGATTTTTATGGCTCTCCTTCGGTGTATGGTGTAATCACATCTGAATGACCCCCATTGCTTACTGAGTGTCAGAAGAGATTTCATTCTATTTTGTATGTCAAAAACTGATTTCCTTTTCAGACTGGGTCTTAAGGGTTGCTGAAGCAGAACTCCCACTGCCCACATGACCTTAGGAATGTTAGTCTGTGGTTATTTCAAAATGGGATCAGCATGCATACCACTTTTCATAGCAGTGACTTAAACTTCAGGTGTTCCTAAGTGGAATGGTGCATGCTGACTCTCTGGAAGGCAATTCCTTTCTGACCATGAGCAGCGGGGAACTTAGAAATATGTTTCACCAAGGTGTAGTTGGGACCACTCTTCCAAGATAGCTGTTGTGTTTCTCTTCACTGCAGTTCCGTATCAATAGTGTAACATGGAGCATGAAGGCAGCAGATTTGAAAGATTTGGGATTAAAAAGGAAATATGTGTTTGGTGTCAAATGGATATGTGGATATTTACAGGCTTCCTTTCCTGTATGTGTCAATAAAAATAGCCATATTCAGAGACTATTATTTCCTTCCGTGATCTTCATGTTGGAGCTATGGAACTGCATCGCTATGGTGGAAGCAAAAGTTTGGCAGCTTTACACGCTCTCCAGCTCAGTCAGCTAATGAAGAAAAACATTGCCTTTCTGGGGGGAATACAAAGCAGGTGTTGTGTGTGTACATACACCCACCCTTTATCCCCTGATTTGCCTGTAATCCTCCTGATTCGTGTTGGACGCTGCTGCCTGATCCTGTTCTGTGCCAATATGTGTAACAACACAATTTCACTTTTGGAGAGGTAGGTGGATTTGGACAGCTCTGTATCAGTTCCTGAGGACACAGAGTAACTTTCCCCAAATGGTTCAGTCTCTAATTAGTGGGCACAGAGCCTTGCCAAGAAATGTATTTCTGGCAGAGCTCCACTTTCACTGGGTGGGTCAGGGTTTTCCTGATTATTATTACTGTACTTCATATGTGATTGATTTTGTTCAACTATGTGTAATCCTCTAGTTTCCTTTGTTTTTTCATATTAGCGTAAGTTTTTCATATTAGCGTAAGTGAAATTAATTTAGAAGGAAAATAATCTCGTCGAACTTTTGTTTGATTAGTGGGTTTTTTTTGTTTGGGTTTTTCTATAAGTGTATTTCAGAATGTTTAATGAAAGCAGCTATTTAGGTAGATTAGAAGCATTCTACCTTCTCTATTAGTTTTAGTTATTAGTGTTAGTTCGTTTTTATTGAAAAATACCATGGTCTAACCGTACTCTAAATTTGCCTTCCTTTATAAAGGGTAAACCTGTTACTTGCCTGGCTCCGAAGAAGGATAACAGTAAATAAATAAGCAGAAGTCTCTGCCTAGTTATTTTTAACTTAGCTATGCTGCTCTTCTTGTTTTAGTTCAAGATGAGATGAGAACCGCAAATAGCCTAAATTAGTCTGACGCATTTATATCTTGTTAAGTTTCCTGCTTTGGAAAATATGCAGGAAAATGATTATAGGTGGTATTCATCTAAAGGCTGATGAGTTTGTTATAATTATGAAGGTAGATATAATGAGATGAAAACATCTCTTTCTTTAGGCTCTCTGAGGAATTCCTCCTCTCCATATTGCTGTTGGGTTAACTATTTTCTAACCTGAGTTCTTCAGCATTGGCTTCAGATATTTTGGGGAGTTTCCTCAATTACTGTGGAGATTGATTGGCGGCACTGGTATTAGCATTTATAGGTGAAAACTAATTAAATTCTGCTTGCACATGGGTGGATAATAAAGACCCCTTTGCATCTCATTTATTAAGACAGATCTCCAGTGTAATTATCATTTTACCATTATTTGGCATGCTTAATAACTCTTCTTCGTCTGTTGAATAATTTTCTAGTTCCTTCTAAAATATAGGCTGAACTGAGATATAAATATATCTCAACTCTTCATCCTGTACAAAGTTGTGATTTATTATTTCTAGTTTAGGTTTATGCTTACTTTTGTCTTTCAGAAAGTAAGTTTGTATTGTTTTGGCTTGAAATTTTACCATTGAGATTGATTGTGGCGAGGAGGAGATGGAATGCCTGTGGGTTAAAATCAGAGGAGCAATAAGAAGGTAGATTTTGTGATGGGAGTCTGTTACAGGCCACCCAGCCTGGAAACTCAAATTATTTTACTTCCAGCACTTGAACTTTTAGACTTTGAATTGCTACTCTTGTCTCCAAAGTCCTGCCTTCCTTAAAGTCTATATGGTTTTTTTCCAGGTGTGTTTGTTTAAGGATTAGTTATAGGTACATATATGTTTATCTAGAATTGTCCAAAGGGAATGTGTGTGAGTGCTTATGTCTTGGAACTGGTAATGCTACCCTTATTTTCTCTGGAGGAGAGATCTGGAAAGATTCAACTGAGACTGGCAAAATCTTCCTATCACTATGCTTGGTCACCTTGAAGCAGTTTGATAACAGATTTTCAATCTATATTTCTGTAAATTAGGGAGATGTATGTACATAGTTCAGCCTACATTGCTAGTGCACAGTTTAATTAACCTTTGTTGTAGTTAATTTTTTGCAGTTTCCACCTGTCTGTGTTTTTATTTTCTTTCTTTTTTTTTCCTCCGTGTGGCTTCTCAAGGTCATAAATGCTCAGCTGCATTCTTATTTTTTTTTTATTTACTGGTTGTCCACAAATTAAAGTACACAGCACAGATATTCTTCCATTCTGTCCCATGTCCATTGTTATTGTAGTTTCACAAAGGTTTGGTTGAGATTTATCTGTTGATAAAGATTTCTATAGGAACTCAGAGTCTGAGGATATCTTTCAGCTGTTCTTTTGTTTATCTCTACCTATGAAAGTAGTAATTTTTGCAGCCTTATACACGAACTATTTTGTTATGAACATTTATAACAGCAGGATTTTCACCTGGAATTGCTGGATAAACCCTATCTTTGTCTGACGTAGAGGTATTCAGGATTTTAAGGGAAAACCAGCATGAGCTCGTTCTGCAGAAGAAATTGTATCTTCCCTTAACTATATTCCTCAAGCATGTAGATACTTGATTGTTGTTTATCTTCCATGCTTATAGTAATGGCAAGCCACATTTTGTACCCAAATGAAGGCCTTCTGGCATAGAAGATGTGTTTACATTTTTCACAGCAATTTGAAATCACTACCTGATTCAGATTTTTAATAAAGAAATGGTCAGAAGAAAATTAAGGGATCGTTAAAAAGAGACTACTCAAACATCCTAGTGGCTCTTTAAGATGTTTTATAGGATACAGCCATTCTTGGACTAGAGACATTTTAAATAAAATATAAACAATATCTCCCTTCTTTTTTTGTTTGTTTCTTGACTTTCTAAAATCCTTTTTCCTTGATCTTTGAGTCTGTCTTGATGTGGAATGATTATATGCCATAGAATAAGGAAAAGAGTATTTTTTTTCTGTGATCACTAAACCAGTAAATGCTTTTTTACTTTACAGTCATAGAATGAATGTCCACTCAAGTTAGAGATAATGCGTTTACGGTGTGTGCTCAGTTTAAGATATGAGTAGGAGCATTGAGAGTGACTTTGCAGTAGTAGAGGCTTTCTAGGCTGGTAACAATTTGTCTGAGACTCTGGAGGAATGAATAGCCAAAAAAATGGGTGTAGTGTCAATGTTTTGAACTTGGTGCTCTATTTCATCTTTGCAATCCTTGAAAATAAAAATAATTTCCAGTAGAATTGGGGTAGATGTAGCTGTGAGAGTAACGTTGTGCAAGGCTGTCCTCTCCATTTGGGCTTTTGTAATAGGCAGAAGTGTAGTGTGATTTGATTTGTCTCATTTACTGTTATTACAGGTTCTTTCTGCCTGTGTATCTTCTAGCTTTTTACCTTGAATGGTTTTCCTAAAGGCTTTGGTTCTTGTCAGTAAATACTCAAGATTTAGAGTGGTGTTGAAGGCAAGTGTGTGCATGTGCCAATTTGTGTTCTGCCTCATGAACAAACTCGTATTATGTTTCTTTAAGTGACAGGAATTTTATGATATACTTATTGCTTTCTCGTTGATCTATAAGACTTGAGTTTTTTTTCGGTAATATGTTACTAGAAAACTGGCTCTGGTATAACTGTTCTCTCACTTTTTACAGTAAGGTCACCAACTAAGTTCTTTAAATCCTTAAGCTGCTGAAGTCCAGCTTTTTACGTTAAGTTACTGAAGGTACAGATAATTTGTTTTGTAAAATGCATAAGCATTTAAATCTTATCAGTGTGTTTGTATTTTAGAGTGTTGGCATAAACAAATGGGAAAAAAATACTCTTTTATTTTAAAAGAAGCATGCTTAAGAATTGGAGGCTACTATACTACAAAAAGAGCTTTGAATGTGCTCCTAGGTGACACCACAGAAATAGTTACCCATTCTCCCCATTTTATGTGGTAGAGTCGAAGTTCTACTTTCTCAGTGTTTCTGTATCTTTTATTTTTGGAGACTCCAGTTCACTCAGTATAACAAGATGATGATACCCAGGCCTATTTAGCAGATAGGTCATTATGATCTTTTAATCATTGTTCCATACTCTGTTGTCTGTGTATTTTAAGGTGTTCTTATGGCAAAAGTCCTTGGACTGTTAAATAATTCTTAAATTAAATCTGTCTTGTGAGAATGTAACACGCAGGGATTTACACTGTCTGCATTTCTGAAACTCCAAATTTGTATTACTAGTGAGCTGTGAAACTTCTGCTTCGATGTGGTTTTATTTTGATATTTTCATTTAGGACTTGGTAACAAGGATATTTTGCAAGAAACTCTAAGGACTGCTTAAAGTGAACTAAATGACCAGGCCGTTCCTATAGCCAGTAGATGAACATTTCATTGGAGAATTTTCTTGTCCCTGCCAAAGTGACCTTGGTTGGTGGAAAGATGACAGAGTGCTTTCCTGGCCGTGCCTGACAGCAGTGCGATAGCAGCACATTTGACAAATCGTTCACATTAAAATGGGGGGCACTTTCGGCAGCACTGGCGTCCCTATCCATCAGTCCTGATTACTACACAAACGTCAGCCATGGCACAGAGCACATTTGTCAGAGGGAGTAAAAAGCAGTTGTTAGTAAGAGCACTACCTGTCATGCTAATGGACTAAAGCTTGCGACGTTGTGACTTGCAGCAGCCAGCAAATTGGCGAAATGACTTGACCACTGCTTTGAGAAAACACGTTCTGCTTGCAGAATGCAATGGGATAATTAAACAGGGAGACTTACAAGCATTGGATATGGGGCATTGAAAAGTTTCTCGAGTCCTTTGGCTGCCTGAAACACATTAGAGAGACTGTCTTCCATAGAATGCTGATGCAGTGGGGAGTTAAAATGCATACTGCACAGGTTCTTTGAAATGCTTCATTCAGTTCTTTGAAATCCCTCATTCAGGTGTGGGATTTTTTTTATGCTAATGTAGACACCATTTCATAGGAATTCATTCAAAACTATAAGCAATTGAAGGATTTCGATATGGATTGATATTTCCAGTCATAACTTTTTTTTCTTCCATCTTTCACCCATCTTTCTTGAGGGTTGTGTGCATCCAGCCATTGGGAAGTTAGAAACTTTATCTTAAAAGGCAGCTTCTTTTATCATAAAAGATACAGCAAATCTGAAAGTGATTTATTTAATTGGAAAATAGATCTACCTTAATTTAGAGTGCTTGCTTAGTTTTGTCAAAGAAAAATGTTTTGAATACTTGTTCACATAGTTCCACTTCATTTGTTGTCATTTTATGATTTTATCAGAAAATCTATGCTTGAGATGGGCAAATAAGGAAATTATTATTCTTGATTTCTAGTATCCCAAACATAGCATTATTTTCCTCACTGGAAGTTAAGAAGCGGGTTATATAACTTCAACCATGTTTATATTTTAATTGTTCGGGGGTTTCTTCACAATTGGTGTTTTGTATTTTTGGTAATGCCAATATTGTTTTCAGCGCAGCTTTTTCTGCAGAAGAATTTATACTCCAGATTTCAAACCTTTCATCCTGACTTGAAAAGGAATGCAAAATATGTCACAGAGAATGTCTCACAGTGAACAAATAAAGTGCTCTTGCAACTCAGATATCTTAAAACCCATCAGTTGCTAATTCATTTGCCTTTGTGGAGTTTTTGAGGCCTCTTGGATTTTCTCCAGGATATTCACCTCACAGTTGTCCTACCCAAGTTATAACCAATTTTAACAACAAGGCCTTTTTCTGAACAGTGTCAGTGCTAACAAAAAACTTAGCCTGGGGGACAGGTGTGTTTGATTTTAGTCACACATGGATTCTTGTATTGGAAACTTCTTCAGATATTAGGTTAGGGTTTTGTTTAGTTTTGGGTTTTGGTTTGGGGTTTTTGTGCTTTTTTTGATGATGATTGAAGTTGGTTTCACCAAGAAAGAGAAAAGGAAATTTATCTGAAGTGGGGAAAGGTGTTATTATTTCAGTGGTTCTTCTTCAGACACTTTTGACTTTGTATTGTGGATTAGAAACTTGGTATACTGACGTGGTTGTTTCCATCAGTCTAGATGACCGACGTCTTTAAATGAATATTCACATATAATTGATGTGTTTTTTCTCTGGTTTGAGTTTAAACTTTTCTTCTGCTAAATAGAAATTGTCTGTTTCTTACATTGCACGATGAACTAGGACAACTCTCGCCCTTCCTCCAGTAATTTAAATTATATTTAGAGCATTTGATGCAGCGTGGCATTTTTTGAAAATATGGAGACATAGTTTGAAAAGTGTGCATTCTTTTTTGTGATCTCTATTTAAATAAAACCAAATCACCTCCTGAATTATTAGTAAATGTGTCAACTGTTATTTTGAGCACGTCATTGCTTTATTTCTTTATTATCGTCCTGCTTTGGGAAGTAATAGCATGTTTATTTTCACTCTTAATTAGATTAAGAATGGATTACTAGAATCAAGTCTTTTCTTAAAAAGGTAATTGCAGTGTGTTTCAAAATGCACTGACTCTGCTTTAGTTACCGAGATTCCACTGAAACACAATACTTTAAGCCTTTCTTACATCTGCAGATTCTGCACCTAAATTTCCAAACAGCTTTTTCTTTTCATTGTTGTGTGATTGTTTCACTGGAAAGATCACACTACAGTTGAATCCAAGTGGTGATAAGTTATGAGTTAAGATGATTTTGAACCCATGTAATTAAGTGGAAGATTATCTAGATATAATGTGTTTATCACTTTATTATATCCTGCTATGCATGACAATGTTGATTTTTGTACTGATGAAGCAGTGGTTTGAGAAGATAAACTTTCCTTCCATTATCATGGCTTTATTGGTCTGCCAGTCTTTTTTTTTTTTTTTTTCTTCCGTGTAGATGTCATCGGTTGATTCAGTATCTGCATTAACAAATGCAGGCCATGTTTAGCTCACCAAACTTGATAAAGAATACCTTTAAGTGTTATTTATTATCAGAATCTGCACACAACCAAGAACACACAACATGTAATGTTCAATAAGCTAATCAAAATCTGCAGTTAGCTCTTTGAATCTGATTTTCCATAACAGAGTGCAAGTCGGGTTGTTTTTAAGTTTTCTGGAAAATGGAGATTTCCATAACATTTCTCTGCTCCATATACACCAGTTTGCGAAAGAAATAAAATTCCCAAGTTTCATAACTACTCAGCATGAACTCTGAGCAGACTGTCAGGTTCTCAGATCAGCTGGTGCTTTAGGAAGGTAAGGTGGAGTTTGAAACCCGTAGGCGTTTTCTGGAGTTTTTCCCTCTTAAGGCAGCATGGAACAATTTGTAAGGCAAATTCTGGCAGGCTGTCATGGAATCTGTTGCAAATAATGAACTCTGACAGCTGGGTTTTCCAACTAACTCTAATCTTCACCAGTGAACTCCTCTAACAATATTTTTACTGCATTCCGGTGCATATTGGAATGCAATTACAGGGATATATGAGGAAAGGCTGACTTAATGACTTTTCTGTGGACTGTTAAAGAAGCCTTGATGTTTATAGATTATAGCATCATTATGTTTCAGAAGTTAATAAGGGAGGGGTGTGGTCAATAGACCATTGCAAAGGCTTTTAAAGTAAGTTCACTGGTGCAGCAAGGAAGGCTGATAGTCTACACTTTGAATTTTGTTAATGTCAAGTAGTCGTATGGCAGGGTAGGAGTAGAGCCATATGAAAACGGTAAAGCAGGATGCTCTGTCAAATAGTGGGATACTTAGAACTTCTTTCTGACAGTAATGGGAGGAATCTTCTCAGCTACAAACCTCCGCGTGAATGAAGTTGTACTTCATCTGGTTATTGAATTATTTATTGCTGCATGTTTTCTTTCTACGTAGCTTATGGATATTGACGCTTGCATACTTCATCCCGGTTTTGCATGTGCTTTACCTATTTGCATACTCTTTGAAGAATGCAAATAAGATCATCCATTTGCACATGGTTTATATGGATAGATGTGTTCTTTCATTAAAATTCTATCTCTAGCACAGCCAGCGATAGTCTGCTTAAAACATGAGAGACTGCGTTCATTCAAATGTCAGAACTGGAGAATTAGGCCTTATTTGACCTTCCTTACGCTAAATCCATACTTGGGTCTGCTTTTTCAGACTTTTCTATTTATATTAAAATTTCAAGGAGACAGGAAGATATTGAATGTGTCAGAGTTCACTGCTAACAATCGATATTTTGTAGAGGACAAGCCCTGTTTTCAATATACTGTGTTTTGAACAAACATTAGTAGAATCATAAAAGTCTGCACACTTCTGTTTGTACATGACCTTGATGTTTCCTTGAAAGGACCATCTCTTTCTTGGAGGTCTTGTTATCTGGTTTAGAAAATTCACTTGTCCTTTACCTTCCTAGTGTACTTACCCTTTCACAATCTGCTGCTTGAAAATAATGAAACAATATTCTCTGGAGTTGTACACGTTCAATTTCTCTTTAGCTTTGGATGAAAAATGCTGCTTGCTTAGGTAGAGAATTTCAGGCTGTGTTTGAGATACTCCATAAAGGACTATTAAAGCTGATAGAGAAAATTCATGAGACATTCCAACCAACAAGTATGTTCCCTAAATTATTTACGTACATTGTTGTAGTCACATTTTATTGGTTTGTCATTTCTTACAACACTAAGTTTATGCTTTATGAACATGATGAGTTATGGAAGTTGATAATGCTTGCTTTTTCTTATACAGCTTTCCTGATTAGGTAATAGTAAGATAATATTTCAAAGGGGTAGAACAGATAAATGCTTTATTTATCTGTATTTTTAGAAGTATATAAATGAAGGAATTTTGTCAATAAATTTAAGAGTCAGTGACTGTTTTGCCCAGTTTTATCCTGTTCTAGTTCAATCTTTATAGTACGTTATGTTAAAAAGGGGGTAGGAGAGAGGCAGAGAGATCTGATGAGAAGAACCAGCTAGGACCAGATGCAACCTTGACAAGGAATTGGAGTCTTCACCTGTTACGTCCCCTCCCCCCTGCCTATGAAGAGGAGCTGAGAACAACTGGAGAGGTACAGGTGGAGATGTCTGCTGATGTCAAACTACAGATTTGTCCAGCACAACAACGTGACTCCTGCAGTGGTCAGCAGTGAATGCTTAAGGAATTGAAAACAGAGCAGGCATCTACAGCTGTTTCCTCAAAACAACCTTCCAGCCTTCAGGAGCTTGTAGCTTCCTGTCTTCCTGCCACAGGCTTGCTCCCAGGAGGCAAGAGCTGCAGGACAGCATGGTGCAGAGCAACTAGATATGTTCAGTTGCCTTCCATGAGGCTCAGAACTGCACCCAAGCGCAGCAATGAGAGATAATAGGATGAGACTCATCCTCTGACATGGAGGAACCGGAATGTGCAGGTTAACAAAGAGCCTGCACCACTTCTCCCTTCTGCTTTCTCAAGAAGCTCTAGAAGATTGTCACCAGTGGTCACTTCCAGTCTGTCTGGTGGGGAGACAATGGAAACTGCATTGTGATCGCAGAAGGTGTCTTTGATAAGGAGGTGCTGAGTAAGAGAGGACCTCACAGGATTTTTGAGAGCGAGTGCATGGCAGACTTTATTGCCCAGCTTGCTCTCCATGGATTCCATCAAATGGAAGAAGATTCTCACATCTCTGTGGAGATGCTGAGAGCAGTAGCGGCCGCAGGACCATCTCTGGGCACGCTGCACTTCTTCTACAGCCCCTTCTTCCAGAGAGATCACCCCGACCTCCTCCTCAGGATGTGCAAGGAAAGCCCTGAGGAAAGAGGGCGAGCCCCGGCTGCAGCCCCACGGAGCCCCAAGCAGGGGGGCAAATGCAAACAGAAGACAAGAGGTGTTGCTCTGGCAACAGTAGGAGGTGCGGAGGAGGAGAATGGACCCGTAACCCGTGCAACCTCCAACTTCACAGCGACCAATCCATGGGCTGACCCCAATGGCCCAAGCACCAGTGCTGGTCAAACCCCAGCCAAATGGCTCCGCAGCCACAGCCCTGACGGCATCCAGGATACAGCTCAGGATCCATCTACGACTTCAGCCCAGCGCTGCACACATCCAACCTCAGCAGACACGGAGCCCCCTCGACTCCCAGCTTTGTGGCTGAGGTCATTTCCTTGGCTGGATGGCAGGACCGACGGATAGCAACCTCGAGCTGCAAAGCGTGCGAGGGATGGACTGACGGCACCTTGTACTGTCCCCACGAGAGAGCCACCGCACTGCCAAGTGGCAGCAGGAGTGGAAGAGGAGGAGAACCACCAGAGCCACGCAACACCCAGAGCCACCGCAAACGAGCCATGGGCTGACCCAGATGCCCTGAGCACCAGTGCTGGTCCAGCCCCAGCCAACGAACCATGGACTGACCCAGACGCCCCGAGCACCAGTGCTGGTCCAACCCCAGCCAACGAGCCATGGGCTGACCCAGATGCTCCCAGCACCAGTGCTGGTCCAACCCCAGCTGAACTTTGCCGCAGAGACAGCCCTGACAGCCTCGATGGTGCCCAGGAGGTGGCTCCAGCTCCTCCTTCACCTCCACCCCAACGCCGCTCACCTCCTGCCCCACTCGTCTTTGGGCCCCCTCCACGACCAGATGGGTGGCCAGGTCCCAATGCTGGGCAGGCACCACCGCAGCACCCAGCTCGAGTCTTCCGCCACTGCCCAACCTGCTACTGCCCACCCAACCCCCAGGCTGCCGGCCAAGGGGATGGACGTTAGAGGGGGCAGGACTAGAAACAGCAGTGGTCAATGGGAGGGAATTAGATTGTAGAGGTAGCAACATGTTAGCCTAGGAATAAGTAACGAACTATTGTATGTTCTTCTCAAAAATGTCTCCTTTCAAGTTGCTTTGTCCTGTCTCTGCTGTGTAGTTTCTGTGTAGAAAGGGTCATTGGTCACTGGCAGAGGCTGCCCAGGGAGGTGGTTGATTCACCTTCCCTGGAGGAGTTTAAGGGATGGGTAGACTAGGTGCTGAGGTTTAGTGCTTGATGGCAATGGCTGGACTTGATGATCCGGTGGGTCTTTTCCAACCTGGTGATTCTATGACTTCTGTCTTCAGACATGACGATTGCTTAAAGTGGTGTTTGCAGTGATGGAAAAGACAGCAGTTCCCAAAGGGAGGAAAAAGAGCCTGACAGTTATTTTATTCTCTGTATGTACACATCTGAACAGCTGGAGAGGAGCTTGACTTGGAAATTGTCACTTCTGTTGATGACTGTTTTGCCTTTTATTTATCTCAGTTTCTGCTTTGAAACTGATGCTAGCTTAGGTAGTATCTTCGTTACATTTTTTTAATAGATATTATGGATTTATTTTTTTCTCCTCACAAGATAAAAGACAATATTCTAGATAAGGCGAATTCAAGTTTAAGGTCAATTTAATTTGAGTACTGATTTCTCAAATATTCAGAACTATTATTCTACTTCTCATGCCTCTGCTGTGAATTTAGTGGACTAGGGGAAATTTGATAAAATGAACATTGCTGTGATGAGATATCACCAGCTGTTGTATCCGTTACATTTTTCCTTCCTGAATGGCTATTGAAAAAATTGGAGATTCCATGCAAAATATTCTAAAACTAGCTTAAAGCAATAATTCCAGAAAAAGAGAGACTTGTAGTGTTATAATTACTGTAGGAATATTAGTGGGATGTACTGTCTGTTACTAAATTTATTAGAATTCTTTGGTGCAATCAATATCTTCCTTTATAATGAACAAAACCCAGACAAAAAAACATTTCATCTTCTTTCATGGTCAGATAGAGTTTTTGCCGTTGTGTTCAGAGAGGAGGTGTTATAATTACTTTTGTTATAGTGAAGTTACGTGCATTTTCCCATCAGAAAAGAACCTATATTTGTCTGTAGTCTGTCTAGTTTATAATAATCCTGCAATGGGGTCTAAGATTGCTAAAATTAAATAGATTTTTCTGAAAACTGTAAGGAAATTAAAATGTGATTGTTAGCTCAGTAGGGTAATAGTCTGTTAAGGATACAGAATTACCTTTATGTTTGTTACTTTTCCCATCTGTTCCTTATCGTCTATTAGTACTTTTCCTGATTGTGTAGTAAGTATACAGGGAAGAAAAATAACTACCTATAATATTTCTTCTCCATTACAGATATACAGCAGCAGTAGTTGTTAATTACAGAGCTTTCTGAGTCCGTACAGTGATGGCAGGAATCTGATGGATGAGATCATCTTTTCACTGAATTAAATGACCAATTTACTTTTACATCAGTGAATAGAACTTTTGCGCTCAGTGACGTTAGATAGTGTCATGGATGTCTGTGGGTTTTGCCAATGTTTACAAATAAAACCTAGTAGGCAAACTCCCTTAGCAGCTTCTTGGATTTGGCAGAGTGTGGTAGAGAGGAGGTACCGGTGTACATTGTGGAGTAATGGAAGAGCTTGGAAATGGGGTGTGCAGGTTGAGCTTACTCTTCAAGAGCAATTCCAAATAGAAAGCCGTTCAAGATCGAGAGTGCTGATGCCTGAGCTTTTTTGATAAGACTAAAATGCATCCATAAAGGGACAGGTAACATAAATGTGACTTCATTTGTGAAAGCAGCAATGCTAGTACAAGGTAGCTTTGCTGTTAACACGGGTCCTGGCTGGGATTTTTTCAATCCTCGTAGATAATGTCTTTGAAATCTTGCCAAATGAAACATTTTCTTTCATACAGATATTTTGTACTTAACTGCAGCCCTGTCTGCTGCGCGTGTACCTGCTCTGGAGATTGCTCTGTGTCTGGAATTGTCCAACTAAAGCCATTGCTCCTGCTTTGCCTGCAATAACAAGTGTCATTCAAACCAAGGTATCCCTGTTAAGTCACATCAATCGTTTGTACCCGGGTGAGCAAACTACAACCAAAGATGACTTAAAATAAATGTCTCTTTTTTTCCCCTTTTTTAAATTTTTTTTTCTCTTTATTTCACAAATTTACATCTTAAGAGAGTGTCAGATCCTTAAAAGGTGAAAGTGAGAGGATGTTTTGGCTTTGGTTTTGTTCAATATTTGATAAACTGATGAGAAATAATGAATGAAATAGTTCAGCAGAAGCATGTCTCTAAGTGAGTATTAACAAAATAGGGTGATAGAAGTCTTTTCAGTTGCAGCATATTTCCTTGGGTTAATAAAAACCTTATTAAAATCCAGTTTTTCTGACATCTTGTTGAAAACTGCAATATCTAATTTAAAAAATAACTAGATAATACTTAAGTGATTAATGAGGAGCTTTGGTACTAAATACTTTGGTGCCCAATTTAAACATAAGCGTTGATAGTTTAACTTTGGCAACAGTGGAGTATAAGGAGAGTAGCTGCAGGTGGAACTTGACTGAGATACCAGGGCAGGGCAAAGGACTTCAGATTGACTCGTCTGAGACTAAGGATTCTGAAATGACACCTTTAATCCCCACAGATAGGGCACTTGGCAGTGCAGTTTACATATTTCCTCCTAGTAATCAGAAAAGTAGCCGTGACATTGGCTCCGGAGGGAGTTGCTTGGCAGCTTTCCCTGTGTGTGTGTGTGTGTGAGAGAGAGAGAGAAGGTGCTGTAATTAGTGACAATAGAATGTGGAGAGGGAATACAGAGGAAAAGGCTGAATTTTATTAAATTAAACGTTTTCATCAATAGCTGAGCAACAAACCACATGTAACACTGCGAATTAATTATGGAAAATATTTGTTCTGCAATACACTTGCTATGTGAATACTAGCAACAGTAAAGATAGGTCTGTGTTATGTGTAATACTGCTGTCAAATAAAGGTATATGAAGTTAGGATAGTGCAATTTCTCTTCATTTTACTTCTCTTCTCAATAGTGTTTCTCACACTTTGAGAAGAAGAGCTTGAAGTGCTTTGCCTTTCACAGGTGTCCACTACAGAGAGTTGTTATATGTATTAGGTATGAGACAGTTAAAGGGGGTTTGATTGTTTCTTGGGTTTGTTTGGGGGTTTGGATTTTGTTGTTCGTAGGGGTTTTCATGTTTCACTTCAAGCATGCTAAGTGGTGCATAGGTGTTTGTAAATAACATTTCCCCCGACAGAAATCCTCAAAGATGCAGTTTAATTCATGCCAAAATCTATCAATGATTTTCACAGTAGGAAAATAGAAATGGTTGATAAGCTAACTAGAATCATAGAATCATAGAATCACCAGGTTGGAAGAGACCCACTGGATCATCGAGTCCAACCATTTCCATCAAACACTAAACCGTGTCCCTCAGCACCTCATCCACATGTCCCTTAAATCCCTCCAGGTAAGGTGACTCAACCCCCTCCCTGGGCAGACTCTGCCACTGCCCAATGACCCTTTCAGTGAAGAATTTTTTCCTTATGTTGAGCCTGACCCTCCCCTGGTGGAGCTTGAGGCCATTCCCTCTGGTCCTTGTCCTGTCACTTGGGAGAAGAGCCCACAGGCCCAGTCCTTCCTCAGCCTCCAAAGCGCTCCCCCCCTCCCCAGGCAGCTCCTAGTTGAGCGTTAAAGATAGATTTGAGAGCTATGAAAGCTGTGGTAGTGATGTCATTGCAGATCTACTTAAATATTGTTCATCCTTTTTTTCTGATTTTTAAATACAGAGTTCATTTTGTTAAAATAACATCTGCACGGCAGGCCATGTATTTTTATGATGATCATTTCACTTCCCAGGCTCTATAATGCTACCCAAAGGCATGCTGTGCTAACCTAGAAATTCACTTTTTATGTCTTGTTGTTTCTGAATAACTAGATGAACTAATAATAGCCTGGAAGTATATCAAAAGTGTGCTTGGGTTGAGCAAGGTAATGATGTCTTTATATTTTACTTGAAATTTTTAGTTTATGAATTAAGCAGCTAAATCTTAGCTGGGCTGTTTTAGATCAGGAATTGTGTGAGCTTGTAATGCGCAGGCTGGGGGTACAGCACAGCAGGAGAAAGGCGCTTTCTATCTGCTAGCGGTCTTCTCAGTGAAATGAAGGAATGAAGCTCCCATCCTTCAGAGGAAGCATCAAGTCTTTATCTCTGAAAATAGCTCTCCAAATTAGGCTTCTGTAGGTGAAAAATAAGCGTAACCTAGTACCTAATGCTGTGTGTATGTTCTGAAATCAGACAGCGTTATTTGCACAGTGTTAAACTCTGAATGGACCAAGTTCTTATTTCACCATCACAACAAAGACTCCCCAGATGTGTGACAAACAGTAAAATACAAAATGGGAAACCCTTAATGCTGTTCTCTGGGTGCACTTAGAGATGCAGAGGGAAGCTTTTTTAGCTTTTTCCTGAAATAGTTGCTGTCTTTAGCTTTTTCAAGGATGTGCTCCTCTTCCCTTGGTTTGTTTGGCAATAATTTTAAAACGATGGCAGATAATCTGGTTCCCCTGTCACTTCAAAATAAGTCTGAGAGAAGCAAGGGGGTGACGATTGCTTTCCTTATACTTACTTTTCTTCATATTTTATTTTGGAAATGATTTTTTGTTCTATTCACTTGAAAATGTCCACTGAAGGAACTGTCATAAAGAATATATTATGATATCATATTCATAGAGCATTTTAAAATGCACTTTATGTTTATGGTATGTTTGATTGAAATGTACACCTGGGTTTAATTCCCTCTCTTTGAGTTGGGTCAGCTGTTTACTTGTTGATTTACTGGGAAATTTCTGAAAGAGTATCATTTTTTTTTTAAAGAAACATAAAATCTAGATACCACAGTCTCTTAGGATATCCAGCTTAGGATATAAAGGCTAACGTTTCTTGCCCTAAAGGACAGAAACACTCTTCAGCGTCTTTCAGGAGTGGCTTCTTAGTCCTGCCTTGGACCAGGCATCTTTTCAGTGTCTTCTCATGATGAAGATTAAAGTTCTGTAAAGCATATCATCTGGCATGCTGTGTTAAAATCTCTTCCGGGACACGCACACCCCTTTTAGCTAAAGAAACAGATTTGCATCAGTTCTTAATTCACTTACAACGTATCTATGTTGGCTGTTGCTTATCTTCATTTCTTATCTTCACAAAATTCATGGTTACCGGTTGGTTCCATGTGGTTTGGTATCAGAGTTAAGCCAACAGATGTATCTATTTCATTTTTCTTCTGTACTCCTCTATTTGTAAAGGCAGGTATTGCTTTCTGTTCTTCTGGGACATTTCATCCACTCTGAGTGTGCCGAGGTCATAACTAATGGATTGGAAATTTCTTTTACTACTTTTTTTTAAGTATTTCATTGAAACCTGTAGGTTCAGCTCTTATTATTATTGATGTGAAGAAGTTTGTGCTACTAAATTATTCCTAAATTCGTGGGAGTTTTAATTCTTTTTTTCCAAATATATACAACTTTTATTTAAAATTTTAATTATAATACATTGCTTTTTTAAAGATATAAGCAAAATTGATGTTTAATAGGTCATCTACTTTTAGCACAACCTTCCTCCTTTTTCCCCCCACTTATTTTTAAGGGGGAATTTCCCTCCCTTGCAGTTTCTGACAAAACAAAAGAAATCCAGAAAAAATTAATACAGAAGTTGTCCAGATTGGGAAGGGCTTCCAATAACTGGAGCTCGTAACACACAGCATGAGTTGGTCAGTTGTTCGGTTATGGCAGCTGACTTCATGTATATACAACTGAAACCTTGAAAAAGTAATTTTTAAACATTATTTGCATACCTGCGATACTGCCCCAGCCACGGTGCTTTGGTTTTGTACTTGCTAAAAACTCTAACAGATAGTAAGAGTAACTTTAATGGAAAGAAATCAAATCCAGAGAACTAATTTTTTATAATGTTTTTAGCCAAGTGCAGAACATGTACATTTAATCCTCTTGTGATTAAACATTTAAACATGGGCTCACCTTTGTGCATGAGTTTTCTCATTCTCTAAATGAGGCTGCTTATGCTTAAAACCTTTATCAAGGCTATATGAAAGAAGAGGTTCTGTCCATTGGTAACTGATATAATTAAAATGAAAGTGTATATAGTATCTTTGCACTGGTGTCCTTATTGCTCTCATATTTCACATTTAAAATATTAAAACAAGGACAAAGCTATCCTTCAGCCTTTTAGAGTAAAGCAAAAGAAAAAAAGACTTTCACCATACATCTGATTGCTTTGTTATGTTTTTCCATCAAACTAGATAATTCTGAAGACGCTTAACATAACTCATGCAAAGGAGCAGTACTCAGTAAAAAATGACGCTTCGTTTATTGTGCCAACCATATGACAGTAGTTTTAGGTTCATATTTTACAGATGTCTACTTACTGTTTTTTACAGCTTACGTTTTAAAATAGGCTTTGCTTGAAGCCTTAGTGAGGTGTTGTGTGGCTCAGTTGTTTGTCATATAATACCTATGACAAGTTGAAAGTCTTAATCTTTCTTTACCTTTTTATAGGGGTATTGGCACTGTATTGTTGAAGAATAGTCTCAACAATTCTCAAGTTGTTCTTGACTGTCAGTTAGGCTTTGAGACAGAGTTTTTAAGTGCCGAATAAATTCTCATCGGGTCTTACTAGAGGAATATGTAGTACTCATTGCATAAATTATCTTTCAGAATATTTACAAGGCTCGTTTACCTGTGCTCAATTTTGGCAGCACAGTTAGCCTTTTTTTTAAAAAAAAAAACCCTTAACAATTAAAGTTTTTACATTAAGGTCTTAGTATGTTTTTCAAGTCTGTCAGTTGTTAGTAATTGTATCAGTCCATGTGCATCTTATAAATCCAACCCTTATGCTAGCAGTCTTCTGCAATGACTTAACACAGTCTGAACGTGTTAGTATTTTCTATTTGATTTTCCCCTTAATTATTTTTTGGAGTGAGTCTTGTTTATAGTAATTAGTAAGAGTCTTGAAGCTAGCAAGAGCTGGCTCTGAGTAGATGAAACTTGTATTTTATCATGTGCACATCTACAACTCCTTAAGCCATACTGTGGAATTTTCTGTTCTTGGCCTAATATTTCCTTACATCCTCTAAAGTTTTGCCTGAACGCTGCCAACAGCACTGCATGAGGCCACACCTGCAGCTGAAGAAGTCCTTAACTGTTTACTGAAATTGGCTTATGAGTTGTGGCTTCGGATTAACCATTTAATTATACAAGGTGGGTAAAGGGTCTTAGCACCATTTTGAGAATGTTAATCAACAAAGATGCTAAGAGAGTAAGATCCTGGTTATAATCCTAGAATCACCAGGTTGGAAGAGACGCACTGGATCATCGAGTCCAACCATTCCCATCAATCACTAAACCACATCCCTCAGCACCTTGTACACCCGTGCCTTAAACACCTCCAGGGAAGGTGACTCAACTCCCTCCCTGGGCAGCCTCTGCCAGTGCCCAATGACCCTTTCTGTGATTTTTTTTTTCCTAATGTTCAGCTTAAACCTCCCCTGGCAAAGCTTGAGGCCATTCCCTCTTGTCCTGTCCCCTGTCACTTGGGAGAAGAGGCCACTTTCCTCCTCTCCACAACCTCCCTTCCGGTAGTTGTAGAGAGCAATGAGGTCTTCCCTCAGCCTCCTCTTCCCCAGGCTAAATAACCCCAGTTCTCTCAGTTGCTCCTCGTAAGACTTGTTCTCCAGCCCCTTCACCAGCTTTGTCTCTCTTCTCTGGTGCTTACTTTCCTTGTGGTTCTCTGTTTGCCTGTAAGTAGCAGCAACTCGGCCTTGTGATGAATTTTTCAGAGGCATTAGCAGCAGAAGAGGCAGTGGACTCATTGCGTACCACTCCGTTTCCTACCTAGCATGGAATAATACTGACTGGGGTGGGGAAGAGGGCGCAACCTGTTCAATGCCATTTGTGCCCCGATTACTTTTGGTGAAGTACTCAAAAAGATCACAGCATAGAGACAACAATGTCACCATTGGAAACCTTTGGGGTCCGGCAGCTAGTGGCTAATAGTTTTATCTCATGTTCCTATCCAAAGCCATAATTATTTCGAGTAGTGGTTTTGATTAGGGCATTGAAGTAGATGATCTTTAAAGGCCCTTTCCAACCCAAACCATTCTGTGGGCAGTTGTTTGGAAAGGGATTCTTTCAATTTTCAATCCTCACATCATTTCTGTTACCAAAACAGTAAGGAGTAAGAAACTTGAGGGCAGGGAAATAGACTTCACTCTCTTAAAACAGGCTTGTTCTCTTCTTTTTTGGTGGCAACATTTAGAAATTCTAACACTGTTAGCGAGAATCCCCTTGGGTGAAAGAGCAACACTGCTTTTGCTGTAAGATTTTAATCTCAGATGATAACTAACTAAATGGAATTCAATTCACAGAGGTACAGAGATGACCACAACATTGTGTAAACTTCTCTAAATCTTGTTCTTTTTTCATGACTATGACAGATGTTCAGAGGGGTTGTAGTGCCTGCTGAATTTTAGAGTCACTGTGTCTTTTGGAAGAGCTCAGATGTCATTGTAAGGAAATAAACAGGAAGATGTACTACAGAGAAGCAACACTGAATGAAAATTGGCTAAGAGGATATAAATGTAATTAGTGAAACGCATTTTCATGACTAGAAAAATTAGCACCCATTTATACATGTTATACACTTGAACCCTTGTTGACACCTGAGGCTGAGAAAATATATCTGCTAATCAAAACATGTAATTATATCCTGTGAAGGTGAAGTAATGCCTTGAATCCTTGCTCTTCATGGTGTTAATGATTTGGGAAACTCATTTACCCGGTCACCTCAGTTTGTCCTTCCTTGCTGTATTTTTGTTCCCCAAAATGGTAAGGTCAGGCACATGCTGAAAAGATTAAACTTTAGATCTATGGAAGAGTGAACATCTCATAGGTTGTTAGGTTGTATTGATATCATTAAAGAAGGTGTTCTCAACAGTCAGATAAAAACCTGTGGTTGTAAAATAGGCAAAGCAATATAAATTTAGTATTAACTTGCTGGAGAATTAAAACTCCTACAGACTGTTGGTATAGTTCGGGAGTTCATAACTTGTAATTTCCCATTGGCATGACCATAAGTAGCTGTCTTCAAAGTCTATAACTGCATGTAATTGAATATGATGATGCTGTGACACAAAAACACGTGAGGGAAAAAGTATAAATTATTGGCTAGATAGGGAGGTTGGCCTACAGAGGAGAATTACTGAGGAAAAATGGGATATAAAGAGTGCTTACTAAGTTTAATGATACGATAACTGAGTAATTTATTTTGTTTTACAGCCCAGTTCAAGTAGCATCACAGAGATGTGAGAGACAAGTAATTGTAAGGTAGTAAAACAATTTATTTAGTCAGCAAATAGTAAAGTATATCACTGTCAGTTAAAGGTGTGCTGCCGTAGTTATTGATACAGCTCTTACTCATCTTTTATGTATGTAGTTATCACAAACTAGAATGGGAGAGGAGCAAGGAGGGTTGTAGTTATGATTGTTTGATGATGAAAACTAGAACCAGAAATTAACTGATTCACATTAAAATCCTCTTTATCTTTAGTTCTTGCCGTTCAACAGAATCTTCAGGCTAGTTAAATTACAAAGGTGATTGCAACAAGGAGAAACGCTTCTGCTGTAGGACCGATGATATCCATCTTGATTATGCAGCTCTGGCAGGTACATCTGAATAATCAGTCCTAAATATTCTCTTTAATCACCCTGGTTTCTATCTATCTAGCTGCTTCAGATGAACTGAACAAAAAGAAAGCAAGTAGAGTTTATAACAATGCTACTTTACTGTTCCTCGCTTGCTTCCTTTTAAACTGTGACATTCAATGAGAATATTTTCTTCCTTTTTGCTGAAAGCCAAGATAATTAAAATTTTAAACTGAATAAGCATAGTGTACATAATGTTTATTAACCACAAGGTCCTGTGTAGAACATTGTTGCATAGAAATGCATTAACCAGTAGAGATACATCAACCTATTTAGTATTAAGATGATTCTTAGAAAGCTGGAATTGAGCAGAAAATTTACTACTTCTAATATGTGAAGGTAAATTAATTCAGTATCTCATAGTTCTGTTGATACAATCTGCTGTTGTGCCCTAATTTCAAGTAAGGAGGACTGCAGCAATATTTACAGATGTTATTTGCTGTACGCAAGGTAGTTACTGTCCTCAATTTCCCAGTTAGATCCATTAACGTCTTATTTTTAGGTGTTGACTCGTGGAACATCATGGATGTTCTGGGATGATCTGCAGCTTAAGTCCTCAAAAGTTATATTAAAAAAAAACTTCCTGTGCATACCTTGAAATAAAAATGGGCAGAATAAGTAAATAGAACTGTTACATAAATATATAATACTGCATTGAATCTGTAAGTATATCCAAGTAGTCTAGGACGTGAATGTTCTGTTAGTTGCTATTGTTTACCTCCTGGAATTGCAGGAATTGTTCTGAGTACTTTCTCTTTGTGATGGGATACATGGCAAATCCAGTGTATAAGTTGTCACAATTACTCAGAAAGCCAGTGTGTTGCATGAATATCAAAAAGGTTCCACTTATCCATTTAAGAGTCATCGGGTATGATTTTCAGGTATGAATTTAAAATTTTGTAGCCCTTCATTACACTTCTTACGTCAAACCAGTGATGTGTTATGGAATCTGAATACCTATGCAATGAGTGAACTTCCTTCGACAGTCAGAATCCAGGAACAAAGCAACATGAATTTGATGACAATTAGTGGATGTGGCTCTAGAATTTTCTGGCGTAGTGGTGGTGTAGGCTTAATCACAGACTTTCAGTTTTCTTTGTAGTGTATAGTTACGTGAACTGAACAACTAATACCTTGGTACTGCGGAGGGTTGTTCATGCTTAGCGACACTTAAATTTAACATTTTACCTTGCTGTATCAATTTATATTACCCAGTCATGCAAGAAAGTTTCATGGGTTGGGGTTTTTTTGAGCAAGGTTGTTTTTTACGCTTCATTCTGTGGATTAAAAGAATGAAGTGCCCAAAGCACAGGTTTAATCTGCATAGTTCTGTCTAGCTTGTGCTTAATGAAGTAATTCTGCAACTAAAGCACTTGATTTCCTTATAGAATCAGTACAGAGTGGTAAATGCTTTTGGATACTTGCCACTGGAAGACCATTCTGTGTTGAGTTCACTCATTTAAGTTAGGTAGACAAGATCTCCCTCTGAACACGTCTCTGTAGTGGTTATTTCTCTCTGTTGACTGGAGAGAACAGGGTGTTTGGTTTCACTGTCAATAATTTGGGCACCGTTTAAGTGTATAAACTAGGTAAACAAGATCCTGCACATGATTTCATTGTTATTTTTTTGTAATGTATGCTGCTGATGCTGACCAGTAAGCAACAGCTTAAAAGGGTTTTATGAGCATCAGCTTGTAAAAGGAAAGATCGTAAAGATAAACTTTGACATATTTGTTTTTGAAAAGGCTAGTTCAAATGTGACATTGCTTACTTGCACCTTTCAGAGGTAATATGTTCCACCTTGCGGCTGGACCTTTTGTGAAGTACTGTGATTATAGGTGTGATTTCCCTAGTCACCTCTGCTTACCAGATGATTATCTCGAGTCTGTTTTTACTGGGAGAAAGGATTCAATATTTGGAAACTTGAATAGTTCCAAATGCTTGTGATGAAACAATGAGTAATTCTAAAAAACCCCCCAAACCAATGAAAAAAAAGGCCTTTCAGTTGTGAAAGATGACTTAAAATGTCTAAGTGTTTGCTTCCTAGTGAATGTATGAATTGTATCGTGCTGTGCTGCCTCGTAAAATTGTATGTGCAGAGGTGAATTGGCACATTTGCCATTTCCACTCTAAAGCAGAGCTTTTATTGGTGCTGGCCACATCTCTGTGTTTTGGTAAAAGAAATGGTGCTTGGAGGATTACTGCTGAGCTGAGGCACAGTCTGCCTGCTGTTGAGAAGGGTTTCAGATGATACATTCACTTGCTTGAAATATCATCACCTGTTTTTGTTCTTGTATCTCCCCCACTGACACCATAAAATCAACCATTTCCTGTTTGGAACTGAGACACTACTCTAAGAGGGAGTTGGGGAGTGTTGCAGAGACACAACAGTCCTTTGCATGCTTCTGGTTTGAGTTTGCTCTGCCACAAAAACAATCTAGAGAGCTATGAAACATCAGGCCAGCTGTGATCCTGTCTCTCTCTTTTCCCTGTATCCTTACTCTTGCCTCCAGCTGTGGTTCAAACCTTCTCCCATGCTAGCTTTGGCAAGGAGACATTGTTTTAAGGTAATTTAATCTCTTCTGTTAATATCCTAGTGATTTTTTTTCCATAATTTTGAGACTACTCTGGCTCATTTATTACTTTGTTCCTTTTTATATAGCATAAATGGGCAATGATGGACACTTAAAAGATAGACAACAACTGAAAATCTTTTCGTAAGCTCATATAAGGTCTGTTTTCAAATGCCAGCCTGTTTTCTGTTAACCTCAACTGATGCAGGAAATACTCAGCGCTTGTAAAATTCAAGTTATTTCTTCACCCTTTTCTTGCTTCCTTTTTAATGAAGATGGAAACTTTCTTCATTCTGTTCCCTGTAAAGCAGAAGAGTTTGATGCAGATTAGTTCTGGATCTACTTTTCAAACTCTCCTCTTCATCCCACAGTAGTCCGTCATCAGTTGTCACTCATTTTGATCAGCTGGAATATTTGGAGATGAGCTGCCTGTGTATTGTCTTATGCTTCTGTCATTTGCACAATAGTAACTGTGGAGGGAAAATCAGATTTATACTTTTTTCCCCGTAATACTTTGTCATTACAGGAGAACATTCTTTTAGGTAATACAATCGATAACACAGTGCTGAAAGGGAAGTTTGGCGTAATCCCAGTTTTAGCCTTTGTAAAATATCACTTACAACATTTATACAGAGTAAGGTGCCATGGAGTTCTTAGTTGCCAGGATTGATAAGAAAATATTTTGGTATGTCTAAGTGTTTGCTTCCTAGTGAATGTAATCTATCAGTATATGAACAAATGGTGTTGTAAACCCTTATTTTGCATGTGTGCAACAGAGGCTAGAATTTTGCCTGGACTGTTTCGTGGGGTATGCGTCGATTCTGTGTAATAGCACTGTCTTCTGCAATGGTTTAGAAGGCTTTTATCTACCTGCTAGAGGCTGTTTCAGGATAAATTGACAACCTGCACTGTATCATTTTACTCAATCACTTCTATGTGCAGAGTGCCAGTAGTATTTTCAGAATAGCTCTTATGGTAAGGAAAAAGTAGGCATAAATGGGTTGCTGAGAATTTATTGGTACTTCTAGTTCTGTTGATCAGGAGCCTTGCCAACATAGTGACTCAACTGCCTGTTTAGTGAACAGGTAGAGCCGTTTCCAGCCAGAGTAGTTCTCCTCCTCAGAGATAAAAATAAAGAGTTAGTGACTTAAGGATGGAATGAACAGGAGCTGAGACAGCTTGTCATTGCTGAATCTTGTCCTGACAGCTGCCTTAGCAGAATGCATTTGATAAACTGTGATTGACAAAATACTTGAAAACTGAAGCTTAAAATTGAATTTGTGGAGCATGCAAAAGTAGATAGGATAAAGTAAGAATAGTCGTATGAGCACACAGAGCTGTCATCATGCACGTACCTTTTTAAATTTGAAAAACAGAGAGCTGTAGGGAACCCTAGACTATCCCAATATAATTATCAAGATCATTATTGTAATCGAGCCTTCATGTGAAGCTGGGTCGTGTTGCGATATTTTGTGCTTGTTTCTTACTAAAAATCTAATGTTATAGCATAATTCAGTGGTAGATTAGGGACAAAGAACAAACAAAAATGTGGCTATTGGTTTCCCCGAACTTTTGGAGTCTGTGTGTGTATATATATATATTTTTATGTTCTATTTTGATACTTTAAGAAAATTACAACTCTAGACCTCAGTTCACATTTCTAGTTTGAGAAGAATTAGAATTTTCCACTTTTTACAAATTAAGCTCAGAATCCTCCGAAAAGGAAACCCTTCTCATGTTGCTTCTGTGCAGTTGCAGGCACTCAGAGGGGCTTTTGGGGGGTGAAGTGTCTTTTCTCTTTTACATCAACATAATCTCCTTAATTGTCAGTAGAAAATGCTACATGCCGTTCCACAAAGTAACAGGAATGAATTCTGCCACTTCTGTATAAATACTGGGATGATTATAAAAGTACTTCTCTGTAAATTCTCTGGCAAATAAAGAAGATACACGTAACGGTGCTGGTATTGCCAACTGCAGAATGCTGTGGCAGTGAGCAGAGAGCACTGTACTCTCCTCTCCATTGCTGATTGTACTCATTAAGCTGCACTACCAGTCGATTCTGTTGGTGTTCATTCTATTTCACATTTGCATTTAAATTCCTGTGAAGGAAAGATAAGATAAAGAGGTAAACAAATGATGCCTGTTTTCTCTTCAGTTCAGCTGCAAGTAGAAGTGTGACTTTGAGAGTTAGAGAGAGAGAACTTGGAGGAGAAATGCCCAAGTATTCTTTACCAAGCATCCTGTCCGTTTGGTGTGTAGCAGACTTCAAAAGGACAGTCCCTGGGCTTTTAATGAAAATGTAAGTCCGCAGGGAATAACTAAAAGTAGACTGAAATGAAAAGGAAACTAGGTCACTCGCCATGTGACTCAGTGTTTATAGCTCGGACAGGATTTATTGTCATGTCTTTCACATCATAAACATACTTACGGGACACATAGGGAGTATCATCTGTGGTTATTTGCTCTAAATTGTTATCCCTTTTGAGTCATTGTTTCTAATGCTTTTTCTTTAACAGTGCACAGCTTGAACTTGTAATATATTTATATATGTCTGTCTTGTCCAGGAACTTCTCCTGCATTTTCAGTCAACTTCTTGGTTTGTGGAAAGTGGACAGACTCCTTTAGGCTAGATTCTATTCATCAGGAACCAGATTGGTATTCCTTTTACTAGGCTACAATGTGTGCTGAGTGGAGGTGGTACAGTGATGTGTAACGTAGACATGTGTTGTTACCTAAGAAAGCTGAATTTTTCTGAGGTTTTGCGTGTGTTATAGCTTCTCCTGTGTTTTCTTAATACATTTGTGAGGAAAGCTTGATTATGTTGTTTTTTCAAATGAGCTCGGAAAACGGGTATGTACTGAGGTGATTGTATTCTGCATGACAAGTCTTACCCAGAGTAGGGAAGACTAGGACACTGAAAATTTCCTGAAGAATTTCATGATACGGGGTGTGTAGGAGAGAAAACAACAGGTGAAATTGATATGAGTGAGTGTCCCACAATAAGAAGGAAAAAAAAATTTAAAGAAATTGTTTTTAGAATTCTCTAGATTTTTTTTTTAGTCTTTTCTATATGATTTTTACTTGCACAGTTTTGTGTGCTGTAAAAAGTGGCAAAACCAGCAGTAGATTACTTTAGTTGCATTGTTGATTGGTTGTAGTACAATGCATCTAGTCTACTCTAAATTTAAGCTTTGTATTTGACTAGTGTTGGGTTGCTGTAAAATTCTGGCAATGGGAGTTTTGTCACCATATTTATGTAAGTATACTGGCTTTAATTTTTTTTGTTTGTTTATTTGTCACAAAAAGGTGAGAAAGTGGTAAAAAAACACCCCCAAAAAGATTATTTGAGGAGAATGTAGAGCCTTGACATGCCCCGTACTGGGAGAGAGTGCTCTCAGTTGTTAAGGTTTTCATTCTAGTCCTGAAAAGCCATAGTGAGCAGCAGTAAATGCTGAGCAAATAGTAATGAAAACATTCTAAGGTACTAACAGAGAAGCAAGTGCTGCTTATTGAAAGTGTTCAACAGAGAGGAAATTGGAGGTAATGGGGACAAGTCTCAGCCATGTAGGTATGGCAGAAATTGGAGGTTTGTTACTGGATTTTTTGTGTGAATATTGGGAAGGAGGGCAAGTGTCTTGGGAAGTTAAGGGTGTTCATTTGTGAGACCTTTTTTTAATGCTTCTGAAGGGCTAGTTTATAAAAATAAACCTTCTTTCTACTGTGTATTACCACTAAAAATTGGGTTATGCCACTTTGATAAATAGAAGAGGGAAATGGGAATAGAGCTTAGGAGGCTATTTAGGCTCTGGTCATATTTAAAGTTCCATGGTTAGTTTCTAGATGAATGTTGGCAGAGAGGCATGAGAATTTATGGATAGAGAAAGCAAGTTTTATAAAATGCAAAAAGGTTTCTTACTGTAAGAAAGAAAAAGTCATAAAGAGTTTGGTGTCATCTTAAAGGAGTGGAGCGTGTCCCATACAGTTGGTAGCCAAACTTTCAGTGATGCCTATTGGGAAACGTTGAAAAGTGACATTCCAGAACATGTGATTAATACTAAGGGTGTAGCTGGAAGCATCCATTCGGACAGGACTATAAAGGGGAAAATTCCAAAGGAAGTCAACAACTGGGAGTGGGTGGGGAGGGAGAAAGGTGAGATATGAGTGATTGTTATGAGTCAGTTAGGTCAGCTTAAACAAGGAACCACAAATCCAGAACATCGTGATGGTTGGTGATCAGTCTCTTTGCTGTGAGAAAGATATGTCTTGTGGAGCCTGAGGATCTTGAGGAACGGGACCCCTGACTGCTGGTGTTTGAGGGTCCCTCGTGATTGCTGGTTACGCGGCATTGTTGTGGGGAGGGGATGAAAATGAGAGTAATTGCAGCCTTACCTTGTCAGCCTTTCTGTTGGCCAGTAGGAAGAGATCATGTAGGTCTCATCAGAGTGTCAAGCCCTGTGGGCTGTGAGGGAAAACAGATAAATGTTAAAAACTGATAGAGTGGCAGAAGCAGAGTGTCAGTCTCTGAAGAGCCTGCTATAGGAAAGGAGAAGAAAACAAGTGTGCTGAATTATGTGCAGAAGACAAGCAGCTAGTCTGAGCGTCGCATAGCTCACAGGAGACCGGTTTAGCAGTTGCAGTATTTGTTTTCTCAATTTTCTGCAAGTGTTGCTACTATTTATGCTGTTATTTAAAAGTAGCTCTATCAGCATTGATTTTTAACTTAAACCAGGACAGCAAGTCGAAAGCTGCTACTCCTCCGTCTTAGAAAGTAAGGTAGAGAAAGCAGATTTCTTTCTCTCCTGTCGGTTACTGTGGGAGCAAAGGGACCTGTGGACATTGGGGAGGTTGTGTTTTGGAGGCATGAGTAAGGGGTGAGCACAGCCAATTCATGCAGATTCTGCTTTTTCCAAATGTGAAGGGTGGTGTTTGATACAGACTAAAATTAATTTAATGATCCAAAGATTTACTTACAAAAGATTTATTTCCTAATTTTTGGCAAGGCCAAGGATTGCAGGTTGCAGTCTGTTTTGTCCTGTCCAATAATTGCAAAATCCATTATTATCTCTTTGAGACAGTTTTCATAAAAGACTGTACTAAATCTGAATAAAAGCATAATAAGTAGATTAGTTAAGAGAATAGCCCTCATGAGGATGCTTGATTCAGAGTGTAGTTGCTAGAGATAGCCCTAAACACCATTAGATTTAACTCCCTGTGAGTGTCAAAGGAAGGTAAAATCCGTGGAGGCTTCCTTTCAGATGATACTGTGTTTGAAGTATCTCAGCGTTTAAGTTATTCTTTCCTTTGGGCATTGGTAACAAACTTTTCTTTTAATTGTTGGGGAAACAGAGATGGGAACTTAACACATCAAAAAAAGGGATGGCTCAGCCTCCTTGAGGGAACAGTGTGTTGCCCTCATCTCTACCCTTTGTAATTACAAGGATCAAATATCTCAAGGTGGCTGCAGACAGGTAAAAAGAGAAAATAGCCGATGCAGTAACGTGATAAAATGTCCATGGTTGAACTGTTGATGGATTCATTTTGGTTTTTTCCCTCTTAAGAAAGAAATGAAACCAGAACTTCAATTAAAGCAAAAATACGTTTGAGATTTCGAAGATTTGCAGCTATAGGGTGCGATGTAACAGAAACTGTAAAATTGCAAACTACTAAGATTGGATACTTTCATTGTGCCTACTGCAAAAGAGTTGCACTGTATTTAAGAATTGAGTCCCATTTTCAACTAAATAAAGGGAAATATAAAGAATCTAAGTCCCTTACTGAAACAATTCCATTACTTCTTTTTTGATGTATTCCTGCAGGTCAAAAATGCTTGTGCTCCTAACAAGTAGCTAACTCGTTGTATGAAATCTTTAGCATGTGAAGTGGTTTATTTTCTATTGTTTTGGTCAGCCGATTTTATTTCTCAAAATGTCAATGAGTTATGTTTTGCCTTTGCATATAATAAATCACTGTGGTTTATGGAACACACTTTCAGTGTTGATTCTAGTGAGTCTTGAGTGTAAGATTAAATTATTATTTTATAAAAATTATTAAGGGTTTGAATGTGAGATATACCAAGCAAAATAGTTTCTCAGTCAAGCCTTAAAGGAAATGAGAAAGAAGAACTGAAGTGACCATACCTTAATTATTGGGCTGCTTATCATAGTGGTTTGCCCAAGGAAAATCTTGTAAATATATAGAAGAAGGTTTTGTGTTTCTTGTTTGCTAAATCAGAAGACACACTTGTTGTTTTGAAATTCAAGAACAATTTCGAATTGATTTTTGTGCTTTTCAAATGTAAGAGGAATCCTTAATTATTTCATTTTCAAAATCCAGATATATTTGAATTAGTTATAACCAAAAGGAAGCTGTTTTCTTTTTACTTAAAGAGAAAGACTGTTCAAAGCTTAAGGATTTTCATTTTTGCACATATTAAAACCTGTTTGGAGACCAAAAAAGGAAAAAAAAAAGCCATCCTTGCAACAGTGCAGTTACCCTGGTTTGTGTGTAGTTGAAATAGAGCAGAATGAGCCAGGTTATGTTGATAGTCAGTGTTAAAGTCATCATGCTGCTGCAATAAACATATCAGAAGTGATTTATTACAGCTGGAAGTGTCACTTTTCCAAATGTGTCTTAAGAGTCTGCTTTTATATAATCAAAATTAAGGATACTTGACTACAGAAATAATAGATAATACACTGAAAATAAGTTACTATTATGTTAAATTCCTGCTGTGCAGGACATATGGAAACTCTCATGGACTTCGGGTTAAATTCTAAAGCACGTATTAAAGACAGATTTTTATGCTTTCTGTCCTTTTTCATGGTTAATGTTACTGACAGCAGGTATGTGCATGTCCTGCAAAGCAAGATTGCACTGGTACCACTGCCACTCAACATACCCTTTTATATGTCATTGATAACGAGATGAAAGTATTCTCAGTCTCTAGATAATAACAAATAATGTATTTCTTATTATTCAGAAATGCTTTGGGTGGGAGGAGGTGAAATGTTCTATGGTCTATATTACACCAAATGTGAATGGAATGGGAGAAAAGGAGAAAAAGAACCATCTCTAAAATGCGTTTGTTTTATTTCATTTAGATTTTCACACACACCTTTCTGAGAAATTGAAAGACAGACAGACAAGCTGGCAGCAGCTGGCTGAGACAAAGAACTCTCTAATACGTAAGGTTTTTATTTTGCTTAATCTGTATTTCTTGTAAATCTAGAACTTAGTTTAGAACTTGTGAGTTTTGTTGTGATTCTGTTTGTTCTTAATATGGATTGTGGAATTTTTCTGTTTGCTTGCTTTTTCTTTCTAGGTATTTATATTCTATTGAATAAACTAGATCTCTCTTTACTACTTACTTCTCCTTCATTCTTCTCCATCAGTTTAATTTAACTGAACTAAGTAAGGGTGGGATTTTATTGGGAGTCATCATTAGGTGGTGAAGAGCTGCATTTTTCCTGAGCTGACATTGCTGGGACTGGGCATGTTCCATGGAGAGAAAGAGAGCTAAGACATGTAAGAGAGGCCAGATCTGGGTACACACAGGCATGATTTAAAAGCAAGATGGTACCTATATCTAGCAGTATTTTCATGAAGGCAGTTGCACATGTTTTATCCCATTGATAAAAGCTTGCACGTGATAGGTGCTGCCTCACAGTTTCTTAAATCTGACTGTTTCATAGTCAATGCAACCAAGAATGCTCAGTGTGGTTTCAAACTAGAGATAAGGCCGTTCTTGCATTTCCGTGCCAGAGCATTTGGTAGAGCAATTACATTTCCTTAGTGCTGGTATTTAAAACTAAAGAATGCCCAAGCTGATGTGCGTGGTTGGTAAGGAAGATGACGTTAATAAGGAACTGAAGTGTTCTTGTATATATCTTCACGTTTCTGAAGCACTCATGGTTATTGGTGTTGCAGAAGGGATTGTGGCACAGGTAAAACAAATGGGTTATGCCATTTAGGCTACACTAAATCTCTTCACTGCATTTTCCAGGATCAGAGAGAGGTTTTACTCCACAAACTGCATCCATCTGAAAGATATCTTTTCTCATTTGAAGATCTGAGGCTTTTCATCAAACTTTGTTTCTCTTTGGTTTAGTTGTTTTCCCTGAAAACCTGATACCCTTTCCCATTCAAGCAAATTTGGTTTATTTAGTCCTTTTAATTTTTGTTGTGGTGTTTGGTTAGGGCTCTAGAAATCAAGAACAACGTAGGAATGTATTAATAATTCCATAGCAACCCCAAAAATATTTGACAGTAATATTAATTCACACCTCTGACTTGACAGTAACATGCACTTTAAGAAATTAATAGACAAAAGCGATAGAAAAACGTGGTACTTTTAATCATTTTTATGAGTCTAATTGTTTGGACATACAGAATGTGATATGGCTAGTAAAATAGTTCGTTGCATGCTCCAAAATTGGTAAGGAGGGTCCATTGATCTTATAAATCTAGACATGCTGATTGGCATTGATGTCAGCCAAATCTATTACGTTAATAATTCAAGCAAATTGACCAATACCAAGCTTGATCGCCGTTCCTTTTTAAATGTGCCATAGGATTTTTTTACATGTGTATGCTGCCAAAATCAGACAGATGGCACTGACCTTGGTTTAAAGCCTCGGCTGGCTGAGAATGCATCCAAGTACTGTTGCAAAGCTTTCAGTGTGCGTGTTGTGTCAACAGGACTCTTTGTGCCACCATAAGTAGACCCCTCAGACCTTTCATTTTAAAGGTACCCGGTTATCAGGTGTGCTCTTCTAAAGAGTGGATTGCTTTGCTGTGTTCTAATAAAATATTAAGTTTCTTGATCTGTTCAGTCTTTGCTTTGCTAAGGACAGAGATGCTGCTTGTGCAGAATAAGAGGTAATGTCAATAAAGGAGGTTAAGTGCTGAATGTGGGCATTGTAATGGTCAGTGCTTCAGAAATGCAGGCAAAAGGATGGTTGTAAGAGCCGTGTTCAGACTCTGGAAGGAAAAAGGATAAAAGCCTCCTCTGGGAAAATATCACCTCTATGCGGTATTTGAAGTAGACCCAAATCTTACCTTTCCTGACTTCTCTTTTTCTGGGAGAAGAATTCTTAATAGATTGAGGCTCAAATCTGTCATATTAAACATTGAGAATTAGAACCAGATAAAGTAACAAAAACACACTCACTTTCTTTTTATAGCCATCACATAACGTAACAAACTTTACAGGTTTATCAAAAACATTAATCAAAACTTGTAAAGCCTTCAAGTAGGGTATGTTGAGCAATACATAAAAAAAACCAAAGGAAATTAGGTAGTGTTCACCTTAGAATATGATTTGAATAGGACGCTAACAGAGGCTTGTGCCACCTGTTTAATAGTGAAGATAAAAGAATTGGTCCCTTGTATAGTGTGTGCAAGCCAACCTGACCATTAAATGCAACAGAAAACTTAAGGAAACAGAAAGGATTGAGTCAAGTAATTAAGAACCATAATTTTTTTTGTGTAGTAATAGTGGTTGTCCAGGCAGCCTGTTTTCCCGCATTTCCTCTCTTTTGGTTCACTTTGCAACCATCGTAGTGCCATTTAAGCATTTTTGCTCTGTGTTTCAATGTGATAATATTGGGCAAAATGTGAATATACAAACCTTGCCAGTGCAGCAGAGTCTGTAGTCGCAGAATTCATGTGTAATCCTGTCAGTACCAAAAGGAGATTTGAATGACTGTGATTAATAAGAAACATTATTGCAGCAGCCATACAACTGTCTCAAAGATCTGCCTAATCTGTGATGTGCAAGTAAGTTCTTAAAGTAATTTCTGGATGTTGTCAATTGAGCTGTAATTTAATTAAGATAAGGATTATGCCTTTTCTGGAGGAAGAAAATTGATTGGATTTTATACTGTGCTTAGGACACACAGATAGAAAATGCAACGTCTTGTATGGGGATTTGATTTGGGAAGATCATCTCTCTATGGCATGACATTTACAAATCATCAGTGAGAATGGTAGGCTGATGTCCAGTAGCCTTCAGATATAAGTAAATTCTTGTTCTTTGTTGGAAATTATTTAAGTACTGTGTGTGAACACAGCGGCTAGTGTTCATAGTAATTCTATTTGAAACACAATAGTGAAGAATGTAGTTCCTTTAACTGCTTTTACTACACATTAGCCTTGCTGAGGAGTCTAAGGGCTTGTATTTCTGCTAGGTTTATGGGGTTTGGATTTTAATGAGAATTCTTTAAAAATACATTAGTAAAACCATCATAGGATATCATAGGATTTTAGTGATGATTTCTTTTGGTAGCCAAGTCCAAGTTGCTCTATTGCTTTTCATGCAAGGTGTTGTTTGCTAGAGACAATCAGCCAGAGAATGTCAACTGTATAGCCAAAACTAAGTGATTAAGTAATGAGAATGCAGGAAGTTCAGAGGGGGAAGCAAAACTCTTTTGCATCCTACTGGGTCCTAGAAGAAAACAAGCTGACAGTTCTGCCAGGTACCTCTCCTAGGAGCAGACTTAACACTTGTTCCAGAATTTGTCTTGAAAACACCGGTATTTGAACTAAAGAATTTGCAAATTTGCTTGAGAAACAAAACAGATTGTGTGTTGAAAGACTGAGCTGCTAGCAAAATACTCGATCGTGTCAGAATTATACAAACCGATCTCCTGTGTATTGCACCATGTCCTAGAAAACTGGAAGCCATGAAGACGAGAGCTTATATTTTCAGGAGTTCTATGACAGCTTATGAAAAGTAGCTTTTCCACTTTTTACATGAAGATTGTACCTTAAAGGAGCTGATTAAATAGGTGGTAATTTTTAATGCAAGCGATGACAAAATAAACACCATCTGCTAGTGTTGACTTTCTCCGTAGTATTCTCATGCTGGCTGATTTTATTTCACTTTTTTTCAGAAATAGTTAATGACACATCTGCTGCATGGCGGAGGTGCATTCTGGGTGATAAAATGTGGACATAAGTTTAGGGAAAACAATAATGAAACTCCTTCAGGGAACTGAAGGAAACGTTAAATTCCTAGGAGGAACTTACAAAACATCCGTGAATCTGAGGCTGTGAAGACAGAGCAGGTTCAGGTGTTGTGGGATTAGTTTCAGGTCTGCTTACATGAGAAAAAGTATTTAAGGGAGTATAATGTACAGTCCTTGCAGCTGAGGAACTAAATAATGAGGTTTATCTGTAAAGTCAGTCGAATACTGTACAATCAGCTCTACATACATGTAGATTTGTTTGCTTTTATAGAGTATGCAGTTATCCTTTAAAGCCCCATGAAGCTCTCCTTCCTCCCAAGCAAGGCTGTTAAGACGAGATGCAATTGTCAGGTTTCCCTGGGTTATTCAGACAAAGTCGTACCCGGTAGGTACCGCAGGGTGAGGGGGTTCAGGCTGGGCTGTGGGCGCAGGACGCGCGGTTCTGAGGGTGGAAAATGCATTTGGGCCGGGCGGCTGCAGCCTCTGAGGGATCCGAACGGGGACAGCGCTGAGGGGCTGCTCAAAGAGGCTGGTGGTGATGGGCCTGGGGGCAATGGGAGCGAACTGGAGAGAGGAAGATTTAGACTAGACGTAAGGAGGAAAAAAGCGACAAAGCTGGTGAAGGGGCTGGAGAACAGGCCTTATGAGGAGCGGCTGAGAGAGCTGGGGGCGTTTATCCTGGAGAAGAGGAGGCTGAGGGGAGACCTCATTACTCTCTACAACTACCTGAGAGGAGGTTGTGGAGAGAAGGGAGCTGGGCTCTTCTCCCAAGTAACAGGGAACAGGACAAGAGGGAATGGCCTCAAGCTCCACCAGAGGAGGTTCAGGTTGGACATTAGGAAAGAAAATTTCACAGAAAGGGTCATTGGGCACTGGCAGAGGCTGCCCAGGGAGGTGGTTGATTCACCTTCCCTGGAGGTGTTTAAGGGACGGGTGGATGAGATGCTGAGGGACATGGTTTAGTGTTTGATAGGAATGGTTGGACTCAATGATCCGGTGGGTCTCTTCCAACTTGGTGATTCTATGATTCTATAATTCTTGGTGTTTTGTGTGGCAGCATGCCTTCCTCCTTCTGCTAGAGTTTGGTTGTCTTTTCGGTTTGAAGTCTCCCCTGCAGTGGCCCTGAAGGGTACTCTCTTCTCAAATTACTCCAGTGTGTCCTACCCTTCCCTCCTCAGTCAGTGATGAGAAGTTTGTTGTGGGAATTGTCATTTAGCACTTTACTGCAGAGGCATCAACATAATTATCTGCTATACAAAATCCAGGCAATTAGGATGTTAAACCCGTGTTTAACGTGGCTAATCATATGTCCCTATGCTGTCATCAGTGTAAGTAGTTTCTAATAAATCAAAAAGCCTAAACTTCTCAATCTCCATATGGATGGGTAGATATTGAATTTTAACATTTAGAGATAGAAACTTAAGCCATGGATTAGAAACCCTAGGTAAAAAAAAAAAAAAAAAAAAAAATCCGAGCTACTTTGTTCTTTAGTAAGTGAAAAACAAGGATGGACTCCATCGAGATGTGAATTCAGACTCTAAGAACCTCAAGTCAAAACAAATTCAGTGTCTTCCCTTCCTTGCCACCAAGGTCTGTTTAATGGTATAAAATCTTTGTCTTCTGTTTATCATTTCACAAAGCATTTTGACAAGTTATGCAAGTAAAACTGTATACAGTATAAACAGAAAATTGCTTCTGGAAAAAACAGAAAATTGCTGTTTCTTCCTTTGTTGATAATACTGAAATAAATATAGTGAGTATAAATGAAGCTTTGCATTACCTCCTTGTGAAGACTGGCTAAGGAAATAAGGGTAGAAAAATATTTACGGATGAGCTTCCATATTGTACTTATTTCAAACCTTTATTCAAACTTCATTCAATTTATTATTTTAGTAATGAATGTGTAGAAAAGCAGTGCCTTTGAAGTAATATGGGATTAATGTTAATTGTTCTGATAAAAGCAAAAAAAGAACAATCTGACTTTGTGGATTTTTGTCTTTGCAGACTGCATAGTAATTAAAAATTGGAATGAGAATTCATGCACATTGCACTTACTGTGTACTGCATCTATTAGATAGGCAGCATTTGAAGTCATCCCATGTTCTTTAGCAGTGCTAAACTGATTTACGTAAGCAAATACTTATATTACAAACCTTTTGACTTGACCCAATCTGTGTAAACGTTGCATTTTCAAATTATCAAACCCCTTTGAAAGACAGCCTTATGTATGTGTATTATCATTTATGTTAATCTGAAATGTTTCTCAAGCTGCTGTGCATGAAGTTAGGATGAAGAATCCCGTACTTATTCATATCCATATGTATGCTGCGAAACCTGAATGAGGAGGGGGACAAGAACTGCTTTAAAAAAAAATTATATACATATTTTTTTATACTAGTGCTGTAGTTACTTCATTGAGGTTTCTTTGTATCCACTGCTAGGGTAAAAATAGAGGGAAGAACCCGATCAGTGCTTTCTTTGTGAATTTCCGTAAATTGCTTTTATAAGCACTGTCTTTTGTTTGAATTATGAACTGGAAATACCACGTGGTCCATTCCTGCATTTTGGGCAAAATTTTTATAGTCTCTAATGTCATAAGAGCAAATAAACAAGTCAGCTACGTTATAGTTTTTCAGGTGGAGAAGCAATGAGGAAATTATGACAGTAAATTGTTTTAAACTGTTACTTACAAACTCTTCCCTGTATTAAGGGTTTTAACATAGATAATACATAACTACAGTCAGAGGTTGTCAGTGGAAGGGCAAGCTTTTTGATAGAAGTGTAGATAGTGGATGGGATTATTGCATTTTAAAAATTAAATGTGCTAAGATAATAAGCAGAGGTGAAAAGCCGAGACTTACACATCGTGTTTCTTGTTAGCGATTTCCTTATTGCTACAAGTGAGTCTAGTATTTTCAACCAACACCGTAGATTTTTTTTCTAGCACTCAGACTTACAGACTTGTCTGGCAATATGTTTTCATGCTGCTTTGAAGTTTATTTCCTTAAGCAGGATTGTTAGGAGTTAATATTTGATTCCAGTATAAATGTTTAAATTTTGAGTGATGGTTGAGCGGAATGAACGTGCTTCAGAGAGAAGTTCTTGTGTTCAGAAGCTGACCGTGCTTGATTGTACTTGGATAATTTCTTTTCTTTATTTGGAATGAAAGCTTTGTTTTCTCAGTCAAAATTTTTGGTAGGAAAATACTGTGCTTCAGATCCCACATGGCTTGAACTACCTGATCCTGATTAATGAAAATATTGAATGTGATGATCATGCCAGGAGGCTCCAAAAGGACTTACGGAAACTTACTGACGTAATCTCTTTTTTTTTAAATAAAGCACATTTTTTACTTGATTAAACAGCATGTGGAAGTAGGAAATTACATGTATTTTGGAAAAATAAATGATGTACGCCTAGTCAAAAATCATAGGTTCACCAGGTTGGAAGAGACTCACCAGATCATCGAGTCCAACCATCTCCACCAATCTCTAAATCTTAAACACCTCCAGGGAAGGCGAGTCAGCCACCTCCCTGAATCAAGTGACCTCTTTCTCTTTAGGTAACAGAAATCTTTGTTACCTATGTAGCCTGTGAATCTTCAGTCTTCTTAGAATGCTATAATACATCAATTGTTGAGGCATAAGTGTACTTCTGCTCCCAATCCTCTTCCGCTCAAAGGATGCTTGGCAAGCCTCAGAATTAGCTGTAGATGTTGCATCTGAGTTTTGATTCTATAATTTGACCTTGTAAATTGTTCGATATAATCATCATTTTGGGGAAATGTATATTGGTGCTTCTTTTCAATAGTATAAACAGCTCATGCAACATCTCTGATAGTACAGACTGAATAGCCACATGCTCTCATTTACTGAGTGCCGGGTTCAGTCACTAGAATTGACATATTCGGAGTAATAAAGGGCATCTCTTCTTCTAGGCTCTTTATAGAAAGCCTTGTCAAAAGTTACAAAACTGCACTTGTGGTCAAACCTCTAATTGTCTTCTCTTAGCGATAAGACTCAGATCCCTCCTCTCATAGATCTTTCTCAGAACTAGCTTCATTGCAGGTTGGTTTCTGAACATTATGTCTGACTAAAAGTTACTTGTGAAAATTTGCGAGCTCTTTGTCTGATTTTTTTGTAACTTAAATTTAGTGTTGATATCAACATTTTAAATGAAATCATTCCCGAACAGGAGCACTTTGATTGTAGCTGGTCTGATTTGGGGATAGTTTAACTTTCCATTTCAGTTGGGATGGTCAGTGGCTCACTCAGACTTTAAAATGGTTTAACTCTTTAGGGTGAAGCTGGGGTGGGAAAAAGTATTTGGACTTATAAAGCATTAGAATAATTCTGTGATCACTTTGTTGGGTTGAACCACGTGCAGATGTTACTATAACCTCAGACCTTCCTGAAGTGATCATCAGGTCGCTTCTGCCTCTGGAAAACTGTGCTGTTTTTTAGCAACATGGTTTTAGCATGTTTCCAGTAAAACTCACCAAAATCAAGTAAAGGAAGATAAGGGTTGTCGAAAGATCTGTTGAAATGAGGAGTTATTAAGCCGTCTTTCTAAGAAGGAATATAAGCACAGAATTCTGTGGAAAGATATTCTTTATACATATTCGGTAGGTTTAAAGGATGCATTATGGTTTTGGGCATTTTCCCCCTATGTGTAGGTCCTTTGCAGTTAGCCGTTTCCTGGAGTTATGAGGGCTTCTGTGAACCCGTCATTATTTTGGTGTTGTTACTTTCATAAGTGCCCCTACCCAATATACCAGGCATCACCCATGAGAGTCATCCGGGACAGGCCACTGAACTGCTTCTACTGACATAGTGACCTATTCGCCTTTTATTTTTCCCATATCTGCCATAAATTTATACTGCTCAAGTTTAAGTCTCCTGGTGTTAACGTAAGCAGGCTAGAAATACTCTTAAACACAACTCCCAGAGTGCAGCATGTGTGGGTTAGTCTGTATCAGCAGAAATGTACACGTGTTCAAAAACTGTTTGATCCTACAGGCACCTTTTCTGGCATTACTGTCAACTGATATTTGCAATGAGATACTTTTATTACTCACAGGTATTTTAGTTTCTTTCATTTATGTCAATACATGTTTGAAAATGAAGGTAGAGTAGAACCAATTTTTTCATAAATGTCTAGATTCCTCTTTAATATTTGGGTTGGGGTTTTTTTGGTGGTTTTTTTTTTTTTTTGGTGTATGGGCGGTATAGAATCCTTTCATATGTAGATAAGAGGAAATCTATTTAATTTCACTGCTTGATCATTTGGAGTTCTACTGATGCAAACCTAGAATATGATCCCTATCAGAAAATTAAAAATAATTATATTTACATCATCTGTTTGAAAATTCAAAACAATTTGATTTGATAATCCGTGGTTTCTTAAGCCCCAGTTGTCAGAAGTCAGGGTTCACTTTTTTTCTCTTTTAACTTGCATTTTTAGATCAAATTACAGCTAGTTGTTCCCTTAGCAAAGCTTAGCTCTTGTGTCTACTCCTCTCTAGGCAGTGCGTCTCGCAAAAGCAAATTGTTAGTGATATCAGCCAACACATGCCTCTGAGTCACTGTGTGGTTAATTCTTATTCGTTAATTTGTTGAAATAATGTTTGAACCTATCAACTTAAAGGTAGTTCACTTCTTAAGCATATTCTGTCAGAAGGTATGATTAAAGAGGCAGTAGATTTACACTGGTTTTAAATTGTTGTTTCTTTATAACTAAGAGATACAAACCCAAATTTTCTTCTGTTATGGAAAAACATTACAAATTGCAGCAGTTGAGAGGAAAATACAGGGAAGACTGTTATGCTGCAACAGGAGGGCAAACAGAGAGGCATTATGACTATACCTACATCTTCTGTTTAGTAGCGGATATTCATAGAGAGTTTGGCTACTGAGAATTTAGAGAAGCAATGACATATGCTGAGGGTACTTCCTAAAGAAGGCATGGTAGCTTAGGAAGCTTTTTCCACTTTCTTAACATTTCTGATGTCTTCTTTGAGTTCTTTGATCAATGTGATAAAAACGTAGTTTTCAAGTAAATTGTGCCATTCAAAAGGTGCTTTGTTGGAAGCCGGAGGAGAATAAAATCTGTGGTAAAATGAAGCCATGCAGTCTCTACTAGGAAAGCCTGTCACACATTGGCGGCATTTTGTTAGTTGAGAAATCTTAATATTGAAAAGTCTGTAAGCACTCTGGCATGAAAAATAAATTCCACTAGAGGAAAACTAATTTCTCTTTGTAGTGAATTTACATGTTTAAATAACAAAGCTGTGCATGTACTCTATGAGTTGTTTAAATATACCTCACAACACCTCCTGCCCTCAGTGCTTTGCCATTGTTGTTGCTGAGTATAGCTCATACTATGCGAAAGTTCGCAAGTGGTGGCATGAGCAGATGTTTATTGTTCCAAAATGCACGTGCAAGTGAAGACAAAGGACTCTAAATGTGGATGGCAACACAAGTAGTTCTTTCCTGAGTGACCATGCAAGAGGCATCGTGTATAATTAATCTGTTATAAATATGCATAACATGCACAAGATGTAGATGAGTAAACTAAGTACTAAACAGACTCTAGCAGCTGTTTCAACATAATTTTTTCTTTCAATGAGCTGCAAAGTTTGCTCAGAAGGAGTCCAGCATAGGCTTTGTGTTGGCTTGTAATCAGCCAGCTAAGGGACTCGACAGTTAGTACACTGGGGGTGAAAATTAATCAAAAGCTAACAGAACTGTCTCGAAAAGAAGCAGTTTATACGTTGATTGAAACAGATTGAGGGATGCTTTAGCTGGGAATATAATAGACATAGCTCTTTTAGTTCAGTGTAAAAGTAAAGCACATAAATCAGTAGGAATGTCCTGGATGCATTTAAGGGCAGTATCTGCCCTTCCTGTGTACAGTGCTTGCTAGTACATTTTTACCTGCATTGTTTTTCTGGTGGTCCAGAAGCCTCTGAAGAAATACAGTATTTGGTTCCCCGTGAGTCTTAACTGTCTGACAGAACTTAAGTTATTCCTGGGTGTCCTGTTTCTGCAGCTGGTTCAGGATATGGTTTTCCTTGGCAGAATTTTATTTTATTTACTAGTTAAGCTTTGACAGCTAGAGACATCTCTGGAATAATTTTGAGTGTGTCTTTGTAAGACGTAGGAACTGTTTAGTGGTTAAAAGGTGTAAGAGGTACTTAATTAAAATACAGATATCCTTTTCTTGTTTATATGGTGAAATCAGAGGATGTCATATTTTCTTGGCCAAAAACAAGACTCTGAATTTAAGACCTGCATTTCCTGGTAGTAAGAATAATTTATTTTTTACATTTACATTGTGGAATGTGTTATTTTGTTTTTCTGTCTGGGGCATTTTTTCTTTTTTTTGCACGGAAATCTTAGGCCCTGTCATCATCATGGTGACGCCCAACGCCTTGATTGAGTTTTTTGGGAAATCCCAGTTGTTCTTAAAGTGGAGGAAGGCATTTATTCTTCAGGGGGTTGTGTCAGAGCAGGTACATGGAGAAGATGATGTAGTGGCAATTTTGAGCTTTCTTACTTGGGTAGATAGAAGTTCTGTAACTTAGTCTTTGGATTAAAGTATTATTGTACATGCACCATGACATTCTCTTGACATCTCTTGAAAGGACATTTTGCTTATATGTATAGTATCATAGTAATTGTATTGAGTGTAGGATTTTAATCCAAAATCTTTGTTTTAAATTCAGCTCAGACGTTAATTTATACCTCTTCAAATTGTTCCTTTGCTCAAAGCTGGTGTTTCCTGCATGGCACTGAGATATTTCTGCACTCGGTTATGTTGGTGAATTTGTCTAACGTCGTTTGAGCTTTCACATGTCCTAGGCAGCATTTTTAGTAATTTTTTTTTTTTTGCTAATAAAATATTCCTGTGAGTTTGTATCAGTTGGCTTTTGTGATGGATTAATATGTTTTGTATAAATGCTTCTTTAATCTTCTTTGCCTGAAATTTGTTTGTACTTAAACACATTGCAACCCTGGAGTTCCATAGCTCAGTAAGGTTGTTCAGTCCCACTTTTAATTTTCATCTTTGCATATTATAAATCTTACTTTGCAAGTAATAACAGGAGGGAGTGCTTCATGCAGCAGTGCACCTGCTGATCTGTGTTGGTGTAAGTGGCACATATTTCAGTCAAGTGATGTGCCAAATTACTTTATTATTGTGTCATCAGTCTTTCCTAGGGGAGAAAAAAAATCTGACCTCAAGTAAATGTCATTCTTTCTTGTAAATGTAATTGTAAATGTAACACGCCTTGAAAAAAATGCGAGATTTGCATTTCCATACAAAAATTGAAGATACAATTCTAGTTGTTGTCTAGTTCATACAAGTGTTGCTTGAAACATAAGAAGAATGGAGAAGGTGGGTCCTTATTTTTAAATCACAGTTTTGAAGCTATTTTATTATATGAAAATGACAACTGTATCTTAAAGATATGCTTTTAAACATTAATGTTCGCATTTCTTATCCCGTCCTTCCCATCCATATCCCACATAGACTGGGAGAGTCAGGGCTATTTGCAGCTTTCTTGTGAATGAAAAGAAATGCCACTTGCTTTGTTGCTTATTGAAGGTTTTCTTTTGGCGGAGATGACTGACATGCTTGGGGTTACCGGGAAAATGTGATTTCATCATTGAATGAAGTAGCTTTGAAACAGTCTTCCCGATTTACAAATCAGTTATGAATGTGCCAGATTTGGCAAAGAGAAACATGTATTCTAATGCCTGAAGCTCTAATGCTGGAGTCACTTGAACATTGTGTATTGCTGTCATCTGTTTCTTATAGGTTTCAGTAAATAACAAATTTTTACATTCTAGGAAAAATCTACGTTATTCATGTAAAAGTACCTGGCATAATTTGTTTAAACATCGCAAGATCTAAACATACACAGAGTAGGCAAGTGCTTATTGTTTAAGTCTGCATGTGTGACAGGATCTGATATGCTTGTGCCAATGAAATGTAGACTTTTTTTGTAGTCAGTAGCAAACATACGATGCTAAGCTCATCTCTTCCTCTTTCTGATCCTATATCTGAGGCACCAAAAAGAGATATCCGAAGGTACAAAATGTGGATATTCCTATCAAGAATGAAAATGGATAAGAAGTTAACCTTATCTAATCTTAACATTGTGATTGGCTCTTGAGGTTGGTGGATTGGACCATATGATCTCAAGAGGTCCCTCTTAACCCTAGCTGTTTTATGAGTCTGTGTTACTATTTCCCTATACGTCTTTGTGACACGGAAAGAAGTTAACTGATGTGTGAGAGCCCTGAAATTTCTTTCCTGAAATTGTAATACTCTTGACCTTAGGATAGGCCATTCTGCTATTAAGCTTTTTGATGCTATTTTTGGAATTTCTCATCTATTCAGAACCCAAGTAATTGGTTTGATCTGTTGTATCACTAGATGTTATTCCATCAGCATGAACAGCAAAGGAGTAGAGACCCACCATTCTGAAAGAAACGGCACCCATATTCTAAATTTCTACTGTTTCCCAGAACTGATCTTATAAAATATTATCAAAAAATCTTATCTGATCACAAAATTGTGTGTTGCGCATGAAACAGCAGTGCTTCAGCTTCTGCATTAGGCAAAACTTCCGGTTGTATGAGGATGCCAGGTGATAAAGGGTTGCTTTTTTCTAGACTTTCAGGCTTTAAAGAGAGGCTTGTTATGGAACCCTATTGCTATTTGCGACAGAAGGTTCATTGCATCATAACATGATGTAAGTTTGATACATAAATAGGAATTAAAATACTAGAAAATACTCTCTCACTAAGTAATTAACAGCGTCTAAAGCCTCCTATACCTTCCATGTTGTATCTGAGAGAACTGCCTGGTCCTCTTCTGCACGGCCTACGTTCAGTAGATCTACAAGGTGTGAGGGAAGGTCAGATCCAGACTGTCTGCTAGCACTGGATCAATATTTTAGTCTAGGAATGTTATACGTAGATTTGCAGTGGAGAGTCTGGTGATGTGTTAGGTCTCACGGTACCGTAACGAACAGTCTTCATATTCAGTTCTCTGGTACTAGAGATGTTGCTTTACATACCTGAATGGATCAGGATTCTGACAAAAAAAAACGGGCACTTCTTTTAATTTATAACAACAATACACAGCTGGTGAATTCTGGTTGTGTCTCATCCCAAAAGTAATGAAATTGTTGCCGGTGTGTACTTTTGGAATATGTTGCTGAAAAGATAAGTGTGTCCACTGGAAGTGCAAACCAAAAAGCTGGCCATTTTGCGCATTCTTCATCCTTACATTAAGCAGGTTTATTTAGCTTTCAGGACTTGTTATTGCTCTTCGTAATGTATTTTATAGTTTCATTGTTATTCATTGCTATTTCTTTTCATTTTCATTTAAATGAGTAGCTATGGTTACCGTATGGCTACTGCAGTCCCATGCAGTGAGGGTTTTTAATTGTTGCATGATGTACGTTTTCAGACTGCAGTAGGAATATTTCAGCTCGCAGCACTGACTCTGTTTTCTTGGGAAAATGAAATCTGGTCACAAAAGTTCCAGAAGCCTGTCTGAGCTGAAACAAGGGAATTCAGTATAAGGTGATATTTGAAAAATGATGTTAAGCCTTTTGAGAAGAAGCATGTAATCTTTTTCTCAAGGGAATAGACAACAGAGAGGGAAACGTTTTTAGTAAATCCTGTCACAGTTGCAGGTTACTGTGAGAAATGGAAAACTTGCCTGAGATAAATGCAGCAGGACAGCATGTTTGGGGAAACTCAAGTGATATCTGATGGGGAAAGGCCATAAGAGAAAACAGAAGTAATAATAGCTACAGGATGTTTCTCAGTGCAGGAAAAATTTACTAGGTATTCACCAAGATAAAATTGGACATAAATTGTTGGAGTAATGTTACCCATAATCTAAAGAAAAATAACTGTCATGTACTATGTGTGAAGGGATTGGAATCAGTTGTGTGAGCTCCTGTTTTCCATCTTATGTTTTGTTTACAGAGCCATGGGATCTAGTTAAAAAAAAAAAAAAAATCGGGCATTGCTTACACCACTAGGACTCCTCAGCATTGCTTTGTGAGCAAAGCAGCAGCAAAGGTCCAGCATCCGTATGGGGTGTCTGATAACATTCGATATTTTCCAGGATTAGTCATGTTCTGTCATGGTGAGTGTAAGGCAGCCGCTCTGTGCCGCTGGGGATTCTGGGGATATCCGAGACCAGACAGTATTTTGTTAGTGTCTGGCTGCCAGAACAACTTGTTTGAGCCACAGAAATCTACATTTATATCAAGAAAGTCATTAAGCTATTTCACATTAGAAGAGAGGTTTGTCATTTCAGTTAGCTTTATAGAATTTTCCCGCTGTGCATGTAGTCTCCTACAAATCTCTCACTCCTCTGCTTACTTTTGTATTATTTGTATATGTATTCCTGATTTTTATTGGGGGGAAAAAAAATAAAAACTGAGTAGTTAGTGTACATAATTTGTTTCTTGTTCATTGATTAGTAGCTAAAAAACAGCAAGAGTAAACAACAAGATTAACTTATTTTTGATAATGGCTCCTTGTTGATTTATTGGTAATCAGCAAAGTATAATTGTTGATGAATAACCAAATGCAAGTTTGGATACATGAGTTCACACAGTGTTTTGCTGCAGGCTGTCTGATCAATGCCTTCACTGTACGTCCTGGGTTTGTTTCTTTAAACATGTACAGTACAATGAGAAAGGAGGAAGCAGAGGGAGGGAGATGCATATGTGCTGAAGGGACATAAATAAGCTTGAGTTTATGGGAAGGATGACTATTCAGAAACAGAGCGTGTTGGATGTGGGACATTTTATCAGAAGTAATGGTTACAACAGCAATTGAAAAGAACACAAAGCTGACTGGAACAAATAATAGAAGGGGGTTTATAGCGTTAGAAAATCTTCCCATTAACTGAACACAATATGCAGGAGCAAACCTATGGATTGGTCTCATTAAGAACAAAGACAGTTGTTTGAGATGAACCTCAAAGGGAAGAAGAGAAGTGGCGTTTCACTTCATGAAAGACAAAAGAATAATGGGGTTAAATTAGAGCAACATCACGTTATCACACTAGTGTAGTTTAGACAAAGACAGAGAGTACAATAGTTAGTCTTGCTCTGTGTGCAAGAACAAGAATAAGAAAGTATCAAGTCTTTTAGAGACATAATAGAGTTTTGTTTGGTTGGCTTTCAGTGCTAGAAAGCTCTTTCCCTTTGTTTTGTGCTATGATTCTCTGCAGTCTGGGCAGTTCCTGAGATATTCCTTTTCCTCCTCTCATCAACTTACTTTTCCTTTTTTAAACGTATTGGTTTCTATAACTTTTCTGTGATCTTTGGTCTTGATTCCTCGGCCTGAATGCCTAGATTTTAATTGATGAACGGCAGGTACTCAGCTTGCTCTATTTTTTAGTTGCGATGGTTTGGAGATGTTGGTAACCTCTGTGTTGAAATGTATCATCAGTTATTGTTGAAGCTCTTATTTCTGTGCCTGACTGATGACACTTTGCCATCAACTATATAGGACTATGTAAGAATATGAGTACCTAGAGCATTCTTCAACTGACACCGTGAACCAGAAGCACAAAAAAAAACCCATTCACATGTTAGCATCTGAATTTCTATTGATAGTTAGAGGTGAATTACCTGGAGATTAGTAAATAAAACAGGCAACAGAAACAACATGAAAATATAGAGGTGGTTTTTGTTGTCTTTTTGTCTCCTTCCCTTCAACAGATCTGTTAATGCTGTTAGGTATTTGTAAGGGCACTAGAAGGTAGGTTTGCTGTGTCTGGTTTAAGACGAATTCTCAGACAGGCAGGTTTGTGTTTTTCACATTGATCCCTAAATCAAGTGGACAGGTACTCTTTATCATCCTCTGGTGAAAATAAATAAATTAGTGCCACCTTTTTCTTTGCTGCGCTTTTGAGCTGCCTTGTCAACAAGTCTGGTTCTCTTATGTACTGTTTCTTTTGTTGAATCCACTAGTTCACTTTTCTTCGTTCTCTCCCGCTCCCCCACAATTGTATTCCCTTGCATCTTAAATAGTTCATTTAAGAAGTAGCAGACTTCCAGAGAATTTTGATATGATCTCCCATTATGGAGATTTCAATCTGTTACACAATCACGATTCAATCTGTTAGCTAGATAAAAGTTTAAGAAATTTTTTAGACTTTAAGAACTTGGTAACAAAATGAAGTGATTCAATATGCAGTTAACAATACAGTATAATATCTACTTACACTACTGTAATGTTTTAATAAAAATGTGATTTTATGCCAAGGAGGGATATTACTCAAGCTGAGATGATAATTTAAAGGACCAGGAAAAAAGCTTAGAAGCCAAAAAAACCCCACATTGTTACATCTGAACCTTATCAGAAGCATTTGTCTTAGCATTAAAAAGAAAAGAGAGAGGAGTGGGGGAAGAGAAAGCTGTTCTTTTAGCTCATTAGAGTCTGTAATGTGCAAAATCACTCTGTAGCTGTAGTACCTGTTGTAACATTGTACTACCAGGTGGCTGTAATATCCTACTGCATCCAGTCCGATTGGACTGTGTCAAATAAGGCAACAGTTACAGATCTGGACAATTATTTATAGCACTAGCTTAGGGTCTACAACCTGAGCTGAGATTACAGCCATTAGGAAAGAGAAAACTTTTTCACTTTTCATCTTTTGCAATTATAGAATACAGATCACATAATGATAGTCTATGAGAGTCTTAACTATGTGTTGAGATAAACATTTGATTATTTTGATATTTTCTTAAGATATTTTTATATCTTAAGGATTAGCTGGTTGCAAGGTTACATTTTCCCTAGCGCATGAACAGCTTTACAAGCAGAAAGAAATATTTAGATAAATGAACTTTATTAACCTTGTCTCACCGTCAGGGACATTCACAGTCCCTCTTGTGACAGAGCCAGGAATCAGCCAGTTATCAAACTTCTCTCAGAAGCTACAATTTTTATAAAACTTATGAAACGATTTAATCCTTAACACATTTTTGATGAAAGAAAGTGGAAAGAGAGTATACCTGAAATGAAGGTGAAGTCCTCCTCTCTGTAGCTAAGAATGATTGATGACACTTGGTTTGTGAATTGGAGCGGTACCTGGAAGGTGTGCAGTTCAGAACAGGATACTAAATGTTGTGTTTCAATGGGGAGGGGAAAAAAAACAGTTAAACTCTCGAAGCACCATGCTCTCTCTTGTTGTCCTCACCTCTATATATACTTAGTATGTCTGGCATAATAAAATGAGCTGTTCTAGGACTTTTTTTCTAGTGGGTTGTTGGAGAATTTTGTCAGGATATACAGTGAATTGCAGGTAGATGCATGGAAGCACTGAATGCTAGATTTGGGGAAAAAATAGACATTTTATTGTCAACAGTTAAGAAAGTTTGGCTTCACTTACACCTGCCTCTGGTCAGGAAGCCACCGCTATGTCCTGTGTGAGGCACTGTGGAAGTATGTCAGTACTCCAGGATTCTTTCTTTAAATGATGAGGTTAACTCAGATGCAACCAGATTCAAGAAATATTATCTGTAGTGCATAATGTTGTAATACTCTATTGTTTTTAATGACAAATTATCACAGGGGTATTTGGGATCCAAGTATGTTGTAGTTCTTTTTCCCAAACTTACTCTGTACCTGCAGCTGTTCTCATGCACCTGAGGTGGAGTTTTTATGCATAAGGGTATTGAGCTTGTTTATATTCCGTTAAGTAGAATGATAAGCTTCATTTCCTTTGTTGGCTTGTGAGAAATATTTTGAAACACTGTGATTTCAGTTCAAGCGAAAAATATTTGATTACAGTGTTTGCCGTCCTCCTTCTAACTCTGTCAGTATATATTATGAATTAGAAGGAAAAAAAGAAGAGTTCCTGTGGCTGGGTCATATGGCAGGAATTTACAGAGAACTCGGTGTTCTATGTTGCATCCAACGAGGTCTGTCTGCCTTTGAAACAGGAGTGACCTCTCTGACTGAAGACTGAGGAATTTCCAAACCCTCTAATTTTCCTTGAAATCTATTTTTATCATGATCAGGGGCAGGCAAACTTAAAAAGTGCAAGACTGACGGTACAGAAAGGAAAAAGTGCCTTTACTGAAAGGTGTAGATGTTCTGTAGCGGAGTTTAAAATTCATCTGGGTTTTGGGGTTTCATTTCTATGGTGTATGCAGTATGATGCTGAGAATTGGTTAACTATTCAGTTCAATTTCTGAAAGAAATTATTGGAGTTTATGAATGCCATTGCAAAATCATAATGTTTAATTAGCGATCATTACTGTCATTTGCAGTACGGCTAGTATTGAGAAAAAAATGTACTTTATGAGGAGAAAATATTTCAAATATGAATTCAAAAGCATATATGAAACAGTTATGTAAATGTGTGTAGATATGTACATGTAACAGGCCGCCCAGGGAGGTGGTTGATTCACCTTCCCTGGAGGTGTTTAAGGCACAGGTAGACGAGGTCCTGAGGGACATGGTTTAGTGTTTGAATGGTTGGACTCAATGATCCGGTGGGTCTCTTCCAACCTGGTGATTCTATGTGTACTGTTATTAATTTCTGTGAAGCCAGAGGTACAACAAAGAGTCTTGTTGGGTTAGATAAAATAAGATCACTTTCCACAATTCCACACACTTTCAAGTTTAGACCTACTGTCCATAAGCATAGAATCACAGAATAACTGGGTTGGAAGAGACCCATCAGATCATTGAGTCCAACCATTCCTATCAAACACTAAACCATGTCCCTCAGCACCTTGTCTACCTGTCCCTTAAACACCTCCAGGGAAGGTGAATCAACCACCTCCCTGGGCAGCCTGTTACAATGCCTAATGACCCTTTCTGTGAAAATTTTTTTGCTAATGTCCAGCCTAAACCTCCCCTGGCGGAGCGTGAGCATTTAGAAGTTAGAGCATTTTAGAAGTTCTGAGAAAAATTAATTTAATGTCCATTGTGTGTAATGTTGTAAGACTTTTTGGAAAGGTGTGCACAAAATCTGTTCGGTACAGTTTTAGAATGGCATTTCTACAAACACTGTATGCTGCTCACTAAGAAAAATGGTTCTAAAGACTCATCTACAACAATAGTTGATGCCCCAAACCCGTGTCTGCACCAGATCCCTGTTTGTTTTGTCAGAGGTCCTAACTGGGGATTTATATCTACATGGGGAAAAAACTGGAAGTAGGAAAGAAATTGCTTTAACACTTGAAAATTTGGCAGATTTTCCCAAGGTCTCCTACTGTATATAACAACAACGTGAAAGAAGGTAGGGTGTTAAAACATTTTCAGTGCTGACCTTGTTAAATCTGTCAATCATGTTGATTCTTTTCAGTTTTTAACAGTTCTGTTGTACATGAAGAAGATAATATTTGCACATTTTATACCATCCATCAACTGAAATGTACCCATTGATTCCAAAAAGGTATTTGACCCTCAAAAATCAATTACTTCTACAGAAATCAAAAGACAAATGTGGAGGTGGTTTCATGAGTAACATAACATTTTAAACATTATGAAGTGGAGATAGGAAGGCAGCAATAAACACACATTTTAAAAGATATATATTTTTAAGCACTTGTCAGAAACGTTAACCTGGGGAGATGTGGAAATGTCAGACACATTACATGTGCAGGACGTGCATTTGGCATTTTGCTGTCAGCAGGGAGTTCTTCTACAACTAATTCCTCAGGAACCACACGCTGAGTCTGTCTGCAGGGAGGAAGAAGGGCTAGGAGTAGAAGCATATATTGTTTATTTTGTGGAGGTGTAGTACATGATTTTTTTTTTCTCTTAAAGGGAAGACCATGAGTTGTGTCAGTCATTGCTCTGTGTTAATTTTCTCGAGTTTTATGCAAAACATGAGTCAAACTGTGCAGCTCGTTAGTCTTACAGGTACAAATGGGCAAACATTAGTATGCTATGCGTAAAATTGGTTAAAAATCTCTTCTTTGGCAAATCAGATGTCTTTAATAAATATGATCTACTGCTGGTTTATGACTGTGGTAGAGGGACCTGCTTAGCATTGTTTTGTTGGGGTCTCTTTTCAGACGTAAGAGGTGGGGGAGGAAAATGATTCTCTGCTTTAGCCAGTTTGGTTGCTTCCTCCTCACCCTCCACTATTCCTCCCCTGACTTCTACCAGATAAAAAAAAACCCAAACCAAACCTGCCGTACTATTGAATTTAAATGGAAATGTTGGGCTTCCATCGTGTGCCGTGTCCCAGCAGTGCTATTGTTGATGTTACTGTTGCTTATTTCAGGTGCAGATGTTTAACTCGACGCTAGTGGTTGGTATGTAGGCTTAAGAGCATGGTAGGGAAATGGAACTTGAGCATTGCTGTAAAGCTGGAACCAAATCTCCAGCAGGATAGTCTCACAGAAAGTAAATATATTGATGAATACATAGAATATACTGGGTAGTTATAATTTAACTTTGTACACCAGTGTTTCCCATAGAGGGCTTGATAGGTAAACACTGGGAGTTATTATTTTTACCCTCTTTTAAACTATTAACTCTAATCATTGCAATCACTGTTATCCAAATTTAACAGTACTATTAAACAGAGGAGCAACGTTTAATGGAATGTCCAATTCATAGCAAATAGTTTCCTCTCCTTATTGCATTTTTTCATTATTTTTTAATGTTTATTATAGTTACTGGATGTGGTTCTAACTACTAGTGATGGATGCATGATTTTATAATATGGTCAGGATGTGAAGAAACAATAATAAATGTATTTTATGTTAAGAAAAAAATCTGACATTTTAAGTATGCCTTTGCTTTAGTTGGATGGGATTTTTGGTTCTCCCGCCATGTGAACAAAAATTATATAGACTTCAGATATGGAAAAATGTCTTTTTCAAGTTAGCAAGGTATGTTCTGTTTTTAATTTTTTTCTCAATGTTTTCTTATGTGAATAAACTGCAGTAACTGAGAGCATCTTGTTGTTATGAATCAAGAGAAAGCAGAAATGGAAAGGAAAAGAGGCTTTTTGGTTCCATCAAAAGGAAAGAGTTGTGTCTCATTCCTCACCATATTTCTTCACAAACCTTTGCGGAATCTTAGTTTTTCTGTAAACAGGAAAATTTATTTATGGAACTTAAGACCTTTACATTTCTTTTAAAAATATACTAAGACCCTTAAATTTCTAGTAAAAATATTTAGTTTTCCCTCACAGGATATACAATGACATCTAAGAGGATGTGGGGAAAAGATGTAATAATCACATATATTTCTAAAATTATAGTCCCATGGGAACACATTTGTTATTTAAAACAAACAAACCCAGAACTGCCTAACTGTGTACTTTGGTTTATAGTCTCTCTCAAATGAAACCTAAGCACAACTGTAACTAGTGCACCTATCCAGGAAAAAAATTCAACAGCTGTAGTTCTCCAGCGTGCTTGAGGCTAGCCTGAGGAGCTTCCTGTGCCTCTGAACCATACTTTGATTCCCACTCCGTCTTTTGGGGTGGGAAAAGAAAGTAATTTTGACCATTTAAACTTCTGAGTAGAGAAAAGTCTTTATTCTCTGGCGTCATAAAAGAAATAAGAGAATTTGATAGCTTTAGGATACTTGCAGACAATTTCAGTGGCACCTCTAGGTCCTATCACAGTTTTTATCTTGATGCTAAATTTTTTCATTACAATCAATGCAATGTGTAAATAGGCTCAGGGTTAAATTAAGAAACAAATGGTAACGTATAGGACTAGACTTTACTTTTTCAGTAGTTGATTCTAGTTGTTCTGGTTTTGAGAAAAATATCTAGCACTTTGTTTGAAGGCAGAAGTTTGTACCTGCTTGGGTGATATATATTATTATCCTAAAATCTCACATAGTATATGACTTTAAAGGAAAAAAAAAGGTTTCAACTTCTTTTATTCTATATGTATTTTCCTCATCAGAAATATTTTAAAATTCCTGATGGAACTTCTTGCCTCTGTGATACCTGAGATATCTGCATTATTTTTTACCTTTGACCAAAGTTTGAAACATTCAGTAATGATAGTTAATCAAGTCTTAGTGAAGCTACATAACTGACCATATTTTTCATATTCATTACCAAATGTTTTACTAAACCTCTGTAGAGCCCTTATCGTTCTCTGTAAAGAACCATTGACATTCATGAGCAAAGTTAGAGAATGACACAACTTCTGATCAAAACTCAGTATAATAAAAGCTCAAGTTGTTACATGGTTCTATTTGCTTTCCTTTTACAAGGCATTAGTAAAATATCTCGGCGTAAGAAGAAACATAATTCCAGTTCAGGTTTTTTTCCTTTTCTGTAGTTTCAATGATATAACGGTAGATCTAAAGGTAAGATATGAAAACATGGAATGAGGCTTAGCTTAGAAGCTATGCAAAACTGCTGAAATTCCATAATACTATTTTGTAACTCCCACACGGATGCATCATCACGAAAATGTACCTGTGGCTACATGCTAATAATGGAAGCAGAGCACCAGCAAGGAGAAGGAACAAATGGGAAAGTATTTTGAATTCTTTGATGTTAAAAAATAGTGTCATTTTCATGGAGCGTTTTGTAAATGCTTCTGAATGATGGTCTGAGTCAGCGTTAATGGGATTTGAAGATGCGATTCCATGGTGCTCTAATTATTTTAATCCTGATTTTCAGACAATGTTTTATTAATGGCATTGTGTTAAAAGCCTGATAAGTTACTCGTAAGTGTGGCAGGAAGAGGGACCTAATTAAAAAAAAAGAGAGAGAATTATTGTTTACCCTGAAGGTTTCGTGGAGGCTTTTTTAGTGGGAAACATCATTTCAGACATGGAGTGTTGGAATGAAGAATTTCAGTGAGCACTACTTTTCCCTAGTGCTTGATCCTTCACTTCTCATGTTTGTGTGTAGATTTGTCTCTAGTTATTTAATAGAATGCTAACCTGGCTTCTCTCTTCCTCCAGCCTCACGGTGCTGATATTTGTTTCTAACTTCCTTAGCTTTGTCTTTCTGCAACTTAAAATTTGCAGTATTCAGCTTACCAGATGATAAGTAAATGTCAAACAAATGAGAGTGTTGGTGCCAGCAGAGCTATTGAAGTGCTGCATTCTGAATGTGACTCTCTCTATCGATTCCTGAGAGGCGGGAATAGAAAGTGCCTATGCATGAGCATCAGGGATTCAGGGCCTCAGCATTCTAGCTTTTGTTCTTCATGTACTTATCTGTGCCCTCCTTACCTTGGGCAGGTGTGAGTATCTGCTTGTGCTCATACGTTATACTCACTTTAAAACTGTTAACATACAATATAATTCTAGTTTTGCTGGGAATTTGCTTATTGGATACCTGGGAAGACATTTAGGGAGTGCATATTCTGAAACTGAGTGGGGAAGACATTAAGTCGAGTAGTGTTCATCCTTCAGGAGCAGCAGGGTTGTATTGCAGGCTCTGAGCTACCAGCATAAAGTGGCGCTAGGGGCCTGGGACCTTTCCCTGCCTCATGTGTTTTGTTACCTGTTCAACTTTGTGGCAGCTGCTTCCTCTTTGCTTGTGTCTTGGGCTGAGAAGGATGGCACGTGGTAGTCAGGCCATATTTTCTTACTCTTGCTAAAATGTGTGTGGTTTTTTCTGACGAACCAACTGTCAAGCTGTGTACTGTTGAATGTAGTGCTGTTTGTGTATTCCGACCCCTTGTAGATGGCAAGTACAGCCCCATCACCTCTGCCCAGTCAAGGGAAGTGTCCTGTGGATCAACCTGCTTTCCAGTTCTGTGAGATGTGACAAAACTGACTCAGCAGAGAAGCAGTGAGAAGAAAGGGATGACATTTGCTGTTCTTGACACGTGATGTCCTTTGAACTAATGGCAAATGACTTCTGGTTTGGGTTTTTTCTCTACTCATTTTAAGATTCACCTCCTGTTCCTCTCCCGTGTTGGTTCTTTTCTCTTTTCTAAGTTATGTCAATAATTTTACTTTCCCTAAGGTCACAATCATACCAGTCTGAGAAAGTTTTAGTATAAGGAGAAGGGGATTTGACCCACTCTGCGAAACCTAGCTTGCATGCTTTTGATCTCTGCTTTTGCAACCTGTCTGCAGAGCAACAGATAAACGTACAGTTACCTCACTAAAAAGTTGGTCAAACGAATTTAAGCTAAAATACAACTTTTGGTGTTACGGTGCTGCTTCCTCTTCTTATTTATCAGAATTGTTACATTTACATGTCAGATGCAGAAAGATGATGATCCCCGAAATCAGGCTTGATCATCTGTATAATCATTTTTGAGCATTTTCTAATCAGAGATGCATTCTGCATTATCACTGATGATTTTGAGTTGCACTGATATGTTTGTTCTCTCTGTGATTAATAAGCTGCTTGAAATATTTTTCCACTTGACTGTGTGAATATGTTTTCACCTGTACAAAAGAAAGCATTGTTACAGCGGTTCCAGAGAATGTCCTGGATTTGTCTGTTAGTGATTTCATATTCCTGGAAGATACTTGGAAAATGTGGGTTTCTGAGGGTATATTTCACTGCTCTGCTATTCTGGTCTCCGCTTGCACACTGGGATGCAAGAACATTGTCAGAATACATATTTATGATGGCTGGATAAATGTTCATGCTCAGTGTGTCAATGGAAACCTCTACCAATCTTATTCTTTTCTGTTTTTTTCTGCAACTGGCTGATATGTGCATGCAAATAGATATGTAGATGAACTCTTCAGCTCTCGCAGTAAACATCCACAGTGAGGTTTAGCTAGAACAGACACCGAATGCTAAAGCTTTGGGAGATAAATTTTAACCACAGCCTGAGATTAACATCTTGGCACTTGCGCAGTCGTGTGTATGCCCAAACTCTAAAGGTGGTGATGAAGGAGCAGGCTTCGTATTTGCTGCTTTAGCAGAATAGGCTTTACATACAGCCAGTATGCCTTCAGGATGCAGTGAAGTTAGGCAAGTGGATGGAACTGTGGCTATTAGAAAACTTATCCCCTCTCCCCTAACCCACACCCTCAGGAAAGCAACTGTATGAAAGAATGACCTAAAAATATGTAGAGAAGTCACTAACATTGATATTATACTAGCAGAGAGATTACTGGGGAGCGGAAACCCTCATCTTTCAATGTATAGTACTAGTAAACATGCAAATTAGATGTTGGTGTTTTGTCTAGATGATTCTGTGGCTGTCATATTCCTTTCCATCAACAAGGTTAAAATATATGTATAGTTAAATAACAGGTCTAAAAATAAGGAGAATTTAGAAGTGCAGGTTATGGGCTAAGTTTGACAATATCATCAGCTTATTTTCTATAAATGGATTATTTTAGAGGCCTTTTTCTTTTATATCCTTGGGCTACACCCGCATCCTTTTTTTTAAAAGTCTTTTCTTGAAGCTAGGAGGATTGTAACGCTGAGACTTTCAAATAATCATCTCCTTCTAGGAGTGGGAGCTTGAAGCAAAATAGGAAATAAAGAGGTTAGTCACATTAACAGGACAGAACTTAAGTGACTCAGTAGACATAACTAGCGCCAAATTCAACAGCGTAATAAAGAGCAGCATAAGCTAATATGTCAAAGATTAAAGGGAGGTAGCACAAAGGACATGCCAAGGCAAGTTACGTTGTACTACCATTCCACAGGCTCCCAATAACCTCTGGATTTGAGGGCTTAAGATTCTTACTATTTGAAAATAAGAAAATAAAGATAGAATTCATCTTGTCTAATTTGGGCTTATATGAAAGATACACTACTCATCAAAGTTAATCGTCATTAAAAAAGGAGAGGCTTACAAGTGTTCCCTTTTTCATGCTTCATCTTAGGTAAATTTATTCCTTACCATCCTGTTGTGGTGATACTTCTTGTATCACCGCAAGAGAGTTTTATTTGCTGGCATTTTCAATATCAGTGGTATGTGTCTCTGTTCATCAACTGCAGAGGTTACTGCCTGACTAATTATGGTTAGGTGACTAGAATTAGTTGAAGCCCATCCTAGACATCCAAGATAGAAGTATGCATTTAGTTTTGAATGCTCTCACTAGATGATGGCTCTGTTCTATCCTTCAGCATCAGTTGTCTCCCTACTACCCTGCTTCTTCAGGGTGGGCATAGGAAAACCAGACGTGTTGATTTTTAGCTGCTGTCACTTCTAGGCTCTTTTGACGCGGCTTTGAACATTCCCAGATTGTCTCAGTTTGCAGATTTTCTGAAGAAATTGAACAGGGAACAGTAGCCCTAGTTGTTATCTTCCCTTGACTTGTAAGACAAACTTAACAATGGCAAATAAGTGTTTTCTAAAGGAACAGTATTGCTAACCTAGGAATGGAGCTGTGGCAGTGAGGAATTAAAATCATAGAATCATAGAATCACATAGTTGGAAAAGGCCTTCAGAATCATCAAGTCCAACCATTCCTATCTGCCACTAAACCACGTCTCCGAGCACCTTGTCTACTTGTCTTTTAAACACCTCCAGGGATGGGGACTCAAACACCTCCTTGGGCAGCTTGTTCCAGTGCCCAATGACCTTTCTGTGAAAAATTTCTTTCTATGTTTTATGTTATTCTGAATGAATAATATGTTTTTCTGGATCACATTGTTTATCACGGTTGTCATTTAAAGAATTTTGAAACAGTTACGCTTCTCCAAAGAGCAACAAAGCTGATGCAGGCTGGTTCTTTTAATGGAATATCTTGCAGCTTGAATACAACATACAGGCAAAAAAGTATTTCTTCAGTTTATCTGAAAGTGAATTTCCTTGAGTTTTGTTGTCAGTTCTTCAGGGAAGAATTTTTAGTGGTTTTGCTTTTTTGGGTTTTTTTTTTCAGGTATTTTCCTTTTGGCTCAGTTAGTCAAACTGTAGTTAAGAACTCATACTACGTGTTGTTTGAGTTTGTTGATCTTGTGTATCACTTAAGAACACATCGTACAGAGTCTGTACCTGACATTTCACTGAAATAGTTGTCAGTTTGGGGAATACAGTACTTGAAGTCAGTGTCTGTCTGCCCTAGGTGCAGGCTGGAATCAGTTTTAGAAGTCACTCATTCTCATGTCTGTGGCTTTGCACACACAGTGTTGTCTCAGGAAGTCTATTGCCTGGTGTGTTCTCCCACTGGTTTTGGTGTAGTGGCACTGATGCTACGTTGTGATTCACTCCCATTTTATGATGAATTTAAAACTACATGCCTCCTGGGCATGTCCTTCATGGCTTTGCTCCAGGAGATTGTCTAGGAATTCCTTGACTGCAGCAAAGCCTGCTCTTAATTTCAGAGTCCAAACATTTGCTAGTCCTCATTCCAGGCTTTCTCAGGATCCCAAACTTGGTCATCTAGTGATCCCTTCCAACTGGTACTCTCTGCAATCAGGTAGTAATCCCTCTCTCTGTCATCCTTGCTTGTCATCTGTAAATCAATAGTCCTTTATCTTGTCGTGTGCTCTAGTACTATGTCCCTATGATCATGATACTGTCACAGATTTCTGACTGAGCTTGAATTTCTTCTTGTTTGCTGCCCAGCTCTACACAGTAGTGGACAGACACTTAAAGTTCCTCTTCCTTTACTTTTGAGTTTCACTCTGTGTCATGTGCTTGTACTCCTACAGCTATGTTAATATATTCACCGACAGCTTTGGTGAATAGCTAACTTCATAGATGTGTATGATCATATATGCATGTGTATCATTACACCGTATTGTTTCAGTTTTTTATTTTCAGCCTTGCTTTATCTGCAAACAAACATATAACTCATACTTTGTTGTCTTAGTTGCAATTAAGAAGCATAAATATAATTGTCATGTAAACTTGGCAATGAATCTTTAAGGCAAGCATCAGCCAGTGCTAGTTAGCAACACCTTCCCTCCACTCTGACTAGCCAGAGCTTGTGATTTCAAGATGTGTATCAGAAACAGTTACACCATCTCCAACTGCTGCTCTGTAGCCTTTTAGGACTCACAGAAACTATATCATTCCAAATTAATCTTGGAACGTCCAAAAGAGAAATCATGTTTTATTTCCAAGTCTCTCAGTGCATTTAAGTCTGAAATAATTCTTAGCAGTTGAATAAATAGAGAAATATCCCTGCTTTATAAACCTACTTGAGGGGGGTTTTACTTAGTTGTTTTCCCCCAACATTCCCTTTGAAGCTTAGCACTAGATAGATTAGGCCAGTGCTAAATAAAATGCTCTTTTTTTATGTGTGGAAGCTTGGTAATTGCTGCAAAATGATTCTTAGTGGTTCATAATATACACATAATCAGCTTACTTTTGAATTGTGTCTCAGCTGAGAATGTAGGAGTAATCCAATTCCTGGTTGTTTACCTTTGCTTTTTCTGATGTCTCAAAGGCTGCAAGCAAGCAAGGCCACCTTGGCATTTCAGTAAGGAGGGCAGCTAATTTCATGGTGCAGAGAAACCAGTAGGTTTCAGCCTTTAAGGAAGTTATGTAAAACTTAGAAGCCTGGTTATGCAACTCTGGTCTAACACAATTAATTAGTGAGACATCTTATCCAAAGCTGTAAACGTATGGTTATCTCTGATACTGCAGTTGATTCCATCATGTAGGCTTTCTAAATACAGCTGCTCAAGAGAACAACTGCCACATAGTTGAAGTGTACAGATTTCAAATATCCTTAAAGCAGATGTTAAACTGCTGGAGTTTCTGGACACTTGATATGTAAGGTGGAACTTCAGTAAATGCTAAACCCCTGGGTTCTCCAGGTCCTTCAATATCACTTTATTCTGCTGCTTTCACCTTTCATGGAATTTATTCCTCTGCTGTAACATATAATTATGAGATTGGAGGGAACCCAAAGGTCCATTACAGTTCTTAGAGTATTTTATTTTATTCTCCAGCTCCTTCAAATGAGTGCCAGACTTCATTGTAGTTGAAACAATTTAACAATTCTCTTTTTCAGTCATTCTCTCATGTCTTGCCCAAGCAGTCTTTCATCATGCTTTGTTATAGTCTGAGCTCCATCTGTTGTAGGGAAAGTTGATTGGTTCAGGTGCTAATCTTAAAATTAAATTACATCATGTTCAGAGCAGGAGAGAGAAAGGCAGGAGTAACTATTTTAATATGATATTTTGTATATATAATAGATCTAAATGATTTTCAAACTCCATGTATCTGGTAATCATTATTTTTTAATCATTCATTCTTCCTTCAGTAACGTATATGTAGTTATTAAATATAATACACGTCAATTACTACATCTCAGTACATGTATCCTATGATGTTTAATGGCTTTTGAAACTTAGATGTTGGGAACCTGTTCCATTATCTCAGGGTTACATTCCAAGAAATACTTTTATGTATTTGATATCTTCTTGTAAACTTCAATTCTTTGTGGTTTTTTATCAAACATTAAGCAAAACAACAGCTTTCTTGGTCAGAATTCTGTTTTTGAAAGCTGGTTAGACTGCTTGGATAATTTGAAGTAATTTAAATTGGATTTTAAAAAATACAGAAATTGATATTCTGCCTACTTGGACTATGTTTTAAAGATAGCGGCACTTCAAAAGAAGTTACTGAAAGGAAATCTGATGCAACCAATTCTATATCCAACCTAACAAAATTAGTTCAAGGTGTCCTGGGGTAATGCTAAATTAAAAATGGTGTTTGTGGTGTCAGAGAACACAAAAATGGCATTAAAGTGTTCTCTTTTTTTTGTCAGAATGGAAGGAAAGATATGAAGGTGTTTTCTTGTGCATAGGAAGGTAACTGTAAACAGTATAACTCAGTAGATATTTGGTGAAGATACTTGATATAAAATCCCTCCTCCTCACTGACTAAAGATGCATAGTGATTTTCAGCCTGCTGAAATTGCCACATCTGCAGCAGGGATCTCTTTTAGTAGTCCAATATCTCTTTTCTTACTGCAGGGTAAATTAGGTCGTAGAACCAGTGATGTGTGCGCAAGTTTTAGATGTGGGAAGCTTTTTGGGAATGGGGTGAGGAGTCAGGATTGGGGGGGAAGGGTTTAATGAAGCCAGAGAGATGGAGCGATCAGCTTGATAATAAAGCTTAACTTCAATGCCAGCTCCATGCTGTTAGAGCATATTACTAAACAGCAAGAAATGTGGCACAGATGTTGTGGCAACCATATTTTACACCCTCCAAAAGGTCATGTCGCTTGTTATTACATTCAGAATCAATATTAAGTGAGCGTTCCAAATTTCAGCTGTCAGTTGAATTTATTGCTGCAAACCAAGGCTGAAAGGTTTTCAACTGTGATTCGAGCAAGCTAACAAATTAATAATACAGAAGTATGCATGGTGGAGCAGGTGATCAGTGTTCCAACAGAAAATGAAGTTTAATTGAAAATCATAGATATAGGAGCTGGGATGTTTAGCCCTTTCCCTCTACCAGAGTGAACTTGCGTCTCTCTGTGTGCATGGTAGTGGTCACAGCTGAGGAAGGTTTGCAAACACATTTCAGTTGAATGGAGTACAGTGAGACCTTACAGGTCCAGGGAGGTACTCCGCACTGGTGAGACCGCTCCTCAAATCCTGTGTTCAATTCTGGGCCCCTCACCACAAGGAGGATGTTGAGGCTCTGGAGCAAGTCCAGAGAAGAGCAGCAAAGCTGGTGAAGGGGCTGGAGAACAGGCCTTATGAGGAGCGGCTGAGAGAGCTGGGGGCGTTTATCCTGGAGAAGAGGAGGCTGAGGGGAGACCTCATTACTCTCTACAACTACCTGAGAGGAGGTTGTGGAGAGGAGGGAACTGGGCTCTTCTCCCAGGTGGCAGGGGATAGGACAAGAAGGAATGGCTTCAAGCTCTGCCAGGGGAGGTTTAGGCTGGACATTAAGAAAAAAATTTCCACAGGAAGGGTCATTGTGCACTGGCAGAGGCTGCCCAGGGAGGGGGTTGATTCACCTTCCCTGGAGGTGTTTAAGGCACGGATGGATGAGGTGTTGAGGGACATGGTTTAGTGTTTGATAGGAATGGTTGGACTCGATGATCTGGTGGGTCTCTTCCAGCCTGGTGATTCTGTGGTTTTATGTGTGGCACTTGTGACTCTCTTTTAAGATATTTGGATCTCTGGCATGAAAAAATTTTTTGCTGTGTTCTGTCCATATATGACACTGCTGCTTGTTTTATCACTGTGTCTTGTTAACAGCAAAAGTGAATGGGTCTTAGTGGGGAAGTGGCCAGAAGTCTGGTCTGGGACAGCAGTAGTGCAGGGTCTGGAGGCTTATTTTCCACCTGTGTTTTCACTTCCTCCAGGGTAAAGGTAAATTGCAACATCAAAATAGTTTTTTGGTTTGTTTTTTTGTCTTGGTTTGGTTATTTTGAACAGGAAAATTACTGTCATTCAATGGGAAATCGAATTCAAGGGAAAGGGTCTTATGTCCTTTTTTCAGTAGCCACACTACTCACCATTCATGTCTTTGTAATTCAGGAAGATGCTGGAATTTCTTATAGTTCGTAGGTGTTTGTTATTTTTGATGCTGCTTTTGATGCTCAAAGAACACAATGAACAAAAGCCATTGCGGTTTAGAATTTGTCTTTTGTTTTCAGTAGGTATCAAAGTGACTTTAGCTAGATGATTTCAAATCTGAATTGGGTATCTCATCTTGTGTTCTTTCTTTCCTGTATTCACATAGTTTCACTCTGCCAGATTTGAATTTGCTTAAAGGCTTTTTCCACAATAGCTGCAGTGTGTCTGTGGCATGCTTTGTTGCTTTTCCTCCTTCTGCTCCAGAAATGGTGGATTTTGCTTCTGACATTTCCGTGAGGGATTTTCTACCATTTTAGAGTTCAGCTGATCAAAATTTCATCTAATCTGTATGATTTCTCTACTTCTCTTCCATGCCTCTTAAATTTGAGCATTCTTCATCCTACTTAATGTAAATTTTTACGGCTTTTGAAGCTAAACATGGGAAAACAAGGAAAAAGTGCAAAAGAGCAGTCAAACTGAAACGAGAGCAATAAGAGATACAAGTCTCCACATCTGCCTTTTGTGTCCTTTTTCATTGAAATTGTGGGTTTGGTTTTGGATTTTTTTTCCACTTTCAGTTTTAAACTATCCTTACGTTATTTATGTTGGATCCAAGAGAAAAGCAATAATACAAAACCATAAAGATAGTTGTAGAGCTCTGATTGAAAAAAAAAAAAAGAAATATCGCGTTCCTTAAAAATCATTGACAAATATAAGGAAAACATATCAGGGTATCCAATACAGATTTTGGAGAAATAAAGGCTTGTTGTGAGGGACACTAAAGGGGGAGCAATGGGACAGATGCATTAATATGCTGAAGGTATTTTGCTATACCACTGTGTACTATTTCTGGACAAAACATAAATCATGGTCATTTAAAATAAAGTGAGGTTTATGGAGCTGATTGAAGTTATCCTCAGTCTACCACATGACTTATTATTGCAAAATAAGACTAGATTCCGGTTTTTCTGCTGGAAGGAAGATAATTTTTGTCACATATCTTGTTTCTTGTTCTCACTGCCACTGTCATTTTTTATTCTTCTCATTGTTTCCTGTTTCCTCAGTAACAGGTATCGCTTTTTGCATTTGCAATAGTCTTTTGAGACTTCCTACTCCTAGAGGATCAGACATTTGTATATACCTTTAGTTTTATCGAAAAGGCATTTTCAAGGCCATTGTAATAATCAACATCCTTGTTTTGTGCTAAAATTTGGAAAGGAAGACAGAGATATCAAGAGACAATCAGTGTTCTTTCTATCGGAACTTCTCTATGTGGATGAGAAATTTACTTCAGTGCTTAAGCTTAAATGGTTAAACTGCAGAATAAACTGGTTTTATCTAGTGCTGTCAGCTTAAATCTAGATAAAAACTTCCTGTGTCCTTTTTCCTTTCTGTGTACCTCAGTGAAGTAAATACTTTAGGTTGCATGGCAGCCAAAATCTGGCACATTAAAATTTACAGATGGTAAAAGGCATGTCTTTTCATCTGCCAATGTGTGATTCAGATAGCACAAGCAGACTTCAATCCACTTGACCTCAATAGAGTTGGCACAGCCTTCTTTCCCACTCTGTTCCCAGGCTTGTTTGATAAAGCAAAGTCAGTGATGCTTCTGTGTGAAGAGGGAGTGTAGCTCTTAGATCGAAGGTAATTAACAAATACTTAAGAAGTATTTATAGAGAAGTTAATTTTTTTTTCTGTGCAACTGAGTTCTGTGGATACCAGGAATGAATGTCAACTAGTTGGAAACACTGACTTTCTTAGAAGATAATAGCAACTTCAGAAGGATTTATCTGCAGCATCTGAAGGCAGGCACACATAAATAAGGATAGAACACCTTAATTAAACCAAATAAAGTCAAAATTGTTGATCTTAAATTATAACACTATCAAATTTTTGCATTGGCAGGTTATAGAATGTATATATCTAACCTATATGAGGAAGCAAACCGATGTGATATCCTATCATGAAGCTACAAAAGGAAGAGTGGTGGCTGTTTTGGGTTTTATTTTCATAGAATTTTTGTGGGAACCCTTTACTCTGATGTGTGTGAGGGTGATGGCTCTATGTTTAGAATAAAACGTTCATAAGTAAAAGAGGGTAAGCACATGGATTATTGTAAATTCAAGTGACTCTGTGTGCCCTAATGTGTTCTTAGAGCCCTTAGGTTCTTTTCACAAAGGTCAATTTTTCATTCAGCACTATACATCAGTCCCTGTAGTCTGACATCCAGATTTGTGTTAAGTAATTGAGATTTCCAAGATGTAGACTTTTACTTGCTGGAGCCCAATAGGGTGCTGGTATCATGTGGAGCAGTAGTTCTCAAAATTTAAGAATCAGCATGCCACATCACAAATTCAGAAGTACTTATTATACTGCCTGTAAGATTTTGATTAGTTTAATTATAAATCTTTCTTTTTCTGATTTTTAGTAACTTGTACACAGCCTGATTGCAGCTCACCAGTAGTGTAATACGGTAATATACTCTAAATTTTGAAAACTGCTTTTAGAAAAAGATCCTTCTTTCCGTTTTGGACAATTACATATGTTGGTAATCTCTTTCTGTTTATCTTATTTTTCTCATTACAGATATATTTAGTCTGTATTGTGCATATGTTGTGTATATACTATGCTATTTTACTGGATCAGAGGTGTGCCTAAGTGGCAGTAGGATCATGAGCAGGAGATCTTGAGAAAATACAACTAAGTTGAGTTTAAAAAGCAAAAGAGAGAGGACTGTTATGAGTGCAGTCTTGGGCATGTTGAATTTATGGGTTCTGGAGCATGAGTTCACATTGCGTTCTGTGTTTGTAGAGTTCTTGAGGGCCAAGGTCTTAGGCCTTTTAGTTGAAAATGGATGATCTTTAAGGTCCTTTCCACTCCAAACTATTCTATGAATCTATGATTATAGTTCTATGAAAAGTGTTCTCCTTCCTCATGCCAGCCAGCATCTACCTCCCTACACCTCCCGTTATGTTGAAGAGCTATGTTGATTAACCATTCCCTCTTACACTCTCCAAGCAAGGTACTTGTTCCCACTTGTTTTTACACAGTCTTGAGGCTACTAATTCTACTCTTCGTGACAGATTTGGTAGAGGTTTGTCTGTCCTTCAGTCAAACTTACAGCCTTGGGTGGAAATAACACTGGCAAGGAATAAACACTTCCCAAGTGACTGGGGACAGGACAAGAGGGAATGGCCTCAAGCTCCACCAGGGGAGATTTAGGCTGGACATCAGGAGTAAGTTTTTCACACAAAGGGTCATTGGGCATTGGAACAGGCTGTCCAGAGAGGTGGTTGATTCACCTTTCCTGGAGGTGTTTAAGACCTGGGTGTACGAGGCACTGAGGGACATGGTCTCGTGTTTGATAGGAATGGTTGGACTTGATGATTCGGTGGGTCTCTTCCAACCTGGTGATTCTACGATTCTAAGGCTGAAGTTCTGTTGTTCCAGTAAGTACTGGACTTGACTCAGGGATTGTGCATCAATGCTTTTTTTTTTTTTTTATCCCCCTCTTCTAAACTTTCTGATGATAATCCAGGTACCTTTTTCAGCTGGGCTTTTTAAGTATATTCTGGAAGCAGATTCTCTGTAGGTTTTTGTGAGAGCTAAGGCTGTACGAGATCAGAAGCCCTGTTGTTCAAGGTAGCACAAACTACTCCTTGGTAGTTTCTCTTTCCTTCAAGGAATCGGTGATTAATGATAATTCTTTAGGAAGACTTGATAAGTCTGGCACTTGATATGCTCAGGTTTGCATAGCGCTTTCAAAGAGGGGATTTGGGGATTCTATACTTGAATAACTGGAGATCAGGTTTCAGAAAAATAGTGGAATTATCTGAGTGGCTCCATCATGCATATGCGAAAGCATAAGAAAATGGAGGGGGGATAAAAACCCTTTTACAATTAATGACAACATTGTGTTTTCTTTTTGTGAATGTGTGTATTAATTTTGACTTGTGCCAGTGAGTGTCAGTGTTTTGCCCTGAAAATTCTGTCTCTTGTACCTCACTGTCCTGTTATTGATTAGTGCCATTTTTACAGTAGGTGGTTAAGGGTGATTATAAATTTATAGGAGCTTGTGAACTTTCTGGATTATCATGTAGTTGATACATGTGAATGATCGAAATAAAAATTTCGTGTAGAAAATTCTTTCTCTTTCTTTGGGGAGCAAAGGCGAGAACATTGCAAATGTAGCAATGTGTGTATGAATTTCTTTGATTTACTGTTTTCCCTAAAGCGTGTGATATATTTCCTTGTTTCAGTTATTTCTCTTGCTATGCTTTTTTCCCCCCTTTCTGGCTAGACAAATATGTCTTTTTCCATCAAGAGGTGTAAGTTGGTGGAGACTACAAGAATTTTTTTTGTGGAAGCCTAGCAATATACTTGTATTATGCGTATACTTTTTCTAGACATAATTACTGTTATTGAGGACAAAAAACAGTGTTGATGTAGTGTTCTGCAAGTTCTTGTGTTTGTATATTCCCACACTAATTTTGTGTATTCTGTGTTTTTTCTTTTTTGTTGGCTTTTTTTTTTTTATATTTTCCCTAATTCATTCATTGTATTCTCAAGTAAATGACACAAACATTCCATTTTGGACTACTCAAATCTAGACATTCACCTCATTTCTTGAGGTGTTTAAAGGCAGCTGTTCTAAGTCAAGCCTTTAGCAGTCTGGTTTGTGGCAGTAGTAGCTTTCTTGCCAAATGTTTCACCGCTGTCAGCCTACTGAGAGGAAGATGAGATTGCTCCTGATTCCCTGTCTGTAGGAAAATCTCCCAAGAGGGGAGATTTGGAAGGAGAAAGAAATGCAAATAACCCTTTTTTCTTTATAATTTAAAAAAAAAAAAAGAAATGCTAAATAAGAAAGAGGAGACAGCTTCGTTATTAGAAAGAAATAGCTTAATGAAAATACAGTTGTCTCTTCATAGGAGTGGCGGAAACCTGGTGATAGATTTTGATGCTACATCAAAAATGGTTGATGAACATTGGTTGAAATTAGATAGAAAACTCTAATAGTGTCGTGGTAGAAAAATAAATGTATATAGTGTACAGGGAGGGGGGAAGGAAATCTGTCAAGATCTCTAAGAAATGTTGAGGGGGGGAAGGGGAAAAACAATGAGCTTACTGCCAGTAATGTTGTTATTCAGAGACAGGCCAAAATTCTTTCTGTCCCCAGATTACATTAAAGGACTCATAAAAGCAATTAACATGTAGACTATTTTTCTAAGTCACTAGAAGATTCAGCATCTAATTACCCATTATGTAATAGCTGGAAGCCATCAGATAAACTGCAAATTGTTGATGCCCTTGGATAATTTAAAGTACTTTGGTAGTGGTTGTGTTTAAAGAAAAAAAAAGTTTTATAAAGTAGGTGGACATCCCTTTAGAATGAATGTGTTCATGGAAGTTATTCAGTCTTGAACTGAACATGAAATGATTTTGATAACCTTATTGTTACTGGATTTGGGTATTGTTCTAGTGAATTAGAATGGGAACCATGTCAAAAAGGACTGCTCCTGTACAAGAAACAGGGAGGAAAATTAGCTTTTTAAATTGATAGCAGAAACTGATAAAATGCAATTGGGCAAAAAATATTCTGTCCAGTTCAGTCTATTAATTACCTGAAGCCAAGTAAGGGAGTTTAGTGGTGTTATTTTGCCTTTAAGTTTTAGATCAGTGATGTTGCCATTTTATGTTAGTCCTTAACTCTCTACAACCTATAAAGAGAGAGAAAGAAATGATCTTGTGGAAAACGTTGTAAATCAATAAGGTAAACTAGGGGGTTTTGTGCTATTCATAGTCCAATTTTCTAGCTTCCTTAGTGTATTTTTGTTGTCAAACTACCAGTCTCCGGAACAGGTGAAACACCATTTTGTTGGTTTCATTCTAAAGAACAGTTTGTCATCTCAGTGCTTATAAACATTGTTTTTGAAATTCCCTGTAGTTTGTTGTATTCCGATTAGTGGCAGTGTTGCCCTTGTTCACTCAAACAATTAAATATATTTTTAGTATGATCCAAAAGGTTAACAGATGCTTATAGATGTGTTGAATATGACTGAAAACTGTAGTTGTTCATGAGTTTAATATTTAAGAAGGTAAAAACTCATCCTGAACTCTCAAGAACTGAACTCTATTTCTTTTGTTTCTTTGTCTCTTTGTTTTTTGTTTTGATTTTTTTTTTTTTTTTTAACCTTAAACCTTTTCTGTGAGGTATCAAAATAAGTTTGTGAGGGTTTTTCTTCATATAAAAGTTAAGTTTTGGAAATACACAAGTTAACTGAGCTTGATATTGTCCATTTATTTTCTCTTTTTTTTTAAAAAAAATAGATTTCTGTCTCATATGGTACAACCAAGAGGATATGTTGTTGTGATGTGCAAATTAAGATATTTGTCTTGGAATCTAAACAGAAAAATTTGGATTTACTTCTTTCACTTTTCTCACACTTTCGAATTTGCTTCTCGTTTTTATTTATTGTCTTGTTAAATGTTCAGCAAGAGAGAGCATCTCCACTGCCTGCATTCAGCTTTATGTTACAGAAGTCTTATGAATTGCATCAAAGATTAATTAATCTGTGAAACAAACTCTTGTCAAAACAAAAGGATGTTTTCTTTTTGCTTTGATCAGTTTACATTACCTTTGTGTTGGAACATAATGGTGTTAATTCTTAAACGCGGCCTTCAGATTTTGAGTGGGAGGCATTTGACTTAGTGGAATTCAGTGAAGAAATGTTTTTCTGCTACGTGTACTGATCAGTTGGAGAATCTCCTTGGTGTTGTCTGTGAGCTTGGGTCTCTCAATAAGCACTGGTGTGTTCCAGTGTGAGCAGTGGTATGTGAACAGGGTGCTTGCCTGTCACCTCTGTTCTCAGATGTGAGAAGAATAGTTGTACATATTAGCTTTCACAAACATTACAAGCAGTTTTACAAGTGAAAAATAGGAGACGTTTGAAGCAATGCATACAATTAACATTTATTGTAACAGTTCAAGTCACTCCTTGACTTAACATTTAGGCTTGGATTGTATACTGTAGGTCAGTTTATTAAAGCAGTCGATTCCTTTCCGTTTCTCCCTATTTTTCTTGCATCTTCACATGAGTTAACTTCCAAATGTCAGAATCCTAACCTAAAATTCCCACTTACCTTTCTGAAGACTGTGTGTCATCAGGCATGTGTGATTGTACATGCAAAAGAGCTTCAGAAATCTTACCTCATCTGCTTTTGAAGAACATCTTAAGCCTTCCTAAAAGTAAGTACGTGTGAACGAGTGCATTGGTTTACTTGTTGATCCCATGAAGTGTTGCGGTTTCGGAATCATACCTGCATACGGTTTATGCTGGGAAACATGTTATGAGGACGGACTCTTACTTGAAGAAGAAAGTAGTCAGGGGAGTAAGGTAATTTGTGAAATAGCTCAGAAAAGCCTATATGAATCATGGAACAATTACCTCATTCAAGAGGAAAAGGATAGGAATTAGTGTAAATATTGGTGGGTTTTATTTTATTTTCCTTTAGTACTGTTTCTCCTGAAAGGTGTGAGTACTCATGCAGCCTCCATCCTGACAAGCTCTTTTGCTTATCACCTCTACTTGGTAAAGGCAACCAAGGTACGAGGTCATGTTATGTTTCCAGGTATGTCTTGTTTTCACCTTATGACCTTGAGAGTTGTTGCATTATTTATTCATCTTGTATATAGAATTAAGTTCTTTTCAGTGGCTGATCCCTGCCCTGTTAGGTTGTGGGTTACATTAGGCAGAGACAGCAAGGAAGAGAACAGGTTCCAAACCTACTGAGGAGCATATATAATTGATTTTTGATTTCATAACTTTTGAAGGATTTTTTTTTTATTTGTTTTTCTGTTTCCTTGGTTTTGATGGGTATTTTTCTCGGAAACAGTTGTGTTAGTGTCTGGCAGTAGAAGTCAGGCACAAAAGTTTGGGAGAAAGTATTTTCCTCTTGAACAGATAGGACCTCACTGTATGTGGTAGTTTTATTTCATAAAGTTGTGTTGGTTTTTGTTCTTCACCTTGGTGCTGTTCAGCAGTGTACAACATGAGTTATGCATAGTAAAGCCTGTGAAAACTAGACAGTCGTAATTTTGCACTACCCAACAGACAAATGCCTGAACAGCCTAAACAAGGCAACATTCCAGTATTGAGCAATAACTTCTTTTCTGTGGGAGCAGACAAGAAATGGAAAAACAGAATGAAGGATTATTTTTTAAAAGTAGTTGCTACAAACAGTTAAGATCCAATAGAATAAATTGAGTTTTCTCCCCAAATACATGAGCTGCTTTCTACGAAGCAGATTAATGCCATGTTTTTGGACATAAACTGTAGTTACAATATTGACAAGGAGCATGGAGTTGTATTACTCATTTGAAACATTCTCCTATGAATATTACAATAGTTGCAGCACTTTAAGATTGGACTTCTCAAGTTGGACAGATTCGAAGTTATCATAATGGTTTATGTTTCCAGGGTTTTGAGAGAGGCAGATGAATTCAGCTTAGCATTTGCTACTGTTAATAAGTCCCAACTAAGTTTTTATTAATACTAAAACAGAATTAAATCTTACTTATTAAAATTTAAGACTAGAACAGTAAACTTTGTTTAATTAACAGTCAAATTAGGAATTAAATCAATCCCCCTATTTAAAATATAGGAGTATAGCCAACTGCAAATGCAACAATACAGATGTTCTGCACCTTGCCGGGGCTGCAAGGCACTTGTATAGGTCAGTTCATCTTAGTTGCACACTTCACACAGATTATAATGTTACGCTGAAAGGTGTACAGATATAGAAACAAGCTGTGAAGTGTTTAGAGAAGGTGATGTTAGTCCTATCCAAAAATAAAAATTCATGACTAGAGGAAGAAACTTGAGCTGGAAATTTATAGTGCATGTGAAACCAAACACAGAAAGAAAACTTTGAGTCTAAATTTTGAGTTACGGGAGTGAGATCGCTATATGGAGGCAGTAAACGTTCTTGGACATAATTCATGAAAGATGCATAAGAGGAGAGCAAGTCTCTAGACACAAAATAAAATTCAGATTTGAGGAGGCTGGGAATTACTACATTAATTACGTTGAGTGCCACGTTTTCAAGGTCCTTTCCCATATGCGAGTAGTGGATGTAGGCATGCAGGTCAGATCTCTGGGAGACGGCAACTCTCAGGAACCAGTAATCCTCTCTGTCACTCTTCTTTAAACACTATTGTTTATCTAAACCAAAATGGTACTAAATTACATGCTGCTGGCATTTAAAATATAAAGATTATCGAAACATCTTAAGCTACAGACTGGAAAAGATTGACAAGTGCAAAAGCACACATCATTCAGGATTCATTCCTCCGGGCGTTCAATCATAAACTATTTTCTATTAAAAGAATGAAACATAAGTTGACAACATGAAGACAGGAAATGGCATAGATAAGCAAAACAAATGAAGCCCAAATTACAAGGGTACACGCACATTAACAGTGAGATCAAGAGGAATTGTGGTAGTATTTCGGTCTAAATTGTAGAGGCCTACACTTAGAATGGTTCTTGAAGTGACAATATTGGCCTCTTTGTAAACACATACAGATACAGAACTGACTTGGTGTCAGGGAAGGGAACAGGGGGATGTCCAGATGAGTCACAGGGTTACCCTGGAGAAGGAGCACCTGTACACAGTGTGACTGGAACAAAGGACTTAAAAGGCTCAAGAACTAGGAGCCTGGTTCCTTCTGGATTCCAGCCTCACAAAGTAAAGTTAGGGATGTGCTGCGTGTTACTGGAGGTGTAATTTTCTGACTTACAGTTTCAGGTCATGATGTGTCCGTGGCAACCAGGAGGTTCGTTTGGTCTTTATCATGATTTCATCTTAGCGAAGACGGAGAACTAGTGTATTTATCTATGCCAGTCTTCTGTAGCATCAGCATACAGCACAGTCACCTATATTCAAGGTGTAGTTTTGAGCAGAAAATTAGTATCAAGCTAGTAGACACAGAGTAATACTGAATAGAATATATATGTGTATATATTTAGTGGGAAGGCGGGTAGCTCAGCTGTATCAAACCTGAATCTGCTATCTAATCCAGTCTATGACTAGTTTAAAGAACTGGAATTCAGTTTGTGGCCATTTTAAAGTGTTTTGGTGTCTCCAGTACTTGAATCAGTTTATGGTTGAAAAACAATATTTGCATGAAGGTTACCTCCCATAATCCAAATCCGAAACAGTGGCCTTATTGTCATTTTGCTTGCAATTGTCCATAAGCATCTTGGAAACAGAGTAGTAAGAAAGTATCATAATGGCTTTAAATTGGAGTTCCAAATCTACCTTTACGGTCTCCTAAGGGTCTAAGTTTCTTAGTCTAGAGAATCATTTGATGATTGCTGGGGGAAGGAAAGATAAGACAGTAGTAGTGACTGGGTACAGACAAGATGAACTAGATGACTTCTGAAGACCAACTGGAATCCCCTTTTCTATCACCAACTATTCCATGAGAGAAAGGAATTGAAAATTAAGAAGTGAAGGTGATATATTTTAAATACAGCAAATCTTTTATACTTCCTCATGGCTATATTGACAGTGCCAGAAATTGACTATGATTGTGAACACTTCTGCAGAGGTGAGCAGGGTAAAATATGTGCATATTTCTGATGATCACTTTTCAGGATAAAGCCTTTTAGAGAAAAGTGTGCCCTGTGTTTTTAATAAGATTTATACCAGGATCTTTGAAGAAATGGGTAACTCTGCTTTCTGTCACTTTCCTGTCTTTCTACATCCAATGTCTCTATATTGTATAGGCTTCAAGTGACTGCAGTGCTAAGTAGGCCTTGTTGGCAGCTCGTTGTCTAAAGACTGAATTTTGATCGTGTTAAAACCATCTAATCCAAATGCCAACATTTCTGTGCTTCTCCTGGAATACACAGGGTGAAATAAAATAAATTTTCATGGTTTTTTTTCCCCAACTCTGACACTAACAGCAATTTATTATTAATATGTCTTGTAATGAGAATATTAGATTTGGTATGTTAAAAGGGACTTTCTTCTTGGGTGGACACTTTCCAATATCAATTCACTTGCCTTATCTTATGTTTCTTAATGAATCTTTGCCATATTTGCTAATTATGTAATACAGCTGATGTTCAAATCAAGTAGGCTGACCTGTTGTGCTACTCCTTAACATGGGGAAAACTAAGAAGCATCCACAACAGGGCTGTAACGCTTTAGAGTACATCAAGTGCAATGTCTGGTTCTCCGTGTCATCTTTTCAGTGTAAGCTTTGCATGGCTGTGACCACATCTTTCCCCGTTTTACAACTGTTAATGTGCTTGTTTTTAATAGACCTCTTAGCATCTAGGAGTCACTTTTTTGAATGCAAGATTTTGCTCAGCTCTAGTCTTGTTCCTTTTAATGCAAAACCAAAGCAGCAAAATATTCATACCAGAGGGGTACAGAAATAGCAGCCCTTGAAACTTTTTAAAGCAGAAGAATGGAAACAGCTTCAGTACGTTTTCAACTAAAGTATGAATCTAATGCAATACTTGGACTTAAGGGAGGAACAATATTTTTCTTTAAGGAGGGGAGAAGAGCAATTCTTCCTTCTGAGTAGTTGTTTTGAAAATTATGGAAACTCATCAGTTAGATGCATTTATGCTTTTACATAATACTGTACTATTTCTTTATTCTGAAGTATTTCCAAGAGCTGCTACTAAAGAATAAAAACAGTAATTCTGTCTAGGATTAGTTAATCTGTTAGTAGTTGTGGGAAAATAATAAGTAAATACAGTCTGCAGCGCTTAGGGATTTTTTTTATATATACAAAAACACAGAAAACAAAATACTTTTCGTGTCAGCAGAGCAACAGCATCATCAGCGCTGTGAAACTGAGTAATTGTTGGGTTTGCTTCTAAAACCTGTTTCTGTTTTCAGGTTTTCTGGCAGATATAAAATGGCCTTGTTATATTTTGACCATAAGAATCCAGATAATTGGTAGGCAATGAGAAAAGCATAAATACGAGGGAAAAAAATACAAAAAAAAGCAATTCTTTTAATACAGCTATATTAGTGCCATTGTATTTCTGTGAATTGAACCACAGAAAACAGATCTATGTATTTGACTTTGAATTGCCACGTAGCTTTCATTATCCAACAAACACTTGCCTTTCAAATATTCATGTTTTAGTTTTGCATTTCTTTGTGTCTTCTGACTCATGGAAAAGAGGATGGTGTGTATAGGTGTGATATGGGAAGGTACACATGTGGCTCTCTTCGTTTTCAATTAAGACAGGAGGGTAAGTAGAAAAAAGAAGCCAAGAAATAAATGAATAAAGCTCTGATTCCCTGTTAGAGTCACAGTGGAATACCTATGAAACTAGCTCATCATTATTCTTTCAACTGAAGTGACATGTTTATAGGATGATACTCTGGATTGAACTTGGTATGGGGAGGGAGCCTCTACTGCCACAAGTTTAGTAAAGAGCTCATTGCCATTTGTTTCTTCGAAGGGGACATCAAGCTCCTGTTGATTGCAGGAATTAAAAACGCTGCTTTTGAAAAGTAAGGTATACCAGATTCAAATCACAGCAACGTGTGTAATGGAGAGATGTTTGCCTGATAATTGTATTTGGAATAAGGCTCTTGACTTGCATTGCTGAAACTTGGGGCAGGTGGCTCTCGCATCTCCTGTTGAACCTAGAATATGTTGACATTTGGGGTATGTTTTCTATCTGATGTGCTCCTTAGCACACACCCCTCTCACTTTAGTGGTCTGGTATTCTCTGAATTCGCATGAGATCTGAAGAGTGTATTTTTCTATAATGGATTATGAAAGTGCTACCAAACTTAGATCTGAAGCTATGTCTTAAATGTATGGCTAATAGGTGAGCTCTATTTCATTGCCATCTGCCTTGGAAGAGTCTTTCTATGCTTAGACTTTTCAGACATTCCAGCCTTATTGATACAGGCAGAATATGCTTTATTGTGCAGATAAAACACTAGCGGAACATTATTGTAAGGGATAATCTCAGTTCTTGATACAGGGGAAACTCGTGAAACCAAATTAATCTATTGCATACAAGCTTTTCTTTCCCAATTGAGCCATCCCTCTTTAATTTTGACTGGGTTATGCGAACAGTGTAATGATCAGTTCTAAAAACACCCAAGATTTTCCTTCTTGAAAATCAGTCTTGAGGCCTTCTTTACGAGAATAGCAGTTGTTATGGTCATGCTGTAGTGATTTGTAGAGGTACCTAGAGGAACACTGTGTGCCTCCTTTAAAGTTTCAGGAGGAATTTTGGGTGAGCAAAGGCTAATCGTCGTAGTATAACTTCAATTTACTTCAGTCAGTCCTATAGATATAGAATGAGAAATCTTAAGTCTCAGGGGTTGTAAATAGCTGCAGAAATGTTGCAAAGATAATTTATTGTTGTATCTTAATTAAAACTATAATTAACAAATAAACATTTTGCTAATAACATGCTAACAAATTTTCTGAAAGGTAATATAATCAGAGACTTGATTCTTATTTTTCATACCTTTTCAAGTGGTGTGTTTCCATTGATGTAGATTAAAACACTTGTAGGTTTGGTGTTTTGTTTTTTTTAAAAATTATCATAGTTAGAACCAGAATTTTGAAATAGAAATAGAAAGTTAGTTTCTCGGACCTGGAGCAACAGTGGTGTTCGTTTTTCTCCAATGCGTTTTTTTTAATTAGTAGGAAGTGTTCTGTCTGTAGTGACTGTCTCAGGCCACAGTTGGAATACAACCTTTTTATGTACTTCAGACCAAATAGAAAGACTAAGAATCTGTCCTGAACTACAATATCTGTGAAGTGTTTCAAGATGGCTTAGTGAACTGACTGCTAGAGATTAGCATTTCCTTGTTAAGAGGAAAGGTGTTGTCTTCCATAATATTTTTACATTTATTATATTTTGAAACAGTAGAAGACTGATACTAGGATGCATTTGTACAGCCGTGGCAAACATAGTTGGTAAAATATTGTTTTCATAATACGATATTTTCTGAGTTTTTACAGATTATTTAGTTTTAAAAATATGATTGTTCAGTGAAGCTACTTATAACCTCATCTTAAAAATCTTTTATATTTATAAGTTGCTTTGTGATTCTAAGCAAATTGGAGCTCTGGGAGTATAAAGTGTATTTATTAAATGTTTTGGTTTGTAGAAAATGTTTTTTAAAGGCTTTGTTCACCCACAGTTTCCTAAATGTACAGACCAGTAAAAGCACATCAACCTCTGACTGCATGAGGCTAAATTCCCTAACAAGAGGAGTGACCCAGAGGAACTGGGAGAGCTGATAGAAGGACATATTTTGACTGGCAAAGTCAGGGCTTGATGTTTAATTTAAAGAAACATTAAACTTTTCATGTTTAATTTAAGGAGACGTTGAAATGCTGGGATTTATAATCCTAATGATGCGATGTCAGTACTACGTGATGTTAGAGGCATACCTGCTGTACACATATAGAAACATTTTACTAAAAATATGCCTTTCTTTTAGTTACTGAGGAGAGAAGGAGAAAACAGCTAAGGCAGCAACAACAAAAACAACACATTAGGCATGCACTACTAGTCTAGCTAATTCTAGGGGTGCTATTAGCAGACATTTAGGCAAATCTATTAACATTTAACATCAGCACAAATGCAATTGCATTCCTACTTTTCATGTTTCTGGCAAAATATGCATGGCCGTTCAAGGGAGGAAAAGGACATTTAAGCCATTTGTTAGGTAGTACAGCCTAAATGGGGAAACAAGTTCTAGGGAAATTGTTAACATTGAAAAAGAAGCTTGACTCAAAATATGTTACTTAAAAAGGAAGCCGCATTTCTTAAGGAAGAATGCTGATCAAGTGTTTGGCTGGCATTTTCTGTGCATCACCACTGGTTTTAATTCCTAAACAAGTCTTAAGCTTTTAAGGCACTAGTATGTTTAACTCTTCATGGTTTTTATTCTTGGAATACCTTATGAAAATGGTACAAAAAACAGTCTTGTAGAGGTGCATCCACTGTGCAGTTCAAGTTTAAAATATTTTTTTTTTCAATTTTCCTTTTGTAAGATATAGCAGACAGCAGATAGACCTCTTCAGCAGAACAGGCTGGAGGGGTAGCCACAGTAATTGTCTTATTCTTGACAGTGACAAAGGGCAAATGCTTTATTATAATTCATAAAATATCGATACTGTACACATATTGTTATGTGATACTGTAAATGGGAAAATTCTGGCTAATTCTAGCTTATGGTATTTGTGGGTTGACTGATAAAATGAATTACAGGATAGGAAATTCCTCTTCAACTTCACAGTTGAAGTCAATTTTTTTAGTAAAAAGTCTCTCATAGGTTCTAAATGTTACAAGAAGTTTTTTATGTTTTCAAGTTTATTGTGTACATTTTAGTCAGGGGCTCAACTTCTTTTTAAGGGCCGTCCAGTCTTTATAAATCAACCATCATCATTCAACTTTTTCTTAATAAAATGGAATTTGTGTTTCATTGTTTATCTCATACTTCATGGTACCTAATTTGTAACTACATATCAGGAAGGAGAATTTGTGAACCAAGATAGAAGAGTCCTTATGTGTACTTAATTATTATAGATACTTCTGTTACCTGCCCTGCCTGGTCCTCTCCTCAGTTTCTTAAAGTGGTGTTGATTTGTTGTGGTCTCCTGGCTCTTTGGAGACCCCTGAGCTCCCAGAGGCATTCCTCATTCTTGTTGCCCATTCCAGCAATTTTGATTTTGCCAGCTGTGTAGAGCATTCGAGATTTCTGACTAATTGTAGCATTAATCCATTTTCTGCATTGAGAGCTGGCTCTTTTAATTCTTACCGTCTCCCTCTGCCTCTTACTCCAGTACAAGGATATGCCTGATTTTCATCTTCATTTCGGTACTGTATATTGAGCTTAGTTGTATTGAATCTCTGGAGTTAGAGCAAATGAAATTCTAAATGTTGTCTGGAGTATTTATTATTATACTTTGGAAACTATTTTTGTTGTAGTGCTGTGCTGTCAGAATGTCTAAGATCTATTACAGTAGAAAGTTATGGCTTTGGATTGATTTTACAGCTGTAGCACTTCTGTCCTTTTCAACCTCACCATTGTGTTTGGCAAGTCTTTCTTCTACCCTCAGCATCCTTCCATCCTCAAAGAAAGTTTTATAATTAAAGTTAAACCATGTCTCGAGGGCTGTGAACTGTAACAACCTGTGACCGGGAAAGGTGAAACCTGTTTGGCTCTCTGTCCCTCTGCCCTCTGAGACGTGGCTTCTTGGTCCTTTCTCACATCTACAGGGTATCAGGTTGGGGATCCAGCTGAGATGGTAACTGCCACAGGGAAATGGAGAAGAACTCCAAGGTGTGCTTGTGAACCCTTATTGGTCTCATGTTTCTTGGAACCACCAAAGAGCAGTGTGTTCTTGACAGCTAGAGGTCAGGATGAGGAACTGGGAAGTTTCCAGTCTGGTGAGGGGTCGTGCACTCTCCTCTTCTTCTTTCATTTGAGGCTTCTTCAGATGAGCCACTTGCTTAGATGTTTATTCACCTTTTTAAACTTGCTTCTGTGTTGCTAAAATACTTTAGAGCTTCTAGGTATAAAATTCCCGCAGCCATTCCAGTATTTTTTTCAGTAAATATACTGCACTTGGTTGTTTAGTTATTCAATTCCTCAAGCAGTCGCTTTGTTTTATATAACTACTTTTTTTTAAAAATAATTTCTTATCTTTCAATGGGGAAGACAGGCATCACATTTGTGTGAACCAGATACTTTGTTATGCTAACACATATTTTGTACTTAGCATGTACAGATTTAAGTGATTATTTATATAAAATGTGTGAGAATAAATTTTTCCCCTGCTTGACTTAAATTCAAGATTCTGAATTTTTCCACACACAGCAGCTAATGATTTAATTTGTGTTGGTGGCAGCTTAAATCCTGTCACTGCTCAAATGGCACTGACTGCAGCTACAAAAATACACAACCATTAAATAAATTCCAGATTGTTATTTTGGAAAAAAAAATCAGTAAACCAGCTTTAAATACTTCATTTTCCAGTTAGATATTAATCTTATAAGCTGAACTGCTTAAATGTGAAGGAAGAGCGAAAAAACTCTTATTCATACAGAATCTTGCAATGTATCTGTCAAAATTCAAATTTCATCTTTAATAGAAATGTTATATTTCTGGGTTTCAGAAGGTTTGGGACATTTCAAGCTGTCTTTTGAAAATTTTCTTATACTTTTTAGCTCATTTTGTGAAGGAATAATGAACTTCTCTTGGAGGTAGTGCAGTTTTAAAGTATTCAACAGTGACAAGTTGTGATACCAGAAAGAGAGTGACGTCAGATTGTAATAAAAGTTGCTTAGGAGCATTTTTTTTTTCTATAAGGCGTATTTCACATAGGACCTGACTTTCTTCCAGCACATGGTCATGTATTTCAAGGATTGTGGTGACAGCATCATAGAGACCCCAGAAACTGAAGTCCACCTTAGAGTATGGCACTGGAGTGACTGCTGATTTTAAAATCTTCCAAGGAGTAAGATGAGAATCTGCAGGGGTGGGTGGGGAGGGAATTTTTCATAATAAGGATGTGGTACACGCTTCTAAATAGCAGCTCCCCATTAAACCTTTGAATGTAGGTTAATTGTTGACAGAGGGAACAATGATTCGAATTACCACAGTGTCATAACGACTTTAAGCTGCTCAGCCGAACCCACTTGTTGTCTGCCGGCAAAAAATGTTAAACCAGCGTTTTTCCTTTATGAGAACTCAATGTATGATATTTTAGCCACATAGAAAGTTTGAAGTATCAACTTGATTCTCTTGTTTAGATCACTTGGGACCTGGGCAGATAGAGAGATGGTGGTGTTACTCTGCATTGTAACTTTATTCTTTAGAAGAGGGTAGTCAAGCACTGGAATAGGCATTCCTAGGCAGATGGTTGATGCCCTAGACCTGTCAAGAGTTGGAGAGGCATTTGGACCATGCCCTTAATAACAAGCTTTGACTTGTTCAGCCCTGATTGGTCAGGCAGTTGGGGTACATGGTCGTTGTAGCTCCCTTCCAACTCAAATAACCTCTTCCATTCCATCTCATCTCTTAAACCAAACCCCAAACTTTTTGTAAACTCTGCAGGAGCTTTAACCACAGTCCTCAAGAAATTAGCACTGCAGGTCTGGGAAGATGGAACTGTAATCTTTATATGCAGTAACGTGGCTGAAACCATCCAGTGTTAAGTGAAAGCGTTGAATTTGTGGAGTGCAGCAATGTCTCCTAAGGCTGTTTCTTCCTTGGTTATTGAGGGCAGATTGGAGGTTTAATATAGTCAGTACCATGCACATCAAAATAGCACTGAAACAGATAAGATAAATGGTGTCCTCGCGTGTCCTGCAGCAAAGGTTAAAGCTTTTCTCAGCCAGTGCATTTAGCAATATTTTTGAAAGCGATTGAAATATTCTTTCCTTTTGCATCACCTTTGAAATAGTGACAAAGAAATGTACTACTTCGAGTACATGCTTTACATAACTGTTGGGAAGCAGCAAAGAGTAACAGGTTAATGCGGAAGAGGCATCCCTAGTTATTTCTAGCTTGCAGAAAAGCTGCAGATGTGCTTTTTCCAGAAAAAGGTGGCTTATTTTCACTTCTTTATGTAGATGTTTAAACTTGAATGTTGCTCCCTTATTGTTTGTTGAACTTGATGAAACAAACTGGGCTTTGACCTTAAATCATAGAGCCAAACTCTTGCCTTATTTTATCAATCTAAACATTCTGATATCACAATAGTTACACAATCACTGCTGTCAGCTTTTTCTCAAGGATGGACCTGTGATATTGAGCATAATATCTTTTTAATAGCGAAGAATCTTTTCTGCCTGCTGTCTTTGAGCTAGCTGCTGCACTAAGTCTATGGCAGAGGCAGAAGATAGTGCCCGTGCATAACTTCTGTTAACACCGAGCAAAGAATTGAATGAATACTAGAATCATTCTCAGTCCTAATAATTTCTGTAGGAAGAATGTAGCAATTCATGTAGTTGTTGATTAGTTTGAGTTTTTTTAAAACATTCCCAGGGGCATAGTTACTCTGAAAAAAAAATTTTAATCAAGTCTTTCAGTGGCAATATTGAATTTTAAAAGTTAGTAGTTACTGGTTACAGCAAGACTTCGTTAGTATACAGGAAAATCATTCTGTGGTGATTAACATCTATTCGCATCTTGGAATGCATTATAGGCTCTAAATTATCATAGAAATTAATGCAATCTTCTTAAAAGGGCTTAAAATATGTTAATAGATACAGCATACTAGCACCTGCAGCTCAAGGTACCAAACTTATTAAAGTTGGATGTAATTATATTTATTTTGCAAGCATCTAAATGAGCAGGAGAATGAGAAATAAAGTTTAATAAAAATTAAAAAGATAGGCACTCAATTTGGAGTCAATTTAGATTTTTTAGGTTTTCCTTTATTTAATAACCATATTGCTATTTCTGATGCATGTGAAATACTTTGTGGAGTCCGTTCTGAAGTTCAAAACCTGTGGCAGAACTGGCTTCATATTAGTGAATTCAATCAACACAGTTGCTTGTGATTTACAACAGTAAATCAAGGAGAGAAATTTGTTACACGCATTTAATTTTTCAAGGCTGTTTCTTCTTACCAGTATACCACAATTGTATTTTTTTAAGGGTTGCTTGCAGATTAATTTTCCAGTAGTTCAACAAAACAGGAAGTCTAAAAACCAAAATCTGGTACCTGTTTGCAACCCTGGTTCTGGTTTGCTTCTCTGTAGGCATCCTGGAGGAACAGGCGAGCAGAGAGGATCAGTGGTACCTGAAAATGCGCAGATGCGATGAACTTGGGGCTTGTGTATTGTAGTACTTAGATGGTTTAGAGATGTGATATGTGGATAAACAGCTGATCTGAATTTGACTTCAGCTCCCATTCTGCTATTAAATTAATGGAGCTCACTAAGTAATAGGAGTGCTTTTTGTTGTAAAAGCTTGTGATTATTTCCCCAGTGTAAAAGGAAATAAATACATATGTGTTTTTGTTGAATATCGGTGGCATAATAAGTACCTCCTTATTCCTCAGATGTTTCATTGAATGAATCCCTGCCTATCTTTAAGATAACAAGAAGACTTGCTGGCATTTGATGCAAAGGTTCATTATGTGTAAAGTGAAGCATGTACAGCACATTAAGTGAAGAGCTGCAATGCCAAGAGAGATTTACAGATAACAGAAATTAGCAGAAAATGCTTCTTATTATCAGTACAGAAAAGATGTATTTTAAATGACAGCCAGATGCTTCTCTGCTGTGATTGTAATGTTTATGGTGAAATTTTGAGTGCATAACCGCTACTGAGGTCATTTGGAATTCTGAGCAACTTTAACCCTTAGTATTTTGTGGGTATGTTCTTCCCCCCCCCCCCCCCCCCCCAAAATTACAAGTACTGCTCACAGTGCTAAACAGTACAAAGTAATATAAAAATGGTAGAAACTTAACAAGCTCTGTTGTTTGGGTTTGGGGTGGGTTTTTTTGTTTGTATGTGTTTTACTCAACTTAGTACAGGAAAGCTAAATCTTGCAGACAAAATGATTATCATTCAGCAGTACTTTTGCTGCATTTCTCAGCAGCTACTACAGCATAAGATGCTTTTAAGCATCTGTCAGTGTTGTATGATGATCTTAATGAGATAGAAAACCAAGTTTTTACTGCATAGGAATCAACTAAGAGTCTTTTGCCCCATTTGGAGTGAAGCTAAAACTACAATTTAGTCCTTATGTAGATATCCTTGTCCAGCTGTAATACTTGAGATTTACTTTAGCTTCAAGTTTGAGACTAAAAGTAAGTAATGAAAGAGAAAATGATATTAAAAAAGAAGGGATAAAAAAAAAACCCAGCCACACATCCCCCGAGAAAACAAAAAAATCCCAGGGTAAGTCAATGAACAGTGTATTTCCTAATTCATTCAGAAAGGGGAGTAATGGTTTTCCAAAGTGAACAGACTAAATCCAATAACTAATAGTTTGTCAGGGCAATAATCATGGTATTTGTATCTCTTTTAATTGGCTTTAGCCTTTCCCTTTGTGTGGAACTATTAAAAAATTAAAAGGGAAAGTATTTAGAGAGACAGATTTATGTTAGCTTGTGGTTTGCACCATGTTAATGAGGTCAAAGCAATAAAGAGTCTCAATAGATTCTGGTTGGGATGATAAATGACTGTCTTCCACTGCTGATTCAGTGTTGCGCTCAAGTCTTTCAGTTTCTATTCAAATATGAAAAAAATATTTCCACTCTTAGGAACTCTTGAGTTATTTACTCTTCCTCAGGAATATAATATGCAAATGTATTTGTGTGAAAATGAAAGAAGGTTTGTTCCTTGGCAGGAGAAAGACTGGAGTGGTTGGATGACAGAAAATGTCTTTATGGTGTGGTTGATTTTGAAGTAAAGAAATAAAGCACATGGGCAGGTGTGTGTTTAAATGTATCTACATAGGGTATTCAGGCATGTCTCCAGTACATTGATCATTAATCATATGCAGTAAAGTTAGCAGGAGAATTCAGCAATAAATTTGCAGGTTTTCTAATTCGAGGTTACATATGTGGAGAAGTAAGTGATAGTTTTTTGTGGAAGTGTGGACACTAATAATTGCCTATTGATCTTTCCTTATTGGTGTCATTTATTAAAGGTGCTTTTTTAATTTGGATTGGTGGAAATCTACAGTGTGTCAATCTTATAATTTAAAGATGATCCTTAGGCTTTCTTCGTCTTATTGTAGGCCTTAATTTTTTCTTTTATTTTTGCTCCATTTTATTCCCCTGATAAATATAGTAAGTGGTCAAGCAGCAAGTGCCTTGGTACACATCTACATATGCATTAAAGTACGTAAAACAAGCTTCAGTCTCTAAATATAGAATTGGTAAACATACGCATCATTGCTGACTGTATTCCTAAGGGAAACCAAAGTTACTTAAGAAAGGAATATAACTCTTCCTGCACTTAGGAGCACCACAAGATATAAATCCAATGCAGTTACCTTCTTTTCACTTAAAATATTTTCACATATCATGTCATTCACAAGAGAAAAGACACTAAAATGAAAGAAGTATTAGTTTCTGTGACAAATAGCTATATTGTTGGCCTGAAAGTTTTATTAGCAGCTCACATTTATATATTTTTATGATACTTTTAAAATAGTGAATTATGAAGGATCGGAAATACCCTCCAGCTTAATTGAGAACCATTATGTCTCGTAATTGCCAGTGATTTCAGAAACAGCCGTTGTTCTCTGGCCTATTAACATAATTTAATTTTTTATTGCACTTTATAATTATCTGTTGGAGTTAACAAACAGACCCATTTACTGAAGTGTTTAAGAACAAAAGCCCCAAATGGACTGGATTGTGATGTATTACTTCTATTAACCAACCTCACTCGGAACAGTTCTGTACATCAGTTTTTGATGGGGTCAGGACTTAGGATAGAAGAGGAGTGTAAATTTTCTGGTTTTCATTTCATTAAGTGTAGGTAAAAAGACATCTTTTAGAATTGTCTTTGACTCTTTCTTACAACCTACTCCATTTGGTCCTTAATCCCACTTTAACGTGATCTCTGCAGTAGCTGGAGAGAAACACTCTTTCAGCCCTGTATATTTAACAAATTTCATCTGTTCACTATGGTAAGTTAGCAAAGACAGAAAAAACTTAATCCCCACTCAGATTATAATGTTTTTAGATTAAGACTCCTTTTAGTTCTGTGATTTGTAGGGGAAACAAACTCCTTATCTGTCAATTATCCTTTTAATTTCAAAAATAGTGTTTGATAGGAACAGTTGGACTCGATGATCTGGTTGGTCTCTTCCAGCCTGGTTGTTCTATAATTCTATAATTAGATTTCTTTGGACTGCCATAAAAGAAATGACTGAAAGTCACTGTCGTGTTGCTGGTCTTCCCAGCACATGATCACATACAGCATGCCGCCTTTTGTAGTGTAAAAACCTCTCTGAGTTGTTCCTGTTTCTCTCATTCTTTTGTGTAGCTTTCATTTTAAGCAGATTTTTCTTCATCACATGTTTAGACCTTGAGCCTTTGGGTAATATTCTCAATTAGTCCCTGAGGCTGCAGAGAGATAGGAAAGTGCAGTTCTCTTAGCTGCTCAAATTGCAGGTTTGGGTTAAAATCATGGTTTCAAACAATCTAGTATTGTGGGGAAAAGATAGAGGATAGGAACAGGTAGAAATCTTGGACTTTTTGCTAATGGTAAGGCTAGCGAAATATATGACCTGACTGTTCGGAGGGAATCCTAACTCACTGTTCCTTTGTAACTCTCTGGCAGGTGATATGTCAGGCTGCATACGCTGCTTTTTGCTGTATCGATCCTCTCTGGCCTAGTAGCTTTGTCTGCCTTCCCCTAAAATACACCGTATATTCTATTCAGTCTTTGTAGGGCCCTAGTGGAAAGTCTGAAATATGAGGACAGAGGCGTTGGAGGCGAGTATAGAAAGGGGAGAGTCCTTTCACCATTTCGACCTAAGGCAATTGCTTATTTAGGGCATCCAGCTGTCAAAGAACTTAACTCATCATGTGCTCCTTCCCTCTATCACAGAAACACTTTACATTCCCCTTTACATTTGTAATCATAAAGTGTGTACCAAGTAATTGTTATAACTGGTGGGAAAAAATTATTAGTGATGAAATGCAATTTTTTTCTATGAGCAAAGAGAAATAGTTCATGAGCAGTTGTAATGTTTTTTATGTGTTGTGTTTGGTTTTATTCTGGAGAAAAGGCCTTTCCAATAAATTGACGCAGCCCAGCTGTAAACCTGCAGGCCATGCATGAGCTCTCTGCAAGCTCCAGGTAACTTCCACAGATGTTAGAGGAGAATAAAAATACCATGAATGCCTTGGCCAGTGGCAAAGTTTAGACTTGAATAAGCCCAGAGCTTTCTGAGGATTAAAATTACTGGTTTATTTTTCCTTAGGGATTTTGTGTGTGTATGTATATATATGTATGTGTGTGTGTATATGTATGAGGTGGAATGAATGGAAAATTTCTTAATAGCCAAGTGTTCTCCTATCATCGAAAATTATAAACTCAGTGTTGTATAAGTCTGATTCTTTTTGCTTTAGTGTGGGAGGCATCTTTCTGAAGACAGGGGAGATTTAGGCTGGAGATTAGGAGGAGGTTTTTCACACAGAGGGTCATTGGGCATTGGAATAGGCTGCACAGGGAGGTGGTTGATTCACCTTCCCTGGAGGTGTTTAAGGGACAGGTGGATGAGGTCTTGAGGGACTTGGTTTAGTGTTAGATAGGAAAGGTTGAACTACAAGATCCGATGGGTCCCTTCCAACCTGGTTTTCTGTGATTCTGTGAAAATCACCCATTGTCTTTTGTCATGAGTTAGACCTAAACCAGGAATCTCTTCATGATGATTTTTATTGCGGGCTACCAGCGATCGTTGTTGAAGTACTTAAATCATATTCACATGAATTAGGCTAAGTGATTTTTGCCTTGCAGGAAGTTACTTTTTCTGATCTCTGTCTTGTTCGCTGGCTTATTTTTTTCTCCTTTAGTGACATCAGTATAAAGTAAAGCATACGTCTTTCCTCTGATGAGTAATGCGAAATTTCTTCTGAAAGTAACTTAAAGGTTAACTCTTAGTAAGGTTAGGCTTAGGACATGGCATATCTTAGTGTGTAAGCACGTACACTTGTGTTTGTACATATATATATGTTTGTATGTGTTTATATAATATCCATATCTGTGGTATACACCTAACTCTCATATATTACGTGGGATTGTTTCTATCAATTGCAGCTGCCAAAGGAGAAAAATCCTTAAGTTGGTGTCAGCCTCACCCCTAGTGAGGATAAACTCACTATTTCTTAACGAGATGAGTGTTCTAAAATGTTTAACCTATCTTCCTTTCTAATTAAATTAATGCATTCTTTATCCAAAAGATAGTGAACTAGAACCCCTTTGAGTTGTATCATGCATTGTGTTGGCCAAAAAGATTGCTGTCAGGATTTTTAAACACTGCCCAGGATAGGACTGGTGATTGTGTATATCTTATAATATGCTGGCTTTGTTTTTCACTTCATCTTTGACTCTGTTGGAGGTGTGTTATGGGTTTTATCATGTATGCTGCAGGCTGAGGAGATATCAAGTGTTAAGCTGAAGTACTAGGAAGAGAGCAGGGATGTTCTTATCGTGGAGTTTTACAAGGTGTTAACTACAGGCAAATTTGAGACCTTTACTTCAGGCATCCTTTTAAATAATTTAAGCTCTTTTTATACTTTAATGGTAGCTGCAAGTTGTTAATCAGAGAAGGAATGGGTAATTATTTGTCTCTTTCAAAAAGCATTAATTTTCTTTCACATGCATATAGCATTTTATTTTCTTGCATAAATGTATAAACATACATGTAAAAAGCAGGTAGGTAAATGCTATTGAACTGGGTGAGAATGTGTGACACTTTTGCATAATTTAAAATTAAAGGAGAGGGGAATGGATTATCTTACTAATAAGATCAATAACAACTGAAGACATATCCGCTCTCTGCATTTATTTGATAGTAAAGGAATGTGTCTCTCATTTCTCTTATGAGATACTTGTGAGATATGAGGGATTGGCCTGCCTTGCATTCTCTTTTGATTCCATTGTATGTATCTTGATTTAGTGTATGGGGATCTAATAAATAACAAGATAAAACAGAATGAAGTGTTGTTGACAGTCTCTATAGTTGCAGTTGTTATAGCACATAAATGCATGCTTCAAGCATTTAATTGCCATTTTAACTCAGAAGACAATAGTTTTATGCTCCACCATTGTGAATGATTATGTGGTTATTTTCACAACCTGTAATGAACCTAAACACTGAAATAGCTTTGTGCACGGTAGCGAAGTTACATGGGTGGTTTTTGTAAAATCAAGTCTTACTCAGCAGAAAGGATTCAAAGTTTTAAAAATTTTGTTGGCTAAGCATTAAGTGTTGCAAGTGAATGTTGTTTCAGTTGTACATCAGGTAATATTATTTGTTGCAAAGAAAGTGGCTTCTGCAGTATTTTTCTACCTAGTGGCTTAAAAGTGATGCTCGGGTAGTGCCCAAGTTAGACGTGATGTGACCCAATGCTGCTGTGGGATTGGTTTTTTCTGGATGTGAGAAGGGAGCAGTCACTATGTCTAACACATTACCACATTCTTAGCTGGGACAACTGATGTTCTTTATACTATTTTTGCAATATGCAGTTATAAGTGTAGTAGTTGATTTATTTTTTTTACCTTAGAATTGCATTATGAATGAATATTTGAAATAATTATCCAGGCATAAGAAGTTCAGACAAGTTAGAACTTCCTTTGATAGTGTGCAGACCTGACTTTGAGCAATGGTGAAAAGTAATAATCCCAGGTTCCTTAAGTACTTTTTAATGTTCTTGGTCTCCACTGATGGACTGAATTGTTGACAGTGAAAGCATGTACAGTTATATTCAGTTCATCTTCCCCGATTGTTTTCTCCGCTAACCTTCATATGAGTTTAGTTATGACTTATAACTTGAGCATGGCATTTGGGAAAAACAAGAAAAGTAGTATAAATGTAAATGTGAAAAGCTACAGCTCATTCTGTTTTTGAAATTGTTGGTGTGAAAAGAACTCAACAGTGTTTTATTTAAACAATGTCTGCTTCAACCTTGATTGACTTGCAGTAAATTGCCTGATACGAGAGGCAAAAGGAAGTGGATAGAAAAATGGCAATCAGTACCAAATGTTTCACATATTGATTGACAAGCACCAGAGATGTGCTGGAGTAAGATAAATTGGCTAACAGAGCCCATCTTGACAGCTTCTGAGATGGGAAAATTGTTCCTGTTAATTTGCTGCTGGGACCTTGTCATTTATGGGGATATATATTTGAGTGCCTTCTAATGGTGTAAACAAACTTTGGATTCCTAAGTAGCGTGTTTCAGCTTTGGTTGCTGTAATTCTTCTCTGTTTGTATAGTTGTGATCTGTAGTTACAAAGTGCTTTGAGATCAAAAAGATGAGAGATACTGTCATTATTTTAAAGATGCCTTCATGTAGGAATACTGAGTCGCACATTCAAGCTATTCTATAGCCTGTTTGATTTTCAGTCAGGGTTTTGCTCTGCTGAAAGGCAGGAATGAAGACCATTTGATTTTTAGGTAGGGGCATGTATCCTCACTCGTTCCTTCTGGCAAATTTAACTCTAGCTATAATGAAAATATTTCTTACCTTTTTAACGTATCTCAATATGTCCTTTCAAATGCTTTTAATCAGGTTACAGATTTTCTTAGTACTGAAGCATGAAGCTCCCTTTTCTGTCTTGTGGGTTTCATGTCTGCAATATCTTTCCATTAAAAGGAAATGTTATATTTTTAGTTTCCTGTACTGTTCTCCCAAAGTACCATTAATTATAGTGATAAACAGCAATGTGGAAATAGTTAATGGTCTGATATCTGTTGTGTTGTGGTCTGTCACGCAGAAAGGTTTTATTTAGGCTAAATATTTTCACGTGAACTGGAATCTGACATAAACCTCACTTTAAAAGGATTGACATTTTTCAGCTTTGACGTAAGGAAAGTGAGTAGATTCCAGCGTTCATTCAAGGTGTGGCCCACAGATAGTAAATGATATTGTCCTTTCTTCAGTTATTTATAATCTTTGTTTGTTTGAGTCTACTTTCCAAACTCTGAACTGTACATCAGCTTTATAAGGATGGAAATGTTTCAGACCTTCTTCAATACTGGGAGCATGCAAATTTTTTTCTGTACTTACATTGTTCATTTGTGAGCAGTTTGGTAGTTTCATCCATAATCCTATGTTTGGATGCTTTCTGTATTCCACTGGATGCTTTCTGTATCCTTCCAGGAATAGTCAGCTGTTCTGGAAGACCTCAGAGAGATAAGTAAAAAAAGAAGCAATTCTAGCTCCACGAGTGACGATATTTCATTTCCCCCCTTGATTTTGAACTGCAGTTTAGCTCCAAGCTGTATTTCTAGATCTCAGTGCAGCAGACTGTCCTGAATTGAATGAACAGCAGCAACCTGATATTTCAGTCAGGAAAAAGACCACTGTTGGGGGAACGTCTCTCTGTACAATAGCATTTTAGGACTCTAGGGTGAAATCCTGGCCGTGCTGAAGGCAAAAAATACAATTTGTATTGACTTCAGTGGAGCTGACATTTCACTGCAGTTTGCTGTTAAATGTTCATTCTTGAAGCAGGATCTGTTATGGGGCTCGATTAACGTCTTGTCAGGGCACACAAATGTTCAGTATAAAATACCATAATAGTCTTAAACGTTCATTAAATATTTAAGAAAGGAAAAGATATTTAGCTGCCTGAAGATGCAGCAGGACACAGAGAAGCCAAATAATTGGATGCTTTTGTGTTTTTGCAAAGTCCACCAATGGCATTCGTGGCTGAAAAGTCAAGCCTATGATTTCCTTGTGCACCTAAAACTTCTACTAATGTCGGTTTGGGTTGTGTAAGAAATGCAGAACTGGATTTTGAGAGAAGAAATCAGATGAAGTAAGAAAAAATGTGAATATCAAGGTGATATCATGTAAATGTCAGTATATCAAGAGTAATGGAAGATTAATCCATCACACCAATACTTTTCCTACTGCAGCTTAGCATCTCCTAGCACTGAAATACAAACATCTCTTGAGTGTTTCACAGCAAATGTTTAGCTCAAATTCAGAAGTGCATTCTGCACACATTTAGAAAACAGATAGGAACACCGTATTCATGCTGAAGGTGTAACTAGGAGAAGTAGACATTAGTCACCTGAAGCAGAATTAGCCAGAATGTAGCACTGGCCCCACACTGTGATAGAGCAGATTTTAAGTATATTATTTACCCATTTACATAATACTAATCATGTGAAGTCTTCTGTTTATTTAACATTTGTTCATCAGAAATTAAAGTTGCTTTTTTAGTAGGTTGCAAAGAGTTAACACAAAATCCCTAATCATTAACCTGTTCACACCAGTGCTCTCTATGTGTGACTTTCACAGAGCTTAAGTAATTGCTGGTCGGAGTTTGTTCAAGGTAGTGTTATTTTTCCCACCTATTAGTGACTCCAGGCCCTTGAGTCACTCAGTGTTGCAGTGCTCCTGGAAATGAATTTCTCTAATAGAAATAAGGCCAACATCATTCAGGAGGGTACTTAGCGGAAATGGCATGAGTGGTTGTTTAACATTAGTTGGAATTTCAGTAAAACTAAGTCAAGGTAAACAGGAGGTGTTTGGACAGTGAAAACAAATTTCTAGCACAGCATAATCTGAACTCTCTGTGCCAATAGCATAAAGATCAAATAAGTATTTCCAGATTTACATGAGGAGGTAGATTTCATGGAGTGTCTGGTAATTGACTACCTAGGACCTAATTACAACTTTTTCATTAATGAAATTCTCTGGCATGAACGCTTAGCTGATAAGATAGATCTATATAAAAGATTTTTTTTCTTTCCTACCCAATTTTTAAAAGCTGCACTTATTATGAAGTTGTGTAATGGTGGAAATTCAGTCGCATAGGATGATGGTTGTGAATCTCCCAATAAGTTTCTTCTAAAGACATTCCTAATCTTAGAGTGTTATTTATGTCCCACAAGGAACAGAGAGCTGATAAGTTGTTATAAATTCATGTTAGTTATAGTTAGTTCAGTAGAACCTTTTTTGGGGGAAGTCAAGTTAATGCAAGTTCCTGTGAGTTACTCTTATGCAGATTTGTGTTTCTTCTTGCTCTGGTTTTACTGGCTAAATCAGAGATATAGTAAGATTAGAGAAGACGTTTTGACTTGATGAGTGATGGGGAAAAAAAATAACTGAAATAAATTACAGTTTTCCAGCTATGAAGGTATCAAACATATGCCAAAGTAATCAGCTTGCTAGTGTAATAGGTTCATGAAGGAAAAGAGTTTTCTAATCTTATTCGCTGTGGTTTTTTCCAAGATAGCAACAGCTTTTATAAAATGAGGTTTATAACTTCTCATTACAGAATCTAATCTGCCCAAAAGACACTGAACAGCTGCAAAACATCTTCTAGCTGTAAATTGTTTTCATTATTTATCTTTTTTTAACTAAAACAGAAAGGGGCGTCAGATGATTTAACAAGACAAGAATTAAGTGACATTAGCTTTTGACAGCAGCAAATTATTTCTTTACCTAACTGAATTGGTTTAGATAATTTTTAAGTCATGATTGTATACTAATTTTTAATATATAAATTCCATGAAAGTGAAATATTTTGTAGATGGATTGCTTAGGAAAATTAATTTAACACTGGAAGTCACAAGAGAAGTGATTGATTTCTGAGTTAGTCGTATTCTTCTGCATGGATTTTAGGCATGATAGGGGTTTGCTTTGGTACAGTAATTTTCATATTAAAAAATGACATACGCACAATGCTTCAACAAATATTAACCACATATGGAGGTCCAGTAGTTTAAAGAAGATGAAACTTGAACAAGCTTGTAGAATGGTTCTGTAATAATAAAAATAGAGACCAGGACTTGCTAGTTGTTCTTCATTTGTCCCTTTTCTATTGTCTGCAATTCTCAAACTGTCTTCCTGGGTGTGCATAAAATCGTTCTAATTCAAAGGACAATGAAGAGGAACACATGGAATATAAACTTCTTTTAATATTGGATTGGGTTTTTTGCAACAGAGATTTGTTGCCAATTTAAATTTGTTTTTTTTTTTCCTATCACGTATAGTACCTTATAAACAACTGCTTGTCCTGCCAGCAAATGCAAGCACAACTACAACAATGCTAAACCAATGTGAATTTATGTATTACTGTCATGAAGAATGTGGGATTACTTTGGTTGGGTTGGGATTTTCTTGATTTATTCCTACACAACCCCCACCCTGTAGGATTGCTTGGAAATGTAAATATAAATGGTAACATGTACTTTAGAAGAAATAGCTTTGAGTTTTAGAATAATAGTGTTTAAACGACATTTTAACTTCTGGGTATTAAAATGCTGTACCTAGACAGGTAAGATCATGATTTCTAGGTTTTCTGAAGAAATGCATCCTTTTCCTTGTACAATGGAATTTAGCAATGCTTCAAAACTGTGTTTTAAGCTGTGTGAGATAATCCCATATTACTGTGTTTCCTCTTTTCTTAAAGGAGGTGTAGATTTTGGCAGGTATGTCTCAGTTTCTTCAGCACAAATTTCCTGGGGGCTCTGGGCCCCTTGCACTTAGAGTTGACTTTGCTTTTTGACATTTCCCAGAAAGGTTCCAGGAGAACTTGGTGTGGGTGAGAAATTAGTTCCATTGCCTGCTTGAGAGGGGAGGGAATGAGTGCTGTTTGCACTGAGTTTGGCTTCAGTATCATCTTTAGAGGTCTTGCCAACATAAATGTTCCCTGAATGCCACAAGAGCTCATCTGCTGATGATGTGATGGAGCTGTGCCTCAGCAATGCTGACGCTCACTCTGCTCCTGATGCTCTGGGGATCTCCAACAGCTCAAGGCTTTCAACATTCCACCCACCTTGAAGGGAAAAATCCACTAGACAAAAAAATAAAGCAAGAAAATTCTTGGGGGCCTCAGGGACCCCTTCTGAAAGAGCATCCCCCCCAGGCTGCCCTAGGGAGCAGCAGGCCAGTAGCCAACTCATCACACACACAGCCCACAAAGACGTAGTTGTTCACACAGTCATCTCGCTCCACAAACAGCTCCACTCTTTCTGATTTGACAGAGTAGAATCTACAAAGTGTTGGTAAGAGCTGCATAACCAAGCTGTGTGCCATGCAGACCTCTGCAGCCCTGCTCTCAGAGAAGCTACTGACAAAAGATACAAATTATTCTTATACCCTGATAAAAATTGCCTTTGGGGATGTATTCTGGCCTGTAGGGTAGTTATGTAAGTTTGGGTTTTATAATTACCTTCCCACTGTTCGTGCCACAGCTCTGATCTTATGCTTTTTGTGCATAGTAAAACTTTTGAGATAACTAAGCAAGGCACGAGGTGGGGTTCGTTTTGTTAAATGGGAAAGATACAGAACCATAGCACTGATTTGTCTTCCTTGGTTTACTGTTAGGTAAATCACAGGTGATGAGTTTCTCTGTCTAAACCTCTTTTTGAGCGTTATCTTTTAATGGTTTCAAAGCCACCTTCTGTCTTTTCCTGGTATCAGCTTCATCCTTAGTTGCCCTGACTATCAGAGAAATACCAAAAAATATCAACAAACAAGTCTGTGGAGGAATATCAGCCCTATGCTTTTAGGAAAACATTTTCTCCTCTTGACTCTTGTGAAATAGACTCAGTGAAAACACTTTTCTTAGCTTGGCTGGTTTTGTTCATTTGTTGCTTTCAGAGATAGGAGCTTCAGAAGCACTCAAAGAATCTTTCTTCGGTGATAACTCTGTCATCCAAATCCTGATGTATATCGTTCTGTTTTGCTTTTTTGTAGCTTGTTTGCTTTAGAGAAAAAATGCAACCAGAGTTTAGGCAGCAGAAAGCAACTTAACGCTGAAGAAAATGATCACAAATTGTAAAACATTTTTCCCCTCTTTTTCTTGCACACTTCATTTTGGGCTTTTGTCACAGCAACTTGAAATACAGTCTAATGAGTAAAGGCTTAACTGAGTCCTCTTTACACAAAAATTAGCATTGCTGCTTGCCAGCAGGTAGCTGCTAGGTGGTTTGTCTTCTCTTTCTGGCAGCAGAGGCCACAGTTCTGGGGAAGAATGGCTTTCTCTCCTGTGAAAAGCTTGGCCTGCTGGGCTCCACACTGGCCGTGCTGTGCTGAACTAAAAGTACTACCTTAGCTACCACAATCACAGATGCTGTTACTGCAATGAAAAGGGGTGATTTTTCCCGTCGCCAGCTAACTGTAGTAATTTCATCAGATACAAAATATTTGTATTCCTTATGCTAGTTATTACAATATATACTTAACTTTTTTCAAAAAATATGAGCCTGCTTGAGAGCGCGCAGCCCATTGGGAAGACTTGCTTGGCTTAAATATTGGACAGTCAGTTTTTTCTGGTAGAAACAATTATTCTGAGGAGGAGGAGAGTCTGCTGAATGTGCTGTACCTCAGGAAAGTTTCACCTTCATCAGCTGCCTGTGAAGTTAGTGTGTTTTGCCTTGCAGAAACATGCCTTATCTAGTTGTTTCCTAACACATTTAGCAATATTTCTCACTCTTAAAGTGAACTTGACATTGCTGACAATGTAGGTGCTTCTGTCAGGCTGACTCGGAAATGCGGTGCGAACGTGCCTGCTGCAGGAGTGGGGCGAGGAGAGGAGTGAAACCCACACAGAGGGCTCCTGGATGTGTTCCTTCAGTTGATGCCACCCAGCTTTCCAGGTCTGCTCCCTGAAGTAAGGGCAAAAAGGAGGGGGACATCTGGTCCTTCTCTTTTATCATCTTCAGTTAATGTCTGACCAATGCCGTTACTAGGTAGCCTTCCTTGTATGATTTCAGTAAACGCGAGTAACACGGCAGCTGCTGCTACTGATACTGTCCATCAGTGAAGTCATTCATATAATTTTATGGGACTTATTTATATGGAGTTCTGTGCTTTGTATTGGTGTAATGGGAATATCGGCTTCAGTCAGTAAATGTCAAATTCTTAATTGCCAATTAAGTGTTACAGTTTCTTTTATGATGCCATCAGTTATGTAGAAACAATTCATCTCCTTTCACTTTTAACTTTCCTGGTTTCCTGCATTAATACTTGAATGCTATTTTATCTTGCAGACAGTTGTTTTAAAAAGAGCAGTTATCTTAAAGTTTCCCTTCTTTCTGCAACCTAATGTGCTAAGGATTGCACAGCGAGTTTGTGGCTTGCGTATGTCTTTTCTGTTGAGTCCCAGTCCTTAAAACCAGGGCTGTAGAACAACAACATAAGTGGCTTTACTGATAGTAACATGTGTCTAACTGTAGTTATTGCAGGTTATTTCTGTTTATTTGTTTATTTTCTGCATGAATAGCAGGTAGCCTGACTTAGAGAAGTACAAAACAGTTAAAACATCTTAATTATAAAGATAGCCAGTTGTTCAGTACTGTTGAAATCTGATTTTGCTTGTTATTATTGCTATTGCCCCAACACATAGGAAGATACCTTCATAAATGTAAGTTATCAGTGAAGATAAGCTGTTTAGGTATATTAAAGTCTCAGTGTGACATGTTCACAGTGCATGAGAAGACTCTACACAGATTGTGGCTCCACTCCTGCATTATACTGGGACCACACATGCAAGTTCACATGGGGAAGCTTGTGTGTTACTGAACCTCTATCTGGCTGTGAGATTGTCCTTAAGAAGGAGAATAAAGGAATTCTTCACACCTCTGTCTGACCCATATACTTAGTTTTTGTGAGTAACTTCCTGAGGATGATGGTGGAGCTGTGACGTCGGTAGCAGCTACAAGCATGGCACAATTTTTGAATGTTGATTCTATGGCAGATTTTAAGCCTTAGGGACTTGAAGTGTAGCAGTAATTGAAGAATCATTTCATAAAAGTTCCTGGACTGATGAAAAAATATGTGATTTTTAAAAGGAAAAAAAAATGGAAAAAAGTTAGTCTTTGCTGTCTGCTATATAATCTTAGTGAGGAAAAAGGGAAAACAAGTGATATGATGGTAAAGGCAGCCCTTGCAGAATAAGGTATTGTAGCGAAAGCCCAAAGCTATCCCAAATCAGAATGCCCTGCAGAAGGAAAGTTATCAAGATTTTTCATTAAGTAGTGAGATAAGATAAATGGCAGGAGAAAATAATAAGGGAAAAGCCATCAAGGAAAAGGGGGGGTTGTTCTTATCTTTGAAAAATGCCTTCAAAATGCCATATCCAATATCTGTACGAGTCTTTGCTGTGCACAAGTATATACAGTATGAGCATGCATGTGAACAGATATTGGAAGAAGAAATAATAATAATTTTTATTATTGAAATTGCAATGTATCAGTTTTTAGACTTCGATTTCCTTTTCTACCTTTGGTATCTGGTTTATGTTTCTTTGGGTATATTACGCAATTACATTATTGCTGTCAACAGGAGTAAAGTATCCATTACATAGTGCCTCTGTCAATGCACAACTGGATAACGATCTGATTCATAGAGGCTTTATCATATTAATATATGAAGAGTAGACACAAATTGTGCCAAATCCTATTTACATTATGGATTTAACTGTTGAAAACAGCAATGTAACAGAATACTGATATTGCCATACATCACAGTATGTTTTATAATACTGTAGGGTATTGCAAGTACCATTGTGAAGTGGGGGAAATTGAGAAACATTTAGAGAGATGGAGGGGTTCAAACTAAAGCTGTAAGGTATCTACAGACAAATGAGCAGGTCTGGCAAGAACCTCAGGTTTGTAACTCCTGTAAAACTTAGTCTGCTTATAAACTGGAAAGCTTAGTCTGCCGTTTTATACGGTACAATCACCCATTGAACTTACTTGATCAAGATATTAACATTGAACAGTATGAATTAAGCATGTTATCTCAAACTTAAGAGTATGTAGTAGCAAATAAATTGCATTGATCATGCTCTTTATAGCTTACCTGCATGCTTTCAATTCTCTTCAGCAGTTTCACAACCATTCTCTAAACTGTAGTACTGCAGATGGTTACCCCTTAGAATCATTTCCTAAGGCAAAAAAGCTTAATAGGTTCTCTTTCTGTTCCTCTTCAGTAATTTTTCAACTCACTTCCCAGCAAATTTTGCAAAAGGTTGGGTACCTTAAGATGTGCTGTGTTTTTCAAGGACTGTGAGTGGAAAGCCATAGAGAAAGAAGACACTGTACTAGAGCCCCACTGTTGTAGAGGGAAAGGCTGTAGTGAGAGTTCAATAGGTGCCAAAGATCCACTTGACAAAAACTGAGTTGAAAGGCTGAGAATGCCCCAATCACAAGAAAAGTTTTAATCAAATTTGGCAGCTTATTAGAGAAATCTAACCACAGGACAGATCAGCAGTAGATTCTCTGATTTTCCATTAATACATGCTTATGGACAAATCTTTCTTGGGAAGCAACTTCCCACCAAAATAATGCAGTGTTTTAAGAACTTGATACCTTCTGTTTCCTCTAAGCTAGGAACAGAGCTGTAGTAATTAGATATTTTACCTTGTCTTCAGGGGTTTGGACTGTACTGTTTCATGAAGGTAACAATGTGATTAACTTTTCTTGCAATGATTTCTTAGGTTGTTTTAATTTCTTTCGATATATTCTGCAAAAACTTACCTAAAATTCTCTGAAATACCATTTGCAGTTTACATGGAAGGAAAAATCTTTTCCCCTTCATCTCATAACCTCACACGTACAACATTTTAATAATACAGTAATATATTTCCATGTGATACAGTAAAGAAGTAGAGCCAGAATACATGAAAATTATATGCACACAATGGGCATAGTTTCATATTCCTGTTTGAGGTGTGTCAAACCTCAGCCTCTCTGCTTGTTTCCAACGCTTTGCAAAGAAATAATTAGAACCTGGTTTTGTTCAGTCACTTCCCTTGAATGTTTAGCATATTCACTGTAGTATTTCATAAGAATAGCATAATCTCGAATAATAACAGTAATTATTTCTGTCATCAATATTAGAATTATTTCCTCATAAATGCAAGTCCACAATGAAAATATTCAATGCATATTGAATTTTCTCTAGCATAGAAGATTGTAGATGGGAGCTACTGTACAGTAGCTTAAACCCATTTCTGTCATATAACTTGATGATTTAGTCTTACCATCTATTTATCCCGTGCTATAGAAGTATAATAAAAGTATGCATAATAGTCACTTGCCTATCTCCAGGTATTTATTTGACATCAGACTTTTTAAAGGTGAGAAAGTAGTTGATGCTGTTTACTGGTACCATGCAATGAAAGGGGTTTTTCTAGAACTTATGGGTATCTTTGGTTGATTGCTGCTTCCAAATATGATTTGTATGGTCAGAATTTTAAAATCTAGTGAGTGACTCTAGAGGATTATCTAACAATATGGCATAATTCCTATAAAGTGAGGGATTCTTTATTCCAAAAATGAAGATGTAGAATCATAGAATAATAGAATCACTAGGTTTGAAAGGACCCACTGGATCATTGAGTCCAACCATTCCCTTCAATCACTAAACCATGTCCCTCAGCACCTCGTCCACCCGTCCCTTAAACACCTCCAGGGAAGGTGAATCAACCACTTTCTGGGGCAACGTGTTCCAGTGTCCAATGCCCCTTTCTGTGAAACATTTTTTCCTAATGTTTAGCCTAAAAGCTGAACTGTATTTCCTTTGCTACTTTTTCTTTAAGAAAGGTGGAAACCAGGATTTGCCATTTTATGCAGTTTTGCTGTGGTTTAACATTTGTAGCTAGCATGCAGCAGATCTCTCTTTGCCCCCCAGACTTTGGCAGTATCACAGAGGTTATATTTTCTGATGTATAAATTATTCATGAACAATTTCTGCAGTGTACTAGATAAACTTCCAGAGATTGAAATGCTTGTTTCTCTTTCTTTTCTTCCGCCTATAACTGGTCATATTCTAATAGGCAATGAAAAAAAACCAACCCAGAACTGTTCTCATGTGTTTGCATTTGATGAAATGGTTTGATGTAAAGTTATAAAAAGAAAGAATAAACAATTGTGAACATTTTATTAGTTCAGTTGAACAAAATATATTGATACAGTGGGCTGAGGTGCATTAAAGTTTGGGTTGCGGAGTTGAAATCAACCTGGCTGGTGAGCTAGGCAGGAAATTCCGTCCTATAGCACCAGCGCAGAAAGAAACGTGAGTGAAAGGACAGGAAAGCTTAAAAGTTTTTAACCAATATTCCAGCTTAGCCCATCTCTACAGCAGAACAATTCCTTTCCAGCCCTGCTATGCCATGTGCTTCCTATCATACCCATCAGTGGGTTTTGAAGAGATCTACAACAATACAGGAACAACTTCAGCTTGGAGGTGGCCTTCATGTTGTTCTCATTACATGCCTCTAATAGATTCCTGTACTGGAGCGATTTCTCTAGTTTGAAAACCCCATTGTATATATACACACATATATAAATAATATCATATCACCACCATTATTTTAAGAGATGATTACAGACTTGTGTCGTAATACCAACCAACTCAATATAGTCCCGTATCTCAGTGGTCTCATTCAGCCACATGAACTATTTCTGTGAATATTCCTCCAGTACAATATGTAGCTGATGGGCTTTTATTTTGCAGCTCCTGAGAAGGCAGGCTGGCACCTGGCACCATTTGGCTGCTGTGTTTGTCGGTGCCCAGCAGAATGGAGCACTTCCCATCCAGGGGGGGTGCAGTTGCTCTCGTTCACTCAACATCTGTTCACCTGAGGGGTTACGAGCTGATGCTGCAGAGAGATTTTTGGAATGAGTTTGCAACGTAGCAGCTCACAATGCTTTGAATATGATACAAATGTATAAGTTTATTCCAGTGGAGAGATTTTGTGGCTCTGTACAGCAGGAATCGTGTGTGACGATGGACAGTTACAATGCAATTACTTGGCTGTTTGGTTTTTTTTTCATTACACTCATTACTGATCTTTGATCCCTGTGTCCTCTTTCCCAGGTCGTCCCATTCCACCTACATCCTCGTCTAGCCTTCTCCCATCTGCTCAGCTGCCCAGTTCTCATAATCCTCCACCAGTTAGCTGCCAGATGCCATTGCTAGACAGCAATACGTCCCATCAAATCATGGACACCAATCCCGATGAGGAGTTCTCTCCTAATTCATATCTGCTAAGAGCGTGTTCAGGGCCACAGCAGACTTCCAGCAGTGGTAAGAAAATTGCAAACATATGGAGTTTGTTTGTGACATGTTTGTGCTGGGTTTATGCTTTTTTTTTTTTCTTCTCTCTCTCATGTGTTCTTGCATATATGGAAATGAGACAAACAAAAATCTTACTGTTCTACTTCATGAAAACACCATACATTGTTTATGCTATTCCTTCATTTTACTGTAGAGAGTTTTTTGCTTTTAGGAGTGTTATAAGCAGTGTGAAAAATATTACTAAATTGTTGTCATCAAAGATTTATTTCTTAAATTAGTTCTTCTGCTCCTTCATGCATCTGTTAGAGAGAGGTGTACACACAATCGTTCTTTGTTCCGCATGGGCTACTCCAATATCTCATGTGGGTGATGAGCTCAGTATCTGAAAATGTATGTTGCTTCTACCATTCTGTGTCTTTTCTTGTTTCAGCATGTGTCTGATTCTATATTCCCAATGTCACATTTGACTAAGAACATTTAACTAAGATACTGCTATTTTGCAGCAAATTAATTACTGTCTTTCAGACCACCATTTTAAAACATTTGCAGCTCTGCTATCAGTCACATATTCTGTAGAGCTTAGGGTTCTCTGTTGGCATCTTTTTTGGTTTGTTTGTTTTGGGTGGTTCCTTGTGTTTTCTTCTTTAATTAGCAGATGCTGACTTTTCATATTGACAGCCAAAAATTGAGGAATGAAGATGCAATCCCGTTTTAGAAATACAGGCAAAACAGAAGAAGGCTATTAAAGCTCTGGGGTTTTTTTTGGTTTTTGTTTTTTTTATTTTGAACATAGATATCAACTGTGCAGTCCCTTTATGTTTAACTAAGCACTGTGGGTTTGTATTTTATATGTGATTTCTAATCTGCTGAAGGCTATGCTTTCCAATAACAATATAGTTCTGAACGCTATCGGAGATGCTATGTAGTGTGAAACTGGTGGCCTTGGTGGGTGCATGCAGCCCACTTAAACACTGCTTTTTAAACAGTGGCTTGGTGGGGGCATGAGATAATGAGCAGGAGTTGAAACATGAAAGATTCAGAGCGGCTATAAGGTAAAACTTTTCCCTTAAGTGCTGGATTGGAACAGGTTGCTCAGAGAGCCTGTACAGTCTCTGTCCTGGAGGTTTTCAAGAACAGGCTGCTTAAAATCCTGAGCTACTTTGACATCAGAGCTGCATTTGCTTGACCAGAGACTGGACTAGGGACCTCTTGGGGTTCCTTCCATCCTGAATTATCCTTTCACCCAATGGTCCAATTGCTGTCTCAGATAAATAAAATACACAAAGAAATAATAAATCCAAGGTTGAGCATACTTCTTTGGTACTTGGGGTGTGGGGGTGGGAAATATGATACCAGTGTGGTTTTGGCTTTGGTTTTTGGTTTGTTTTGGGTTTTTTTTTTTCCAGAGGTTTAGGGGAATCTAGGGAGCTGCAGACCTTTAAACTCCCTTCGTCTGTTTTGGGCAACTCAGTAGAATCTATGGAAATGGGTAGGAGGAGGGAAGTGAGTGTGTTCTATCTTCAGTGAGTCAATGTATCTTCTGTAAGAGGCGGTGCTGCCTTAGAAACACTGAAGACTTGTTTGGAGGGGTCACCTATTTCCACATAAGGGGCATCTGGTTGCTGAAGGGCCGTAGTATTTTCAAAAGGTTCTCAGCAAAATCTGTTACTTAACTGCTTTTAAGGAACCTAAACTAAGACAGAGTAAGAAGAAACTGGAGTTTCTTGGTGAATTTTCATGGGCCATGAAGATATGTGGAGAAGATAATGAGCTCTGGGGTAAGAAAGGCAGCTGATTGTAAGGTGCTAAGGATGCGATCAGACTGTGAAAAATCACAAAGGACCCTATGAGACCAAATAACAGGGCAAGAAAATGGTAGAGGAAATTCAGGGCAGAGAAACAAAGTAATGAACTGGAAAAAGCCACTCTTGTTCTCTGGTTTGCAATGGATTATTCCTATGTGTACTAATACCATTCAAGGGTGAATTGCTGGGGATGTACATACTTAATCTTAGAGCTCAGGATCAGGTGAATGTTGACAGCTGAAGAAAGGAATAAAGAAGAAAACAGAGAACGTTGTCTAAATGGCATGATGGATCAGTTTACAAGGATTTAAAAGGGACCCGGGAAAATAAACGGGAGGGAGATGCAATGAGGGTTTCTAAGTGAAAGAAAATCAAGGTCAGGGAACCTGAACCAGGAAAAGAATCTTGGATGATACTTCAACACTTGGTGCTTGGTATCTGTAGTCATAGTTGGAGACCGAGTGAACCAAGGTAGTTATTCTTACAAAACCAAGTGAAGGAAGCTGCAATACAAGTGAAAAACATGATGGAAAAGGTCCTTCTGTTCCATTTCAAATAGTAGTCATTGTTTCTTTATATCCTTAAAGGCTTTGTTTCACAGTTGATACTGTGGACTGACCCAAGGAACCTTTCTGACATGCTCAGATATGCTTTGAATTGCTATTGAAAGGCTGAATTATTCATTCTACTTTCTAACATTTTTTCCACCAAATATTCCATTTTCTTCTTTGTTAACCAATCATAGAATACATAACGACTTATAGTTTTCAGGGTATAAGAAATTAAATTTTTGTTTTTCAACCGTAGATGCATTATTGTTTGATCACCAGTGAGAGTATTTGAAAATGTGAGCTCTCCTGGACTTAGTACATTCTATGGAAATGCATAAGACTTTGCTAGCATTCTCGTTCTATAGTTCTGACTGTTTCCTTTAGAGAGTTTCCAAGAAAACAGATAGTCATGTGTACCTTACATTGGAAAAGCTCACCATTTTATTTGTGGGTCATCCTTATTTTTGAAAGATTTTTAGATTTTGTTTTATCATCTACATAGACTCACATGGAAAAGTGGATCACGCTTTGAGATTTATTTTTTTTTAAAAAAAATAATAATTTTTTTAAAAAATATATTTTTAGTTGAAAACTTAGCAACCTAAATCCAGGCACTGTGCAAGCAAAAAGAAATTTAAATATCTTGTTTAAATTCAGTCTTGGGTTAAAAAGGAGGATTTTATTATTTTTAGATTTAAAGCTTAGATTCCAGATCATCTTTGATCGTTAATAAATATTTGCTAGCAGTCTCTAGATTCTTCTTTAAACATTTCTTTCACAGTCTGAAGTGCTGAAGATGAAATATTTGCAGAAGTCTCCCACTGATTACATTACTTAATAAGTGTCCTCTTGTTTGTCGGATTGTACACTTAGACTTGCTTCAACCTCTACAATTACTGGATAGCTCCTCAACAAGTTTAAGATGAGTCTTCTTGGATATGAGGTGGTAGTCATCCACATGTACTGCCCTGTGCCCTTCACAATAGCCATCTTGATTTATCTGGAAACCTCATTTGCCTAAAAAAATTACCTAATCAAATCTTCCATCAAATGAGCAATCTATTGTTGATATTATGAAGGCCTTTAATCTACAATAAATCTTTGTTAGAACTCATCAGAGCTTCCAGTTTGAGAGAAATGTGATTATAGCACTCTTAAAATGACATTACATCATTGGGGTGATTGGTTTATCATTTGGAGAAGCGACATCAATCATAGCTTAGCATAACCACACAGTAAATGAATTCAACCTTTCTGCTGCAGAACAATGACACAGTAATTGCTCAAAATCAGACTTAAAATGAAATCAGAAAATGCACTTTCTTTAAATATGATGTTAACCTAATGGAATATATTATTAAAAATCATGTTTGAGGAAATTCTATGTAATTAAAAATATGTGAAAATGTATTCCTTTTTTTCTCTCATTAAAACCTGATTTCAGTTGCAGAATCATTTTCTATGCAACGGATATTATGCGGTTTTTAATTGAACTCCCATCACTTACATTTCTCTGCTTGTATTTTTTAATATAATATGCAGCACAATTATATGTGATGAAGGACAAGAGGTTTTTGAAATCTGGTGCACCTGCTGATCGTGTTTTGAAAAACACAAATATTATAGAAGGAAGCGAGACCTTTATCCTTGAAAAGTTAGTGTTGGGTTTTTTTCCCTTTTAAAAGAAGGTCAGTTCCTGTCACAGCATTTTCTAGGATGGTTTCTTACAGCTAACAGTAGAATAGTTTTATTTCTTCTCCCTGTATATATTGTATGTATTTTATTTCTAATAATGTAGGGTGAGTCATCTTTTTGGAATGCCGTTTTAATGGCTTTAGTCATAATACAATATAGCAGGCTGGTTTCCAGCCTTACCTAGGAAAAAGCATAAGGGGTTTTGTTGCCAGCACCTTTACCTTTACTTTTTTATATAGGATTTGTTGCTATTAAACCAAATTTTGGAATCCCAATAGGAAAACTGTTTGATTTTCAAACTGAGTAAAGCACCTGGGATGCACTTACTTGCACAATAGTTTTTGATGTAATGGATCCATAAATGGATACATTCATCATCATCAACCATTCTAGCAGTTCAAAAAGAGATGCAAGTTGTGTATTAGATATTGTCACAAGTCCCAAGAAGTTACTGAAGTCTAACTGAAGCGGGGGGCGGGAGGGGATGGGTGGGTATCATGCCCAGTTTTTCAGTGAGAACATGTCTTTTTGGCTCAGAGATGATAATACAAAGCAGTTGGCTCAATGTAATGGTGTTTGTCCACAGAGTAGTTTGGATGCTGCTTAGAAGACAGGGTTGGCTTTGATTTTTTTCACAAGCAATTGTTGGCGGTGAGGAATAGAGAAGTAGTTTGGCTTGAGCAAAATAGTCATTGTTTCTTAGTGTGGTCTCTGAGTTAAAGTGGAAAGAAAGAATAACACTCTATGCTAATAACCCTTGCTTGTGTTAATTTATTATGTAAATGTATTCATTATGTTGAGTATAAATATCTGGAAGGATCTCCTGTGTTCAACAGATATTACGTGTCTATAGGTTTTAATCTTTATTAATATATAATTACCACCACCTCCTTCCAGTTTAATACAGTATGTAAAAATATGGGTTTTTTCTGAAGGAAGCCAGAGCTTTCATTAATGCACAGTAGCTGGAGGGCTTATTTGAGATCCTCTGCTGAGAGTGCTTGGAAGTGTATGTTTTATAACCATGTACAATCTGGCATAAAATAAACAGGTATTTCAAGTTTCTATTGTACAATGCAAACCCACACAGAAGAGAGTCATCTTGAAGAAGTAAATGAGTCCTATAAAAAAATAATTACATCTCCTTCAGTTGATTAAATATCACCCTGTACTGAGCAGAGAAAGATGTTTCTGTATCTGCCAATTTACGTAATAGAAAATAAAGTAGCAACAACAAAAAACTATAATCCATAGCTCTCACCCTCCACACCCAAAGAAAAGAATTGACTTTGACTTGCTTTAGAGACTAAATAAGAGTTTGGATCTCTCAGTAGGTAGCATCTTCATCTCATTGTCAGAAGACAAGTTTAAACTGTATATAAGAAGCCTCTGTCTGCATAGTTGTCTCAGTGTGATAGCCAGTTCCTAAATTGCTGGAGGAACTATTCACAATTAACGAGGCTCAATATTGAGCATTAAATATTCTAACAGGAATCTTGTGGTCAACAAAGATAAGTGCAGAGTCCTGCCCCTGGGGAGAAGTAACCCCCTATAGCAGTATGTACTGGGGCTGAGCAGCTGGGAAGGAGCTATGCTGAAGTGCATCTGGGGTCTTGGAGGACAAGAGATAGAGCATGAGCCAGCACTGCGCCCTGGCGCAAAGTAGCCCAGCAGCACTGCCATCAGGATCAAGGGAGGTGGTGCTGCTTCTCTGCTTGATGCTGGTGAGACACATTGGCAGTGCTGGGGCACTTACTGGAGCATGTCGAGTGAGGAGCCACTAAGATAATCAAGGGATTGGAGCATCTAATGCTCTATGAGGGCTGAGAGAGGTAGACTGTTCATTCTGGAGAAGAAAAGACTCAATGGTATCTTATCCCAATGGGAGACTCAGGATAAGGGAGATAGGCTCTTTTCAGTTGGTGTTCACTGACAGAAGGCCTAAGTCGAAATATAGAAAATTCTGTCTAAAAGCAAGAAGAAAATTTTACTGTAAAGGGAGACCAAGCATTGGAACAGTTTGACCAGAGAGACTGAAAAGTCTGCATATGTAGAAATGCTCAGAAATATCCAGCGTTAATGGTTTCAGCAGTTAGTAAGTTTTAGAGGTGTAAAGGTTGGCCAGAACTTAGAGAGTAGATTTGTGGCAGCTCCTTGTGTGTCCCCAACGGAAGGTACAGATCACTCCATTCCACACTCCACGCTCTCAGAGATTTTCTAATTCCCCCAGTGTTGTCTGCTCAAATACGCAGTGATGTTCTCATGGTAGCTTCAAGTTTGAGGGCATTCTTTCTTGATCCACACTGTATGGCTTCATAAAACATGTTTTGCTCATATACCATCATCGTAGGTAGTAGAGGTCTTGCCAACACTCTTGTGCAGAAAGTAAGCATAGGATGCTTGAGCAATATTGGTATTTAGTTTTACAGAAGGGTTTTGGTTTGTTCTTTTTGCATTAGGAATACAAAATTTTTTTTTTCTGATTACATTTTACAACAATGCAAAAACCCAGTTCAGATTATCATTTTCATTTCTGTTCCCTAACAAAAAGGAAATTGTATGTTTTTCCTGAAATAATAATATTTTGATGTTGTTGTTATTGTTGTAGTTATTGTTATTATTATTAGTGATAGAGACTTTTCTTCTGTCTTGGCACCCATGGCTGTTATGTTCTGCCATGAATGCAGAAGAAAGCAATGCTCATTTGCAGAATTCTAGTCTTAATGCTTAATAAAGCTGAAGAGCATAAACCACCCTGTATTTCTCAGTCTTCTCTTCAGCAGGTAACGATGTCCAATAAAGATTTTACTGTTACAGTAGATAAGAATAAAGAGAAGTTAAACCCCGTTGGTTCCTGGTGTTTATGCTATGAAGACTGGCTTTGAGGTTTTAAGCAACGATCCCTTTCTGTGCATATTGTTTGAAACAGTTTATATGTTCAGCAGCAACATCTTTAAATAGCTTTTTTTTTTCTAATTTGTTTTTAATACTTAAATTCTCTAAATCCGTAATGGCTGGTCACATTCTAATTCCATTGCATTTCTTGAGTCTAATTTCAGAGCTTTGGACTGAAATTAGAGATGGAAGGAACAACATGAGCTATGTTTTCCCATTGAGACTGAAGGGTGTACTTTTTCTTAAGTATTATATCCATGGTGCTGCAACTATTACTGATATAATTGCTGCTTCTAATCTGGGTAGCATATGTCAACAATGTCAGCAGATGTCTGAATTTCAGCCAGAAGATGTAATTCTTGATATTAAGAAATTGCAGAGACATTGTATTTATTAATTTATGAGTTCATAATTGTAACAGACAAACAAATCCCAAACAGAAGATTATGGTATTAAAAATGATAATGTGTTACAAAAAGCTGCAAAATCGAGAACAGATTCTAATTGTGTTGTTTCTGTATTCTTCTTAAACTCACTGTGGTTTTTGAGAGCCGCAAGGATTTTCCTTAGCTGCTCTTGCATCGTTTTAGTTTAAGGTCTGTAAATGTGTTAAGCTGGCAGCCTCACTGGCAATAAAAGCAGCAGAGCAAAGCAGCTGTGCTGCCAACTTTCCAAGGTGCCATTTCTCCAGCATGTTACTCTGCTGGTTTCTAATGTCTTTATTGACAACAAGTGAACAAATCAGGTATCATGGCCAGTAAGGCCTTAATTTTTTCTCATTGCCCATCCTTACTTTGACTCCCAGCAGCTGGTTTGGAATCTCAATGTCATACATTTGAAACCTTAAGACCAGATATTGTTGCTCTGGTTTCTTGTGCCAAGGAACTAGGTGCCTAGGCTTGGTTTCTTGCTTGAAAAGCAGCATTGGTAGTTTTACAATTATGAGCAGAGAGCTCTTTTTTTTTTTTTTTGTCTTTCATATGCTGAGTCCAGATGCTGTTTTGTGGCTTTCCTTTAGTGCCTAAAACCGTTCATGCTAATGCTCTCTGCTGCAAGTCATGCTGTATGGGAAAGAATTTCTCACACTTTCTAAGAGGTTTGTCTTTTGATACAGAATTTTGAATCTTCTGAACTCTACCTTCAGTGATGAACTACTACTCTTCAGTGATGTAGTCCTAATAACTTCATAGCTGTATTGCCTGTGCTTTACAAGTCATAAAATCAAGAACCTAAAATTTAGGATTTTTTTTGTCAGAGTTCTTTTAAATATTTGCACATGGCAAGTTCTGTGGTCTGTTTTCTGCTTGTTTGGTTGGTTTTTTTAACAGTCACAAGTTTAATAACTTAATTCTTTCTCCCTATAAATCCAAGTAAGTCTTGCTACCAGTACTTGAAGGCAGGGAGACACTTTTCATGTGATTCAGTATCTTGTCTTATGGGTTTCCTATTTTTTGATAAGGCTAAGCCAGACATATCTGTTTTATTGAAATGATAAATTATGAAATTATCAAGTACTTAAGTTATTCCTGGTTATAGAATCACTTGAATAGTTTTACAGTTATATAATATCTATTTTTAATATGCTTGTAAATATTAGCATCTTATCAGGCAAATCTGTAAATATGTATCACCTATTGATTATACTATGATCTCTAGAAACTGAGGTTAGCTTCAGATAAAGCTTGATGCAATAAAAATAAATTGGAACTTCTTTTAATTTAGATGATGTTGAGTATTGTTCTAAAAAGTACAGGACTCGGAGAACTCCCCACCTAGCTGGAGAAAGTGCTCAGTGGTTATTAAGTATTCTCACTGTTATTTTTTTTTCCTCATTCACGCCTGACTCTCTGCCTGACAGTTGTGCCATGCATGTATTTTATATCCCTTCAGCATAAAGAGAAAGCAATCTGAACTCTGTCATTTGACTCAATATTTTTCCCTTTTTGCAACAGCCCTGTTCCCTCTGGGCTTACGTACACTAAAAGGGTTTGCGCTTATAGCTTTATTGATGAAACCCTCCACTGAAAATACAGCTCACCCAAGCAAAATATGCTTTCCTTCAACTTCCTAATCCAATTTCCCAAATGGATTAAGCCATACTGTATAAAGGACTCCTTTGCTTGCATCACTGCATCTTCTGCTGTGTTGTGCTGATGCATGCTTTTGTAGACCAGTTTTTTGTCTTTCTTACAATTTCAGCTTTAGCGATAGCCTTGTGCAGCCACTGTTGCAGTCTGTGTCATAAAAGTGTGTGGTTCCTCCATTTAACAGCTGCTTTATTTTTATGCAGACTTAGAAATGTTTCCTGCAGAAAGAGCATGATGGTAGGAAGCCAAGTAAATATTCACAGGCTCTGATATTATGGGGTGGATTCAGAGCTGAGCCATGGTATTTCAGCTTGGTTCTGTGTGTGGCATTGCTCTCTACTTTCATCCTATTTGTCCTAACATCACCTGTGGTCAGCAGGCTTTATGCCGCTCTGAAGATTCAGGGATAGAAGGATTTAAGAGTCAAAGTCTTGAACTGATGAGTTCCTTTCTTTTTTGGAATGCCCATGCTGTTTGTGATAATTGCATATTAAAACTACAGGTGAGAGGTTATTTTTCTCATATAGAATCATAGGATAGTTCCAACCCTCGTGCTATGAGCAGGGACATCCCGTTAGGTCAAGTTACCCAAGGCCCTGTACTGTTGGAGTCAGTGACACCAAGGTAGACCTGTTCGGTACTTCTTTTGCTTGGGGTCCTTGAACTGACCTTGGGTTGTAAGAGCAGGAAACTGAACAAAGAGGTGAACATCAGAGATGGAAATCAGGGTGGAGAGAGCATTTAGGGGCAGCATGTGGTGGTTTGGAGGTCAACCAACCAAATGTTGATGCTGGTAATTGCGAGCGTGTGGACAATAGGCGTGGGCCAATCAGGATGCTGTAGGAAGCATGTGGAAAGATGAGCAAAGGTATATAAACCTGTAAGTTGTAATAATAAAGGTCTCCACCTTTACATCTATGTGGAGTCCATCTCGTCGTTTCATTCCCGCACCATGCAACCTGGCTTTAAACACCTCCATGGATGAGGCATCCACAACTTCCCTCGGCAACCTGTTCCAGTGTCTCACCACTCTCATGGTGAAGAAATTCTTCCTTATATCTAGTCTAAATCTGCCTTTCTCCAGTTTATAGTCACTGCCGCTCATCCTATCACCACAAGCCTTTATGAATAGTCTCTCTCCAGCATTCTTGTAGGCTCCTTTCAGCTACTAGAAGGTTGCTATAAGATCTCCTCGGAGCCTTCTTTTCTCCAGGCTGAGCAAGCCCAACTCTCTCAGCCTGTCCTCGTATAGGAGGTGCTCCAGCCCTCTGATCATCTTTGTCATCTCCTCTGGACCTGTTTTAACAGCTCCATATCCTTCTTACACTGAGGATTCCTGAACTGGACACAATACTCCAGATGAGGTCTCATGAAAGCCACTTCTCCAGCCCATCCAGGTCCCTCTGGATGAGATCCTTCTGATGTGGCAGCTACACCACTGAGCTTGGCGTCATCTGCAAAATAAGCTAATCAACAAAAAATATTGCCTTTGTTATTACATTACAATTATATGTAATTTACTTTTCCTGCCAGATTCATAGAAAGAAAACCTAAGGACTTTGAACATTTGTATTTATTATTCAAAGTTAATTACTCGCCTGAGTAAATGCTTACTTTTTCAGCTATCTTGACAGTGTGGCATAGAGGGAATCCTGTTCCATTCTGTCAACTCCCCAAATGTTTTCACAGCTCAATCTGTGGCATTCACATGTGAATGAAATTGCATCACTCGCTCTGTTCCATTCATTTGAATTCTGTGTTTTCCTCCAGTCTGTAGCGTTGCTGCACTTGCTCCCAGTTCCCTAGGCTGCTTTTTTTGCAGTGACCTTTTCCATCTGCGTAGGGTGCAATTTGTCATTTGGCGCCCCTTTGGTCCCTGTCTTACCCCATCAAGGTATTGCTCCTTTACAACAGTTCCTTTCTGGGTAGTGCATTTGTGCTGGATATCATGGGGCTGTAACGGTGTGATTTTTCCATAACTGAGCTTATCTTTCCTTTTATCGAGGTCAGATTTAACAATTTGTGAAATAAATAAATGAATGCATACATACAGGCAGAAAGATAGTGGCATCTTTATGATTATAGTTGTAGCTGGTACTTGCATGTCTGGGATCTCAAGAAAAACCTAATAAATCAAAAGGCAAGAGAATTGGCAGCTCAGTGTGGAGCTGGTAGTGGTTTGAGGAGACTCCTTGTCCTTGATGTTCTGTTTCTTTTGGAGCAGTATCTAGAACGCTATAGAAAATGAGAATGACCTTTTGTAAACAATAAATAGCAATGTGTATAGGCACCTATACATAGCAAACCCATAAAAGCCAGGGACTTCACTCTGTTACTAGATTTTTTGCAATCTACCTAAGAGGGACTGGCTTACTGTGAACTACCATGCCCCAAAACTTCCATTTGTAGTAACAACAAACGAGTTCGGTTTTGTCTTACTACTCCATAAGAAAAAGATTTAGGACTTTGTTTTGAAACATCCTTCTTGGTCTTGAATCTCCAGACCTGGGAGACAGTTGTTAGCAAATAATAAAATGGGAATGCCCAGTGGCAAATTGACATAGTTTGGGGAGAACTGAGAAACCTGGACTTTAATGTGTGTGCTGTATTAATTAAATCTCTAATGTATGGGCCATGCTAATTATTCTGGCTCTTACAAATAATTTTTCAGTGGGGATTTTACACACCAAACACGAGGCTAACTCCTCAGCTAATACACACTGTAATGAAGTGTGACACAGTGTTTGAGCATGTTTGTTAATAACTTGCTCCCACAAAGAGCTGGATAATTATTTCACTTGACACAAATCTGCCAGTTATAGGGACTAGCACATATGAAAAGGTGTAAAATCTTTGAAACTTTGTGAGCTTCAGATTTCTGAAAACATAATTTGCAGAGTCAAGAGAAAGGAGTTTGGGGAGTTAGAGCTCAAGGGGCAAATGATGACTCTGAATTATTCTGTCAAGCAGTGAGAATGAGAACTGGGACTGGGAGGGTTTGGGAGTGCGTATAAATCCTTAGTGACCCTGTGATGCAAAGTTCATCTACTCTTGGAGCCTTCATTTCCACTGTAGCTGAAAACTTGTTACAAAAGCAAAAGGGTGTATGATGGAGGCAAAACAAACTATTGAATAAAAGGCAGTTGCTAAGGCTTGGATAGAAAGAAAGAAGAAATTAATACTTTTTTGATTTGTAAATTTGGTTAGGAAGAGCAGTATGGATTATTTCACTCTAAAATAAAATGTGGGTAGGTATGTTTTTTTCCATATTAAGGGTCAGCCTTTTTGTTTAACTGTTTTTCAGTGAGAGTTTAAAAAAGAAACACAAAAATCCCCCAAAACCAACAGAGACAAATCCTCTAAATGAAAGATGAAGATGTTTACTTAAAATCTTCCAAATGCATTTGAAAACTGAAATAATTACGGTTTCTGTCTTTTCCAAATCTCTTCTCCTTTCCTCCTCTATCTTTTTCAGCTAGAAATGTAACTAGATTTAATTAGATATTTGTGAATAGTTTGTCTCTTTGTGATTTGAAGCAGGCACTAGGCAGAAACTAGTTAAAGAATACTTATTATTCTCAACTCTGTGAACTTAGTAGGTGTGGTAAGGCCAGTCAATTATACTTGAGTGTGCTCTATGCAGCTGGAGAAGAGGGTGCATCAAAAACCAGATCACCCTAAAGAAAAGGAGGAATTTCCAAGACACTGATTTTTGGATTTGAGACTTCCTTGAAAGCATGATGAGATTATGGAAACAAATGTGTATGAACAGACAGAGAACTGGTGGTTCTGATAATGTGGGAAGGCTGGTGAGGCACTCTACTTACAAGATTAATTGGAGGAAAAGACTAGAGACCAACTGGAAACCAAACTTTTAGAAGCATGCTGTCCGCAACTACAGCCCAGTCTGTCTGCACAGGTAGCACAGCCACTTCTTCCAAATCGTTTACAGGAAGAAGCTATAGAATACAAGTCACTAGAAATCAATCATACTAAGAAGTATGGGGAAACTATAGTGAAATTGTATCATTTTTTATTTTGATTTAAACATTATGTTATCGAACAACATAAAAATAAAATATTTTTTTAAAAAAACCATCCTAAGCAAAAAAACACAGAGGAAAGTTTTTGTCTTTATAGTTTAGCTAACCCTCCCTTTGTGTTTCCTGACAACTAAGCTCTCTGTGTCTCCGTCCCCGAGTCTTAAATCTGAGCAACTATTAGAGTTCTGTTCCTTTATTTCAGATAAAAGTTTTTGTTTTCTCACGGCAAAGCAAACACAGAGTTAGCATCATACCTGGGAAGCAGTTAGTGCTTCCCTTAGCAACCCAACCACCAGAGCAGGATTCTCAGCTCACCGGGACACCATGTCCCTGTAGAAATTACAAGTCCAGTCTGAAAGTATACTCCTATTTTCATAAGATTTGACACTTTCTCTGCCTTCAGTTTACATTTTGAAATCTGTGGAAGATGAGACATTGTTAATTTAACAGCATAATAACAGGATGTGAACGTTGCTAAATATCCCCATGAGTAAAATTAACAGCAAAGAGGAATGTTTAAAGCGGACGTGGAGCAGACTGCTCAGACTGGGTGCAACCTGTGGCACAAACTCTCATAAAATTAAAGATAACATATTTTCTTACTGCTCTCCCAGCTGTTTTGTTTTATTTCGTGTTATTAGAGTATGGTTAAAGGCTCTGTAATCATTCTTTGTTTTTATTCTATTTATCAAAATTCAGAAAATGAAACCATTTACCTGATTTTATTTGTTCTTAAATCTTGTTTGACCCATTAACTCAATGCCTACTGGTACTTTTTGCGCTTTTTCATTTGGTGATCACAGCTACAGAATGTGAAACAATGACAGATTGTGCTCTGTAGCCAAATATTTATTGTCAAGCAATTTGAAGTAAGGATGTTAACCACTGACGTTTTACCAAAGATCGGGTGGGTTTTATGCTGTCTTGAGGTAAACCTTAGGATTTTTGCAGAAATATTTGTGCCATGATTCTTCAGCTGAAAATGTTAAAAGCAGGACTTAAAGAAGAGATTATCAAGCTTAACATAGAGTAGTGACTCATCGTCTGGTTGACTGCAAACATTATATGTTTAGTTTAGACATAGAGGCAGTACTGTGAAGAAGTTTTTTGAACTTAGTGTCAAACTTCAGGTTCCTGCCCTTCTATTTATCTCTGTTGAATCGTTTTCATGAGACACTGGAGATTTGATATTGATGAAAATTAAATCGCTGGGGAAAAAAATAAGTTGAATTGTCACAGAGATGAGACAAGTAGAAGAAATATAATGCTGTTGCTTTCAATGATAATAAAGTTAGATTACTTCTCTGACTATTGGAAGCAATCCAAAAAAGCCATTGGTACTTGCTTTGGGAGTACTTAAATACTGGTGGCTCAGAACAACATACAGATCTGCTATTTCATTATAGAGGATTGTAACACCTCACATAGGTTTTATGGGGCTAATCAATTCATTAGGTTTTTGCACAGAATTAAAACTGCATAGTAAAGATTTCAGGAAATAAAATTGAATATCCACTTGTAAGCATAACGCTCATCTAATTATTTTTTTTCTTTGTGTAATGAGCAAAATGAGCAAATTAAAATAGTACTGGATTGAATTTGGAATATTCCAGTTTGTTCTGCAAAAGTAATGGAATTTCACTAGTGAAATTCACCAACACATGTTTGATGGGCATCGCTGTGCTCAAATACTATGTTACCCAGCATGAAGTGTAGATTTTGAATCCTCTGGAGATATTAGTGAAATATGCTGACAGCTATCAGTTAAGCCAATGTAATTGTCCAATACAAAAAATGATCATTAGGAAGAGCGCAGTAATTAACATGTAAGTTTCTGTGCTTTACTGCTTCCTAAGATAGATCCAATAGGCATGATACATATGCAGGGGTAGAGCTTGTCATTCCATAGGTGCACATAAGTAATGTTTTTATTTCATAAATCTTCCAAATCTTACAGCCCTGGTCATTCCTTTAAAACGTTATCTCTGATGTGAAAGAATTTTTTTAAAGAATTGGACAGAATTATTCCATAGACCACAAAATGTTGTGTAGAATGGTTGTTGTGTTTGAATGTTCTCACTATTTAATTTCCCAGTTTGAGGAGTCTTTGAAGATGAGTTTATTCTTGAATATGATGAACTTCATAGCTCTGATCTTATATGTGGCCATAAGCTTAAGAAAAAAAGCTATTTATTTTAAGTACTTATTATTTTTTCATGAGGAAATTAATTCAATCTCTGTCTTTAAACTTTTATTTATAACCTCATGGTTGAACTATTTTGAGCCCAAAAATAATAATAATATAATATTGATAATATTTTGCCATTAGTAAAATGTCAATAGATAATATTTAATAGGTAGTTATATTGCTAGATGTGTTGGTTATTGCCTGTATCCAGCCTGGAGACCAGTTTATGGTTGAACTATTTTGAGCCCAAAAATAATAATAATATAATATTGATAATATTTTGCCATTAGTAAAATGTCAATAGATAATATTTAATAGGTAGTTATATTGCTAGATGTGTTGGTTATTGCCTGTATCCAGCCTGGAGACCAGTTTATAGGTGATTTTCATATCAAACATGAGTATATGCAAACACAAAAATCCTGTGAGTGACACTCTCTTTCACATTCATAGAAGTACTTCAGTGGTGTTATGTCCCCGTATTTTGTCAGGGCTCAACAGATGGTGGAGACAAAGTCTAAATTAATGGGGGAAAATTGCATGGTAAATACAATGGCCAGAAAAATAAAGTCACGTAAGCTTAAAAAAAAATAAGTTGCAATCAATTAATACAAGCCAAGAAATGATGGAAAGGTAGGTGATGACTGAGACACTAGTGATGGCAGAACTTTGAGACACTTAAAAAAATTATAGTCTGTACCAGATTTCTCTGGACTTGCAGCTGTCATTTAATCACTCCAGCCAGATTTTAGAGTTTCAAAAGTTCAGAGGAGATAGAGTTGTAGTTCATTTTGAAAGTGTGCTCATTGTTCAGGTTACCAAAAGAGGCTTTACTCTTAAAAAAAAAACAACAAAAAACCAACTTGTTCCACCATGCTGAATAAAGTGAGATTTACATATTTCAGTTATAGGCCTGAAATAATCTTTGCAGGAGTTCTGCTCTTTATTGAGGGGAATAAGGAGTCATGTTAACTTGTTTGCAGGTTTTTTTCATTTGAGAAATGGTGTCATCTCTTATCCATGTTTTATTCCCATTATCTGATGTTGGCTAGAGTGATATTTTAGGCTTAGATGTGGTAATGTAACCTTGAAATTTGTTAGGCTGGTAGCTGAAGTGTACAGCTGGTGGGGTTTGGCAAGCCACTGTTTTTGGTAAAGGTCTTCTCTGTTTGAAGTCAGTGATTTGATCATCGAGTTAAATGAAAACTTAATTAAGAGAGCATTGATTAAAATCTCATGTGAAGAATGTAAAAAATTGGTATATTATAATTACTCTCAGAATTGCTGAGGTATTGCAAGTGCCTAGAGTGTCTCCTATTACCTGTCCGGCTGCTTTGTTTTAGCCTCTCCTTTCTGGCTCCTCCACTGTGGTTCTCGGAGTGTACTTTTGTGTATTAGTGTTCTGTCTTACTGAATTATAGAATGGCTTATTTGCAAACACCGTCTTCAAAAGCCAGGAGTGACCCTCAAATTTTAACAGTTATATATATTATTTCTTAAAAATTTCTGCTGCGGTCATTTAGCAAGTGCTTGAGCTCATTCAGCATCAGTAAGCAAAGAATCAGGGCTGGAAATGAGGAATTTGGTGTTTAGTGATGGAAAGGAAGGGACTGTAGAGGCTTCAGTAAAGAAAGCCACAGACCTCAACTTTGTTAGAGAAGGAGCTTCAGCAGAAGTAGGGAATTGTCATTTGGAACAACACAGGGCTGAATTAGAAAAGGTGTAGAGTACATTTGTTATGTGTTGAAGTCACCTCGGAGGATCCATTAGTGCGTAAAATCCTTGCATGGACTGAGTACAACTGCGTGGAGTTTACATTTATAGTTAGCATTGCCTGAACCTGTACCAGCTGTGAATTCTCTCTGTACCCATACATGTATCCATACTCACATCTGCTACAAATTTATAATGTGCAGTATGCAAATACATACTTTACATACTTAGTAGTATGGGTATGAAAAAAATGAAGGTGGAGAAATTGGTGGTTTTTTTTTTTTTAAATTAGGAAGAGTTTGGGTATTTGAGAAATTCTTCTGGACAAAAGCAAGGAAAAGGGCATTATCTGTAATTAGAAATAATAATGTATAATTGGTTCATTTGCCATATTTCTACAGTTCTGATTTAGTTGAACAATGTGATCATTATGCCACCAGTTTTCAATAGAGGTGTCACAATGAAAAATAATTGCAATATTCCACAATATTAACTGTACTCTAATTGCAAAAGTTTTGAAATATAATTACCATGAAGGCTAATGCGACAGGGAACATTAAGCATAATTAGTGTATTTTAAAAAAGGGAAAAACTGTTAGAAGCTTGTTATTGTCTCTTAAGGTAGCTTCAAATTAGCTGGATGCAGAGCACTTTCGTCTAGGTTTTCTATAATTTTTGTTATTAGCGCAGACTGCAATAAATTTATCTGACATAACCCACACCTGCTAACCCTGCAGGAGAGAATTTCTTATGTGCACAGGTCCCAGGTTTCTCGCAGAATCTGTCACAATTTCCTGGGAGACAGCAGCGGGTTTAGGCATGGGCTGTTGATAGGGGAGTTCTGTTGGGTTTTGTTTTCTTTTTAAATGGTCAGTCATGCTGCAATGCTCAAGCTATGCTGGGCTTTAAGAAATTTCTGCAAAAAGATGCACAAAAATGCAGTTGTTAAGCATTCATTAAACATCACAACAGTGTTCTCAAAAAAATAAGGGTAAAAAAATTTTAAATACATATATTATCTTTGTAGAACAACTACATGCTTTCACAAAGAGCATGATTCACCCATATGATTACAATTTATTCTTTGAAGTAAAGAAAAACAATATATTGCGCCCTTTTTATACTAGAAATGTCTTTCTCTAGCAGGGGACAAGTAAGAAGCCGTAAGAAGCAATGCTGGTTTTCTGTAAGATCAAATTTTCAGTAAGAAACATCTAAGAGATTTTCCTGTGAGTTTTTTTTGTAATTTTTTACAGGTAGGAACTAATGTTTTTGTGATTCTTCTTGTGTTTCAAAATTATTGAACCTTGGTTTGGGATAAGCTAAACATTAAAAAGTGTTAAAAAACGCTTGTATCGCTTGGTCTTAAGTTGCTGTTAATTACTGAGGCTACTTAATAGCATCTGTACATGCTGGTTTTGTAGATTTGTAACAGAATTCTTTTTGGAAGGAAATTAGATCATACATTAGACAACATTTTAGATTGGCTGCTGCAACTTATTTTTCCCTAGAATCATCTCAGGGGCAAGAAAAGCATCTCATGCTTGTTTTTATAAGTGTAATATATGAAAATGTTTTGTTTTCAGTTTGATTCCTGTGGTTTTTAATCTATCTGGTGTCTGTCACCATCAAAGGCTAGAACGTCGTTTCTAGGACAGTTTAAGGTCTTGTGGAAATTTGTAAGGAATGTTCTTGCTTTTCTCCCTCAAAAGTAATTTTAATTTAATTCAAGCTCAGGGCAGAGCTTGCTTCTGCAGAGGTAATGGAAAGTCTAAAATGGAGGAAAGAGTTAAGGCGTGGAAAGCCAAACAATGTTTACAGTGCACATGGTGGAAGTTGGCCACTCGGTATGTAAATTCTGTAGGTTATCTAGTCCTGCCTCCCATCAGAGAACAACCCTGCAGAGCTATGGAAGCAACAGGGGCAGGATCCGAGCCAGATGTGGGAGTGTGGGATGTAACACTCCGAACTTAGGGCCAGCCCACAGAAAAAATTAGGGTAGATAATACTAGGAATTACTGTGTGTTCTCACTTATGTCCGTTGCACTTAGGTGCTTTTAACTTATAGTAGAAGACATCAGGAAAAACTTCGTACCTGAGTTCCAGAAGAGTATGTTTACGTTATCTGTAATTAAGAACATGAGCTCTAACAAATTGGGCTGGAATACCTTTATGGTTTCAGTTAATTGCATATATCTGCAGTTTATTTTATTAGTAATACCCTTAACTCTATTTCCCTTAGCATGCAGAAGTACAAACCCAATTCCAGGGGTAGTTCTACGTAGTTCCTCGCCATCCTGCTCAGCTTGTCCTCCTGCCTGACAGAAGCTGCAGTACCACAGGGTGCAGGTGCATTCAGGTTCATCAGTGCTGCTGACAAGCCTTTCTAGGTGCTAACAAACGACAAAGCCTCGAATCCAGGCTTTGCCAAAAGGCCTCTGTTTCCAAGTGTCTCAGTAATAATACTTACATGCCTTTTCTATTGATTATTCACCAGTGCTGAGACTTAAGAGCAAAATATTGCCTTCTTTCGGCAGCACAAGTCGCCCCTGCTCTTGGTTAAAGCTGAGCTGGTTGTTCTGAGCAGCCAGAGCTCAACTAGCAGAGCAGAATAGCCCTGTCCATCTAAGAAAAGGAGCTGACTGACATCAGTGCTACAGAAGACTGACACCTTTTCCTTGAAATGCATTTGTGTTTCTAAAGTTTCTTTTTCATAGAAGTGTTATACACCTTTATGTTATTATATCTCCAAGCACAGGCTGCGCATCTCCTGCCCAAACACATGATGGGTAAAGTAAGAAAGTCCTTATGATGACTTAAAGGGAGAGCCATAGCCAGCTGGAAAAGGCTTCCTATACAAAGGCTGTTTCAGTCTTAGTATATTATAAAACACACACATTATTATCCTCCTTTTTTACTACTAAAATAGGTACTTAACTGATGCCACAAATTTTAATTATCGATATCCTGTTATTAAATACTCATCTACACAGTGGAATACGCTTTAACAGTAATTCTGAATTAAAATATTACTCGTTTTAAGAAACCAAGCTACTCGGGAATTAGTAAAGTTATCGAACACACTGTGTGCACACCTGCACATCTGATACACAGTCGTGCCAGAAATATTTTTGTCCACTTGTAAAAATGCCTTAAGTCAATGGACTGTGTAAATATATGTGCTTCAGCCGTACGACCACTGTCAAAATGTTTATCCTTCAGAATGTGTTAAACACATTTACTATCAACTTTATTAGAATTTTTTTTCTTCTTTCCCCTCCCTAAAAGTATGGTTAAGATGACTTTGAATGTTCTTTGGAGGGCTGGTGAAAACATTGGGTTTTGTTAACAATTTACTTTAAAGCCAAGGTCTTCTGTGAATAGTGTTTAACAGAGCAAAGTGAAATAAGTAATTAGTTATACGTATAGTCTCTCACACCCAGTGTTTTTCCATGCACCTCGATGTGGCCTGAGAACTCACTCCATTTCCTCCACCTTCAGCAGGGCATCAGGATGTGGTCTGATGCTTGACGTGGGTCCGTCCCCACCTCATATTATCACCAGAACTCCCAAGAGGCTGTCCCATTTCGAAGACAGAAAAATTGATCTCACTCTCAGGGAAAAATTCAGTGCTTAGTTTCCAAGCTGGTAACTCTTGGCACCTGTTTCACCTACAACTGCACAGACATTAAGCGTGGGGCAGGAGAGCTCAGAGTCTGGTAGCAGTCAAAGTTAATCAGCTGTTGGTCATGGAATCCCATCACTGATCCATACCTTGGCGTACATTTTCATCATTGGTTCCCACCAGCCCAAGACTGTGCCACTGATGAAAGCCTCTTTTGGCCGCAGTCTGAACTTTGCCAAAAGCAGCTGGACAAACTATATTCTGACAGGTACTTGGGCAGAGATGAGTTTGGAATTACCTGTGCTTTGGTTCCACTGTTGTTGTCTCCTCTAGATTGTCTCCTACCGTGCTGAGAGGTGCTGCTCCTTCTTTGTCTTTTCCTATGTGATGCTAAACTGATTTTCTTTGCTGAGCTCTCTGGACTGTGTGTCAGAAGCACACCATGCCTGTTGCTAGTCCTTTCTCTGGTAAATGACTCAGTACTTTATTCCTTCTCTTCTTTTCTTTGCCTTTCTGCACTGCTTTTCCTTTTTCCATCTTCCAGCCTTCTCTTCCTTCTTCTGCTTATTGGTTCTTCCTTATTGCAGCTGTGGCAGAATCACAGAGCCTTCCTCCAGCAGGTACAAAATAGGAGTGATTACCTTTCCCAAACAACTTCCAACTCCGCTTCATTTTTAAACATCAAATCCAATTTGTCTGTTCTTCTGCAAACAACTTTGAGCTATGTGTTTTCCAACTTGCATTGATTGATTATTTAATGCTTACTGTTATCTCTGTGGCTTAATTCCCATGTTATTTATTATACACAATTTTATTTCATTAACTAGATTGAAACAGATGAGAATGGAGAACAGAGCTCTGCCAGGCAAATTTAGATACCTATTCAGTATCTGAATTCAAACTTAAAATTTGCAGGAATTAATCACCATTTTGGCCTTCATATGAAAGAAAGGATTTTTTCTTTTTTCCTTTATTCTCAAACATGTATACAACTGCTCATGCATACCAAGAAGCATGTAAATACTGAAAAGTGTAGATTTGTTTAAAAAAAAGTATAAAGTGTAGAAGTTGGACCTCATTACCACCACGGCAAACATTTGTTCTTACTACCATTCAGCATGTCTAGAAATTAAACTTCCATTTTCTTGCTTATTGAAATTATCTTTGAACGCAAACGTTATCATTTGCAGTGCTGAGAGCTTGCATTTGCAAAAAGATTACTTTGTTGGGGAGCTTCAGCCCTGATGGATGCGTTACCTACAGAAATGCTCGCAGCTTTGTTGACGCCTTCTTATATTTCTCCATTTGTAGCATATTTGGGAAAAAAATGTAATATTCTTCATACATTGGGAGGGGGTGTTAATTCACTCTATTTCACCTTGCCTAATGGTTTGGAACAAAAGAATAGGCTGGAGTAGGGGAAGAAATCACATTAGATTTGTGAGTAGGTCACCTATACCTGTTGTTCTCCACATACCATTGCCAGTGGGTCACTTAAATTATCAGTCCTTGTGAGTGCGTATAGGGATGTTTTTGTCTTTAGTTCCTTGATTAACTGTGTGTCCCAACTATTTGCCTTAAACCAAAAATCAGACATCTGAATCTTCTTTGATCTTTCCTTTCTTTTGTCCATTTACTGCATACATTGTGAGGGCATTAAATTAAAATGACAAGCCCAGCTTGCTTCTCCTCTCTTTGTGAGCAGGAAGGGTATCTTTATTAATTACTATGAGAATTAATTTAGTCATAGTGAAGGTTGGGATTCAGCGATGACTCTTAGCCCCTAAAACATACAAATATGAGGAAAATATCAGTAACAGCTTTGTGTTCTGTGCTTCACAATGTATAGGAATGCATATTCCTCTTCTCATCAAAACTTCGTATTTCTTTTTCATGTAGGGGTAAGTCAGATGTTTCCTGTTGGGATTTACTGCCATAAATAGCCCTCAATTTCTTATTCCCACCAGCTGTGCATTTGAGTAGCATGCAGCAAAGTTTATGAATCACTTCCCCTTGACAGATCGTAACAACCACAATATTCTGCCACACAGCCAACAGCAGCAAGTGACTGATATTAGCACTTAACACTCCAGAAAACTCTCTTCAGTAATTAAACGTTAAGCCTCTCATGTCTATCATCATTCGGTGCCAAGATCCTTTACAATACAGGTTCGCTACATTCAGGTAATGATGCTAGAGATGGTAATTGATTCTGGAAATGTAGCTCTCCGAGAAGAAGGAAGTTACTAAAATGAGAATTTCATTCACGAAATGGCTTTTCGGGACTTTTCTCCTAATTCTGACATTCACCATGCAGGAATATTTATTTAGTTTAAAAACCCTCTAAATGTAGGATAATTGACAAAGAGCGATGAAAAGAACAATATTTTAAATTGTGGCACCAGTAGGAGTGTAATATAATGCAGAAATCTGCTTTCATTCAGTAAGGACAAATGATCCAGCAGCACTTCAAGCTTTGGGTATCATTTCCAGGTTAATCTGCTCTGCTTTGGTGTCAACGTAAAATTGAGATCAACTCACTTGCTAACAAAGCAGCTCAGGAAACTTCAAATATAAATTCAAACATAACAAATACAGGTACTGCTGACAGAAACTGTGAAGTCTGTTTTCCATCACTGTATGTGCATAGCTCATTTAATACTGTTGTGATGAGAAATAATAAGGATAATAATAAACATAAGCCTCAAGTAAATTAAGAGCGTGATGTTGTTTGGTAGTGACCGCAGCTCCGGCTCACTGGCTGAGGATGTAGCACTCTGTGCACTGTTAGTAAGTTGCTGGTTTGCAAAAACATGGTCAAAGAAAGGTAAAGCATAGAGAGCTTAAAAAGATCTTGAGCTTCAAGTTGCAAAATCAAGCATCTAGAAAGTGGCTAACTGTCAGAAATAATGCTGCCTCTGCACTCTGAATTTGTCCTGTCTTCTATGTTATACCATAGTGTGCAGACAACTGGAGCACTGGCCTGGGCTCCTCAGCCCCAGCAGCTTTGTTGCCTGCCCCAGGGTGGGAGGTCTCTCTTCTCACCTGCCTTGTGGTAGTCTTTTTCCAGCTTTCCTACTTTTTCAGTACGCAGTCTGCTTGTCTGTCCAGTCCTTATTCTCATTTCTTTGTGCATCTTCTCGTGTTTTGCATAAGACAAAACTTACACTCTTTTACACTCTTTCTTTCATCTTCTTCTGAGATTTTTTTTGTTGTTATTGCTGTTGTATTGGGGGTTTTCCTCCCTTCTCTGTTTTTTTCAATCCCTCTTTCCTTTACTGAGATCTTCCAATGTGCCTGTCTTTCTCTGCTCTCTCTGTCTTATTTCTCCTAGCACTTCGATGTGTGGTTCTCTCTTTGCCTCTGTCACCTTGATTGACAACTTTCCCTTTCCCAGCTGCTTCTCCCATCTCAGTCTTTTCTAGCCCTTCATCCTGGGCTTCCTGTTGGCCAGAGACAAATGCCAGCCCCTGTTAAAACTGCTTTCAGAGTCCTGTCCTTGCCACCTGGGATCCTTTAGTGGTTTCCCCTGCAGGTCTTGTTCTCATCTCTGTTGCATTGCACAGAAGGATCCTTTGTCTCTTGCCCAACAAGAAAAGCTTTGGAGAGTGCGCAGTGTGCAGCAGTGTCTTCTACAGCACTGGCATCAGGAGATGTTCTACATCACCACCAAGTTTCATGATAGCTTCGACATCTTGGAAAAGGGCTTGTCTCTAACTCCTACTCTCCTCTCCTCTCCATAACCTTCAGACCTCCCAGTCTCTTCTCTACATGGAGGTGTAGCAAGAATTAAATACAGGTGACTTCACTCCATGGTGGAAACTGCAGCGTGAGATAGAAATGGGAAGCACTAATGTTACCACTCTGGGAGATGGCTGTATTCCTACCCCTGCATCCACTCTGTCCGAGAGCCTCAGGCTCAGTGGATTCCAGACATTCAGCTGGCCCTACCCACTACAGCGATAGCTGGAGGGAAAGTAGTGCTGCGCTTGGAGCTGGTGGTAGTAAAGAGTTAGCCTCTTCTAGTCTTTCCTCTATGTTCCATCACTAGTGCAGAGGTGCTTTGCTGATAATTTCATCACCAATCCGTGTGAGCAGAGACACTGTAAGTCAAAAGAGTGCAGAGGAGTGCATGAGGCTACTATTACCAGTTCCTGATGATTGTGATAGCATTTGTTGTCATGCACAGTGAAAAATGTGATAATAGTATGGTATTGTTGTATTGTCCATTGTAAATGTTCGATGTACAGTGTCCTGGAGCTCCACTTGCAGGGCAGAGAGGAAAGCAAGTGATCCAGGCAGGAAACCGACTGAAGACAGAGTCTTTGAAAATGTGAAATAAATCTGCTGTGTACATGAATACAGGGATGGCAAGAAGCATTTCCACGATACAGAGTTACCACATTTCCACATGCCTTATCTCAGCTGCAGAGCACAGGGTATTCTAGCTGTTCAAACAAAACACATCTGTTTTCTTTCGCACAGGCAACCCAAAATATTCCTGCTGTCTGTTTTCCATAAAAAGTGTAAGCCTTTTGACAAATGTTTTCCAAAACAAAGTTAGGCTAATACATTTTGTTGTAGAATGATGACCAGGCAGTTTGAGTGTGTTATAGAGGAAAACCCCAGAATATTCGAGCAGGTAGTATGGGACAAGATCATAATTGGTGGACTTTGTTGTGTGTGGGATACATATATACAGACGGAAAATTGTCAGAAAGGTTGAGGACATGTAAACTTATATATTTTCACTCAAATTCTTGTATTGATATTATTAAACTTGGCATAGGAGAATCTATGTTGAAATTAATCGTCATTAGGAATGAGACCCATATTAAGAAATCACTATGCAGAAAATGATAGAATGTTTACAAAGTGAGTAGACGTTTTTGATTGGAATGACAATGAATCGATGCGGTATTTCAAACAGCTATATTGCATGTTGAGCTTTCCTTCTAATATATCAACAATTTTAACCATCAAACATTAAAATAAAGAGAATGAAAAGTATCAGTCCTATTTGGTTGTAAGCAAAAAGGATGTTTATTTTATAGAACACAGAATAGCTGTGAATAGAAATCTTACGTTCTTAGGCAAGTTCAGCAGCTCACATTTCTGAAAACAACAATATTGTGTCTTTTATAAAAATGAGGTAAGCCTAGCTGATTCTTAATAACCAAAAGTGAGTTTGGCTTGTATGATGTTTCATGCTAGGCAATATAATTGCTTAATAGCAGAGTTTTTAAACACAATAGCTTCTACTATTTTGAGAGTCTTCCGCAGGACTCAAAAGCAACAGCAGTAATGCCCTGTTATGTAATTCTAAAATCCACTTAATATTTAGAGACTGTATTTCAAATAGGAGGTACATTTCACACTTGTAGAAATAAAACATCCTCCTGTGAGTTTTTGTTCTTTCCCACCTCTTTATTTTTTCCGCACATTTGAAGGTAGGAAAATAAGAGGAGAATTGATTTGACAGGGAACTGTAAAGGTAGCCACTTTTTTTTGTATGGAATTACGGACTGTAGCATACTGCTACTGCCAGGCACCTGGAATATATGATTATTTAAATGCACAACTTGATATAGCATCAATTCTGTTATAGCTATCACTGAATGTATTTGTAGCTGTGTATGTCTGTATATTCACAATATTTGCTTAATTTGAGTTTGTGTTGATTCTTGTTCACATCAAAAAAATAATCTTGACAGGTTGATGTGTGTCTGCAGACAACCTAAAATGTAGGTCAAAATCATAAATGGGGTATCTCCCAGTTTGGTGGTACTGTGGGAAATTTGGTTTCGGTTCTGTGCTTAAAGAAGTTATTGCTAAAGTGCCGCTGTTGAGAATTACATTCATACTAGTAAACTCTTTTTGTATTAAGCTAAACTTAACCTTCTGTGTTATTATAGTTTCTCATAACAAAATTAAGTTTTAGATCATCCACTGGTATCAAGTAAAATGTAGCAATATTACTAGCAGAGAGGACTGTGATAAGTGAATTGTGGATAGGCCTTTTAACAGATCCCTGAGACTAGTTCTTAGTTGTTGTTTGGATGAAACAATTTGATTTATTTTTTTTGCCGTGGCTAGAATAGGAATAAGATTATTTAAATGAGCTTTGAAACTTTAATTCATCTGGAAAACTACTGTAGCATACTAGAAAATGTTAAGGGGAAGAGGAGAGGAAATTCTGAAAGTAATTAGAGGAACCTTTTGACAGCTCTTTTCAGCAGATAAAAAACCAGCTCCTTGCAAGAAAGAATCTCCTGGCACTGGTTTCAGTGTCTCATGGACAGTTGTGCCATCAACATGCAAATGCAGGGTGTAGGGGAAGGCATGTTAAGATACTTGCGCATTATTCAAAATTAAAGCAAAACTGCCAAAGAGTATAAATCAGACTTTTCCTTCAAATCTGGCAGCCAGACTTTTTTGAATTTGTTCGGTATTTCAGTTTGAAATCTGGCTTCTTGAGCAATCAACCCTGTGATCTGAATTTTTCCATATGCATATTCATGTGTGTGTTTGCGTATTTGTTTGTTTTTTGCATCTGGTACTTCAGTGATGTGTAATTTCTGTTTCTTCCTTTTGTCTGGAGGCCTCTCATATTACATTTAGATTGTATCCTTTATCATTCCAAATTGACATTTATGCTTTTACTGCTATTGTTTGCCTAGCTCCTCTCTGGTATGGATCAACAATTTGTTTTAATCTATGTCACTCCTCTTATCTCCCTCTACACAGAGATGCAGTCATTTTGCACTATTGTACGCCTACGGAGATTGTGTTAGCAACAGTGCGGTGGCTGCCCCCTCCCCTCTCCGAAATGCCGGGGAATCTTAATTGCTTTTCCAGTTCGTTTATAAGAACGCGGAGACAACAGTATGTGTGAGACCAGTTTTGACAAAAGTAATGGTATGCCAGTGCCTATGAATAAATAAATCCAATTTACATAGGGGAATACTATGGCAATAGAAATGAAGTCACAGAATGGAAGGAAATTATGGCTTAAAGTCTCTATTCCTTATTGTTGACAGGGAGCTGAGTAAAGTCCAGAGTGCTGTAGAGCACAGGCTGCTTTACAGGTGTGGTTGTCTTTGTAAAAGGTATTTTTTGGTTTAGTTTTCTAAAACGTGTAGCTTGTAAACTTTGAGGTATAAATGAGAATTAAGCAAGAAATGTTTGAATTTCCAGGGGACTTGGGAAGCTGTTATACCACCTGTGGATTTTTTACTTTTGAATAATCATGTTAACAGTTTGTGTTCAATCCTTTCCCTAAATCTGTCCACTTAAAAGCTGTGATGTGAAATAGTTCAGTAGGTGAGAAATAGTAGCAGAGCCTGTGTGTAGTGACAGAATTGGAGCTATAAGCAAAGGGTTGAAGCGAGTCAGATTTGCATACCAAGTAATGAATATCTCTCTGTTGGAAAGAGGGAATAATGAGAGCGAGCCAAATAGCCTAGCAGAGGAATGGAAAAAAGGTTTTGCAGTGCCCAACAGATCAGTTTAGGTATGAAGGTTGTTAGCGGGAGCCTCATGAACTACTCATAGGTGAGCAGGGATGTAGAAGTGAGTGTAAAGCACCTGCCTGCTCCTTATTTTCCGTCCGTAACCCAATGCCTGCAGCTTCCTATGCAGCCTTCAAGTGTCTTGGTGACCTTTCTGTTTCGCTTGGGTCAAATTTCATGCGCCATGAGTTCACCATTTGTTACGGATTATACAGTGGTGGTGAACAGTTCCTCCTCAGGAGGAAAATGTGCTGCACCATGTGGAAGAATATGGTCTGGAAGGAAGAGGTTTATTTGCGTACATGTGCATGCCAGGATTGATACTGACTGATTTGTAGATCATAACATCTGGCTTGGTAGGAAACAGTGCTGATGGATACATTTAGGAGAGAAGAGCTGTGTCAAAATTTGCTGAAGAAATAGGAGAAACATCATAAGGAAGGGTAATATGCATTTAAACTGTTCATTGAGTTACTTGGTAAGAGCAGCAGTGTATATGTATCTACTTACATACAGAGACAAACAAAGGTAATATTCGCCTCCCTCATTCAACTCTGTAAGCTCTAACTTGACAAAACATCAAAGCAAGTGAATACGATTTGTTCATTTCCTCCAGCAGTGCCCTCGTTAGTGACAGCACTTCCTATTGACATATCTTTCCTTTACTCTTTTCTTCGCTTACATAATGGTTATTGTTGTTTTTACTTCAAGAAAATAAATATAGTTTTGGAACGTGCACGGTGTTTAGAAAGAAAAATGGAAATGGCTTAGATTTTCCTTTTCCAGAGGTCCTGATGTGGATGATGGCAGTGAAAGCAGCCCAGCAGCATGCCTGCACAAGCCTGACAGTGATGGTGCTAAATAGATAATTCAGGGACCCCTGATAAACTCTGAACCATTTCTAGCTTTTATGAATTGTGAGATTCTACCACGTCCCCCATAAAAACTGAGACTGACAGCAAGCCTGCTTCCTAGTCTTATCAAACATGTATAAACAACACCTGTAGCACTGCAGCTCTTTAATTTATGACCTAGAGCATCCTTTTTGTGTTATAACTCTGCAGCATCTCCTTGACCAGCAGCTTTGTTTGCAATTGCAATGAGCTTCTAATTGCTTGGAGTTAGACAGTCAGATGGGTAAAGTAACGATATTGATGAACAAATGTGTTCCAGTTGCATCTGAACTGGCTAATATGAATCTTGTGAATTACCAGAAAATGAGAGCGGAAGAGTATCGTCTCTTTTACTGAAGAATTGTGAAGTGTTATAAAATCCAAGACACTGTATTATTGTGTATCTTTTACGACAGCAATAAGTACGTAGGCTGTGCTTTTGTTTTAATTTGGCTTTATTGATGCTGCAGTTCATTTCAGCAACAAATACCAATTACTGGCTTACAAGTAAAAAGAATTCTATATAATGCAGAGTAGTTGGATTGAACAGGAAGCTGTAACTTCAGTTATACAGTTTATGTCCAGCCGTAAACTGTGTTTGTAATCTAGGCACAGGACTCCTTCAATTGGATTTGGGACTACCTCAGTTCCCTTGAGAACTCAGGGATCTTTTGGGGTGAACCAGAGAGGCACTGACCTACCAGATGTCTGTCACTCATTGGAGAGCTCGGAGTGCCCCATCCTGACCCATCACCTCCTTGTGAGGTCCTGGTTCTTGACTGTACCACACAGGCTGGAAAAGCAGCAGGAGTGGTATGTGCTGCATAGCCTCACCTTGTCAAGATAGGTTGTTGCTGAACCATCTGCAGAGATGTTCACTGCAGTATCTCCCAGCTAGGAATCTGATCTCTGTGCAGCAGATGTGTACACAATCTTTTTTAAACAGCACTGTACACATACAAAATATATTGGGCTTGATCTCACTGTTATTGGAACCTGATATTTGGGTTTCCCACGTAACTGGCTAATACATGCCAGTACAGAAATATGTTGCATCTGCTCTGGCAGTGTAGGTGATCTCACAAGAGAAATACGGGCCCATGACTGCTAGAAGAGTTCCTGTCTTTCTGAGCAATAGCAGTGTCCCTGGCCGTCAGATCTGTAAACCAAATTATTGTATTCATAGCTTCCTACTCTCTGGGAAGTCAATCGCAAGCCAGCTTTGGGCTACCTGAGCCTTTGGATACGTTTCTTTCCTTTATTAGCCCAAGACATACGACTTCACCAAGCCAAATCCTCTGCTTGTCACCTAGTGGTGACATTACAGTAAGCGTCTGTTGTTATCCACCGCACTCAGATATGTATATAATATATCTCTGTCCTATGAAATTGTAGCTGATTTTAACTATGCAATTCTTAGTTCGTGCTCTTGGAGCAGCTTAGCCATCTTGTTGTCTAACTTGCTCAGTAGTCTCAGTTTTAAGAATACATAGAATCATAGAATCAACAGGTTGGAAGAGACCCACCGGATCGTCGAGTCCAACCATTCCTATCAATACATACGCCCTTTGGTGTGCTTCTCAAACTGCCAGTCATATATGCGTGCTTTAGCTTAATTTTTAATTTATCTAGTGTGTCAGTCTTGTATTGTGTGCTATTAAAAAAATAACACTTTTTTCAAATTCTGAATCTTAGTACTTCGGAGTTAAATTCATGTTAATACCTATTCTCTTCTGAAAGCGTTAGGATTCGGCATGAATAAATAACTGCATCTCATGGGTTTTGTGTTTCCATATTTGTATGTTAAGGGACAAATAACATTTGAGCAAGTTACTGAAGATGCTGAATGCAGTTGTCGTGTTACGTGATCATGTTATTGGTTCCTTACAGTTATACCTATTGGCTTGCTCATGTCTGTCAAGCATATGAATTTATGAACCCTGTATTTCTTTGCTTTCTAATACAAAACTTGATTTGGAACCTAGAGTTCCTGCTAGATTTATTTTTCATAATATTTAACCTGATTTATTTGAGATGTGGAACAATCTCGTGGTGTTCCTTGCATGTTTGACCTGTCATTTAGAACTGCTGTATCACCAGCACAAACAAAATCTGCTATTAACTCCTAGACCATGAAATATTTCTGTTGTTCCAGTCTACAATTTCTTCTCATAATGAAACAATAGCAGAGACAAACAAGAGAAGAGATTGCATTCTCAGTTTGACACCGGCAGCTGTATTAGACTCTTCGCTTAAGTTTGCATTTCATTTAACTGTAGAAGTCAAAGCTTGAAATACAGTTTGGTAAACTTAATTATTTTTGCTTGCTTCCTGTAATATTTCAAGATATGTGAAAATGAATCTCAATGGGGGTTATCGTATGCTTTCCTAAAATCTATACAGTTTATAATGAGTAGATATTATTTTGTTGTGTTATACTATTTATTATCCCCTATTCGAGCCATAAGTCCTTTTATTCCTTTCGTTTTGACTTCGGGAGCTCTGTCTAGCTTGAATTATTTTATTTAAACCTTACTTTGTTTCCTTCATCAGAATTATAATTAATTTTCTTTCTCCTTGTTGAGGAGCTTGGATTGTGAGCAGCTTGATAATACCACCCATTGTGAGTGGCAGAGGAACACCGAGCGTGCTCAGCTACAGTCCCATTTAGGGACTCTCATTGGTTATCAAATACAGCTCAGAGAACTCAAATGGCAGTGAAACTGTCTGCTAAAAGCCACAATTCCAACAGAGCAGAATTTCCCAGTAAGTTTTGCTTTCAAACCAGGACTCTGTTCTCCCTGACCTGCCCACCCCTCACACGGTGCCCCCCTTGACGGAAGAACTTAGGGCTGAGGGAGGGAGCGTGAAACAGGGTTTGCAGGATACTGCAGCGAGTGTGATGGAAGTCTATAATGATCCACAGAGCTACCCTGAGCTTAATGTGAAAATGCCTTTAATGAAAAATTGAAGATTCATGTGTGTATATAGGTAAGCATGTAACATGTGGAGAGGGAAGGAAGGAGAAATTTGTTTTTACCATAGGAAGTTTGTTGTACCTACTTTCATACACACAGAAAACTGGAAGGAATCTTCTAGCATGCAAAGTGAATTCCTCACTGGCAGGAGCATGGGGCTTTGAATAGGAAAGACAGATTACACACCAGTAAAGGAAGACACCAAGTACATATTGTTAATCCTAATAAGAAACATACAGACCTGATGGAGTAAAATACTGTAGGCATATATGGTATTCGTAGCTGGCCCCATCAATGCAGTTTTTGCATTCAGTCATTAAGAAAATTTCTTTTACTATCCAATTAGTTTTTATTTTATTCCTAGTGAAGATTCCTAATATTAATTACCAACATAAAACCAAAAATGCAGTGCACCGAAACAAATGGATGCATTTTTATGTTTAGATTAAAACATTACTTGTAATTGTTTACAGTGAAATCTCCTCGCTGTCACAGTGGTGTTAACAGGGTTATAAACTTTCACATTCTTAAAAGGAAACAAAATAGTATATTATCTTCTAGCTATGGTGTAATCTACCACTAGTTACCCAAATATTGCTGCATTTATACTGTATCATGTACTTATCAAACATCTACGTGACTCCTTAACTATTTCCGAAACAAAAGAGTCATTATTTACCCACTGTGAAAATAGCCTTGTGTTAGTGGTATTAGAAATCATTAGCTCTATTAAGTCTGTTATCAGCTATGCTAGCAGCTGGAAATATCCTGCAGCTCAGGAGGGCTCCAAAACGTTCCCCACTCATTATATTCTAGATCACTTTGTTTTCTTGTATGGTGAAAACAGATTATAATCACATTCAGCCACAGGCAAAAATAGAAGCTGACAACGGTGGTAGAAAAAGATTTATGAAACTCTTCATTGCTCGGGGCAGTATTTTGTAACAAGATAACCGTGTTGTCCCTCAGATAGGAGCATGAGTGAACAGTTCATCTATGTCTTTCTATCATCTTGGTGCACTGTGTCTCAAAATGACACAGTTGTCACACCATAAATACAGCCAAGAGCATCAGAGATGTCTCTAAACAGAATCTGTATTAATTGCTAATGTGTAAAGCAGAGATGGATCTGTTAATGTTAGCTTACAAAACAGCAATCTAGTTTTTCTTAAGAGTATAGAATATACTGGAGTATCGGTTTTGTCTTGTTATTGGCTCCTTTGAATAGGAGTGATGCCAAAAACAGTATCCGGAAGTGTTTGGGTTACAATAATTCCTTTATCATTCTTAGCTTTGGGTGATGTTGACTCTTCAAACAATATGTCTAAGAGGCAGGATTAAAATAGTTCCTTTAACACGGTTTAAGACCACGGGCTGGGGTTTTTTGCACAGCAGAAATGTTGCCTGCTCCCTGCCCTGGCAGCCTGTTTCTACCACTCAGCCCAGCGACTCTGCTGGGAGCCTGGCTCACAGTCAGAAGGATTTATTTGCTTCACCTGCCTGGCGTTTATCCCTGAGCAGGTAGGGATCATTTTTGTACATCAGGATGTTGTCCTATGTGTTCCCCAGTACTCAGTACTGGTATATGACCTGATAACTGTGTGTACGTAATAAATTGTTAACGCGATATGTATAAATTCTATCACTTTAGATATTCATCTTTGTCTATGCTTCTGTTTTCTTTGATCATCTAGGCTAAATTAGTATAGGACCGACTCAAACTGAATCTGTTACTCTCCCTGCTGTTCATGTGAAGACTTGAAATCTGCATCACTTGAGTCCTTGTCTAGAGCATCACCTGAAGTATTTATAAACTGAAAATGTTACAACGATACAGCATGCCATTTCTTTTTATGCAAAACCCACTTTGGTGTGACATATCTGGAGCAGTAGGAGAGGCTAAAATGTTTATTTTGCTAGCTGACCCGAGTGAATAAATAGTTGCAGAAAGGTTGGAGTGGGAATTGTTATATTTAATATGATGAATCAGGCTTTGAACTAGGCTGAGACTGATTTGGTGCTGTGCAGGGATGTCAGCATTCCTACCCATTATGCAATATGTTTTAATCTTACTCAGGAATTGGAGTGATGATTTTAAGCAGAATTATTTGAGTAGGAAAAAAATGTTGTCTTTCTACTTTCAGCTGTGAGGAAAATTCTTAGAAGCATTTTATCTCTACTAGGAAATAAGATTGTATAAAATTAAGTACCTGATTTTGCATCTCTGTGTCAGAAAAAAAATTATGGACCTTTATGATTTTTTAAAAAGTTTCTCGAACAAAGTGTACCAGGGAGTGGGAATTCTGTATTTCAGTGTCTGCTACTGAACGGTTTTGTTGCTGTAGATATGTTTAAAAATACTGCCTGTAAAGAACGCAAATCTGACTTGTCACTAATTGTGTATTTCAGCGATGGAGTCATACATTAATAAGTCCTTTGTGATGCTCTTTATGAGATGGGTGTTTGGGTTTTTTGTCACTAGAAATCTAAGAGATGTCTTTGAGGATAGAGGGTTAAGAGATGATGAGTTGCGGGGAATGTTTGAATGCTGCAAACTCAGTAAAACTGAGATGGCAGGACAGGAAAAGAACTAAAAACTAAATAATGGTAAGTGTGAAAAAAACCCACAAATTAAAAATAACAGGTAACAGAAAGAGAGGGATGAGAAGGAACGGAGCAGTGGTGTTTATGAGATTTTTCAGACACCTTTGGAGCACTGGCACTGTGAACCAGTCTGTTAGAGCAGGGTGATGCTCTGTTTGTGTGTGCCATTTCATTCCGTAAAAAGCATTGCACCAAACTACTGTCATTCTCTTCCCTCTCTTATTTGTTTTCCACATCTGAAAGGCTTTCTGTGTCTTTAAAGTTGTACAGTTCCTTCTACTTTCCAATAGCACCTGCTGAATCGCAACTGCAAAGGTGGGATACCTCTTCCTGACCATAGGGGTTTGTCCACTGTGCAATGGTCATGTTCAGCACATCCCAGGGCATCTGCTCCTGAGAAGATCTCAGCCCACTCGTGGCAATTTACTCTATCTAGCCATGCAGTGCCCCTGCAGATCTGCAGTGAACTTTCCTATTTAATAAACAAGGAATCTGAAATGGGGATGCAGGGTCATTCAGTGACTTGAGCAACATTCTCAACGCTAGATTCCATGCTTACCTAAGGGTTTATTCAATACGAATAAGGCCTTTCCTTGTGTTTTAAGCTTCCATCAGTGTAGTTTGGCACAGTAGCACTAAGTTGCTTAGTGGCTGAGGCAGCTACGGTTGAGTGTTGTGGCTCCCAAGTACAATAAAGTCCCAGCACCATTTTGCCAAAAGCATGGGATACGCAGCTTGTGCCAGCCCCACAGTGATACCCAGCGTATACTCACCTTGCTCTTCACAGGAGTCTTTGTCATTTGCTCCTACATTTGACTCTGAGGCTGCATTACCAGCAGGTTCCCTCTCTTCAGAGGGTATTTTGCTGCCAAAACATACTTTTAATGAGAGGACCAGCTGTTCTCCCTCAGGACCAAGCTTCCACTTGCTCCTTAGTTTGCCTCTTAATTGTCTTATTACTGATGAATAATTTAATATTTTTTTCTTGAGTATTTCATAAATTTAGAGTTTTGTGGAGTCTCAGTTAGTAAAAAGACAACGTGCAGAAACAGAGACTTCTCTTCCCCTGTGTTCATAGCACAGCTTGACTTATTTCCCTGAGCTTGTATCAAACAATATGCAAGTAAATTGAAATAATGAAACCGTATCAAGATGTCTATCAGCATCCTACTCAGATGTGTAGTTTGGCTTTTATTCCAGACTAGTTTTTTATGATGCAGAAAATATGCACGGAACAGTCCTTAAGCTTTAACGATGATTGGCTTGCATACCCGATAGAGGATGGATTTTGCTCTTTACATTTTTCTTCAAATGTATTGATTAGATATTAGCTTAACAGTGTAATCCTCTCCAATGGGCAGGACTTGTGTTATGTATCATTTGGAAAATCTATGATCAGCTTTTTGGTGTTTTTGTTTGGGATTTTTTTTAGCAGCTAGCTAAAAGGTCAGGCAGAATTTTATTGTATATCTAGGTCTTCATTCAATGCAGAAGTTACCCCATTTTTTTCCATTTACTTAAATACATTATTCAAATATTCTGCATGGAAAAAAACCCCAAAACAAACTGAAATAATAGTTAAATTTAGAGGAATATCTCTAGTTGGAAGGAACTCGTAAGGACTGTTGAGTCTGAATCCCTGTTCCTTTCAAGGCTATCTAACACGAAACCATACAATCAAGTGCAATGTCCAGATGCTCCTGAAACTCTGAAGTTGTGGTGCCATGACCACTTCCCTGGGGAACCTGTTCCAGTAACTCAGTAAGGAACTTACTGAACAGTCTGAACTTACCCTGATTGTAGCTTCATTGCATTTCCTTGTGTTCTGTTGATGAGATCAGCACCTCCTCCGCAGCAGCCTGCCTTTTGGAATGTGAAGACGGGTGAGAACATGAAGCAGGTTCTCCTGGAAACTCTGCTAAGACATGTGGAAAATAAGGAGATGGTTAGTGACAGCCAACATGGCTTCACTGAGGGCAACTTGTACCTGACAAAGTTGATGACCTTCTATGCTGGGGTTACAGGTTGGGTGGGTAAGGGTAGATTGACAAAATCAAGCTGATTTGTATAAAGCATTTGACACTGCCCTGCACAACATTCTGGTTTCTAAATTGGAGTAATATGGGTTTGATGGGTGGACTATTCAAGCAACATATAGTATAGAAGAGAAAGGTCTAGGATCTTCTGTGCTCTACTCTACAGATTCATTTGTATTGGGCCTAATTACTTGCTAATCTGCATGTAGCATATATGTATAAGTAATCATCAAGAAGCTTGCTTTCTACATAGAAGACTGTTACTATACTACTTCTAACAGCTTATAGGACATTTATTTAGCATCTTTTACCCTTCATTTCTGCTGATTGTGCTCACATGCCTCAGAGAAACAGAATACTTTGACTTCCAAATCCTTCTTATCTCCTTTTCTTCTTTGTCATGATTTCACAAGTCGACTTCGGTGTTGAAAAGTTTTGCTCTTTGATCTGTGAGTTTTCTCAAAGTCTATCGTGTTATGGCTTTTACTGCTGTGAAGCTTTTCTGTCCAAGGGATTTCATCAATCCACACACATTTTAAAGCAGAGATTTCAAGCGTAGGTTTTGATTACTTCTCATCTCTAGGAAAAGTTGTTAGCAATTTTTGCAAGGTGGCAGATGTTTATCCAGAGGTTTTAGTCAAACTGCCTGCAATCTTGGTACATAACTACTCTCTAATCTCCTATTACTTCAGCTGGATAGTCATCATCTTTTCCTGGTTTTAATTCTTCTTTAGTATTGTTAGTATCATTACTGTGAATACAGAATTGTACCTGAGAGCTGTTTTCTCTCTGCCTTTTCACTGAACTAAACTCCATTTAGTATTGTGGTGTTCTCTGAGTTTGTAAGGAAGAAAGACCACGTAATTCAATTATCATAGCTACTTGGAATCTGTTCCCTCATTGCTTACTTGATATGATGTTTCTGTGGTTTTTCATTTAAGTCTCTTTGCATTTCTGGGCTTTTCGGAATAATAAAGTCATTGCCTGGAGAAAGAGAAGGACAGGCAAAGATGATGTTTATCTGAGTACCTGGGGTGAAGCTGTGTTTTCAGAAGTCTATGCCATAGACATAATGGGTAGGACTGTGCTATTCTGTCTCCTCCTGACAATGGGAACAAGTAGCATTGCCGAAAGACATTATCCTTCTCCTGCGTTCTGTTTGTTCTGGTAATGTGGGACCACTTCAGTGCCTGGTGTCTGCCAGTATGATTAAACAGTCTCTTCAGGTTGTAAATTTGATTGCCTTCTCCATACTGGAGAAATAAGAACAGGGAGTATTTAAAGTAGCAGCCCAAACCTTAGAGTTGCATTGTGATTATGAAATCTGAGGTAGGCTCAGTAGAGGATGTCAGATATATGAACAGCACAGTACCAGGGGATGAGTAGCGAAGGTGTTTTCTTTGTCACTGATTATAAGTGATTAGACAGGTGTATTTTTTTAAAACAAAGCAAAAGAATAAAGACTTGCAGCTTTGTTCCAAGACCCTCTTCAAGCCTATGTAACAGAGTTGCACTGAGTTTTAACAGCTTAATGAGGATTAAGTTTCTGCAAGATGTTGGTAATGCTATTCATATAAGACAACACTCTTCTGCTAGTGAAAGTTTTCAGCGGGCTACTGGATTTCTTCTTTGGTAGAGAGTATTCTTTTTGCTTGCAGTAAATTTATTCATAGTAAATGCAGCAGTACTTGAGTATTTGATGGGGTGCTATTGAGAGGGTTGCTGGACAGCATGAACTCAGTCACTGCCTCATCACAATGTTGTTTGGTAGTTAATTCTTCTGGTTTCTGAGCTGACCAGAAATCAGCTGCAGTTTGAAGGCTGTTTCACTCTTGGCAGGGATCCTTGCCTGAGGCTGCACACCTTGCCCCTTGGCCACTAGCAGGAATGCAGCAATGCAAGGTCAGTGCAGGGAGATGATTCCCAGACCAGGGCTGATATTCCCCACGCAGACTTATCCTCTGCTTAGCTCATGGATGGCTCCTGTCTGCTTTGCACTTGAAGTCATTCGATCCCTTGGCAATGCCCACACGCATCTGCTGGGACTTGGCTTTCCATCCACTCTGCCATCTTGAGGGTCTAGGGCCATAGTCAGCCAGTCTTGTTCCCCCAGCTCAGCACTGAGGCTGTAGGTGGTGGGTACTGGGATCTACCCCTGAGAACCGGTCACATCACATGTATGTCGAGAATTTGTCACCGAGCTGCAACACCCAGTGACAAAGATGGGTCAAATTCTCCTGGATGGATTTTCCTGTTTTATCATGTGTGACAGTGGGATGTGGTTGGTTTTTTCCCCTTCACGTGCCAATAAGTGTAATGTTGACTCATTTGCTGCTGAGTGATAAACCATGTGAGAATTTCTATACTCTGCCTTACATTACCCTGTATTTTTGCTTATTAAGTCATGTTTGCATCTTCTGAATAACAGAACCTGTTGTTTGCGGTAGCTGGAGTTAACTTCCCTGTTACCTTAAAAAGTCAAGTTACTTCAACAGGTCTTATTTGAATGGTTTATGACTTTCTTTTTTGTCCAGTACCAACCCATGAAGAATTCAAACCAAATTCCACTGCCTGTGGGAGAAATGCCAGTCATGTAGCAGTGCAGCTTGCAGTACCCTGGAGGCAGACAAATTCTTGTTTCTTTCTTGTACTTATTTGTACTTTGCCTGCTTTTAAAAAGGGAAATAACCTGTTGAAAATCTTACATTGCATTATATTTGTTTTTCTTCGCTACAGCATTATGCAACATTCCTCTTGCTTTTTTCATGTGGTCTACACACATTATTTTAACCTGTTCTACATGTTGGGAAACAGATGGTCTAGATATCAAGTAACTGGCTTCCTAGGAGCTGTGACATTGAATTGTCACAGGAAGTTCCTACAGGGACCTTATATTTACTAATACACATCAGTAAGTCTTCATGTTAACGGTTCTTATTTGATTACCAGGGGATTCAACCTTAAGAAAAAAACATATTTAGTTATTATTTTCATGTTTTCTTGTGGCTGAAGGGGTAGTAGTGTAAATATTTCTGAAAAAAATGCTGTAACCTTCGAAACCCATGGAAGAGTGTTGTAGTAAGATTGCATGGTGGGTTTTTATAATCTTTTAAACAAGAAAACTAGTGTATTTTTTGTTGATACTGCTGTTGAACTGAAAAAAAAGAGATTGGCGTGCAGTATGCATTATGGTAAACCATCCCAAGGCAGTGGTGTAATGTGAAATAGGAAAAAAATTCAGCATTTGACAAAAGTTAGTGCTTCTGGGAAGTGATGATAATACTGCCTGAGAAACAGAGAAATTGCTTGATGCTGAAAGCCACGTTCAATATATTTAGTTTCATTAATAGTTCAACTGCCAAACTTCTCAGGGGTGAAACTTGACATTACAGACTCTCAGAGCAACTGCAGGATTCAATATCGTTACTCCACTGATAGACCTTTTCTTCTTAAAGGATCTGCAGTACCTGGAAGCCTAAGTTATTAAAAAGCTTACTTAGGCATTGCTGAGATCTCAGCATCCTATTAGCTCTTCTCTGGGATGCAGATACTTTGAGTTATTTATTTTGAGAGACTCTTTCTTGTATCGTGTTTATGAAGTTAGGTTTGAAAAAATATGTAAATATAAATGTATTATTTTGAACAGTGTTTAGTATGTTCTGTGACGTTTCTGAAACAATCAAGATGATGTATTGTGTTAAAATGTCTGTGGCTGGCATTTCTTTTGCCCCCTACCCTGGAAAACAGCTTGTGTGGTAGCCAGTTGGTTTATGTAAAATCCAAAGGACTGGTGTAATAGCTTTGGAAATGACTTTCTATGGCACAGACGCACACGGAATTGGAAATTACAGTTCAAATATTCTTATGCTACTATGAGAATTTTCAGGCTGTCCCTTGGACCATTCAGAGAAACAGCAGTTTTCAAGCTGTACTCCGGTCTGGAAGATGTCACCAGGCTGACACTGCTGGCCTAAACATTTCTGAAGACTCTGTAAGTTGTTCAGAAAAACAGTTGTTCAGTTCCTCTTTGGTGTGATTCTTGTATCATCTTGCAGAAGCTTTGGAGAGGTTTGTGTGTGCCTTTAAGTGAGATTCAGCTCTTTCTACTTGTTTTGCAGAAACGAGTATATAGAGCAGCATTTAGCATTCTGCAGTAAAGTGTTCTATAGTGATGATGAACTTTATTGCTTAGAAATAGGTATGTATGCTTTTCATTTTAGTTCTTCTTACATCAGTGTCTCCTCCAGACAGAAGTCATATATCTAAGCTAAAGAAGACAAATACGCCCTTAGTCTCTCTGAAATATGCTTTATATCTATGTTATTACTGGAAAACTAAATGAAAAGGTTGATTGGGAAAGATGTGAAATGCATGGATCATTTTTTAATTAGAAAGAAGAGATTTTTTTTCTTTAACCTTTCTGTGACTCATTGTTATATATAAAAATGGAAGTAGTATATCTATCCTTATATATATAGATATGCAGGCACATATGCAAGTATCACAGGACACTGAGTCCACATAAAGCATTGTTATTAAAGCAAAATGTTTTGCCATTTTTCTAGGAATTATTTTGTGCAGTCAGTGCACCTCATGCAGTGGGATAATGAATATTTAGGTGATGTATTTCAGCAAATATGATTACTACATGCCGTCTCAGATAATACTGTTTTGTAGGGTAGTGAGTATTAACCATTTTGTAGGTGACGCTCACTTTTAAAAAATTGGTTCTATTTCTTAATCCCTCACGTTAGGCTCCTGGTGAGGCATCCTGTGCTTTTGCCTTCACCTACATGAGTGTGCACAGCAGTTTTTCACAACTGACCAACCCATCCAGCACAAGGACCTAATCTCCCATTTATTTGGCTCCAGCAATGCTGAGAATGAGCTAATATTCCTCCTCTTGGACATCTGCATGGAGCATCTCTGCACCTTTAATTTCAGGAGTGTGGTGGAGTAGCAGTGGCGCTCCGAGTACACTGCAACAAGTCAGGTCTGGCAGAGCTAATTTGGTTGCTGCTGCTTCTGCCTCCCATGTGATGAACTTGATGAACCTGTGTGCCACAGGCTGTGAGCTGCAGACACAAGGCATTTGATGGCTCACACTGCAGTAGTATCTGATTGCCTTGTACGTGGTTAGGTAATTTACTTTCAATGCTCGTGCAAAGGATATGGATGAAGACACTTACAGATAACAAGTAAGTTGTCCATAATAGGTCAAGGGTTGCCTCAGTCAAAGCAGGACAGAAAAACTATGACAGTGTCCTACACTTTATCCATTAAACTACCTTTACCCTTTGCTGTGATTGTGTGGATGGTGTTTGTAAGCAGTGGGATAGGTTTTGTTTAGGTTGGTTTTTTTTTTGTTTCCTTTTTGCCACAGCAACATGTCATTTTCTATTCTAATATTGTGCTGAGGAAACGGCTGCAATGCACTGGCAGAGACTGATAAGTGACTTATGATTTTATACCACAGGTTTACTCAATTTTCAGTTTGAAACGTACAGCCTGGGATGACAGCCAGTCATTCAACCTATTCTTGCCTCAAACACTGTAAAAACATGCAGACAAAAGAAAGAACACCTGGCAAATGTTTTGGGTTTACAGCAACAAGAGAGAGAGTTAATGATATCCATGGTTGTGAAGAAGATAACTTGCTTCTTTACAGCACACGTTGAAAACATTTTCAGAACATTTGGATTCCTTTTAACTATGCCTCGCACAAAATGATTCGGAGAATTAAAGCAAACTTCAGAACAACTGAAGCAGACGTAGCATAAAAGGGTCTGTATTGCTGGGAAGGAACCCTGGTCCCACCCAGCCAAACTCAAATGAAGGCTGAAACACCAGGGTGAAAGCTGGCCCTGGAGATGGCAGCGCCTTGTGATACGCTATTATATTCCTGACTTTTTCAATGCTTTCTTTTCTTCTGACTCTGAGTAATGTGATCTGCCTTTGAAGATGAATTTAGCTTGGAAGGTGGCCCTGTGGTTCTTTGAAAAACTTGTTACTCATTGTGATAGCAGATGATGTGGTTTCCTTGAGAAAACACTGCGGTAGAGTTATTTCAATAAAGAACTAGGAATACTGAAAATTGGGATTTTAATGCTGGGTAGCAAGGGATTTCTGTGGGTTTGCTTTATTCATTTTTTCTTTCAATGCATCAGACACTTATCTTTTTGTGTTCAATATTTGTATCATTTAGATGTATAAGGAAGTAGCAGCATCATTGTTTGTTTCAGAAGAAATAAGATATATATAAATATTTTTTTAAGTTCTTTTGTGAAAAGGGCTGATGAGGAGGTATTTATATGTCTCTAAGATTTAATCATGCCACAAAGGATAATTCAGCACAACTAAGATGTAATCTACATTTCTTTTTTGAGGTCATAGTATTGACAAAGAACTAGGATGCAGGAAAGCGAATGCTTTGCTTAGGTTATGGATGCTGCCGATTCTGCTTTGCATTTAATCTCCGAGTTGAGAGACGAACTTCTTCTCAGATCATTGTGCTGCGTGCATTTAGTGAGTTTAGTCAAATGAGCATACCAGACTCAGGGATGAACTTGAGAAATAATTTTACCATCGTAAAGCAGTTCTGAAGCTCTGCTTTGTGTGGTAGGAAAAGTTGGAGGTTTGTACTTGGGAGCACACAGCCATGGCTGCTGTACATGCAACGCTGTGAGATCCAGCGGCTCTCCCTGATCCTTGAGGTTGCCAGGCTCCTGCCAGAACAAGACTGTTAGGATGCAGCAAACAGGCTCACAAAGGCTCTGCAGTGGCTGCCCATCCCACACAGAATCATAGAATCACCGGGTTGGAAAAGGCCCACCAGATCATTGAGTCCAACCATTCCCACCAATCACTAAACCATGATCCTCGGCACCTCATGCACCCATCCTTTAAACACCTCCAGGGAAGGTGACTCAACCTTCTCCCTGGGCAGCCTGTTCCAGTGTCCAATGACTCTTTCCATAATTTTTTTTTTCACATGACTTCCTGTGGTCCCTCCTGCTTTCACCCAGCATCGTGCGGAGCCAAGCAGTGGCCATGGGGTTGTACTTTAGGCTACAGATCCTGTCCTCTCCCTTACGTATGCTAAAGAGGGGAAGACCATAGCGATAGCATTATGCTCAGGGGTGGCCTCTTCTCCCAAGTGACAGGGGACAGGACAAGAGGGAATGGCCGCAAGCTCCGCTAGGGGAGATTTAGGCTGGAGATTAGGAGAAGGTTTTTCACAGAAAGGGTCATTGGGCATTGGAATAGGCTGCCCAGGGAGGTGGTTGAGTCACCTTCCCTGGAGGTGTTTAAGGCACGGGTGGATGATGTCTTGAGGGACTTGGTTTAGTGTTAGATAGGAACGGTTGGACTAGAAGATCCAGAGGGTCCCTTCCAACCTGGTTGTTCTATGATTCTGTGATTCTATGCTCAGGGGTGGGTTTGTGTCAGGGTTTTTTGTTTGTTTTTAAGGAGAAAAATGCTATTTTCCATCCTTCCTTGTCTGGATTTTACCTCTGTACTAGCCAGATTTGTTTAACTGGATAAAAGAATAAACTGAGGAAAATATATTTTATTTTTTTAGCATTTTGTTTCAGATTCAACCTAAATTTGTCAATGGGATAGCTTGTGATTACTTCAAAGATATACAGATCAGATTTTGTATTCTCAGATTACTTAATTAGAACATAATTTATCCTTACTCAACCTGTAATTTGCACGTTTGAAGTTATCATTGCTGATACTTTCAACTGTTGTAAGTTCGGTAAAATGTGTGCTAAAATTCATTAGAATTAGATATGTTTGTCTATTTGTGAATTTAAATAAGAAATTAAACAATAAAAGAAGCCAAAACATGGAGGGTAGCAGTATTTCTGATTTTCATTGTAGTTTTAAGAGTCTAGTCCTTAAATCACAAATATTTTGAGATTGTCTAATGTATTCTCGTGAAACCCCAAATTCATGTAATAATTGAGAAATTTTCTTAGTATTTTTCTCCAAACCAATATTGCCAACTGCAGCATCAAAAATAAAATCTCTTTCCTGATGTAAAAAGATCTATTTCATCAAGACACGATGTTTAAGCTTCCAAATAAAAACGAATGAGTCAGCGAGAGGCTGCAGAGCATGTTGTATCATAGGGTGCATCATGCCAGTCCTTCAGGCTGCTGATCTTTTATTATGGGACGTGTGATTTACTTTTCTGAACTTCAGAGCTCAGCAGATTTGCAGGTACTGCTGCTGAAGTTTTAATTTAGGCAAAGATGCTCATAAAGAAGTGCTCAGATGTTCAGATGTGAATCCAATTTTATATCCCTGGCAAGTTCAGTGGTTTTCAGCTTCTGCTTTCGATTCATTTAAACAGATTTATGAAGCAGCAACATATTAAGCTTTTATCTCATATAAAGATTGGAGTGTGTGTGCTCCCTGGTTAGTACTTGTTATGTATGTAAGCTTTTATATGTTTTAATATAAGCTGTATGATATTTTTTTAACACTGATATTGGTATTTGTTCGATTATTCTATATTAAATGCTACATTCATAATTACACGAGATTTCTGAGGTTTGGCAGCTGCAGTATGTGTTCAGTTACTTCTACACAGCTTATTTTGCACAGTACATTTTATTTACCATGTGAGAACTGAGTCTTGAGGCAGAATAAATTAATTCGTGGTAGCTTCAATTCAGTTCTTGCTTCCTTAATCTTACAGAAATTCTGTTTATTCTTATTGATGTGCAGTTGGCTCACTTTTCAGAACAGCCTCTATGATTTTGTGGTTACAAGATGCTTTATGGAGCTGGCACTACTGTGTCTCTCAGAGCAAAACTTCTTTCTTTATGTGGATATGACTTTTCCGTATTTATCCTCCAAAAGGAAAAGCTACATCAAACATAAGTTGAGAAATATGAAGGACACGAATCTTCTGAAGTAATTTTTAACACAAGGGCACACGTTTGCATTTTATCACTCATAAGTATCCACTTACTGAAATCCAGACATGCTTTGTTTAAAGGCAGCACACAGACTAGGAGAGTAATTCTACTTAAGCTTCTATGCGTGTGGATGTTGTCCAAACACATTTCCTTCCTTCTGTGTCTTGCTCGACATGCTGTGAGGGAATGGCACAGGACTTAGCAAAGATTACACACTCATGTTTTAGGAGGTCCACGTCAAGCTTTTAAATGCAAAGTTTGCTGGGCTGAAAAGTCTCTTTCAAGTTTTTGTAAGACATACCTGAGGCAAGGATAGTGCGGAGAGCAGCACATCTGATGGCCCTAAAATTTAAGACAGGTTTTTGAAAGGTATCTGTATTTAAGGATGAGTGGTCAGGCAACAGACCTTCAGAAATGGTCAAGTTACTTCTGTGTGGATTTCAAGGAGCATGTGAAGGATACAGAATTTATTATCATTCCCTTCTTCAAGTATCTTGTCACAGGACAACTTCTTCTAGTATTGTGTAAGTCCCAAGAAATCTCACTGTCCCTTCTTTCTCAGCCTGTACTTTCCCAGGACCGTGGAATTGCTTCAGAAAATTAGTGGTCTTTGTCTAAAAACACTTGTTCTCCCTCAATTCCCTAGTTGTATTGCTGTTGGGTGAAAGGGGTCTCTTTGCTTTTCCCTGGCATGGGCAGCCAGCAGAGTGATGCTGGGGAGGGCCGGGTCTTGGAGGAGCTGGGGACAGACAAGGTCGGTGCTGTGGCTTGGGAGGCTTGTGCCCACTCACCCTTCTGATCGCCAGCGCTTGAGCTGCACTATCATGGGGTTTTCCTCTATGAAAAGAAGAGAAAAGCAGTGGTTACTTCTCCTGTCTTAATGCGACAGTCTGACATAGCCCACTGATGATGATATGTGTTTTGATAAGAACTTTAGCATTCAGAAACCTTAAATGATGCACCAATTTCAGTTCCTGGCTTCGTGGTCGGATTCTTAATTTGTATTAGCTCCTCTTGAACTGTTTGTTATTTTATTGGGGCAGGTCTGGGTTTTTTTTAAAAAGAAAATATTTACCTTAATTTACTTGCAGTTAATTGATCAGTCCAGCAGTCTTTCAATACTTCATTGTTCCATACAAAAGTAGATCAGTCTAGCTGCACATCGTTTCCCCTTGTGATATTTACTTCTATTGTTTGATTCATTAAGTACAGAATGTGCTTCACTTTCTTAAAATGAACATACATAATTCTAATTATACTTCCACTAATACTAATTTTTCTGATTATTATTCACTAGAAAACTACAACTTGATATAATGACTAAAGCATGCAGTTCATAATGCATTTTAACTGTTTTCTTTAAGCTCTTTTGTTATTTTTATTATTATTTAATTAAACTATTGCGACATATGGAATTGCACTTCGACTTATTTACCATTTTGCATGTACATTTAGAAAAGTGACTATCCTAGAGTGACACCTGCTTATTCTGTTTGCTTCTCATGTTCTTTTTATTTTAATCTTGTTGTCTTATTGATTAGAGAAAAAATTATTTTCTTTATCAATGCAAATATGTCAGTACTCAAAGAATGAGGAAAGTTTGTCCTTTATCTATAAAAAACATCATCTGTCATTTTTCAATGAAAAGGGCTGAAATAGTAGCATTATTTTCATAACTTGGTGTGTGTTTGTGGCATTGCTTTATAGAAGAATACAGGCGAAATCCTGATCATGTGGAAGAACATGTAAGATATCATCTCTGCATTGTTGTTCGCTTTTCATATTTGGGGTTTAATCTTTCGCTAGCACAAATACTGTTTGTTTGAAGCCGATTGGTAAAATAATAGTGAGTGAAAGTAGACTGAGATCTCTGATTATGCATTTTGGGCTTCTGTGAAACTTAAATGCTGGGTTTAATCCATTAAGGTTCATCTCCTTCGTATGTCCAATAGAAAGTGGGAGGAAAAAGTTCCTGTGGCAGGAGGTACAGAGTGGCTAAGCTAGACTATTGGCCTGGCTTCTCTACAGAGGAACCATTCTTGATGAAGACTCCATACAAAAGCATAAAATCTAAATATAACCTCGATGAGCATCTCAGCTGTGCAACCTTGAAACACTACTTTCTGTCTCTGATCTTTAATAATCATTTAACCATGTTTTAATACCTACAGGTCCAAAAGATACGCGGGTTTATTTTCCTGTTTGCAGAGCCTCGCTTTTTTTTCCAGGCAGTGATCCCTTGAAAATGCCAGAGAATAGTATTATCAACACACATTTGTGATTTATTTTTCTTTTCTATTTTAGGCCCTTCAAATCATCACAGCCAGTCAACGCTGAGGCCGCCTCTCCCTCCTCCTCACAACCATTCCCTGTCCCATCATCATTCCTCTGCCAACTCCCTCAACAGGAACTCACTCACAAATCGCCGGAACCAGATCCATGCACCCGCTCCGGCACCCAACGACTTGGCCACCACCCCTGAGTCTGTGCAGCTCCAGGATAGCTGGGTGCTCAACAGCAACGTCCCCCTCGAGACCAGGTGGGTCACGTGGATGTACACTCCTGGGGATACCCCTACACAGGTCTCTGAAATGCTCAGAGAAAACTATTTGGCTTGATGGGAGATGGGATTTACTTTGTGTCAATGATGGTTTTGTCTGATACAGTGCTTGGAGTTAATGACGTTAGAATATCTACCAGTCTGATTTCCTTTGCATTAGTAGGTAGACAGCTGGACATCTCTCTGTTTGTATGTACCATTTCACAGAATCATAGGATAACCATATTGGAAGAGACCCACCGGATCATCTAGTCCAACCATTCTTATCAAACACTAAACCATGTCCCTTAGCACCTCCTCCACCTGTCCCTTAAACACCTCCAGAGAAGGTGAATCAACCACCTCCCTGGGCAACCTCTGCCAGTGCACAATGACCCTTTGTGTGGAAATTTTTTTCGTAATGTCCAGTCTAAATCTCCCCTGGTAGAGCTTGAGGCCATTCCCTCTTGTCCTGTCACCTGGGCGAAGAGCCCAGCTCCCTCCTCTCCACAACCTCCCCTAAGGTAGTTAGAGAGAGCAATGAGGTCTCCTCTCAGCCTCTTCTTCTCCAGGCTAAACAACCCCAGCTGTCTCAGCCGTTCCTCATAAGACCTGTTCTCCAGCCCCTTCACCAGCTTTGTTGCTCTTCTCTGGACTCTCTCCCGAACCTCAACATCTTTCTTGTGCTGAGGGGCCCACAACTGAACACAGGATTCGAGGAGCGGTCTCACCAGTGCTGAGTACAGAGGGAGAATAACCTCCCTGGACCTGCCGGTCACACCTTTTATTTCAAAGCCTTTTATTCATTTGGACCATTCGTGCATCCACAGTTCATGGTAACAGGACAGCATTATTTATTCACAGGCTCAGGGACAACTCACTTCTAATTTATACTGACTTTGTTGCTGAAAAATTATACATTTTAGCTTTCCTGAAGTCACAAACAGAGGCTCATTTGAAATTATGCGTTTTGGGAGACCTTGAGAAACAATCTCAGGTTGAAGACTGACAGTACTATAATTTTAATTTATATTTCATCCAGTATGCAACCTCATTTTAATCTCTTCTGTACATGTTAACAGCTTGGTGCCCGTGGGGCAAACAGTTGCATGTAAATGAAAAGGTGCAGCGCTTAGACCTGCCAAATAATTAAATAAATAAATGCCTGACACGCTGCAGTTATAAATATTCTGGTTTGTTGTCATTTGGGTTATGGAATGTCAAACATATTTAACTTGCACTTTAAATAGCAGAGCTGGCAGGGCTGATCTCCCAGAAGTTAAAATTAGTCATTATGGTAGTGAAAAAAGGGGTTGCTGAAAAAAGTGATTGGAGTAGTCGGTTTTTCTTGTCTGGCACAGGTAGCTATAAAAACAGTGTACAGGTAGAGGAGGTGGACTGCTTGTAACACTGGCTCATACCATGGCCTTAGCTGCCTGGTTGCCACAGCTTCTAAGATGTTATGTTTCAGTTGCAGCTTTCTGGGAATTTGAAGTGGCTCAGCTGGATTCCAACCAGCGTAGCTAGGTATGGTACAGTCGCAGCATCGTGCGGTCTCAGCCCAGCCCCTCTCGGAGATCGATTAAAGACTTCCTTCTGGTTTGGAGCTCTGGGAGGAGTTGGTGTAGCTGGATTGAAGTTTACAACACCCAGGCTCTTATTATTCAGCAATTAATTGGTGGTTGGAGCACCATGGAGTTAAAAAATGTGACTGCAAAGAGCAGGCAGCCTGTGTCCAGTGTTGGAACTCTCACAAGGGACTCCATTCGCATTGCCCTGCTTTGCTGGAGTGATAACATGGGTGCCAGGAAGAAGTGAGGAGGGGCCTGAAAAGGAAACAAGAGTTATCTGAGGCAAAAAAAAGACAAAGGAAAGGGATTCTTCCCCTTACTGCAGCTAATTTTGGAAAAAAAAGAAAGAAAAAATTAACAGTAAAGGTCTGTTCTTAACTGCTGCTTCAGTGAAGGAATCTGCTATTATTTAGGAGCTTGGTTTGACATCCTACATTTGGTATTTATTACTAAGAGCTACAAGATTAAAATCTTGGTCCTGTTCAGCCCAGACTAATTGTTGCTGTGTGATGCGCTTCCCACAGGATTATGTACTTCCAATTTTAGCCTAGAAACCCTACTCTTGCTTGTATATCTGCTTCCATATGAAGATATTCTTGGGTACAGCAGTACCCAAAATGTGTCATTTCTGATGGCTTCAAATTGTCCCAATTTACTAAGCACTTTGTTTGGAAGGATTTCTATAGAATTTTCACAGAAGTATTCGCTGTCATAATACTGGCATCCCTGAGACACAGGATTGGGCCTTTGTCTGGCTGGTTTTCTTCTCCTATTTGCTTTTATGCTTATTCCTTGCCAGTGGAGACTATAAATTCCATTACTAACTATGGGTTTTCTCTATATTTTTTTCTTAATCATGAAACCTCTGAGAATAGATACACCTTCATGTTGATGACAAAAGGTTACTTTGTGAATACTGTTATCTTTGGAGGTTGCGAGATGCCCAGCAGTTAATTGGAGCTTTTCTGTAGATGGGTTTGTCACAGGCAAGCATTAAGATATTAGAAAACATCCTGACAGGCTTACTGTGTTCTAAGACTATTCCAGAGTTGCTTCAGGATCAATTTTTCTTCTTTTCTGAAATTACATACCTGACAGGACTTGATGACAAGTTTCGTCACAAGAATATTAACTCAGAAGATGATGGGTTGTGGAGGGTTTGGTTTTTTTTTTTCTTTTTCTGATTTGCAGCGACTTTTGCTGAAATTGATGCCGACAGAATCATTGGAGACTTTCAGAATTAGCCTGTAATTCTTTCACTTTAAAACTGCTATTTCATCTACATTAATGCCAGTAGCCACAAAAACAAATGACGCCTTTTTGCTAACTTTTCAGTTCAACATTTATTTTTATAGCTTTACCTTGTTGTGAAACACGGATCCCTCTTATAGAGCCTCTTCACAGTGCACTAATTTTTTTTTTTTTTTTTTGTGGTTGTTTATTCATCTCGTTAGTGGAAAGCTCAGGAGGCAAAGCCAGCACTGTCAGCACCTTCTTTATCAGGAGAGAGTTTCACAACTTTTAGTTTTCACCTTTCGGTTACCTTCAGTAGATTCCCTTCTCAACTGGAAATCAAATGCAAATGGTGACATCACTGATTATGAAACAAAAAGTGGTACCTGAGCTGTCTGAAGGGAATGCTTTGTGTCAGCACTACAAAACTGATCACAATTTAGATTCCAGACATCTCTTTATCTAACAGTACTGAGTGCTAAAATAATTGAATAATACAATGTGTGTCTATCTGCATCTTGTTATATTTTTCCTGGTAATAAAGTTTTTTCCTACCCCGATGTCCTTTGCTGTCTTAGGCAGTCCGGGCTAAATTCAGACTGTTTGGAGACAGCACATTTTCCAAATATATCCTTTCTCCATCTCTTGTTTCACTTGGGGGGTGGAACACAGTAATCACATTTGGGGTTTTTAATTTGTGATGTAAAGCAGGATTATACTGCTTGCACATGTTTTCACGTAACCTCTTCAGGCATCTCTATCCCATGGTTGGACTCGATCATCCAGTGGGTCTCTTCCAACCTGGTGATTCTGTGATTCTATGTACCCTTTATTGTTCTATATCTTTTGCATAATTATATATATGGGTATTGCAGTAGCTTGTTGCTTTTAGTGGAGTTACAGGATTGCCTGTTACTTAAACAAAGCTGCTATTTACACATTTTTAGACTCATAGAATCATGTAGTAGAATGGTTTGACTTGGAAGGGATCTGTAAAGATACCTAGTCTAACACCCCTGCCATGGACAGGGACATCTTTCACTTGATCGGATTGCTCAAAGCCCTGACCAACCTGACTTTGAACAATTCCAGTGATGTGCACTTGATTTTAGTGTGCTTGTTTCTGGTTCAAGACAAACAAATATTGCCTATATCTTCCCTAGTCTGATTATTCTTTATGGCTGCAACAGGCCCTCAGGCTGGCCAAGTAATTGTTCCATTTTCTTTGAAAAAAGGGTCCGTAATGGAAGGGTTGAAATATCTTTAACTAAGGATGCAGTAATGTATCGCCGTAGCATTTTTATGGTGCTATTTTTATGGTTCATTTCTGCAGTACTTAGCTGCTTTACCTTTAGGCTCAGAGCTACTGTTTAATGCTCTTTAACTTTTATTGTCCTCTTGCAGTCTGTTTCAAACCATCTCCTCCTCCTCCTTTCCAAAGTGCTGGTTTCTACGTTTTCCAGTTAAGAGGTGTTCCTTCCTTGCTGCTTTAATCATTGCTTTCGAAGAGGATGAATGATGAAAACACTACCTTTGAACATCCCGGTGTGGGTCTCATTACTTCCAGACAGCTAGAGAGGCAGCGCTGTGCTTTAAAGCTTGAAATGCTTTGAGGGCACGAGGAGAAAAGTATGGCTTTGCAAGGAAGGCTTGCATCACTCTTTGCACTGTCAGAGCCCTCTCTGGTACGGGAACATCACACAGGGCCTTCTGCAGGCACCAGTCAAAACCAGAGTGACTCATAAGTGAGGATGACAGAAGAGCTTTCATGGAGGGTGTTTGACTGAGATCACCTTATGTACTAAGGCCTGTTCTGGGACTTTATATTGATGTTAATTTAGCTGGTACCATGATAATTAATAGAAATTATAACAGAAGAATAGTTACATAGAAATTAGTCGTATTCTTTAGGCTCATATAATTAGTCTGATAATTTGAAATATGTTTCTGTCCAAATCTTTTAGTTGTAAAGATAATTTTGTACGTATGTCTATAACCTCTTAGAGCTTGCTCACCAGGGTCATCAAGAAAGACTGTGGCATACCAACACTTCTCCTGTATTTCAGAGAATGGGTGATGGTCACTCTTCTGGCGATGATGAAATCAATTTCTTTAGGTCTTGTGTGCTGTAAAAGAAAAGTAGTGGTACAAATCTGGGGTCATTAAACACAGTTCAGTTTAAAGGTTAAGAAATCAGAAAATGAGACTTAAAAACCAGTCATGCTGCTCTTGACAACATTGGTGCTCCGACTATCTTTCTTACTTTGCCAGTCTGATTCTAACACAGTCACTCTGAGTGAGCCTGAGGAGAGAGAGCTAGGACAGAAATCGGAAATTAATGGATCAAGTAGCACTGTGAGCTGTATCCCAGACTGTACCAGTGCAATGCATGAACTGAAAATCATGGCACATCAGAGCAGGGAAACATCTTGGATACACATTTTTGTAGCTGCAGCACAGCAGGCACTGAAGGGAGTAAGTGCAGCACCCAGTGGCTCTGCATGGACTAGGGTAGTAGAGGCAAAAAAGCCAAGAACAGAATAAGTTAAGAGCAGGATTTACTGCTGAGAATTTGAGGCTTGTTGTTTGGGGGGTTTTTTTCAGTGTGTTTGTTGTTGGTGTTAGGTATTCTTAGGAATTAAGTTAAATAGCTGAAATGTTAATACTAAATTCGGATGCTTACAATGTTGTTAAGACTAAATTCAGATGCTGCACCATACTAGGGTGTCAAGATCAACTGCAGAACTTCTCAACTGAACAGGCAAACTTGAAGTTTCTGAATATGTAGAAGTTCCAATTTACAACTGCTTTCCACAATTTTCTACCTATTTTTAATAATGTCTCAATATTTTGATATCCTTATACATGATATAAAATGTTCTGGAATAGAATACTGAGACAAAATTTCTTTTTCATTGGTTGATGCAAATTTCTAGGATATATTCAGCATAACAAACAACTACTCAGAACTATGAAATAATTCCTTACTTTGATTTTGCAATATCTCATGTGCCTTTCTCTTACCTCTTACTTAAACTATACAAGTCCAGGCACGTGTGCTACAGCAGTTTACTGCTCCAAGATGGAAGGCTGGGGCGAGAACTGACTGCTCCATTCTCTTCTTCCTGCATGTGAAGGTTGCAGGGAGGTTGCATGAACTTTCTGAATAAATGGCATCTACATAGATAGATTCTGGACCAATCTAAAATTCAGAAGAGTCCAGTAAAGCACAGTCAAAAGCATCCCCAAGGAATTCATACATTTGGGCCGTGTACTTGGGGAAATCCCCAAAACATTGTAGAGAGGTCATTTTTAGCAGGCTTCGGTAGTATTGTTTTCATAACGAGTACTGTGATAGGAGGGGAGAAAGGGTGAAGAAAAACACTACAAAAGCAGGATATGTAATAATGTTTCATAAAATCAGTCTAGATGTACTCCTACTCACACTCTCTTAACCCCAAGAAGCTTTTATAGATTGCAGATAATTGCATATTTTCCCAATCTTGGTTTGCATTTTTAAGTTCAGGGTTTTGCAGACTGAGGAGGCAGCATGCGTGACTGTACAGAGCAAGAAAGGTATGGTGAGGCGACTAGCTTTTATTTTTTTTTTTTTAATCTCATTTCAAATTATGTGATTTAGGATTCTTTCTTTTTTTTAAGTTTACATGTGGACTGATAACAAAAATATTTTAGATATTTGAGTTTATTATTCTTTGTGCTCTATTATTTATAGACTTGAAATAGCATTGTTGCTAGTACTTGCTCTCTTTTTCTTGCTGAGTGAGTAGTTGAATTAAGAGATAGCAAAGAGCCTGCATGTATGCCTTTTAAACCAGAAGTGTTTTGAAATTATGTTCATTAATTGATGCAGAAAGAAAAAAATGAATGGACCCATTGAAATGCAAAATACTGTTGTCATGATCTTCATTACCAGAATAACAAATGTCGGCATTATTGGATTTCATCACTTTGACTGCTCTATACAACTTACTCCTCTGAACTTTACAGTAGAAAAGACACTTATTTTTTTTTTACTTTAGAAGGGAAAGGTCTAATAGTTTGACCTGTTTCAGAGCTGCCTAATCCTTCTCTATCTGCATTATTGATCCTGTTCCCATTCAATGTAAGTACATATGCAAGTAATTGATATTTTTGTGTTTATATTCCTTACTTTTTACTAGCCATTAATCAGCAGTTTCATTACCACATTCATGGAGAATGAACAGTAGTGCGAGAAAGATATGCATAAGTTTAAAGGCTAAATCATTTCTGTACTGGCTAACTCAAACTGAAGGTGACTAGGATTTGAGCTGACAGGCCGAGCGAGTGTGCTTACCAGCTCTCGCTGGGCACTCTCAATCTTTTTTGGCCACGCAGGCACCAGTCAAGAAGGTGAGAGGTGGCCCTCGTAGCTCCCTGGGGTCGCTGAGCTGCCGTGTGCCACCAGCTCTGTCACCCCAGCCATTCCTCCCAATGAATCCTTGCAAGTCCCCCTGGGTTTTCCCCTTCCTGATTTTATGCCTTTTCATATTGGTGTTCTCCTTCTCAAATTCTTGATCTGCAAATGATCTCCATCTCAGCAATCCTTCCTCTTTCCATATTTTTCACGTTATTATTCTACAGCCTCTCGCAGGTCTCTGTCACATCCCAGCAGCTTTCTGAGCAGTCTGAGCCAAGGCTGTGCCAGAGCCAGGCGAGAGCCCCCGGAGGGTGATGCAGTGCAGATTAGAGAGAGAAGTTATAAAATACTATCCAACAGTATCTCAACATCTTCCAAACGAAAAGCAGAATGTCCTCTAAAGAGGTATTCCGTACACAGCTATCCCTGCAGCTGTGGTACAACACAGTTTTTTTGCCTTTTTTTTACCTGCTCTATTTTAAATTACATCTTTGTGAACATTGCTTGTTTGTTTTTGTTTAATAATGTGACAGATCAGGCTGCCCAAAGGCTGGCACCTGCCTTTTTGTACAACATCCTACCTTCCTGTCAGACAGCTTTCAATTACTCTGCTTTCATGTGTCCAACTGTGTCTTTGTTAAGAGTGCGGAGATGGCAGTGACAAGCTAGTCTGGTACTGAAGGCAACAGCGGTGACGCTCTGTTTAACTCTCTGCGTTTGTTAGAAGACTTTGCCTGGGGAGGCAAAGAACCCACCCTTTAAGGAATTGTGAACCTTTCAAGAGCTGAGGAGCTGGTATTAGAGCTGCACTGGACATTGGGGGCTGCTGCGACTTTCAGAGTTATGTTACAGTGGATAAAAGTGTCCGACTGGTGCTGATGTGTTATTCTGAATTATTGTTTCGGTGCCTACTAGAATGTCCTTAGTTGCTGCACGAGGCACACAGTTAGTTACAAATTGATGATGTGCAGCAGGCTGAAAACCACTGCAATCGCGTGCTCTCATGTCCCCTCTTTGCAGCAGGGTGTGAAGGTCCACACAGGTACACCTGCACAAAATGGATGGATTGTTTATGGAAACGTGTATTTTTAATAGCTTTCCTCTGAAAAACCTACCTCATTGAGTTTAGGCTGTGGGTTTGACATGATTGAGACAATTTCTTGTAGCTATAAAATTTAAACCTTTCTAGATAACATTTTAAACCTTTATTGCTAACTTCAGTGCATTTGGGTCCTATCTAAGTCCCTGTGCTCTAGACACTAAAAAGAGCAGAGACTTCTCAGCAATTTTACCACATCAGGGAGCCCTCAGCTGCGTAAACCCAGCTGATAATCCAGTGTTTCTCTGCAGGAACCTCAGAGCGAGAGCGTGCAATTAAATCTCATTTGGGGAAAGACTGAGACACCTTTATGCAGGCGACCAAAGCGTTTGGACCAGCTCTAATGCTCAGAGTACATTTTAGCATAAAAGGCATAAGAACAGCTTGTAGTTTTCTTCAATCTTGGTTTCTTTTTGTATAGAATTTAGAAAACTGCTGTAGAACTTCACATAAAATAACTCACGGCTGCTTTTCTTGGAGGACCTGGAAGAAGGGGGTTCCCCCTCCCCCAAATGAAAGCCGACATGTTACATTCTACACTTCATTGTTTCTTTCTGCTAAAAATAAATGTCCATAGGCAGATGTGATTTTACCACAGCTTGAAGATATTTTTTAAGTCTTAGAATGACTGAATTGAGTAGCTGCTGTTCTCTTGATGTGGATCTTTGTGTTAATTAATTACTATTAAAACTTGTGGGGAAAAGAAACTATGAAGAAAAAACATTTAGGCATTAGGGTTCTCTCTTTCTTTTTTCATACAGAATAAGCTTAGAATAGTATAAGGAGGGAAAGAAGCAATTTATATTAGAAAGTATCTTGTTCTTCCTTTCTATTAGATTTTTTTCATCATAAAAAAACAATTTTCCCCCCCTCAGCTGATTCTTGCATTGTGCTGCCATGACAATTTGGCTATAGAGGAGGGGGGAAAAAAAGATTGTTCTCTCAAAGAATAGGGAAGTTAATACAGTCTCTGTCAGAGCACTATTCCCTGAACACCAGAGGTCCTTTTGACCTGTGGGAAAGTAAGTGCTATAGAGAGCTCTGAATTAATGAAGAAAGCAAAATATATCTTTTTCCATTTACCATTAGTCCACAGAACTGTGGACAACTGTCCCCTTGCAAGCTCAACTTTCATAGATGTCACCTTTCTGCCGGCATCAGTGATGAGGTCCCAGTTTGTGATCCAGCGTGTCAGCAACACACGCTGCTTGAAACAAAAGGGTGCTGCATCTTACACCCCAGACAGCTGCAGCAACAGAGGAGAGCACTGAGCAAGATACAAGGTTAACTTATTTTCTGTCAGCAACATGCCAGCTCCAGCAAGTTTTCCACTAAAGGACTTTCTTTATGAGGCACAGAAATTAGGGTGACTGGGCTGAGACTTAGCAAACTTAGTCTTAAGCAAATGTACCTTGTTTTCTTTTTTTTGTCTTTTTTTAAGCCTAAACACAAATTTTTGCTTAAGAAGCAAATGTGTTTGATAGGTGAACAGGTAAAAGAGAGAATATGCAGTTTTTTAATTCTAATCTGAAATATATTTGGAATTAAGTGAATGGGTACGCATAAGATCATTTCTTTTGCTGAGCAGTCATTGTACAGTACCTCCCAGTCCTACCACTGTGAGACTGTAATTAATGTTGATAAATGCTTGTGTTCTCTCTCTGCATCTTGGGCCCACAGACAATTGGTTGTACCAGAGCATGTCAAATCCCACATAAAAATATAGCTATAGATCATTGGCTTTAGGGATAGAGTTGAGACAAGTCAATTTATTTCCATTAGTAGCTGAATCTAGACTTAAAACTGTGGGGGTCCAAGCATTGTCCTTCATGTGCTCAGTCTTTCTGGTGTGCTGTAGCATAACATAAGGTATTTCTGCTCATCCTGTCTCCCACTTCTGAATGCAGTGTCAGTTTTCCAAAAGGGCTTGGTGGTTATCTATAGTGAAATGGTTTTTTTTGAAGAATTTTAAGGCATAAATATCCTATAGATGTCCTTTAACTTGGTGTGCTGTCTTCTAATGGTTGCCATTTGCAGGTGTGATGAAATTGGCAGTTTATCCAATTACATTTTTCCTTTCTTCTTTGAGAATGACACCATTCCACATATACATTGCAACCAGCCTTTTTTACTTCTATCAAGTCCTGATCGGTTTTAACAATATAGTAGAGATCATGCTTGAATGGATAAGTGTTTTGGTTTTCTTTATGTACTTCATGTATCTCAAAGTGGATCACAGTGGAACTATCCATTTTTTTTTTCTTTTCACATGAAACACGGTATGATTGACATGTTCTATTAAAGTATATCTAGATATTCATTAATTCATTTTTAATGGGAGCAGAGTTTCATTATATATCTGAGTTTACTTTAACAATGCTTTATATTAAAATTTCTCTTGGTACTGTAGCTGCCTTCTCCGCTAAAGGGGACGTAAAATGCCTGGGTTAAAACACCTTGACATTTCAGATAAAGACAGTGACGAGGACTGCATTTTCCACTTTGATTCTGTGATGTCTGATTTTGGGCAGGAAACAGGAAAGAACTGTAAGAACTGTTCGTTGTAGACACTTCAGTCCAAACCTGAAAGGGCTGCTCATGCTCTGAGGACTTGCGCTGAGACTGATGCAGAGTTAGCCTGAATGAGAGACATGAGCCTTCCTACCTGCTTTTATCTTGGTAGATCCCCTCCTCCCATTTCTTCCTTCCTCCCATTTCTTCCTTCCTCCGGTTTCTTCCTTCCTCCCCAGAACACTTCAATCCCCAGTTCCTATCATGGAAGTGGTATTGTGTTCCCAACACTGGAGAGCAAGGGGAAAGGACTAAAACTGTTTTTGCTAACAAGCGTTAATCAGTTTTTAATCAGACAAAAGGAACAGAAGTGCCAGTAGATCCAGTGCAACGCAACCAGCCTGATAACGTCATTTTCCCAACAGTTATTTTAATTGAATTGTTGCAAAGTAAAGAAACATTTTAAATGAAGTGTTCATGAAATCAAACTTTCATTATTTCTTCCTTTTTTTTCACTGGAAGGTGTGGTGTTTAATTTAAAAGGTTAGGTCATTTAGAGGGGGAAACCTTTTTAGCATTTGCCTTTACTGTGTTTCTCATATATCACATACAATATGCAGAAATGAAATGATTCTAACACCTAATGAGCCTCACTGATGAGGAAAAAAGAAGAGCAATGTTATTTGAATAAAATGAAACCAGTTTTCTGTAAAGTAACTGGTTAGAATATTTCTTTTTTATTTTAATTCTTTCTTTGTTTTCCAAACGCTGCAGCAATAAAAAATAAACCAAGCCACAGAATTAATCTTGCTTGCATTAGTTAGGCTTTGAAATCCACTTCTGATTGTGTACTTGTGTCGCTGAAGTTCTTTCTGCAGTACCTCCAGAGCACCAAGAAAAGGCTGTGGAAGTGAATACTATTGCTATCTTAGGTGACTGAAATATTTTCTGAGGCAAACTAAATTTTGATCATTCTTGTCCAGGATATTTGTGAGGTAGAAAAAAAAAAGACAACAAAGGCAGTGTCACATTTCATGATTTTTCATGTTTGTTAATAGAGTTTATGAATGACTGCATTAAAAAAAAGAGCTTATTTTCAAGGACTGTCTTCAAATGTGAATGTTTAATCATAAAACTGGGAAACTGAGCCCATCGACTTTTTACTGCTTGCTGCCTATATGCAAATTCTAGGCAATTTATTATTCTCTGTACCCAATTTCAAATCCATGCTTTTATGCTCTTTAAAATCAATTGGTTATTCTGTATGGTAAGTATAACTATACTCTGTGCTTGGGAGTATGGACATGTATGACGATGGATTGGAAAACATCATTAGGAAATAAGTTTTAATTTCAAAATTCCAAATCATTGTTCTGATAAACAGTGAGTGAGATTGATTTGAAAGTTCTAACAGGTGGTTTGAGAGTGACTTACTAGATTCTGGTATGATAAAAATGTTAACCTTTTTTACATCAGAAGTAAGCCTTGGGTTGGTTTAGGCCAAGTTTTTTGTTGATTTTGGAGATTACTGAGTATCTGCAGTCTCACTGATTCCAAGGAGCACTTGTTTTTCACAACTGTGAAGGGAAGGATAGGCTATGAAATAGATCTTCAAAGCTTTTTTGTCTCAAAACAAGTGTCCTTCTTGAAGCCCATTGCCTTTACTCTGTGCTTCTCTTCTTACCAGTTACTGGGAACTTGCTTGTAGTCAGTTAATCCAGAGAAGCAAGTCTTCTAGTTTGCTTTCTCCATTGTTGGAAGCATTTCCTGAGAATTTGTTACTTAGTTTATGTTTTTCCTTAATTTCGTCTTAACAAATCCATGGACAGTTAAAGTCCTCTTTTTTTTTTTTTTTCTTTTTTTCTGCTGAGTCTTGTGATTTTGGTGACTATCTTAGTTATTCAAACTAAACCTGCATACCGTGAAAAAAAACATTACTTCTAACTCTGGCAAGATCTTTTCTTACAGTACTATAGCTTTTACTTCATACGTTTTTCATGGTATGGTTGTCAGCTTTTGCCAAGAGTGTTAATGAGGCTCATATTTTTTTTTTATCTTAGAATATTTGTTGGCTACTGGAGTCCACAGGGAGATCACAAACCTGTGAACTCAGAAAGGATGTTTTCTCATGAAGTATTCTCTCTTACTAATAGATGTTACAGATATTGTAGCGGAATTGGTTGCTTTGTCCTAATCAAACACAAGCAAAAAGGAACTGATAGTGATGCCAGTTCTGAATTTGAGCTTTGCTACTAGATTTCTTGTGCTTATAATTAGGTGCAATCTCAACTGGTACTCAAAGACACTTCATCAGTCACACTGGTGTTTTAGTTAATGCCTGGTCACATTGCATCTCATTACAGAAAGGATTAAGCATATATCCTGACAGAAGTAATCCTGATACAAATTATCCTGACACTGTTTTAATGACAGTTGTTAAGCTCTGATAGCAGAAAGACTACAACAGTTTTCATCTCCTCATTTCTTCATACAAAATCCTTTTTCAATGTAATTGAATTTAATACATTATGACAGCTGGAATGGAAGAGGAGTAGGAGATGTTCTTTCTTATGTACAGGACTTGCCATTTTCAACTATGTTCCATTTTATGTTTTTCAGGCATTTCTTGTTTAAGACATCTTCTGGAACTACTCCGCTGTTCAGTAGTTCTTCCCCTGGTTACCCGTTGACCTCAGGAACAGTTTATACTCCACCTCCCAGACTGTTACCTAGAAATACATTCTCCAGGAATGCGTTCAAGCTGAAAAAACCCTCCAAGTATTGTAGCTGGAAATGCGCTGCTTTATCGGCTATTGCTGCTGCAGTCCTGCTTGCCATCCTGCTAGCATATTTCATAGGTAAGGCTGTGTTTTCTCTGTCAAATAGCATGGCTATGTCAGCAAATGAAAATTCAGCAGATAAAAGGATGGTTGATTCATTTCCCAAATGTTTGTTCTTACTGAGCAAAGAAAATTCCTATTCTTTATGCTGATTAATGAGGAAAAATTAAATGTTCAAGTCCTGCCCACTGTCATAAGAGCAGCTGAAACAAGAAGTCCATGTAGGATTCTCCATGTGCAGTTAACTGTAGGTGTCAGATATGCAGCCATCGCAGATTGTCCAAACAGAGGGTGATACAGTGATCTTTTTTTAATATACTCTCATATGTTTAAAAAATATTTGGAAAACAGTGTTATAGGCAGTGATCCATGTAAATTATGGAACCCACTGGCATTTCAATTCGGATATTACCATCACATGTTGCCTTTCAGAATAAGCACAAAATGTGATTAATAAGTCTTAGACCATGTGCTTCTGTGTGTCTAAATTCCTGGCGGTGGTAGATCTAGATAGTTTTGTATAGAAAGGAAGGCTTAGGTGCTGTGCTTGTTTCCCATGATTAACATATTAGTAATGACCACACCAGATTCTTATGCTTTCTGTGGTCTTCCAAAACTTTTTAACATACTCCTATTATTTTGCCTTTCTTAATTTAATTCATTTCTGACTACCTCCCACCCCTATCAGCTATCACCTTCATTGTCTTTTGTTTAAAAGGTTTTACTCAGTGTCCATACAAACTAGCTGTTTGTACCTTTTACAGTGCGTTCATCGATGACAAGGACATGCTGCTCAAACTCTAGCTTCTCTGAGTAAACGGCATAATTATGGTAGATTGTTGGCATTTTGTGTTTATACTTTCCAGACCTATTCTGTGGGGGTTAGAAATAATCTCTGAAACTCTTCTTATATACAGTGTTTGAAAGCCTTTTAAAGATGTACCTTGTAAAGATTTTCTTGCTGTCCTCCCCATTTGAAGAGAATGTGTGCATTTTTGTTGGGCTTGGTGGGTTTTTTTTTAGTCCCATATAATGTGATTCAACAGGATAGACAGTTTCCATGTGTAAATATATACAGTCATGAGAGAGAGCTGACTGGCTACTTTATTGCTGCTGTCTCTTTAGACCAGGTCTACATACCAGCATATTCGATACTACAGCGCTTTCTATATTCCTGTGTCATTCTATATTTGTTCTGCAGAAGACCTCAGAAGAATAACAGCCTTAGTCTGATATATAAATAAAACGATTGGGAAGCGCATGATTTATTGAACTTGACAGTTATCGTACAACAGCTTTCTGTTTGAGTGATTATGCACATGGGAAATGATATACTGCAAGTTGAATATTTTAATCATGTGCATAACTTTGAAGTGATGGGTTATGAAATGTATTTTTCTGTGTTATTTAGGTTACTGCAATCTAAAAGCTTTGCAACGTGGTTATTGCTTTATACATTTTCATATAGTATCTAAGACAAGTGAGAACGCAAGGCAATCCATTGACTCTTAATAATTTGTGAATGATCTATCATTTCAAGTAATGACAGAAGTGATCCATTTTGACAGAAGTTTTTGAGATCATCTTTCCTGACTAAAGAATTATGAGTGCTATAGGGTTGGCTTGTGAATGCCAGAAAACAGATTTGGGGAAGAAAGCGTTGCCTCAAGGATTAAGTAATGAAAAGGTACCTGACAAGCGTCATGCCATATGCAGTAAAGAGTAAGTACATTGAGGACTAGTTGTCAAAAACAGAAAACAACTGCAATTAATTCTGTGAATAAATTTGATGGATCCACTGTGATCACAATTTAAAGTGATGGAAAAGAGAGAAAAGAAAACAATAAAGAAGTTGTGTTGCTTTAGGTGCATTATCCAGTAGAAAGGTAAAACTGATGTGCTTTAGTTAGGTCTCTCATTAGTCAAATTCCTCCAGTCTCAGCAAAACTTGTATGTTTTATTCCACATGGCAAAGAGCATCAAGGTGTAAGACCATGAGTTATAAGCTAATCCACCCATCAAATTGCTGGAATGGTCTGTCCACCAGTAATATGGCGTAAGGTGCTCAGTACTTAAGATGCTAAATCATTTCTTTATTATAAAAAAAAGAAAAAGAAATCCTTAAGAACTTTTCCTTGTTCTGCAATTCTCTGGAGGGTTACCTTCCCCTATGCACATGCGGAACTTGAATCCTGGGAAAACTAAATATCCTCTCTCCTGGGGAAAGAGCAGCAATGCCAAATAGCAGCTGTCCCACTCTTCTGCAGCTTGTTTGGAGCTCCTGACCTACTAATCCCTGAGCTGCTGTGAAAACAAAATAACTCTGTCTTGTTTTGTCAGGAGGAAAAATGGGTTTCTGTTTTCAAACAGGGCGACCGGGATAATGTTCAGATCAGACCAAAATCCCAATTCTGTCCTAATCATTGAGACAGTGGGAAAGTGAGAGGTGTTCATCTGCCAGGAGAGCTGTCAGTCTTGGGATGAAGACAGATGTTAAGTTCCTTCAAGAAGTGCAGGGGGAAGGGCAATGCTCCATACTGCAGTAACTCCTCTTGATGTATTTTACTGTCAGAACTTGAAGCAGAGGAGAGGCTTTAAAGATGCTGGTAATCTTTTTCTGCCATATACGTCCACAAAGAAAAAATTTCGCTCTCCACCATGGTAGAGGTTATATCACCGGGGTTACATTAGCTAGAAGTAATAATTATGGAAAAAGTCATCAAAATTTGCAGCAAATGGTTCTGCTACTTAGGTTTGTCAATATATCTTAGGCTGTGTGAAGATGATCGATGCTAATCAAGACTATTGCAGGACTAAATGAGAAATGCAGTGCTGGCAAATATGAGGTAAATTACATTGAAAGAACACTTTGAAGTTCCTCTAGTCTTCAGGATTTCTAAATGAATTGTCCTATAATAAAAGAGATGTCGGAATTGATATAGATAAATCATTGAAAACTTACTGTCTACATGTTTAAACATGGGACTTTCAGAGAACTGCAAAAGATTGTGGACGGCATGAAAATATTTCTCAGGAGGCCCGATTTAAAGAGGCAAGGGAGAAAAGTTTCATAACAGATAGAAAATACATATTTAAAATATTTTCTAGACTTTCCTATTGTATTTCTGATAACACACAAATAAAATTAAAATGAATGAAATGAAAGACAGGATGTTTAAAGCTTTAAAAATAAATTCATAGCGCATAATAACCTTTGGAACTTTTTGCCACACTGCATAATTGATGTTAAATAAAGATAGATACTACTGAGATTTTAGTAAATTAAACATGTCAAAATAATGACAAATATGTCTTGTTAGAATAAAACTTTGTTTTTATTTACTTTTTTAAGCTATTCATAGATTGATGGTTTACATCATAAAATGCCATAAAAGCTTGGCTATTCAGATAAACTCTTACTCTATAGGCCTGTCAGGACCATCGTTATCTGAGTTTTCTAGATTTTCCTCTGAACCTTGTCCTGACTGCTGCCTGGGGAAAAAAAAGTCCTGCAGGTCTGTTCCCGTGGCTGAGAGTTATACTATTTGTAATAGCAGAGAATAGGAAAAATTCACTGCAGTTAACTTTTTCCTTACAAAACGTTGCCTGCATATTTAAAGCCAGGCTTCTCATTTTCTACTTGGGTTTGTCCTGTTTCTTCAGCAGCCAGATGTGAATGAAATGCAGAGTATGATTTCATAGTTTTGCACAATGGCTTGGTATATTCTGGCATATGATTAAAACCATCCTACAATCCAAGACATACATGGTCTCACAAAGCCCACGAGTTCTCCCTTTTATACCAGGGTGACACAGGAAGGATGTAGAACCAACCATTCAGATCAGGGCATCCCGAAGATATCGGGCTGATGGTAAAACCCAGTTACAAGGAAGTAATTTATAAAGTGTCAAAAGGAAAGCATATACCGCACATATTGTCTTTGTCAGAGTGTTCACTTCAGAGGTTATGGGAGTGATGAAAGCATTTGTCATGTTAAATTGGTTTTTAGTTCTTTAGATTCGTGCCAAACTTGTAGGGGGAAAAATACAAAAAATAAGAAAGAAGGAGATGAAAAATAGAGTCACCTTGTGTTTTTCACAAAGTAACTCCTGCCAAATATAAATACCACATTTTTGTAAACCCCTACACTGCTCTGATTTCTGCCAATCTAACTTTGAGCATCGAAGAACATCTGACCACCAACATGTCAGTATGTTAAAAATCTGGTAATTTAAAGTACTTAGACTGTCCTGTGGGGAAAAAAAATAGAGCTGTTATTTCCTGTGGAAATTCAAAGCTGCAATTTAAAGATGCTCCACTTGAAAACAGTATCTTGAGATACATGGTGACAACTTTTAAAGTATCGGTACTATTTTATCTACTCCAATCATGTGAATGAGGATAGAAGAAAAATAAAAGTTGAATGACAGAGAGTAATTATGAGGATAGCATGCTCGCACTGCATCTTTAGTGCATATGCTGCACATGAAAATGTTATTACTCATTTATTCTTCAGTGTTATTTGACCTTAAAGACACATGAGGTTTAAGATAAATTTCAGTTTTCTGCATAAACTTAAAATAATATATTCACTTCTGTGCTATAGAAAGGACTGAATTGCCAAAGGGTCTGGCAGTTAATTAAGCAAATGAAATGTTTTGGGCTTTTTTATTCCCTGTATGTATTTAAAATTAGAGCCTGAAAAATAGCTTACACAGAACAAATATTTTGGTAAATTTCTTGCTATTAGAAAGCATCACAGTAGGTGTCTTAAGGATAAAAGACATATTGGCAAATAAATGATTAATTTATTTGGTTATCCCACTTGTATGCACAAAAGAATCAATTTTATTTTATTAATTTTATTGTCTTTGGCATACAATAAAATTTATTAGACCAGGCAGTAGAAGCATCATCTTTACTCTGCATTACATAAGTGGACATAACACAGTTTGGATAAAAGAGTATTCTTCAAGCGTTGATATCAACTTGAATTATTTTCTTCCTATAAATTAGTCAGATATTTTGCTAATGTAAGTGCTCGTGTGAAGTTTCTTTTTCATTCACATTTGTGATTTCTTCCACTCTAAAGTCCCATTGTCCTTTTGACCCTGATTCCGCATATCAGGATTCAATGAAACAGTTTGCTCAAGTGGCTATCTTGTGTATCAATCGATTTTTTTTTTCCGCCTGTCTCTGAGTTGTTTTTGATGAATGGCAGCCTGCATTTCATTTGCTTTCTTAAGCTGCATTTGTTGTTTTTTAATTGTAGAGTCAGAAAACCACTGGCTTTGTCTTACCCAGACTTCGCTGAAATACAATCTGCTAGGCAGTTTGGAAACTAAGACTGAAAAAAAAGGGGAAATAATGCAAAGATAGAACCTGCGAGAGGCAGAGGTCATCTGGCTGCCAGTCACTGCTATCGGATTCACTTGAAATCAATGTAACGTGAGGGAGCTCTGCATCTTGCAAGATTAGCTGATGACAGAAGGTTCTGTTCTTAAATTTGCATTGAAAATAGGTGTCAGTTAAGGGCCAGTAGTTAAATTTTAGAGTACGCCTGTCATATTCTAAATGTCACACATTGAGTGATTCCTATTGACTGGTATCAGTCAATCTGAAAGTGAAGAGTAGTGGTAGCTCGCCTGATGCTACCACTGAGAGGAGAGGCGAGGAGAGGCGCTGAGCTTTTCAGGGAAAGGCATCTGGCCCTATTCCATATGAAAACTTTGCATTAGTGCTGGGAATGGAGGAGGCTGGCTCCAGGAACTTAGGATGTGGCTTACTAACCTAGAAAGTGTCCTCTTTCACAGTCCAAAGGTGTGAGAGATTCATTAGGTGAAGGACACAGTTTGCCTAGGGACAAAAAGCTGCAGCTGCTGTATATGCAAAATGCAACAAAGAAGGGAGATTTTTTTTATGTGGAATTACTTGAGTATAGTTTGCCTGCACATTCCCTGAGTCAAAAATAAAAGCTTAATCCACAGATTCATTCCAGTAAAAGCCAATGTACCTATTGTATTGCCTAGCAGAGATCTTGGAGATAATGGAAGTAGCTACCTTTCAGTGTGAAGGGGCAGTCTTCTCAGTCTGTTCAGTTCTCTTTGTCTCTGTTGAGGATTTTCATACCGTAAACCTCGACACTTGAAACTAGAGGGAGACTAATGTTTCTATAACTCATAAAATGCTATCACATGCCTAGCACTTGAAATTGAAAACCTTTTCTGCTTAGCTACCAAATCGAGCAAACATAATCTGAAATTTTGGCAAGAAACAGGAGACCAAGAGAATGCTTCATTTTGTGTGGTTTTGTAGTTGTGATTAGGGGGTGGATTTCTCTTTCTCGGGTTCATAGAATGGTTTGGGTCAGAAGGAACCTTAAAGCTCAACCAGTGATGGCCACATGGATCACGTGCTCAAAACCGCCATCCAACCTGTCCTAGAACACCTCCAGGGATGGGGCAGCCACCACTACTCTGGGAAACCTGGGCCAGGGCCTCTCCACCCTCTGAGGAAAAAATTTCTTCCTAAGATCTAATTTAAATCTCCCCTCTTTCATCTTATAAACCGTTTCCCCTTATCCTATCCCCGCACTCCCTAACAAAGAGCCCCTCCCCACTTTCCTGTAGGTTTTTTAACACATATTGCACAACACAACCTAGGGCGGGTCTGAGAAAACATTTTTCACAGGTGCTGGTAGTACTCTCCAGATCCTGTTAAAATCTGTTGTTGTGAATTTGAGTGAAGTAATGCAGCTGCCTAGCTGATGCTGGCTGTACTAGCTGATGCTGCACAACTCAAAGCAGGTGGTACAGCAGAGGTTAGCATCACAAAAATGAGGAATGTGATGTTACAGTCTAGCAGTGGCTAACATGGAAATTTTAGAGAGAGAGTTTTTTAAATTAGTAGTTTAGTAGTACAGTTATTTATACAGCACAGGTTTTGACTTTTTCTACTCAAAGCTGCAGGAATGGCTTCCTCAAAGATGCCTGCATTTTTTTCTTTTCCCCTCGATTGTGAAGCACTTCACCTGCACAGATGTTGTCTTACCATGCACAAGCCAGAAAATGTCATGGTCTCGTAATGACTGTGGAACAGAGTCTTAGTCTCACTTTCATCAGTGCAGATACTGAATATTATGAATTTTTGGTTTTGTAGTCTAGTAGCCTAGGATTTATTTCTGGAATCAGAGGTATGAGGTCTTGTCAGGGCAAGGAGGTATCAGAGAGGATTAGATTCAAAACAAGTCTTGCAGGAAGTCAGGGGGAAAACGATGAGAAAGCTTTGAGATACTTTAGTAAGACATGTTTTATAACCGTACCCAACATACTGAGATGAGACCATATTTCAGAAGAAGAGTGAGCATAAGGGATATTGAAGATTAAATTTTGCTAATATAATGCCAGGTCAGAGATACCTATCAAATAAACCTGTGGTGATTCTCTCTGAAAAGTCGATGTTTAATCCCAATGTAAAATATCTCATTTCTCCCCAGGGAAACATTGCTCTGTCAGCAACTATTTATACTGAGATCATTAGTTGATCATTTAGGGATTCGTTCATATTGATTATTTGTTGCTGTGCTTTGTTGTTAACTCATTGTGTTGGTTTGCACTTAGCATGCCTACAGATTTTATTCACTTAAGTGTAGAAGTACACGTTTGCCTTTAGGAGCAGGAGTAGTACTCAATGGGATAACAGCAGATTGAAAGATGTGACATGGATTTTCTAAGTGTGGTGAATGTAGCCCTTACAACGTTATTATGAAAACCATAAAAAAACCCACAAAAAGTGTTTAAGTGCACTGAAGAGACAAGAGAATATTCAGTGAACCTACAGGCACACCAAATATAAAAATAGGAATTAAATTCAAGCTGTGAAAATAATAAGACAAGGTAACAGACTACAGAAGTTACGGAGCAAAAGAAGTTGAACAGTGGGAAGAGAAATAACACATTGCTGTGGAATGACAGAAAACTTTACTCAACATGTGATACTATGGGGTGAAATTACTTCCTCTCAGTGGTTTAAAAACTGCTTAAGAAGCAGGTTTTGAGTTCATTTCAGCTTTTGCTTATACAGACTTCAATTCTTTGTAGTCTTGCTGCATCATACTTTGAGCTACGTGCTCACTTCACTAGCCAGGCACATAAAATTCCAGTCATCTTATATATTCTATATGTCCAGTACAGTCACTTGCCAAGGTCAGCGAGTTTGAATACCTAGCACATCATATTCATGCTATGTTGTGCCTTGATATTAGTTCTTTTAATCCTTTATATGAGAGCCTTGTAGTTATAATCAGGAAAAACAGCATCCTCCATGACAACGTATCTGATCCCTGGGACAAGTTTTTTTGCTCCAGATTTAGGTTCACAAGGTTATAGGATAATTCAGATTTGAAGGGACCTCTGGAGGTGTCTAGTAAAATCATCTGCTCAAACCTGGGTCATCTCTGAAGACCAGTCTGGTTTTGAAGACCTCCAAGGACAGAGATTGGGCAACCTGTATCACTGCTTGACTTTCACCTCAAGGTGAAAAATTGTTTCCTTATATGGAGGTTGAGCTTCGTTTCAGTTTATACTGTTTGCTTCTCATGCCAGGGGACAGGACAAGGCGGAAAGGTCTCAAGCTCGGCCAGGGGAGGTTTAGGCTGGACATCAGGAGGAAGTTTTTCACAGAAAGGGTCACTGGGCATTGGAACAGGCTGCCCAGGGAGGTGGTTGATTCACCTTCCCTGGAGGTGTTTAAGGCACGGGTGGACGAGGTCCTGAGGGATATGGTTTAGTGTTTGTCAGTCCCCAGTTTGTACCACTGCGAGGAGGTATTGCCATTTCTAGTGATTTCAGGCATTTTTGTCTGCATAATGATGAGGTCTAAGCTCAAAGACATGTAGTCCTTTCACTGTGTATGAGTGAATGTTCGTTTTCCACAACCAAATTTGATTGTGGTGAGTATAGGCAAGACAAAGCCTATTTTATTTAATAGAGTGATGTAGAAAGGAGAAGCTCTTTTTTTTGACTAATGCATATTTATTTTCATAATACCCAGGAAATTATGTCCTCCTTCATTTCTCACAATTCTTTCTGGCATCAGAAGCTTGAATGCCAAAATGAGGAATGCAGTCAGTTAGAAAAATCATGTTTTGACTTGTATCTAGAGTAGATTTGATAATGAGAGAACGACTACCGAGTCCTGCTCTGTGATTATTAGACACTAATAATGTCTTTATCTTGGCTATTACTAAATAATTACTAGTAAAGTCAAGCATTTGTATTAATAATGTTCCTGAATGGAAAAGGAATTTACGTCTCTTATGTTGATCTCACAGTACCTTACCTAAAACTTTCATATGCTCTGCCTTTAGTTTGTTTTCTTCTCTAGGATGTCCAGATTTATCCTCCCGTGTCGTGTTTCATTTTCAAAAGATAATATAAATCATACATAACAGGGCTGCAGTTAATTTAATTTTAAACATTTTTTAATTTGCTGGTTGGTTGATCAGCTGATTTCTTCCAACATTAATAAATACTTTCTGAGGAAAGCCACAGAACAGAAGATTTTTTTCACATGCTAATGCTAGTGGAGTAGGTGCCCCATTTGCTGGAGGACACAGGGTGCCCTGTTTCTGTGGCACTTTATTTGCCTTTCAGGAACTGACCTGGATTAGATAAAACTCTTTGAAATGCCAGTCTGTTGCATATATGCTGCCTGGACCTGGATGTTAATAGTTGTTTGGTTTAAGTCTGAGTGTACTGCACAATTTTTGCAGTTAGGTTTTACATTTAGTGTATTTGCTTCATCTGCTTTCAACGTGTTCTTCTGCAAGGGATATGCTACTTTATGAGGTGCAAATGCTGACATCTAACTAATACAGTAACCTGAGGGTGAATTATATGAGGATGTCAGGGGATTATCAGAAGGCCTATCCATGTCTCCTTCATCTCAGGAAGCAAGACATGAACTTGCCCTTAGTATCCCAACATAAAAATAACATAAAATAACTTTAGCACAGTTGTACCAAGAGCAAGTGCAAAGCCGACTCGCTAATATCAAAAGCTTTAATGATGTAGCTGAAAAATTATGTGCAGTCAGAACAAAATTGCCTATTTTCAATTTTAAACTGGGATTTTTGTGCTACAACTACGCCTCCTGAACATGAACCCCATGATAACCCCATGGAATTCTTGGGGAGCTGATTTGATCCAAGGCATGTGATTTATCAGCAAACTTGGGGTTTGTCTCTGACAGCTGGGATCAATCTCAACTGAATTGGAGCTGTGAGGGTTTTCTTTTGCAGGAGCAAGGAGATCCTTCCTCTGTAAGAGCATCCTGTTGCTAGACTATTTCTGTGTTCTCTTCTTTAAAGTCTTTAAGAGATTGGAAAACAGTGCTTGATGTGCTGAGAAAATTAATAGACTCTGGAAAAATGTCAGTAGTACATAGCGAGTATCCCAAGGGTAATATAAGGGCAGGTGTGAAATCGTGACATCTCTGCTGGTCTGTGCTAAATGCAAAATACTTTAAAGTGAAATAGAAGTTAAGCAATTTCACAGCAGGCATACTAACAGTTACCAGAGAAAGGCAATGCCACATTGTAGTCACAGTCACCTCCCAGTAATGGTTTATTATGCCTGTATCATATAAGGTCTTTTCCAAGGACAGAACTGCATGTTTATAAGAATGTGGTGTAAAGCTGGAACCTAAAAATAGAGAGTTGTGTTAAAACTGGCCACAAGGCAACAAAGAGCATGAAGAGAAAGGAGATGCAATTTAGGCCTGTAAGATTTATCGAGCCAAAAGTTTATTTCGCCTTTTCTTTGTATATAACCCCTTCTACGTCTTTAGACCTCATTAATCACTGAAATGCAAAACCCCTACCACATAAGAACAGAGAAATGAAGATCCTATGGAAGAGCCTGCTCATTAAGAAAAGATTACTCTTATACTTGCATGGGGAGTTTTAAACTTTTTTTGGCATTTTTATGTCACTTTAAAAATGTTATTGTCTTTATAGCCAGAATTTATCTTGAACCTTAAAACCATCAAAGTTCTTTAGCATGAGTCAGGGATTTGGGGATCGGTTCATTAAGAGTATTCAAGTCTTTTTCACGAGAAGAATTTTTCTGCGCCTCTGGAGGCTTCCTGAAAATCCTAAAATAAATAATAGAAAAATAGTGATTTAAAACCTAATTTCTAATACAAACCAGACCTGGCTGTCTAGATGAAGAATAAGGTTCAATAAATGGGAGAGAGACGCAAGCCTCTTCAGTATGAAGAGTAGCGAGGATGCAGAAATAGAAATAGGTTTTTCATTACATGAGGGATTATGCTTGGGCCAGAAATGCCAAATATTCTGTGGAGCGCAGCTGCATTTTCTGTCTGCTGTTGTATTAGCTGGTAATAGTAAAACAATGATGTGATGGTAGAGACAGCTATTTGTTCTCAGAAATACAGAAAAGTTGTTTTCCTTTTCTTTGCTTGGATTGCCATATTTTACTCTGTGGCTTGTCTTTAAACTTGTATCCTTTTGCAGCAAATGGGCTACAATTGAAAATACACATTCTCCTTGAGCACCACCTGAGGATGCCCATACAGCTGCTGATGTGCTCCCTTAGCCGATTTTTCCTTCTGTCGTTCTGACACTCCTGAGTCAATTCAGGGACTCGTTATTTGCTTGCATGACTTGGGTCATCGCAATTACCTAAGCAGCCACAGGCAAGTGCCACCAATTACATCTGCTCTCAAGGCAGTGTGTTACTGTTACTGAAAGCACTGAATTTTTAGACATTCAAGGAAACAGCAAGATGTGTCTTGATACTTGATTGGTTTTCTGTCATTTGATCAGCGCTACCCACTCTCATGTTAACGGAGGGACTGGAAATAGTATTGGTTTTCAGCATGTAGTATAGTGAAGGGTCTCACTCCACGTCAGCTTAGAATATTTGTAGAAGAAAATTACTTAGGTTTAAAAGCTCTGAGTTTTAGCTCTTCTTTTAGTTTTTATATAGATCTCTGAAATAACGGTTTTATCTTTTGCTTTACAACAAGTAAAGGTTTAGCGACATCTGTTACAGGCAGTTCTCTACCTCTTTAGATTTTTTTTTTCCTGTCAAAATACTATGCATGTTCTTGCTGTAAAAATCACTGTTAAAACGCTCTGCTTAACTCTATGTCACTGTGCTATGAAGTATTGTTTTAATATGTTCTTTGACTTTTTAAAGTGAACATTCATAAATCACTCATCTTGTCTCCCATATTTACCAGTAGAAGACTGTAAACAGCTGGAACAGAAAAAGGCTTTTAAACACAATGCAATTTGCTTAACATTGAGTTGAAACCTCTGCAATACCTGATACATGACAAGTAAATTGAAAGAGTGGGCATTTCCTTTGCTTCGAACGGGTGTGCATTTGAAAATGTAAAGTTAAACTGTGGCTTCCATGATATAAGGAACAGGAATTTAGTATGGAATTTGCCTTTTTTTTTTGATTCCTCAATACCTGTTTTAAAGGTATCCACATCCCAACCTTTCAACTCAGGTCTGATGTAGGAGACCTTTAGATGTCTCCTTGTCGTAGAGCAGTATCTTGCTGATGAGCAGTCCTTGCGGCACTGCTGAGTGGTTTGGGTTGCTGGGCAGGTGGAGCCTGCTGGAACAATCTGTACAGTCTCTGGACTCCTCGCACTGTCTTGTTTCAAGGACCCAAGACACACAGGACAAGTGTGAACTACAGGTTGGTGCTAGAAATCCTGTCATGCCAAGCACTGGCAGCTCTGGGACTGTCACTGCACATGGGGGTTGCCTTCCCTGTACTCTGACCAGTGTGCACTCAGTCATTTCCCAGGGAAAGGGCGGCACGTGGCCTGGAGTGACTCCATAAAATCCATCCTGTTGTTTAACTTATGGGTATTGCACCTTATCCTGAGTACAGATCTTACCTCTTCCTACTAGCAAGGTCCAGACCAAAGCCCAGGGCCCAAATCTTAGTAATTCTAGTTCTCTTTACATATAGATTTAATTTTTTTTTTCAGCTATCAGCTATCCCTTATGTAGTTTCAGCAGATTTTGCTTTAAATGCTCTCCATTAACAGTTTCTGCTGCATGCTACAACTTGTATACTCTGACAATCCTAGCGTGGCTTGCAAAAGAGGTAACAGTTGCATGTATTGCATACCTTGCTTTTTCTTTAGTGTAGTCATGACTCTGGGATCGTATATATATTTTTATAGCTGTACAAAGCAGTTTCCGAAGTTCAGTACTCAGGGGGTTGACACGTGGGTAAATTACTGAACACAGCGGATCGCCAGTAAGTTTCTGTGTGGATGTGTTTAGCCAAAATCTGCATTTTCGTAACTCAGTTTTACTGTGTGGCTCCAAATCTTTCTGTTTTCAGAGACAAGACTGTCATTTTTTCTGGCAAAACAGCTCTCAGATACCAAGGGTAAGAAATGGGGGTTTGGAGGTTGCACTAAATCAGTCTTTCACTTTGCTCAGTCAGGTTGCTCATGAAAATCTTCGGATGAGAGATTTACTGATTTGATCAGAGGGCAGGAGAAAGGCTTTGTAAGTAAGTTGATTCTTTTACACATTCACCGTTTAGCTAGTCTCCATCATAATGGTTAGGCACACAGGTACTTGTAGATAAAGGCGAAGGCATACAATTGTATTGAAGATAACAGCGAATCTTTGTTTCCCTTGGCTGGAAGCTTAAACAAAATCATGTCTTTTCTTGGGTGAAAGAAAATAAAAATCCTCCACAATTTCTCCTCGCTTGAAGTGTCCACAGGGCTGTGGGGCTTCTTCCTGCCCCCTTTTTTTTTTTTTTTTGGGATATGTTTTGAGAAATATGATTGTGCCTGTACACTGTGCAATGCGTCTTCAGTCGCATTACTTATCAGTGCCAGCTGTGGACTGGGGAGGCCTTTGAAACCAGTTAGTGTCACCTTCATGAAAACCGCTCCTTTGTCAATTCAGGAACTGGAAATCCTGCAGTCATTATCCCTGGTTTTCAGTAATATAGATGCCCTGTATGCCATTTACAAATTGAGATGTTATTGCTTAGTATGAAATGCCATTTCAGTTTGAACTCTGTGACTAGTCTGGTAAGATAAAGATAATATTATTCTGTGATAGTTTTACCTTTTAAAGCTTTTCCTAAATAAAAACAGATTTTTTTTCCCCTAAAGCCTTTTCTTGGAAGTCAAAGGTCTGAATTGAAATGGCAAGCTTGTAATAGAGTTTGGGCCGCAAATTATGAAAAGGCCAAATTTGTAGAAGATGGAATTATATTCTACATGTCTCTAGTTGGCTTGTTGTTTGTGTTGTGTGTATATATATCTACCAATTTAACAGACGTCTCTAGATATATTTATTTCTTTCATCTGCTTTTGATTGTGTGTTACTAGATGCACAAGTCATATGTAGATAATATTTTGTGCTGCACTAAAAGTAGCTGATATGACTATAAATTGACAGAAAAAATGAACATATTTCCCGTATTTTTAGTTGATTTTATGCACTTGTCAGAATTTTACCCTAGGCCCATTCTTGAAAATATTCCATATGTACCTTTCTGAAGTTTGGTGGAAATGCACATTAGTAAAATTAGGAATGGGAAAATTAGTCCTAGTGTGTGTAGGCTTTTCTGCAGGAAAGGAGAAGTTTACAAAAACAGCTGAGGTGGTAAATGGGTATTTGGTGAAATTCACAGTATCTAAATGTTTCATATTTTGGAGTAATCTAGCACATATCGACCACCAATACCACCTGATAATGAAATATGAAGTTGTACTCTTTTATAATGAGAAATGGGACTCAGACTCATTGTTGCTGTGGGCTTGGTCTAGACTCTCCCAACAGATTTACAGATCAGCTGGTTCTGCAGAAAACTGCCGTGCCCTGTGCACACTTCTGTGAAAGAAAGCACTAGGGTAAGTCTACAGGCAAAAGCCATGTAGGGCAAAGCGGTTTGTCCCAGTTATTAAGCTGGGAGAGGTCTCTCTAACTCTCATTTTGACAATGTGGATTTAAAACCTGCCTTTTCTTGGGCAACAACGATGACCTCAGTGTATTCTTGGACACCTCTAAAGCTTTAAAGCAAAGTTTTCTCTCTGTTCTGCTGGCTGAAGGTTAGATGCAGTCTCCTGCATCGTGGGGTGAGAAGGGAGGCGAGGGAACAGTGCAGATTTTTCACTTCCTCCTCACTTAATGCAAGATCATCTGGATTTGACCATCCATTTCTTCCCTGCCCTTGGCAGTAGCTCAGACACCACTTCACAGAGTCTCTCTGGCACCATCAATCTGTTGTATGAGCTTGCAAGTCAGACATGGGCTAGGAAAACAAATAGCAGTAGTGTCCTAGCCAAGGACTAACAGATGGGTCTAAATTCTGCTCTCCTCTTAGTTTGTTACAGTTTAAGTTGAAAAAGCTGGTTTCTACCTAGTTTTACTAAGTCCCAGGTCTGTAAAAGGAGTTGACTGTACCACCTAATAGCATTTGCCTCTGTGGTTAAAGTCAATGTTGACAGATTTATTTAATTATACCTTTACCACACACACCCCCACACCTTAAAATGCCTTATAGGCATTTTAATTGTTGATTGTCAGGACATCTTCTAGATGACACAGATATTGCTGATGTCTTTCAGAAAATGCTGGTTTAATTATACACTTGGATTTTATTAAAGGAAAACACATATTCTGTGGCATTCTCATAATTAAACAAAACTTGGTGTAGAAGCCATTATTCTATTTTTTTTCCTTAAAGAAAAGTGAGCATCTTATTTAGAAGCAATAAAACCTTTCTAAGTTTTATTTATTTGTAAAGCGATAGCTACTGTGATTGAAATTAAATATGGCATCATGCTACTTCTGATTAAGTCTAGCATAGAAAAGCCAAAAAAGGGGCTTGATTTTCCTGTAAATAAGCTAAATTAGCCTCTAGTAAATAATGATAGTTTGAGGAATTGAAAAGAAAGATAAAAGTTTTATTTCCTGCTCAATAAAATTACTTACTCATCTTTAAAAAATAATGCTCAAAGTAAAGGCTATGATTCACTGTTTTCTAGAATTGAGATGAATAAAAGTTAATGCTAATACATCTTCTAAACCCTTCACTGTGGGGAAAGTAAATGTTGTTATTCCTACACGCCAGATGACTCAATCGAGTTTCAGTAATGTATATATGTTACATTACTGTAAAAGATGGATCTTGGGTCTGCTGGCTTTGAGCATCTGTTTTGAGTGTTATCAGGTCTTTTTTTCTGGTATTGTGAAGTAATGTAGAAGGTAGATCTGATGAAGAGCGTTGGGTTTCTGAAAGAAATGAGAGCATGTGGTACTAATATATGATAGACAAGTCATGGCTATTAATACAGCAAAGCATAATAGTCAGTTCATGCCTGTTTTCAGGTAGTTCAGGAGGAGAGATCTGTGTGTGTGAATATTTGTGTCGGTCACTGACGAAGCAGCTTCTTCACTAAGTGCTGAAATGATAACATGAGATTCACTACGCACTTTCTAAAGGGTCCTAGATGTTCACATCATGTTTCAAGCAATCTTCTAGCATTCCTTCCATTTAAGTAGGCAAAATATTTTTTCCTACCAACACCTCAACACCTTTAATTGTGAATAACATCTTGTTATTTTCATCAAGGATACAGGTATACTATTTAAGATGAGTTCTTATACTCTGTTAAGTACGAGAGTCAACTGAGCTATAGGGATCTGTGTGTCACTGTTTTTCTCACTGTCCTGCCCCACTTAACTACCTCTTCTCCAGTTGCTTTGATTTCCCAGGCAACTTTAGGGAAGGAGAGGGCTGTAGCCTTGGTGCTACCAAAGCAATTAAAATCTTTCTGTGGTCTTTTAGGATGCAGGACATGCTCTCCCAGCATGACCTTATCTCTCCATTTTTATTTCAGGAACCCAAATTATTGTCACTGTGGGGTAAAGTATTGCTTTTCAGGATGTTTGCTTGGGAAGCACTGCTCCTTAGGGAAATGCAGCAACGCCAGCACATTTTTTTTTTTTTTTCTCCTGTAAGCTGAGCAAAGGGGAAATAGTAATCAGCACTGGCCAGCCCTAAGAAGGCTCTGTGGAGGGAGGGGAACCAAACCTATGACATTAAATGAATCCACTGGTATGACACCCTTCGCCCACACTTGCTTTCTACTATTACTTTAGCTGAGGTATATTGGTTTTCAAGGATAGACAGTGATAAAGGAGCAATTTCTTCAGAGCAGGAATGAAGCTGGACCGCTTGGGGAATCTTTCAGTGCTAGTCCTATTCTGAGAATATATGGCAAATATCAGGTTCTGGGGCTGTCTTTTATTAACAGGATATTGACCTTAAACAAATAAAATGAGTTAAAGAACAATCTAATGTGATGGAAGCTGTAACAATACTAATGAAGTACCTTACGTTAGTACTCTGTTCAGAAGGAAAGAAGAGAAATTTTATTCTATTTCCCATACAAATCGATCAAAAGAACTTTACTGAAGGAGAAAGAGCAGTGTGTGCACTCGGGTTGATTTTGTCTTGGAGGAAGCAGATCCCAAGCTCCTAGTGAAGCTTTCAAAATTACTCTGCTTGCACAGTAATCTGCCTTTTCCCATCAGGGTTTAATCATCCATCTTCTAATGCTGAGACTACACGCTCCTCCTTTCAATGCTATCGTGTGTAGAAGCTGTTCTGGTTTGTTTGTGTTACTGTTAGTGGGAATAATGTGTTTTCTCGTTTAAGAATCTACAGTAATCTTGAGTCTGATTCCAAGGAAAGCAATTTGTATGTTACCACTGGAACGAAATATAAGGCTTTGCAAAATTACTATAAAATATAAGGAGATGTGAATGTTAGCAATCCATTTTTGTTTGTAGTGTCAACTTTACTATCATTCCCAAATCAGTTCTAAAAATTCTAGAGAAGACAGTGAATGCTTTGATCTTGACAGGAAGATCATGATTCCATCCAAGTAACCTGATACAGATTAATTAGGAGAGATGATGTAAAATTGCTCTAAATCAGTGCTGTTTCCATGATACAGATTAATAAAACTAGATGTATTTTTCTTGATTGTTGAAGTTTGGTGCTGTAGAATGTTGTTTAGAATTTTGATATTTTTTATTTGATTTCTTTGCAGAATTAGTATAGAAAGTACAAGTTTTCTTGTTGATGTATATGAATAGAAGCACAGCTGGGTGCATCTTATTTTACTGCTTTGAAGACTGCTCTTCAAGCGTTTGTATTCTGGTGCAACAGCAATGGTATGTGGTACATTGTAGTATTAAAACGTTCAATAGCTTCAACCCACAGCATTTGTATTGCCACCACCTGAGCACTTCTGCCTGTAGGTCACATGTGCAAAGACAGTTAAGAGTCCTCCTTCCTGTCTTTTCGTCAACCTCTCCCCAGGATCCATCTATTTTGTCAGTTATTGCCTCAGCAGGTGCCTTAAGTCAAATAGAGGCCCCCCAAAATATGAATGAAGTAGCAAATAATTTAGCAATTGATTTACAAAGCAGACACTGAAAGGAACAATGCTTCTCTCTCTGCTATCAGCAGGCAGCCACCAAATCAACAGCTTACACGAATGTATCATACAGTCATCCACGAGGAAGGGTTAAGGTGAACTGAGCTAAACAGCGTGCGTGGCTAGGAGCGGGAAGATGTCAGGCAAGTGGAGCCTGTTTCTGTGCCAGGGTTAGCCATGGGACCTCGATCCAGGACTAGAAATCATCCACCTAACCACCCTCCCAGCAGCTCCCACGCAGGCATTCGCAACAAGCTGCTTTTGCAGCCCATCCCAGCTAGTTGTCTTTTGCAGTGCTTGTGTCAAGAAAGCTTTCTAGTAATGCTGAATTCATATTTGTCTTTTAGAAAAAAAGAACCAGCAATATTATGCTTTTTTTTTTTTTTTAACTTTTTGCCAGCGCAGTCTCCAGTGCTTTATGTACACCAAGGTTCTTCTGCTCTGGCCAAGAAGCCGTGAGGTGTGCGAGCATCTAAGGTTGACTAGGAACATCTACAGTGTCAACCTGGTGCTAATAAAGAAAGGAATTTATTTTTTAGCTCATAAACCACAACAGATAAAGACCCCCAGAGGCTCACGCAGAGAGGATCTGACCCTGTTTCTAGCTGAGTGAAGACCCAGGTTTTCCTGAACTGTTTTTCTTTTAACAATACTGAGCTCAGAGGTAGAAGCTTTAATTTAAATTCTAAGTCATGCAAAAGCTGATGAAAAGGTACTGAGGGAACAATCTTGAGTAAAGACTGCTGGGTCTTTAAAAAAAACCCAGGTTTTTTTACTTTGGTCAAATTATTAATTAGACATGGTCTTGTTGACACTGCAGTCTCCCTCGTTGTACCCTTCATCTATAAAGTAAAGTTGTTTCTTGGCTTTTCAAAGGGAAAACTACAGGTTGCTTTAGTGTAAACCAGTTTTCCTTGCACATAGTAAGGATTTATTGGCACCTATCTGAAGATATGACTAGAACTGGTGTGGACCAGCTCTTGCAGCTGTCATACAGTCCCATTGCATTTTTCCGTGAGGAATTAAGTTTCATTTTCTTGTTCTTCATGCAGCTATTGTACCTCAGTTAGACAGTACTGATTGTGGCTCACTAGCGATGGGTTCATGTTAAATGTATCATGCCTACGTGGTACTTGGTTGGCTGTAGTTGGTCAGAGAGCATAAAAGCGATGGCTGTGAAGGATGCCCGGGCCCAAGAAGCAGTGCCACAGGGCACATTCTTTCCTCCAGCTTTCTTGAAAAGCAGTAGAAACTATTAAACATGACAAATGGCCATAGAACACTTAAGCTATTTAGGGATACTTTTATTTTGATATCTACTGTAATGAAACCTTAATATCTTTGCTATTGAATTTACATGACAGGTCTAGTGAATAGCCTAGAAAATGATACCACTAATTAAGAGAGACCTTAAAGGACTGGGTGCAGATACAGGTAAAATGTCTGCATTACGGCCCCATTCTGCAAAATTTATTCTCGCAATTACAGCCATCAATGCTGGCACAGCTATTCTCAGAAGTAAAGTCTGCATTTGTAGGTAAGATTTTGTAGGCTTGTTCCCAGTCTTCTGATATTTTAAGGGTTTCTAAGTTGCTAAGATACGGGCAGAAAGGTAAGTTTATTCAATATATTTTGTTGAATAAATTTCATACAATATTACTGTGATCTGTGGTTCACTAGGTTATATCTGAGGCTCCGCTGAAGTGGAATTGTCATGAAAAACAGTACAGACTTGATTCATGATTTCATTCTTCCTTTTTCACACTGATACAGCTGCATTGAAAATAATTGGCTTACACCAGTGGGGCATGAAGAAGATGCAGGGATGAATTTGACTCTGGATCTTCAAAAGAAATATGTGCCATTTTCTGTTCAGCATTTGCTGTACCTTAAGAAAAATCATAAGACAAATTACATCAAATCACACTGTTAAAAGAAACATTTTCTTGTTCTGTGCAGTATAACTGATCTAAAACATTTATGTGCTCAGAATTCTCTCAAAAACATACTTTTTTTTCCTTGCCCTGTATTTAAAAATTAATAACCAAGGGGAAAAGACTGTGGAGTTATAAAAACAATTTTTCTTGTAATTGTGTCATCCACTAGTAAAACATAATTGAACCCAAGGTTTGCATTTGCAAATGACCTTGACTAAAGTTTTACAATTCAAAGAATTCATTTAATGGCTCAGCCTATCGAAAATGTCAGAATTGCTTCACGGGGCAAAACCTGTATAGTTCCCACTGAGAAGCCTGTATTTGACAAAGTCAGAAAGTGACTCTTTCTGCCTATTACGGGATGATTTTAGACTCTGTTTACAAAGAAAATCAGTAAGAGGCAGTAGTTCAGAGGCTGAATGACCTTAGGGGTCTTGTTCTTACCTGTGGTTTGCACAACCAGCTTGTAAACTCTCTGGGGTACCTGGCTTGCCTGTCTCCTGTGACATTAGCCCTTTATTGGCCCCAGTTTTGGGGAATAATCTTTGCTCCGTTGCTTTCTACATGTGGAGGCTGGTTTATGTCACAGGGATGACATTGCTGCATTGTGCATGCTGCAAATTCCAAGCACTGAAATAATTCCTACAAGGAATTATGGTTGTAGCATGTGTGCTTGGCAGGTGCGAGTCCATGGCTCACACCACTGTATTGGTTATGGATATAACAAATAACGTATTTTTGTCTGTCAGCTCGCTTTGCTCCCTCCCCAAAGCAAGGCTGCAGGCTCAGATTTTCTTCCTTGATACAGGTTTTTAAACTTTATTGGATTTTTCTGAGCACTAGAGGAGGGAAAAGAACAAGAGAATGATTACATACCTTTAACTGCCTGAAGATGAAAATCCTCAGTCTTAATTTCCCACCTTTAAGACACTATTCATTTCTTCTTGAGTAAATTCTTTCCCAGAAGCATTAGTGACAAAAGCAGTTGTGTGCACGGATGTCCCCCTTGTAAGCATGTCTTAAGTTTTATCCCAGTGGTGCTTACCCAGATTTGCGTCATGTGCTGAGCATCACATAAAGCACTTTGGAGAGAGAATGTTCATTGCAGATTTCAAGGACAATCACGAGTTGATTGGAATATATGTTTTCTTTCTAGCAAGTTCTTTATAGTTTATTCTTTAGGGATCTTTAAAAAGGCATAAGTCATTGGCTTATGATTGCTATTCAAAGTAAGCTGCCTGACTGTGTCTGACTACCCTTCCCCAGATTCCCCTTTTCTGCCTCTAGCTCCCTCACCAAGCTGCACCTTCCTGCAAGTATACTCAAGTAGGACGACAGAAAAGAGAAGACAAAAATACTTTCTGCCTCTAAGAACACTGATCCACAAATAGGGTAGTTACTCATACAAATAATAGAGGTGCTGTTAAAACCCGCAGACAAGAGAAGCAGGTACTAGTTATCTGCTATATTTCTCTGGGTAGTGTATACAGGGTTGTGTAGGCAGACAGAGTCAGGGCAATGAAATGACAGAAACCAATACGGATCCTCATTGACTCCCTGTCCAGTGTGAAGTGAGTAAGTGCAAGGTGCTGGGATGGGACCTCAACCACCTCCACAATGTTCTTGCAAAGGACTTTGGCTGACATGCACTGCTTCTTTGGACTGGGGCTCCGGCTCCTGGTTTGATAGCCAGATAGATGTATGTCTCAGTCAAGCTTGTATCTGTCAATCAGGCATTTCCTAAATGGGCCATGGGCACGGACAACTGCTAAATAGGGTATTTAATCTTTTGCCTTGCTGGAAGGAGAATTGGATGGCATTATGAGTGGGGAAGCATTAGTGGTCTCCTAGCTGGCAGATCTGGGTTACGTAGGCAGTGCAGAACCTGCAGGAGACTCAGCTCAGTGTAATTACATGTCCCTGGGCATTGAGGTATCTTATTATTATTATTTATTACTCTTATTTTTATTATGCCCATTCTGGATATTTACAGTTCCACTGTTTTGTAAAGCAGAGTTCTAAACAGGGGACCTTGATTAAAATATAGTATATAGGGGACCTTATTGGAATTTCAGAAACTTGAAAGAGGCCTCAACATGGTAGTTGTTGGTTTCTGAATTTCATAATACACTCTTTTGTTAAAAGTTCTAATTTGTCATGGTGTGCTCTTTATCTCTGCTCATATAGATGCTCCAAAATAGATGGAACTCAGTGATCAAATAAATGCTTCCCTTTTAACCTGGAAAAATTGACATGATTTAAAAATAATTTAAAATGGAATTTCCCATTATTACCAATGCTATTGTAAGAATTGGGCTGGAAGCCAATACAGTTCCTTCCTTGCCAAAGTGGGGCATAACCAAGTTTGTTTAGCAGGCTTTTCATGAGTGTCAGTCCTTATATTGAAAGCTCCTATCCTGTCACCTGTTTTTAAATGCTTCAAATTTAGGAAGCTTGCTGCAGATGGTATCAGTAGTTTTACTGATCAGAGGCCTTGGGCAAATTCATTTGAATTGCTTTGAAACTACATATTCAAAACTCAATAAAACAAGAGGGTCTGATGGTGCAGCTGCAGCATATCCCCTCCAGCTGGGTAAGCTGAGATGTTTCAAGGCCCTGGACTAGCAAAGCCTGGGTATGATGTACAGATTATATAGATAGCTGCCAGGGAAGAGGTTTTGGCAGGCCGGGTGCAGCAATACCCACTGCCAGCAGACTTGGGAGTAACGGTGGATTTCATGCTATGTGGCATCCTTTGCTGGCTTTCCTAGACAGAAATTTGTTGGTGCAATAGTGGCGGCAGGCCAGTGGGAGGGGATTGCCTCAAGGGTAAAGGGATGGAATGTAGGAAAAACAATAAAATGAAAACGCTCCAGTTGTTTTCAAAGTGATTGGCTATCCTGGATGCCTTGGTGTCGATCCAAAATGATCTGCACCGTGGGCGGGTTTCGTTAAATTGCATTCAGAAATCATATTTGCCCTTAGGCAAATACCCTTGCTTTTATGCATACTAGGCAAGTCACGTGCACCAAAATGGAATTCACATGGAGCTTTAGTCAAAAAGCTAATGTCAGTCATCATACCTTTTATGCATATCCAGTCCCTTGGTTCTTTGTGCCCATTTAAATATGCAGAAGTGCTTTTTATTATTATCTTGCCTGTAAAGCACTGATATATATATATATATATTTATATATATATATGCTCCATGTAATTTACTACAGTATAGGCCCTTCTCTGCATACATATTCTACATTACAAATACAAATTAAAATCATGAGGCATAAAGTATTTTGGGGTTTGGGTTCTGATTTTCTGAGATTTCTGATGTTAAAACTGTAGAAGTGATTCCTTTATGTGCCGTGCATCCAGCCTTCCCAAGTAACTACTTCAGTCCATGGCTTATCTTTGTAGCATTGTAGTGCCTGTATCCTTGTGAGCTTCACAGTTCTGGTACAACCAGCACAGTGCCTAAAGGTGAGATAATCAGAGTATACATGCAGGGATGCTATTTGAGCACCGTATCGTCGGACTGCACAGTATGTCCCTGGTTACTGAAAAGGCTACCATGAAATTTAATTTAGAATTTTACAGACACATTTTGAATTGGAAATCTCTGTAATAACTTTCCCTTTGCTCAGCCTTTTAACTGTGAAATTCAGTTGGGGAGTTTGGAAGCAGCAGGTAGCGTCGCAGCACTCTAGAGGGATTTTGCCAGAATTCAGCTAAAGTGCTTGCAAGTGTCATTTCCATATTTAACTAATTTCAGTTTTTAATTAGCTCCGTGTGAAAAATGAGAGTTCATGCTGAGCTAAGCTGTCAGCATAGAGTCTTGTTTCCTTTCTAGCCTCTCAGGACAATTATTGCAGCATCCTCTGTTTTTTTCAATGAGAGTGCTTAGCCACCGCTCGGCCAGTCCCTCCCATTGTTCCCTGACAGGAGGCAGCGAGTGTGTTGTGTCTGGCTCGCTAAAAGGGGGAAGATAAGTTCTGAAAATATTTCAAATACAAAATAGGTTTAGTAAAGCTTCAAAGAACTTCATAGGTCTGACTCAGAAATATACAGCAGAATAGAATGCATTCCTTGCTCAGACCTCACTGGTGCAGTAAAGTCAGTCACATTGTTCAGAACAATATCTGATCATTTCAGGTTCATCACTTATTGCATGCAGAAGCATTACATTTTGGAAAGCACAGTGTGGAAGCAGGCTTTTTTCATGGGGCTTTCTGCAGCCTGAGTGCTAACAATGCAACGCTCCAGAGACTGTAAGGTCCCAAAGGCCCGTGGTCCTCTCTAAAAGAGAACTGCTTTTGCATAAAATTCCATAATGCAGTAGGGGAATGGAAATTTGTTTAATCCTGCGTCTGAACTGGAAATGTGCCTCTCAAGACGTGAATGCAAATGTTAAAAATACTTTTCAAGAATGAAGTGAGGGCTGCAGTTTATGTGAACCTTGCAACAACATTGGATGTGAACAGAGTTCTGAAATAATTTTATAAACTGCAATCCTGGGTTACATTTACATTACAGTTATAGAATACTGTCATTATTTTTTGAAACAATGCAGTCATTAAATTGTCAAAATCATATTTAAATGGAAAAAATGGCAAAAAACTCAATAGGTGTTACCACAGGAGGGTTTTTGAACCTGTTCTAGAAGGGGAGATTTATAAAGAATTATGAATAGGTTGGGTAGTGTCTTCCTTTTAATTTCTGTTCATATACTAGCAAAGTAAAGTTTCTGTGTATTTTATTTCTCACTAATTAGTATGGACAGCCACTTCCAGTAGACAGAAACAGATTTTCTCTGTTAGACCATAAAATCAAATGCATCTTTTTTCAAATTGAAATGGATGGAGAAAATATCTCAGCTGTAGTACTTTCTGGGTACTTAAATGTTAGTAATGTTGTGAAAGGAGGAGGTAAATATATTGCAGAAACTTGTCAGATACAGTGACACTGAGGAGTTTCTAGTCATTTTTCTTTTATCATGGAGCAGCTTTGATACCTGCTTCCGAAATGAAGCAAATTCTTGAAAGAAAAAAAAAAAAAGGAAAATTAATTTCATGGTGAAGAGTGAGGCTGAAAAGCTAGATGGATTTTCAGTATAGTTTAGGGCTTGGTTGGGTTTTTTTTAATATAGTATTTACTGTTTCATCCGTCAAAGAAAAAGATAGATAGTCCTGGTTTGTTTGCTGGCCAGCTGGGTGTGGCAGATGTGAGGCAGAACTTGAATGTTGGCTACGAAGTACTAGTGGGTGATTCTAGCTATAGTATATTGCTTTTTGCCCCTTGTAGTGCAAGTTGTCTTCCCTCTAAAGGATAATTCCCGGTTATTTTACTGATATTACTAATGTTGTTATGTATGTTCAAATTTGTTGTGTTATTAATTTATCATAATTTAGTTATGCTTTACAAAGTGTGTGTAGCCGAAGCCAAAAGATTTTGAGGCTACGAAATCTAGCTCATATTTTATTCTATGATTCTGTAATTAATGAATTGTATACAGTGATGCATGTATCAATGCATTATCACTCATGTCCAATTTACCCTGCAATTTAAACTCGTATCTCAGAGAGTAAAGTTTTTATGGGTTGCATTGCTGTTTCCTGTAGGAAAGGGGGTTTTTTTTTAGGCCTTGTTATGATACTTGCAGTCTCAAATACTTAAAATAAATAGATAAGTTCTGATGTGGAGCTCTCTTCACTGAAGTCAGTGACAATTTTGACCTTGATTATAATGGACCTTGCTTTTAAACCGCTCTAAGCTGACTGGAATTGGCTTCTGTGCCATTTTGTATGCAAGAGAGAGAGCTTCACTAAAATGATCAGGTATAAGATGCTCTGTACAATAAGCTGGGCTCATTTTTCTGTTGTGGACAACAGCTCCATCTGTAACAGTGATTTCTGATATCTCTGCTGTGGATTTTGTTGTATCAAGAAGATGATCAAATTGAGTTAGTCTTAAAAATTCATATTATAATAAGTGATTCAAGACATAGTAGATGAAGTAATAAAAAATAATCAATTAATTAAGTGTATATTATGAAGACGCTCCTGAGATGAATCAGGATGTAGATATCCAAAGTAAATGTAATGGTTTCCCATTATGATTGGTGCACAGTGCTTGAAATGGACTTAAATAGACTCATCTGCTATAGTGATGTTTTTCAGGACTTAAAATTCATATGCAAACTTTTCTTCATTCCTACGTTGGCTGATGAAAGTGTCTACAAGGATGTTTTGCTGATGCAACAGATAATCATACATGATCATACTCACACACGTGTCCTTGTATTATAAAAAGTACATTGCTGCAGTCTGAAAAGTTGCAATTCTACCACTTCAAAATAAAGCGCCAACCAGAAACTAAAATCCTGGTACCATATAAACCCTTCATTGATTTCACTGTTTTCTAATGTACTTCCATATTGGTGTGATCACACTGAAATCATGTCCCTTCTTGCAGCTTGCATGCCCTTACCTGTTCGAGAATTCTAGATGGGAAGATGAGAAGGCACCAATGCAGGAGGGCTGGCTTTCAGTCTCTGCTCTGTTAGAAAAATTATTTTTCCTGTGAAGGCGAAACAAGCAAACTTCAAACTGGGAAAGCTGCCAAGAATAGGACAGATATAAGAGTAAAAATAGAATATTTCCCAGATATAGTAAACCCATTATGTGAAATGCTTAATAGAAATAACTGAAAGATAATGGGGAAAAAAAATCTCAAAAACAGAACTGAATTTGATAATTGTTTATTTTTTAAAAAGTTACACTCCCCAAAAAAATAACCAAACACAAAGGAATATGATTTAAAAGGCTGTAACTGACTCATTGTAAAAGTTATTTATCAAATTAAATTTTATTTTCGTGTATGTTTCTATTCTGGAACTGTAGGACATCTAGTTCACAATATACTAAAAATGTCAGCTTTGCAAGGCACATATAAGGTCTAAATCTGCCTAAATGCTAAATGTAATCTGCATCTTTATCTCAATAGCAAGATATGATTTGGACTGTGTTTATAAACACCTTTTGACTTGTGTCATGAAAGAACTGTTTCAGTGCTGAAAATGAATGAGAAGCTTTGGGAGAAGCAATCATTTGCTTTTCATCTTTGGATTTATTTCTTTTTCCTAACAAACTTTTAACTCCAATAATTACTTTGTATAGAGTGTAAAACCTTAAATTTTATCACTCATGCAAAATTTTATAGTCAGATGATTAAACTGTTCTGTATAATTTCTATTAAGGGAAGAATATACTACGTGATTAAATTTACACTTTTGCACTGTGGACAGGTATTTGGCCATTCACAATGATGCAGTTTCAATTCCTTTAGTGTACGCTAAAGAGTAATTAAGATAAAAAGTATTTTGTTATCAATATGGCTAAGAGAGATTGAGTCAAGGCCTGAGTGCTTTGGAATGGGTAGGTCATGAAAATCTTATTCAACGTGTTCGTAGAGATTAGGGCAGTAGCAGTTTTGGAAGATGAATGCAGTTGCATAAAAATTTGATGTGATATCCTTTAGGGTCACAATCAGTGTTAAAAATAAATAGTTTTTTTACTTCTTATAAGTTCAGGCATTGGTGATTTGGGAGAGTATATTTGTCCATATTCCTTGAAATGCCAGTTTCAAGTCTCAGCTAGGTTCTTCCTCCTCTTGGAAAAAGAAGAAAGACAAGCTGGGTACTTTGTTTCAGATAATGATGTCTTTTAGGTGTGAAATTAAAATTGGACACAATTTGCTTTGTATTAACATTACATGCTCACAGTTGCTAAAAAAATATAAATAAATGAGGCTTTCCATTGTGTTTTAGTCAAGAGCATCCCTTTCTGCTATTCTAAGCCTATTTCAAAAGTGGCAGTATTTTGGCAAGACTGGTAAGGTGGATATTGTATAATGTGATTTAGAGCCTTCCAGGCTGAAAGATGCTGTATAAGGTAAATAAAAATATAAACACTTTTCTTATTGGTTACAGACATCTAGTTCAGATGCAAGACCAGAAAGATTGCAGCCTTGACTCTTAAAATTGCCGTAAGGAGTGAGTTCATTTTATACAGTCTGAGGAACTGATTAATCTTGTGCCAGTTTTCTGCGCGCTGTACAATCTAAGGCCTGTCATGAGAATAAATGAATAGTGCACTGTATTCTGCTTTGCTTTTAAGGTCTTTGTTGTGAGATTTCAGATTCCGAATGTAGCATGCGATGCTGTTACCCTTCTTGTGACAAAAAGATAGCTCAAAATGGAACAAAATCAAAACATTTTAGTAAAGAGGACTGAAATGAGAGAAGTCAAATGTCTGAAACGGGGGTTCTCCCTCAGCCCTGGCCAGAATGGTGACTGGGCTACCAACAGCCATCCAAGATACAACTCCTGTTCCTGCGGGCTGAAGCTCTGCTTGCCCGCTTTTGTCCTTGGAATTGGGATCCAGGTCTTCACATCTTCCAGTTTCCCCCACCCCCAAAGTCACTGCAAGTGTCTGTAAGCTTTTCAAGTATTTTGGAAGTAGAAAGTCTGAAGTTAGACATAGAGGAGTGAACTTTCAAAGCACTGCATGGCAGATAAGCACACAAATCACATTACTGCTAATGGGATTTGTGGGTATATCTTTCATGCTGTGCTTTGAAAATTCTTTCCATTCAGTATACTGATGTGCACGGGAAAAGAAATCAGTCAGCTTGGAGGGGTGTGTGACCAATTGAAAAAAAAAATTTACTTTTTTGGGATCCCCGTTTCTTCGATATAAACACAGTAACAATGAACTATCTTATAGTCCTTCTTCCATCTCCTTTTTCATCTTTAACAGCTTTTATTCAAAATAAAGCAATTAATAAATCCCAGCTGAAGTCTTGCTGCCTATTAATGCATTTGTTCATAGATCCTTTATGGTATTTCTATAAAATGCTTCTTGGTCTGGATGCATGATACAGCAAAAGCCCTGTTCTAAACAGTTTGTTGTCTGAAAGGGTTTATGTTCTGAGGGTCAAATTATGCCTAAGGATTCCTGTCTTATATTTAAGACTGTGTGAATTCAATTTTCCCTTCCTGTGTGTTTTCAGGAAGGCACAATGTCTCCCCGGTGAGCGGTCAGAGCATGCCAGACGTTTCTGCTGTGGCGGGGAGGCAAGCTGCTTTCGCTCTCACACAGCAAGCACTATTGCAGAAGTGCAGGAGTAAGATGACGGTCTGTCTCTCTTTGCCTCTCTTTATGTCCCAGAAAGTGAGGTGCTTAAATTCAGGTTTTGCTGTGACTGTGTTTCTAGGGTCACCCTTGGCTTAGAAAGGCACAAAGCTGTATTCTTTGCAGCTCTGAGACAGCTGTCAGAACCAATAGCCAGTTATTTACTGCATTCATTGTTTCATAAATTTCTTTGATAAGCAGTCCTCACAGCATTCCTCATGTAGTCAGAAGCTTGTAGATGGGGAACGCATAGGAGCTTGTATGTGAGTAACAATATCATCTTAGTTCAATTGATGGAGAAACGAAAAAAAAAAAAACCAAAACCAAACATGTAACAAGACACACAAATATGCAGCAGTCTATTGCAGTTGATGGAATTCAACTTTTTTAGCACTGCAAACTAAAAAAATCTGTGAAGCTGAGAAGTGAAAGGTTTTGTTCAATGTTATGTGTAGGATAAAAAAGACAGAAAACCAGTTCCTTATTGTGTTCTTTAGCCATGATATAGGCAATCATATTGTTTTAATGAAAATAGTGTGATCTGTTAGTACTTCAAGTTGTGTGTTTTGGTTTGTATTTGGAGTTCGCAAATGAACTTTTAATTTAAATTTGTTAAGAAAACAGTGCATAGCAAATAACATACTGATGATTAAGATGATTTCCTGAGAATGAATGACCTTGAAATTAAGCCATCTATTCGTTGTTGAGCTTCAGTAATCACAATCAATAATCTGCACTTTTTGCATACAGTCTACAACACTAATATTAAACATAGATCAAGTGATCTATTTTGAAATACTACATTAAAATTTCCTGGAAAGATTTGAATGCTCACAAGGAGAAGAAATAACATGATCAGAAATACATCCAGATGTTTTACATAAGGTCTGTAGGATCTTAGCCATTAATATTGCAACACAAGTTCATAAATTCCCTAAGTACTGGCCTGAGATGGGGGGGTGGCTGGCATAGCAACATTCCTTTGTTTGCTTTTCTCTTAATGAATCAATGTTTGACTTACTTGAAATTTTCAGGGAACCTTATTATCTAGCCCAAAATTTCTCTTCACTTTGATAACAGCTCAGAGTTTGTTATTTATATGTGGGGTTAAGATTACTCCTCTCCAGCCTATGTTATTTATCTTAACCACATTTTAATTTCGTTATGGTCCAATCACTGAGTTGCGGTATTTCCTTACCCAGTTCCCAGCCAGCCCTGTTCTTGAATAATGCAGTATCAGCAGCAGATTATCACCACCCTGCATGGTCTGCTTTCCATTCAGAATTCTATCATATCATATATAATAAGTTGTGATATTTTTTAAATACTACTTTAAACTTTCCTGTAGATAATGTATCAAAAAATGGCAGATGTCCACCCAGCAAGCCATATGGCTTTTGTTTTGCTTTCTGAAAGAGGCTTGGGAACGTGATGAATTTTGCTGAGATCTCTTGGATAACCCTCAGGAGGACTCTGGCATCCTAGTCACAGTCACACTAAGTATTCAAGGAAAAATAGAAAGATTTGGCAGTTAATCTGGAATTCTAGAAGAGACTTCATTGTTCCTGTAGCTAGGAAAGGTGATGCTTGTTCACATTATTTTAAGACTGCTTCTTTTAAGTAACAAAGACTCGTATTCTTCCATAATGATTTTCCAAGTACTTTAATATATGCTAAAGTTGAGGAGTCACAGGTTAGAGCTTCCTGGGTGCATTCTCCCTTTCTGCCAGTAACATAGTATGAAAGGGCATTAGTATAATTGTGAGTCCAGGTCCTTGGATTTGGCATCTTTCTTGGAGAAAACAGCCTCAGCCATCATTTAATACAAGGAGGCGTGTATTCCACTCTAGCTACACGCTGACTGCGCTTGTATTTATTCCTCCTGCTGCAAATGTGGCTGAAGGCTGGCCAGCAAAATTACTGGGCAACGGATGGCCTCAGCCTCTGTGAAACATCTATGACTTACTGAAATCTGACTTTATGAGGCGTATTTGTTGCCAAATCCCAATTTTGTGGGAGAGGACATTTACTGATGTGCGCAGTGATGAGATACCTTATACATAAATAAAGCTTGCAGAACTGCCCATCTGACAAAGCCCAGCTGTCCTCTGTGCTCCGCTTCCTTTAATCCTAAGACATGTTAGCAAAATACAGAGATTAGTTCAGCAAATTCTGTTTGTGTATTTGTGAAACACCTTGCAACTTCTTCAGATGTGAAAGGAGCAAGGGAAGGCGTCTTTCTTTTCTTGTTATAGCTCCCCAATAATCTGTGCTCCTCAGACAGAGACCTGAAAGCAGCAGTCGGAATCAAGCATAGCATTTCCAGGCACTATGCAAGTTTTTCCCAAGCAGTCCCTCCATTGCTTTTTCCTGACCTTCAGACCCCTGCTATTCCTGTCTCAGGCATCTCTTGAGGAGAGGTTGTCAGTTGTGATGAATTGTGCATTCATTTCATAATGAGGGCAAGTAACCACTAGGGAATAACCCTAACACACTTGTTTCACTTGTGACTTGAGTTGAACTTGAACCTATTTCTTCAGAAGAACGGTAGTACAATGTTAAACTACTATGTGGCTAGTCTTGTAAGAAAATGTTATTTTATGAATACTAATTGAGATCAGTAAGATCAATTTCTCCTATTCCTGGAGTTCTTCTGCATGATCAAGAAGTCGTAACTATTCTAGAAAAGATCAATAAGTTTCAGCTGAATAACATTTAATACAAAGCAAGCATGTAATAAACTTTAACTTTTAAAATAAATTTGGATACATTTATTGTTTTCAGTTTATCACCACTACCTATCTATATGCACCTAGAAGTGTAAAAAACTAAACTTCTTTTGCTTTGTACAAATATTGTAGTGCACTAAAACAATATATAGACCATGCAAAATAAAAAATAGATGTGCAGATAGCTCTTTGAATAATACGTGCTATAACATACATGCTGCTAAGATTTATTCAGTACCTTTTGTTTCATTGTGCCTACAATTTATTAGGCCCAATTTGGCAATCAAACTAATATCACTTAAGTCTATGTAAACATACTGGAATAACAAGAGTTTACACCATTGTTCACCTCATGAGTGGATGGAAAGGAAACTTGTAGTTTTGCCACTCCCCTGTAACATAGCCTGCATACAGGAAATGTGGTTTTAGTGTTTATTTACTGATGATTTTGATGATATAATGGACCGATTTCTTTTTCACTTGAAAATATGCTGGCCTGCTACAATTAAACATAATATGACTAGATATACCCTGACAGAATGAGGAACCCGTAGTTCAATGGGTTCTTCTTCAATGGCAATAATTTATGGTTTAGTAAGCATGACAGCTTGGAAAATTAATAGATGGAAACAGTATGAATTCTGTTCACTTTTCTAATCTTCCCTTTTTTTAAGTCGTGTAGGGAATACTGAATTTTCTAACCAGCAAGCGGTATGTATCTCCCAGACTTTAACTTGTAAGATGCCATAGGAATGGGGACAATGGTGGATTGTTAATCTGCATGGTTCCCTCTTTAGGAAGGAATATTGTATGGTAAAAGCATTAAGTGCAAAACCAGAACCTGTCCTGCCTACTGGCAGAGCTGTACCACAGGGAGATCTGTAGCACACGAAGACACCAGAGGTCTTCCATTTTAGAGATACATGGTCAAGAGAGACCAGAGAGCACAAAGAGACACAGAGCTTTCTGAGCTTGGAAACCATTGTCCATTAGACTAAACTCTGAATGGAGTGAGCACTGGGTTTACAGCCAGAATGAGAGAAGATAGCACAGAAGAGGAATTTGGGGACACGACTGAGTACTAAAGAATATTCAAGAAAGTTTTGCATGTAAGTTTTGTCATTTTTCTGTGGATTTGTATTCCTTTGGGGATTTCTTAAAATACTGTGTGATTCACTCTAGGAGCCTCTGTCTTATGCAAGTTTTAGATTGATCCCTGACAGCTCTACCACCTGGAGTGATGAACTAGTTCTCTGCTTTTGTTCTTGTTGGGTGTGCAGGTTTAGCTTCCAGGTGCTTTCAATCTGTGTATATGTCTGTGTTGTTGGGGTGGGAGAGAGAGGTTGACTATTACTTTTTATCTAAACCTCAAAGGTTTTACTTCAAAATTTATTGGTTTTATTTTCTCGTGTTTTAGAGAATATAAATACAAATTCAATATCCTGAGCTACTACGTGCTAATGTTAAATGAACCATATAAATTCTGACAAGCTGAACGATTGAAAATCAGGTATTAGAGACAGGAACTTAGAAAATATGCTTATATGTTGAGGGGGAAAAAACCCCAAACCCAAATAATACCTATGAAAGTATAAAAGCGCTCTGTAAAATACTATTTATGAGTATAGTATGCATGTAACAGATAAGATAGCACTTTTTTATGTTTTAAATCTTCAGGGATGTGTTTGTCCCTGAAGGTTAACCTATAAACCAAATGTGGAGCTCAGGAAATGCATTCATCTAAGTGGGCTGTTTTGCAAAATCAGCACTCATCTTGATCAGCTTTGGATCTAGCTGAGAATCTCAACTCAGGCATCTGGTGACCATCCTTCAGAGGAAATGTGGCAAGTTGTGTAATATCTGATCCCATTGGGGAAGGAGGCAAAGCCACAGCATTCACAGGTTATTTAGTTGTAGTTTCAAAAAAAAAAAAAAAAAGACAAATATAGACAATGGTAAAAATAAGAAACAAGCATAAATTTGCTAGCCCAAATTTCTCTTCTGACAAACATGCACTCAACTTCTGAGTGAATCCCCATATTTCTAATTAAATGGGCTTCTACTTATTCCTTTGCTGGAGGCATTTTTGTTTGATTAACAGAACAAAAGGTTAATCATGTAAATTTGCTATCTCATAGCGTTTTGATGCAGGAGAGAATAGGTAGCTCCTTGTTCTCCCTGCTCGGCTGCCAGTCAGGTTTGTTATATGCAGTGCAAACACGCAGCTTTCCCCTCAGGCCCCCGTGACATACTTTTCTCGAGGTATTCTTGGTAGAAGGTGAACGTTCCTCGTGCTTGCGACTTCAGTTGTCTTACTGAAGTTTTGTAGGTCACGTGATGGATACGTGAGCTGTGCAGGAGATTGTCATCTTTTCTCTGTACGAGACTAACAGATGTGCAAATCCCTGCACTGTTAGGAAGGAGCTCTAATTGCTCGTACCTAATGTGCATCTACAATTAAAGCATAGAGCAATCGAGTTATCAATGAAATCGTGGAGTATTTGGAAGCAGATGGGTCAAAGTTTTTTCTTCATATGATGTTAATAAGATCTTTTTTAATGCCTTGTCTGAATTTACCTGGTAATTTTAAGTTAGCAACTGTAATTCTTTCGGATAGACTATTAGGTATGATTTCCTTATTCCTTTGTTGTAAGGAAGGTTCACACTTGGAGCAGCTGACTTTCATCTCTGCAAGCGACCTACATTTATGGTTACACTCGCAATTAAAAAAAGCAACTTTGCATAGATACACTGAGACTATAAAACACAAACATCTAATTCTCCTCTATGACTTGTTTTCATTTCAAGGCTCTGAAATTCACTTGATCTCTGTGCACTTTTGCCAAGGGGAGTGGAGGGGGAGACAATAAAACTCTGCCTTTGGAGCCCTAGCGTGTGCCTGGGAATTGCTGACAGCACAGACACACCACAAGCTGCTCTGCTACCTGGGTCCCTCGGCCACCTTACATCTACAGCACAGCTGCCGTCTCTCACTCAAGGGGAGAGGCTGGATCACCTAGCGATTTGTGTGCTGTTTGAGCTTTATGAATAATTTTTCAGTTTCATTGCCATACTGAAAATCAGTTGTTTGAGATAAGACTGAAAAATCCTTTTAAAACGCTTTTTTTGGCAAAACAAAAAAGTTATGATTGGCTGAAACGCTTGATCCCACACAACATTTTTGTATATTTTGCAGGAATTCTTAAGCCTTTGCTAGAAATAATTTTTGAGTAGTTTCTCTGCAACACATCCTTTTCAGGTTCATCCTTGATATTTTTTAAAATATCAGGTGCCTTAATGTGTTTTCATTTTTTTCTTTTCTAAGAGAAGAAAAAAATTGCAAAATCAGCATGAATGCAAAATCTGGCACGTGCCCTCTTCACACAAAATGTCTCCTGATTTTAGTTTCTATTCTTAGACAACTGCTTGGTCCGTAGGTTCTAGGGGAAGGTGATGTGACAAGAGCTGTCTTGCAGCTCGTCTGCCTTTGTCAAAAATATGGAGGTCAAACTCTGCATAGATTGCATGCTGAGGAGTTCCCAGGAGTTTGGGGTACATGGGTTGTGGGAATGACTGGAGCTTTAGTTTGTTTTCTTGGGTTTCATGAATATGTATATGACTTAGTCACATCTAAACAGATTCGTTGTTTTCAAAGATTATCTGAGTGATGTTTCAAGCACTGTAAATCGCAGTTCCTGTCATAAGTCTTTTTACCTTATCTGTCCCTAATATTTAATCTCTGAACACTTAGATGTGTGGCCACCAATGGTCCATTTGTGATCACACTCTCTCTTCTACAACTGCTTGTAACTGGACACAAAATATTTGCTTATTTAATGTGGATCTGACACTGCAGAAGAGAGCAATTACAAGGACAGCCATAATCATGTGTTTTCTCCCCCATAACTCTCGGTACTATCTCCTCGAACACCAGTTTTGTGTGTAACTAAAACGCTGTCCTCTCCAATGTGTTTAGAAAGGATGTGATGCATCCTTCATAAGCAGAAGTGTTTGTGGTGGACGCAGGGTACGTGAATACAAAGAGCTTTGTGGGCTTTTCTCTCCCTTGCCACTCCTCTGTATTGGGAGGATGCCATTGGGGGTAATGTGATGAAATTATGGAGACGTACTCGGGTGCCTTCTCTTCATATGAGATGACAATGCACATAAATCCACCAGCTAAACGATTCTGACCTGTCAAGTCTCATGCATTACACACGGGAGCTATTCAATTAGCCCCCATCACACTGCCTAGAACTTGCACACCTCTCAAGGTGCTGGCAGGTGCTTTCTCCCGCTCCGTATCTTTTGTGTCCAGGATGCTGTGTGGCCTGTGCCGTGTGGGTGATTCCAGCTTTGGGATGGCCAGAGAGGCTTTGGTGCTGCATTTGGAAAGCTCTGCTGGCGGACAAGCCTTCCCCGGCCAGGGCTGTCGTGTGTGGCCCAGGGGGGCGAGTTTCATGTGCTGGCTGGGAAATAAATGTGAGGCTAGTGGCTTGGGTTTGTCACAGAATCACCGGGTTGGAAGAGATCCACCGGATCATTGAGTCCAACCATTCCTATCAAACACTAAACCATGTCCCTCAGCACCTCGTCCACCCATGCCTTAAACACCTCCAGGGAAGGTGAATCAACCACCTCCCTGGGCAGCCTGTTCCAGTGCCCAGTGACCCTTTCTGTGAATTTTTTTTCCCTAATGTTCAGCCTGACCCTCCCCTGGCGGAGCTTGAGGCCATTCCCTCTTGTCCTGTCCCCTGTCACTTGGGAGAAGGGCCCAGCTCCCTCCTCTCCTCAACCTCCTTTCAGGTAGTTATAGAGAGCAATGAGGTCAGGACCATTTAATGTACAAAATGAAGAGTCTCTAAATCTGCTTTAAACATCCCTGCCCATTGCAGAGGGGTTGGAACTAGATGACTTTGAAGATATGACCCAAACTATGCTACGATTCTCTGATTTGTCGATCGAATAAGTTGTGAAAAATGCAAAATAACTGCATTGCAGCGTCATTAGTATACGTTATTATTGTATTTAATCTATGTTATCTATACATGGGGCTAAAGCTAATTTATCACGTATCATTTAAGATGGGAGCCGGTGCTGGTGCTTTGTTTCCGTGTCACGCGTGAATGGGAGGCAGCGCGGGACGCGAGTGAAATGGTCCTTTCCCACCCCTCCGTTTCTATTTCTGCCATTCCGAAGCTCTGATAAGAAAAATAAGAGGGGTGGGCGCGAGCCAGCCCAGAGCTTCCTCTCGCGGTGGCCGCTGACCCTGTCGCTCTCCCGCAGCCATGCACCTCCTGGGGCTCAACTGGCAGCTGCAGCCGGCGGACGGACACACCTTCCACAACGGGATGCGGCCCGCGCGGCCGCCGGCGGAGGACGGCGCAGCGGCGCCCCCTGCGGGCAGAGGTGAGGCGGCGCGCGGCAGGGCGGGGCGGGGCGGGGCCGCACCGAGGATGCTCGCAGGGGATGCGGCAGCCAGGGACACAGCACCCGGGGACACACACCACCGTGTCACGGCATCCAGGGTCACACACCCACAGGGTCAAAGCACCCGGTGTCACACACCCACAGGGTCACAGCACCTGGTGTCACAGCACCCAATGTCATGGCATCCACGGTCACACACCCACAGGGTCACACACCCACAGGGTCACAGCACCAATATCATGGCATCCACTGTCACACACGCACAGGGTCACGGCACCCAGTGTCACACACCCACGGGGTCACAGCACCCATGGTGTCAGCACCCAGTGTCACACACCCACGGGGTCACACACCCACAGTGTCAAAGCACCCGGTGTCACACACCCACAGTGTCAAAGCACCCGGTGTCACACACCCACAGGGTCACAGCACCCGGTGTCACACACCCACAGTGTCAAAGCACCCGGTGTCACACACCCACAGGGTCACAGCACCCGGTGTCACAGCACCCAATGTCATGGCATCCAGTGTCACACACAACACAGTGTCACAGCACCCAGTGTTACACACCCACAGGGTCACAGCACCCGGTGTCACAGTACCCAATGCCACACACCCACAGTGTGTCACAGCACCCCATGTCACAGCACCCACGGGATCCTAGCATCCCAGTATCATAGCATCTCATGTCACACCACCCAGTGTCAAAGCACACATGGTGTCACAGCACCCATGGTTTCACAGCACCCCACTGGCACAGCACCTACAGTGTCACAGCACTCGGTGCCACAGTGTCACAGCATCACAGCACCTGCAAGTGTCACAGGATCACAGTGTCACAGCTCCCTAGTGATGCAGCATCGCAGCACCTCAGCATCACGGTATCCACAGTGTCATAGCACCCACAATGTAACAGCATCACAGCACCTACAGTGGCACTCATGGCATCAGTGTCACAAGCACCCACAGTGTCACATCATCACAGCACCCTAGCGTTACAGCACCCCAGCATCAGTGTCTCACCATCACAGCACCCACAGCACCCCAGTGTCACAGTGTCATAGCACCTACAGCGTCACAGCATTACAGTGTCACAGCAACCCAGCACCATAGCATCACTGTCACAGCACCCCAGCACCCACAGTGTCACAGCATCCGCAGTGTCACAGCATCACAGGATTACATCGCCCCAGTGTCACAGCACCCCAGTTTCACAGTGTCACAGCACCCACATTGACACAGCACCACAGCATCATTTAGGTTCAAAATGACCTTTAAGATCAACAAATCCAATCCTAAGCCTAACACTGCCAAGTCCACCGCTAAACCATGTCCCTAAGCACAACATCTACATGTCTTTTCAATCCCTCCAGGGGTAGAGGCTCAACTGCTTCTCTGGTCAGCCTGTTCCAATAATAACCCTTTCCATGAAGTAATATTTCCTAATATCCAGTCTAAACCTCCCCTGATGCAGCATGAGACCATTTCCTCGCTTACTATTGTTTGTTTCCTGACAGAAGAGACCAGCACCCACCTTGTTGCACCCTCTTTTCTGGAAATTGCAGAAAGCAATAAGGTCTTCTCTCAGGCTCTTCTCCAGGCTAAACAACCCCACTTCTCTCAGCTGTTTTTCCACAGCATTTGTGATCCAGCCCCTTCATCATCTTCATTGTCCTTATGTAGACACATTCCAGCAGTAACAAATTAATTCTTTACCTCCTAAAGAAAAACTATGTTTGATGGAGGGTGCCAGAGCCAGGGCAATGAGAAGAATGAGGGAAAATCTAAATGTGGAAATATTTTTTTAACCTGAGGAAGTAATAGTAAATATACAGAGAAATACACGTCTGAAGAGGATTTTAGTCCTTTAAATTAAATGCTTTTTACTGATGAGGTTCAGGTGTTTTCTTTGGCACATCATGATAAGGCTTTCCCTGGTTGCTACAAAGGTGATAAGAAGACAGAACAGGACATTTCAGTTAGTCAAACACCTCACAGTGCACTGTGCAGGTTGGGTGGGGTGACTGAAACAGAGAGAAGTAAGAGCACTTGCTATTGGTCAACAGAAGGATTTTGCTCTCAGGACACGTGCTTCCTATTAAACCTCCTGATTGTTGGAGCAGGTGTTAGAATACTGCTGTCAGGATACTTCCATTGGATGTATTTTGGGAGGGGAAATCAGTTAAAATAGAGCTGGGAAAGGAAACAGAGTTACTCTTTGGTGTGCCTAATCATTTCATAGATTTGCTTCTCTTTGCAAGAAATTCAGCACCTCAGCTTCTTCACATTTTCTGGGGAGGAAATAAATTTGGTTTCCTTCTTTTCATTAAAACCTCCATCCTTGCAATGGCAAATACTGTCAGTTTTCAGACAACAGTTTGTTGGCTTTCATCTCCCACTGACTGTAGGTCAAACTGGATGAACAGCACAACCCTAAGTACAAGGCAGAATGTTTCTATCACTGCTGAACTTCTTCCAGATTGGGCACAGGTGAGCGGCCCTATGGTTTTAGGCAGGAACCTGATGAGCTCAGGTCTGCAATTATGGTCACTTAGCAGACAACTGCAGTGTTTAACACCTTTCCAAATTCCCTCCCCTGCAGCTCTCTGGTGCCTCTCGGTGCAAATGTAGGGCAGCGGGATGGTTGAATTGGAATGTGCTCACCTGCCCGGGGCACTTCTGTGCAAATTCTGGCAGTTTATCCCATCCCCACTCTAATTAGCTTTGCACATTTGAAGAGGCTGAGATGCCGGCTTTTGGGGAGTGCTCACCTCCTGCAGAGGAGAGAAGGAGACAGAACTGCTAGGTATGTCTTAAATTGCTGTCGTTAGCTTTCCTCAGCGCATGTTGGGAAAGTTTAGTTGTTCTTCTGACATTTTGTAGAAGGTTGCTGAAATGTTGATAATCCGGGGGAAGCAGGGAGAACAATATTTAGACAAATAATCTTCCTCGGTGGAATAACATGAGTGATAGATTTGGATGAAGACAAGGAAAATCTAAAAGACAAATTCTCATAGCAGGGAAGGGTGAGGTTTTTCTACCTCACCTTTTCTTTTATTATGTCCAAGATAATATTGCTATCCCAGCAGTTTTTAGGAAAGTCTCTGACAGCTTTTAACACAACAACCATTTCAGGTCTCAGGGCTCTGGCTGTGGAGAGTGACCTTTCTATAATTGACACAACACAGGATGAAGCCATTCTTTTCAAAACATGGGGCTCCCCAAGAAACCTTTAACCCCTAGACTGAGAAGGGCCACTTAAACACAAGCTGTGCCTACTCAGCAAGCAAGCCATTTTTAAGTAGAGCAATTTGAAAGGAGGAGGAAAAAAAAAAAAAAGAAAATATTTCAATTTGATCTGCTTGGTCCTTATTAAGAGACTAAGTCCTGATACGAAATAATAAAACTACAATTTAAGAGGAATGTAAATGACTTTATTACTGTATTTTCCTGTATGAATGAAAACAAAAATTCGCTGTTAAGAGAATACAGTTGCAAGGGCTTTGTAAATAGGCATTATGTCTCACTAATACTGTGGATACCTAAAAGGAGCAGGCGAGTGCAGTGAGTAGAACAACTCTCAGTGCTGCTGCAAACTGCCAGGGAAGTCCACCATGCTCTGACTGTAAACAGAACACAGGTAGCTTGTGAGGTTTTTGCCTTCATGTTCTGGAAGTTGTGCTGAACTAAGGATTAAGATTAAGAGACACAAGTAAAGGAAAATACCTTTCTTAATACATATTATAAGGTAGCATCCCTTCATAGTACTTGAAAACCAAAAAAGTTGGCACTGATATGGGATTGTGGAATTTTCACAGGGATGAGAGGGATGGTAATGACTTTGAAAACCTTTCCAAGAGTGAAGCACATTTGTCTGTTACGGTTGCAAAAGGATATTGTTAGAACTTTGGTGTAATAAATCTAAATTAGAGGAAAAAATTAATAAAAGAAACCACAAAAACCATGTTTGGGAATAATTGTTTCTTCGCAAAGAAGTGAGTGGAATTACCTTCTGGGATTTTCCTGTCCCTGGTTTTCTGTTAATCTCTGCCATCAATACATTCAACATTTAAACTTACATTCTAGGCTAGACACACATTTCCATAAAATGTGACTATATGCTCTTTCCTTTCTAGTTGACAGAATATGCTATAAAAGTCAACTGTAATCATTTTGGAGGACACTTTATAAACAACGTGGAAATGTCCAAACTAACACCAGCTGCAAGGAATGCTTTGGTGGAGAGTTTTTTTGTTCATGGCTTATTGTCTTTGACATAGACACAAATTTAGCAGATTTTCTGCTAATTCAAAATTGAGAGTATTCTTTATCTCAATTATTGTTATAGTGAGGTTACATAAAGCTAAAAACCCCAATAAGGGATTGTGGTCTCTGGTCCTAGAAACCCACTTTATAAAAGACATCAAAGATAATTATGGGTAAGGATCGTAGACCTGAAAGGTCATCTCAGTTACCATTAATATGCTGACTAATTGCAAAGGTAGGTTTGAATGTTTGTTCTGATACTCACGTACTCCAGGGTTTGTGTCTCTTTGGAGCTAACAGTTTGATCCAGGCTCGTGCTCAGTTTATTTCACTAAGTCTGCCACAGTGTGTGGATTTCAAAAACGCAATTAGAGTTAATTAAACGGTGAAGTATGAAGTGTCATGAAAAATTCTTTTTTCGAGTTATCAAAATCAGCATTGTAAATATAATGGCAATAATAAATGAAAAAAGATTGCTATTAAAGTTGACATAATGTTACTTGCTTGAGATGAGACAGGAAAAAACCAGATTTCTGCTAATCTAGCAGAAATTTGCCTTGAATAGATACAGAAAGCTAAACTCAGCAGTCATTGCAAAGCTGTAAAATGATGTTGAGACTTCTGCCAGATGCTGCAGCTCTGAGTCACGTTTTGGTTTGCACACATAAATGATTATTTTCTAATAGTTGAGACATTTTATTAGCAATGCACCAGACAGGCACCACTAAAGGAATAACAAAACTATTAAACAGGAAGATACAACACCCTTACCAATTGATGAGATGGGGTTCTGGTGCAAAAAGAGTAAGCTCTGCCTTGAATGCCTGAGGTGCCGGTGCTACCCTCAGCTGGGCTTCAGCTAAAACCTTATCCTGCTCATCAGACAGTATGAGGACTCAGAACAGTCCAGGGGATCTCTTTGCCATGTTGCAAAAGGTAAAAAGATAAAAACCTCACATCTCATTAGTGTAAACAACATGAGTCTTTTGGTTTCTACCGTTTCCTTTCAGACACGTTGAAACAGGTGATCAAAATGTAATAACAATCAATGTATTTTAAATGTCACTTCCATTACCTTCTTTCGCTTTAATCAAGACACGCCATCAGTTTCCAGGTGGATTAATCTTATTAAGTAGTTATGTGGCTAATGTAATGTAGATCTTAATTAACACGTTAGCAAGCGTAAGTATTAATCTGGACGCAGATGTGGCCTTCTGAAAATATACCAGGCTCTAAGGCTGTCCTACCAGAAGCAAAGTATTTGCCTAAGTTTGACAGAATGGAAGAACATTTTTATTTTTGTAATTGTGTTGATGGTGAGACTATGAGTTGCTATGTTTAAAGTTAGGTGATGAGCTGTATTATATACCACGAGAGAATATTGTTATGTTGATGTAAAAATTCGCACTAATAGGTATTTGTTTGTGAAATGCAGTGAACTAACAGATCTTAATTTCCTTTCTGTTGTGATTTGCATTTGATTCTGAGATCATTTACTCTTGTGAAATCATTCCCATACAAAAATGTGAAGATGTGCCTAAATTTTTAGGCTTATTTGGTTTCTTAATTCCACCTGCAGAGCCAGATTGTTTGACTGCAGCTGAGCTAGAGCAGTGGTCTTAAGCAGACACTCTCTTTGCAGAATTCCTTTCGCCACCCTAGAAATACAGGATACTGACCAGCAAACCCAGGGTTTTGATTTTGCTTCAGAAGCTGTTTTACTGGACTCCTGGAAGCTCATACAAATTCAGAAGCTTCCTTCCTTCTCGCTTCACAAAATAGAGCTCATTAGTACCCTAGCATCTTCAGCATAACTGAAGTTCAAGATGTGTCACAGCAGCTTCTCCAGACAAACTCTCATTTCCTGGCTTTTTACTTTATTGTTGCTGTGGGAATTGATTTCACATCAACCGTCAATCTATTGTACACTTTTCAAAAAGGATCTGTTTTCACTTGGGCCCTAGGGCACCTAGGTATTAGAAGTAGATATTTTGAAGTATAAGTTCATATAGGCAGGTGATCGCCATGTTAATACTGCATAGCACTGATTTTTTTGCTGGAGAAGCTTGTACAGAAAAGATATTTTCTACTTTTTTTTTTTTTTTGTTTTCCTGAAATAACATGACATGTCTGCCCATGTAAGTAGCAGATTTACCCAAGGAAAAAATATAAAACTATCATTGAAAACCGTAGTAATCCCCATGCATTCTTTTTTGGCAAGAAGTCAGTGGAGTGTAATTCTGTGTTGAATGGTTTCCTTCACGTGGCTGTACCAGAAATGTCTTTGGAATTCTGAGTCATCTGTGAAAATCCCTAACTATATAACAAACAACAACAGAAAAATAAGTTAGATAAGAGGCTAGGGAAAGCTATGTCTGCAGCAGTGATTTATAAGAAATGCGGAGGTACAGGAAGAGGAGTGAAAGAATTCTCTTTAAGCGGCACTGGTGACACTTATTCCTTGTACTTAATTTTAAATTGTCCAAATTATCTTGGTAGTTTGTCATGGATCCATTGGAATGATTATTCTGCTAGATATTTTTCAAGAGTGTTATCGAGATGTGATTTATAGTCATCACTGTTATAAAGGCGCACAGTCAAAGCACTGGAGTTAATTGCTATTTAAATGTGATGTCTGTAGCGTGACACTGCTGGTAGTCAGATTTCATTTTTGTTTTTTAATTTTAATTACAGTATGGGAGAGGAACCTATAATAAATACTCAAGTATATCTGGTTTCAGTGTAGATAGAGTTCTGCCTCCATAGCTGACACTGCTTGACATCAGTTAAATTAAAGGCTGACTGGGCATGTCCTATCAGCTGTCACCTTCAAACTGACCTCCAGCTCAAAAGATGAGGCCTGCTGACAAGTTAGCAGGGGGAGTTTGCATTGCTGTTGTCATGTATTGCCTATTTGATAGCTTCAAAGGCAAATATACTCGAGTGCTAAAACGGTCTTTTCAAATGTATATGCCAAAATAGCAATTCAACTGGGTAAATAACACAGCAGTTTAAATGAGGAAGTGTTATTTAGTTGATAAATATATGTTTGACTGAGCAATTGAAATGGCTCCCCTGGGTAAGATGAAGAAGTACGCTTTTAAAATTCTCCTTTGTAGATGTTTAAAGAGAGGAAATAAAAAAAAAAATCAAGTATCCATGGGGTTACGAGATAAACAGACAAAACTGTAAAACAGTCACCCACAGCAGAGATAATGATGTTGGGATTTATTTGTTCACAATAGTATGAGTTGTTTGGGTTAGTCTTTCTTCCTAGATTTGTCAGTTTGTCACATCTGTAACTCCGCTAACATGCAGTTGATGCTCTTTCAGTGTGATCTGCAGTGGTCCATCGAGATGGAAAAACTTCCAAAAATAGCTGGAGGGAGGGAGGGAGTCAGGTGGCAAGATACATTCTCCACATTAGGAGGTGAAGACTGAAGGAAGCTATAAAAAGAAGTTTACTTTAGGAGTCTCTAGAGACAGAGTTTATAAGTGAAGCTGTCAGTTCAGGAACAAAAAAAACCAAACCCTAGCAAATATAAAGCTGGGATGATCTGCTTTTCAGTTTTAAAAATATAAACTTTAGCCATCTGACTAAGAAAAGAGGTTCAATGATCGTATCTACTTTGCATTTCGTTTCTGTATTTCTGGCTTGGAGAGGAAGGTGCACAAAGATGTTGAGACACCTCCTGTAGTATTTTTATATAACTGCTCTGCTTTACTCATCTTCAAAGAAGATCTTCAGAAAGAAGGCCTTCATTTTCAGAAAGGGTCATTGGGCACTGGAACAGGCTGCCCAGGGAGGTGGTTGATTCACCTTCCCTGGAGGTGTTTAAGGCATAGGTGGACGAGGTGCTGAGGGACATGGTTTAGTGTTTGATAGGAATGGTTGGACTCGGTGAGCTGGTGGGTCTCTTCCAACCTCGTGATTCTATGATTCTATGTATCTGGACTGGTTGATAATTACAAATTTGATTGTCTCATCTACCGTTTTCAAAAAGATTTCAGGAGAAATATAAAACATTGGGGGTTTTGTATAGCTTCCTGTTGAGACAGTTTACCTAGGAGGTGAATGCTGGGTAGTATGACTGCAACTCTGATTCTCATGATGACTGGAACGTTATCTTTTTAGCTTAATTGACGTATCTGAGAGTTCGTGACTCCTTTTCCCAGATAGAAAGACAAAACAGAATTTTGGAAAACAGAAGAAGGCTAAAGCTAAATTCAATCAGAAATACTAAAACTTGAGCTTCCGTAAGAATTAATTTATTTGCAAACCTATAATTCTAGGGAATATATACTCAGCAGAGATGGAAGCAATGTAATTAGCAAAAGTCGTTGATGGCAATGTTTTGGACCTTCTTTAATAAACAACAAGGCCATAATCTTCAGTAGAGACTGTGGTGGTCTTACCATTTTCATGCTCAGTAAGCTTGCTGCACTGGATGAAAGTTGAGGTACAAAGGTTGAGGCTATATTCAGTATAGTTTCTATTTGATATAAATGAAAAACACATGATTCAGTAATTTGTAGAGCATATGTATGCATGAGGACGTTCTAACACCACATCCCTTCTTTAAGTGTTTTGACAAGAAATTCGTTTTTCTAAAACTTATGCTATGGCATTGACTATTTTTGTGTGTTAGTGGCTGTTTCAGTACTTAATAACTTTGAAATATATGTTTATATGTAGAGAGAGAGATGCTTATTTTGCAACTAATTGGAATATTAGATCTGTGCTGCTAACACAAACCATGTCTCTGAATGTACATAAGCACTGCTCCACTCAATTCTAGTGGAATATATAAAAAAAGTAGGAAGTATTATATATATACACTATATTAAAAAATATAAACTATAACTTAAAATGAAGTAAGGAGAGAAGCAGATTCCAACATGAGGAGAGACTACTGATTTCAAACATTTCTCAACTCCATATTCTCACCCATTTTATGTGTGGAATTCAGAAACAGTTTAATTACAGTTACCAACTTGAGTGTTCTTAATGTCACAGATTTCCTCTAGCTTCCATGGACTGGAGAAGCTTTGCTGTAGTCATGAAATTATCTGCATTATATATTTATTTTATCAGTTTAGTTAATTTATTGAGTATAAGGAGTTTGTGGATAGAGGCACTGGTGTATTAATCTTCCCACCTTTATTACTTATACAGCTTTTATGATAATAATAACGTCTACTGTAATACTTCTTGGAAACAGCTTTACCTTTGACTCTTTCACTTTGACTATGGTTATTCTGATTTTTGAGAACAAGATTCTTAAGATTATGTCAAGAAGTCTGTTCTCAGATGAGATACAGTTGATATTTGTTTCAGTATGCACAGTCTGCTTCCAAATAAAATAGTTTACAGCACACTTTTTAAAGATATTGGAAAAAAATCAGAATTTAATGCCAAAACTTCAAACTGTGAAGTGAATTAAGAGGTTGTAGCTTGGTGGGTGCTGGTCTCTTCTCTCAAGAAACAATTTGCCTCAAAGTTGCACCAAGAAAGGTTTAGACTGCACGAGAAAACATTTCTTATGCACTGGCACAGGCTGCCCGGGGAAGTGGTGGAGTTTCCTTCCCTAGAGGTGTTCAGAAAATGCGTAGACGTGGCATTTCATGACATGCTTTAGTAGGCACGGTGGTGTTGGGCTGATGGTTGGACTGGATGATCTTAGAGCTCTTTTCCAACCTTAATGATTTTATGATTCTCTGAACTTTGAGTTATCCTGTCTTGCCACAATTCATTAGAAATGAAATCACATCATTTTTATGAAATATAATTGCATGTTTGAATCTGGTTGATATCTGTATTCTTGAGTGCTTCTAAAGGCACATCACTTGATGTTCTCAGCCATTTTCCCTTTCTTTGCAGCCTGTCTTTGCAGCTTCTGCTTTCTTTTTTTTTTTTTTTTAGTGCTGTGATGTTATTGTAGAGCTATTAACATAGAAAATGAAAAAAACAAACAAGTTGCCAAAAACTGTATAGCAGTTGGTATTCAGAGCATTCTTTTACCATTTCAAAACACTGCTAACATAATATCTGTTTCATTATGTACAAGTGTAAGTGCTGCTAACACAGATAATTTGGTATCTATAATTGAAACTGTGCTATTGCAGCTCTCTCAATTAAAGATAGTCAAGACAGAAAAGCTGTTATGTACTTACCTGCTGGAGTTATATGTCGTTCTGTGCCATCCTGTTACATTTATACAGTGCTGAAATATATTTCAAAGTAACTTATATTTATTGAGAATAGCATTACACCGTGAAAAAAAATCATGAAGTAAACATTGAGCTTTTAACAAATACTGTCAGGTTATATCATAGGTATCGCTACCACCCAGTGTGTATTAATAGTGATATTAATGATACCTTTAAACTTCTCTGATTGTAAACAGATATTTTCTGTGGCTTTTTGCTCTTTATAGAGCCTGTTGTAATAATTTAAGAGTGGATTTATCACCCTGTTGTTTGGGAATGTGGAACAGAAAATCAAACATTGCTGTTTACTGTAGCTTGAAACCACTGCTGACTCTTCATGTATTGCACTCCATGTTTAAAATATGTGTAGCCTCAGAACCATCCTGTTCAGCTGAGAATAGAAGGGATTTGCACCATGTTTTAAAGGTTGACTATTTCATGGGCTGGAAGCCAGAGCACTCAACCAGAAAGGTCTTGTATCTTGTCTTCAATAATGCATGCTGAAGAACCATCAAGTGATGGATTTCAGCTAACTACAACACAAGGGAGAAGGACTTTTAGATAGTCCCTGCTTCATACAGAGAGAACTTAAAAGGCAGCGCATTTAGTTGTACTAACTTTCTTTCAGGAAGGGGAAGATGCATGTTAGTGTACAGACACTGTTCTCTAAGCCCTTTTCAGTGCATTTCATTTTTCTGTTAACCCTCTTGTCTATGGCCTTGAGTTTATTGGACTACTGTACTATGAAAAAACAGTGGTAATTAAAATCTGCAATCAGGTCATTTAAATTTAAGTTACCCATTCAGTTCACCTTTCTGGTATTTTTTTTTTCTTATGTATATCCTGGTTGCCTGCAAGATGCAGCTGAGAAGAGCACACGGACATTCATGTGTGCCCAATTAATTCTCTACTGTTCTGTTATTTGATTAGTAAAGAGGGATTGCAGAACTGAAGAGTTGGAGGCGTTAGGTGATTGCAGATGCTGCACACAAAATGCATCACAGCCTTCCTGCTTCAAGTACAGGGGCCAAATTGTTGCATACCGATTGGAGCTGTGGGCAAACTGCATCAGAATAATAGCGGGAAGTTATAGTTTGATTTAAAAGGTAGCATTGCCATGGGAGCTCATCTTGAGTGAATAAAAATACCTGTGCTAAAACCAGTTATCTCATTTGATTTGTATTTGTTGTTATTTTACAGGACCATGGGTCACCAGAAATAGCAGCATAGATAGCGGAGAAACAGAAGTCGGCCGTAGGGTCACCCAGGAAGTGCCCCCAGGAGTTTTTTGGCGATCTCAGATCCATATCAGCCAGCCACAGTTCCTGAAGTTCAACATATCCTTAGGGAAAGATGCTCTTTTTGGTGTTTATATAAGAAGAGGACTCCCACCATCACATGCTCAGGTATTTTATCAATGTATTTGTTGGCTTTAAATGTCAAAATGCAAAAGCTTAGAATATCCGTGTAAGATTTATGTTGGAGCTTATGGAGCTCAAGTAAGGGAATTACTTAATTTGTGATATTTGACTGAGCAGCCTGACATTAAGATTTCTTGGTTATTACATGTCTCAGCAGTTTAGATGGTAAGAATAAAAGAAACAATCACTGATGTTCTTGCCATTCACATGTTTAAGATAAGTTTGGCGCTCAGGTTGTAAATCTCTAACAAAATCTTGACACCAGTCAGGATAAAACATTCTTGTTATGCACTAGTCAAAAATGATGAAGGATGTTGGTCAAACTCATGGTGTCAAACCACTGTATATAGCTGGAAAACATGCACTGCAGGATGCTAGATGTGTTAATATATAATTGTCTATCTTCATAGACATTTTAACCTCCACAGGGTGTTGTACCTCCACAGGGTATTGCTGGGGTGTGCAGCAGACTAACTCTACTGGTACCCAGCAGTATTAGAGAACATAATGCAGTGGCCATGTGTTAGAGCACTTTAATTTTACTACTTTTTCCCTCAAGGGCAGTATTTAGGTATAATATCTGTCTCAGACGTGGGGCAAGTCTTGAAGATGGGAGACCTGGTTATTCTTGATTTCTAACTAGATCCAAGGATGAAAACTCAGTGACACCACATTTTTACGGTGATATTATAGTACAGAGCACAGTGCTGTAGGTAAAGACAGTTTCAGCATTAGTGAGACCAAATTTAAGTATCTCTTCCTCCTAGGTTGTGCAGCAGATGTTTTAATTCCTTTGCTGTGAGTAGGTATAGCTATATTTCCTGTTACAGTGAGAGTTTTTATAATTGTATTGAAAACTTGTTATTGTGACGGGAAGGATTCCCATTTACTTAGATTAGAACTGTAATGAGAAATAATTAATTTGCAGTCACACATACTAAAATGAAAGAGACTCCACTTCTTAGAGTGCAAGGGAAGACATTTACATGGGTTTATGACTTCTGCTTCGAAGAATTTTTGAACAAGGAGCTTTGACCATCCAAACTCCATCACCTTCATGTAGTACAGTGTTTTAAAATGTTCTGTGAGTTACTGAATGATGTATCCATCTAGTAAGAAATAAAGATCAGCAGTCCACAACTCAAGGAGCAGAGAGCAAGTGGTCAGTTTTCCATATGGCTAGAGGCTAGCATACAGCATCCTGAAAGCCTCTCCCCTGAGAACGTATTCTCTTTGGATGTGTTCTGTGTCGCATGGATGCCTGCAAATGGATGAAAATTAGCCAGCAGCCCTCTACAATTTCCCCAATTTATGTAGTCTTTGTATAACCCCATAAATTGGGGAAATTGTAGAGGGCTGTTGGCTAATTTTCATCCATTTGCAGGCATCCATTTAACACAGAACATATCCATAGAGAATATGTTCTGGGAAGGAGAGGCTTTCATAAGAAACTTTTGATGTTGATTGTAATGTTTCAGTATGTTGTCTTGATGATGAAATTATGTCTATGGATTTTTTACTTTTGCAATGAGGTAATGGCATAATTCATTGAGCACGTCTTATTTGATTCAGAATTTTGGCACTCACTTCCCCTGTCATTCCACCATGAAAAAACAGCAATTTAATTGAGGAAAACAAACTAAAGTATAAATCATGAAGTGAAAATGGCTTAAGGCAAACAAAGCTCCTAAGCACTCATCAAGGTTTGCTAGAAATACATGTTAATTATAATTGTCTGACAGAAGTATGCTTGTATCTTTTACAAGAAATCCTTTTGGATGTAACTGGTAGTACAAGATAATTTTTTAATTCAAACTGAACTTCAGTTTTTATTAAACCATGATCAGGTGTATTTGTTCTAGGTTACATTAGGGTGTTCTGATCTGAGAAGGCGACAATCAGGCAAAGTTTCTCTCAGTTCTTTCAGTCCACCTTACATGGATGGGATATAAATTTTCTGACCTTTCTGTTAAATTAAATAATGAGATATATCAACTGTGTTCCCTGTCAAGCTGGGTTCCTCCTCAGAGAACCTGTTTTCCAGTCTCTAGAGGAAGGAATTCCAGCCTTCTTCCATAACTGAACTTAATGGAACCCACCATTATAATCTTCAGAGTTGCTTTCCTGTATGCATGCATGGTCCTGGTGCTTGTCAACAGCAGAAGATTGCTTGGTGGTTTTGTCCAGCAATCAGAATTCAGGCAAGCTGCTACAAAGAGAAATCATTTTAAAAAAAAGAACGGCAAGCTGTTACAGATCTGAGGAAAGAAGCCTTGTTCTGACAGAAAGGAGCAGAGTGGTTTTGTATTAATGAAAATACTCTGAAGTTGACACCAGATGATATTTTAAAATTGAAATTTAAAATCCTTGTTTCTGCAGGTTAGGGACATGAGCTGTAAAGCAGCAAACAACTACACTTGACAGTTCATCACTGATCAGTGCTGATATGTCAAGCCAAGTAAAATCCTTTGTGGGAGCAAGTCAATAATCGGCAAATTAGGTACATGATTAACCCGAGACAACAAGATGCAGTTCCTGTCTGAGAGCCCTGCTGAGATTTAACCTTCTCAGTATAACTGTTTAGCAAATATTCCAAATGCCTAGTTTAGTCAGTCAAACTGATGTAGCTGTAAACTTGTCTAGAAGCAGCCTTGTGCCATGTGCATAGGGAATGGAGCTCAGGAGGAGACGTGAAAATGCAGGTTTGAGTGGCAAGTAGACTTAAAACAGAAATCCATTGCTTTCAAGTAAAATTCTTCCTACCTGTGTTGTACTACATATACTAACAAAACGCGCATTGCAGGCTTGAATCATCAATAGAAAATTAGAAGATAGTATTGTTAATAGAATTAATAATGTATAGAAAATGAACTATAAATGTCAAATAATGCATGAAGTGACTCTACAGAGATTACGGTAATTATGATGCTACTACATGTTGGTAGAATATTCCAAATGATGCATGAAATAATCTAACCTTATAGAAGCATCACTGAAATGTCTGGAGAAGGCAGCGCATACGGTTGTATTGTTTTCGTTTCCGACAGTGTTTTTATATTTTTATGTATTTTTACAGAGTTTATATTGTTTGTATTTTTAATGTCAAAATGAAAACAGTTTCCATTTCAAGCAGTGTTACCTTGCTTTCTAGCTGGGGCTCAAACACATTTAGGTGCTCAGACCACCTTAAAGTTGTGTGATGGCAACTGTGCTGTTATTACTGAGCTCTGTGCTGCATTGCACTGGCTGTGGTGCATCTCGTTCAAACGTTGATAAAAACCCTTTGGCTGTTGCTGTGGGTATCAGATGTTTCACGGGTGTATTTTAATTAATAATTACCAACTGGATTTTATGAAGGACTAATCCTAAAGCGCTTTGCAAACAGGTTTCCCTGGCATATGTTTTATTGGCTACTTGGGTCTTACAGGGCTTTGGTACAGAGACAAATGCTAGCCACAATGCTAAACATGTGTCTTGTCCCATCCCCACCCCCCCGCCACCTGCCCCTATTTGAATACGCATCCATTATTAAGACAAGAGCTCTAAGAAATCTTCCTTTTCAGTTCCAGATTCCAAACACTGTTGGGGATTTTGTGGAGGCATGCAAATAGTTTCAAATCGGGGGGAAAAAAACAAACACCCAAAGATTATGTAGGCTCTCCGTGTTTCCAGTCTTGACCCCTGCAAGCTCTCTTTGCCCTGCCGTCCTTTCACAGCCAGTGCGCTTCCTGTGCGCAGCTGGGCTCAGTGGGTCTGTGCTGTCTGGATGGCTTTGTGCAGGGTACTCACTACTCTATACGTTAAGTTCCAAAACTGTATTGCTGACTCCCCATGGTTACTGGAAAAATAAAGTCCTTATTAGCCTATGAATAAAATGCATCAGAGGAGGATAGAAAGTGCTGAATGGAGCAATTATAAAAACAAATTGTCCAGAAAGAACTTCGTATGAGATTTAGGGTTGTAAATTAAAGGATGCAGTAGGGTTTTAGTATGCTCTGTAGCAGAACCAAGGAAACTCACTGAAAATGAGGATTTGGAATTTTAGAGAAGTGGGCAGGCAAGTCACTCGCTTGTATGAAGGTTTAATCATAGCAAGTGCTCCTTGCTGCAAAACCAAACGCTGGAAATTTACTCATTTGGGATTGTTGGTCCCCTTTTTTTTTCTGAGCAGTTTTTGCCTCTTTTCTGTGACTTTCAGTATGGAGCCAGAAAACATGAAGGATCATGACAAAAGAAAATGACGGTGAAGCTTCCCAGTTACTTCACAGATTTAATTTGATTTTACAGAACCATTCCCTAGTTCACGTGATGTAGTTGTCTCATCCTTAGCAGTTGTGTGTGTTAGATTAAAAATCCTGCAGCTGCTTCTTAATGATCACGAAAGTACTTTGATTGTTTTCCCAGATGGGTCTTCTGATCTATACATTTTATTTGTCAATAAGTAGCTTTAAAGCAGGAGTTGATATCTTCAGCACAACATTGTGTAAAAGTAATTAATCACATAAGTGTGGCAAATCAGAAAATCAAGATGCCCAGAAGAAAGAAAATGATAATTCAGCCAACCATGTGAAGAAATCTTATCTGGTTCTGAATTCACAGGACCATCTTGGTGACCCTTCAGTCAGGGATTTTAGATTTTGGGGTACATGTATCAAGTACTTGCTGTCATGTTCAGATTTGTACACCCAGGGAACCACCAACAGATACGTTATCTTCCTATCTTTTTCCTCCTCAGTGGTGAGGAATCTGAAGAGGGATGAAAATATACTGTTGTATTCTGTATAGTTTACACCTGTGCTTTTCTATTCTTAAAGTTATTCAGTTCTAGTTATTTTGCTTTTGCCTGAGTGTGAAAGAGTGCTTCATAGTTTGATTAAAGAGGAGCAATACCAATCTTAACTTTACCGAAGTTAAAATTGTAGCCTTATGGGGAGTCGTGCCAAGGGGCCTGCTCTCACCAGGTCACACCCACCTTCATGGAAAGAGATTCTGCAGCTAAAACTGCTTCAAGCAGTTTCAGCCTGAATACTCTTCCCTTTCGATCTTGCCAACTGCTGAGCCTTCTCCACTATATGAGGTAGAATCAGCATCAAAACAGAGGGGAGGCAGAGGAACCTGCCAGCACAAGCAGAGATGAACAGCGTGTTGCCAGTGAGAAATGTCAGCTTTTATTGCTGCTTCCTTCGTTGACCCTTTGTGAATGATTGTTCTGAAGAGCAAGATTTCTCTTTCCCAAGATGCTGCCCGAGTAATAACATTTCCCAAGGAGGTGATGAGTCTGTCCTTAACCTCTGGCTGTTGGGAGATACATTTTAGCAATATTTCCAAATGTCAGTCTTTTAAGAGGTAGATCTGTGTGTGTTTGGCACCTCTGATATTCTGGAAGTTACTGGCATGCCTCAATTCACTAAATCGCTGGCGTGCACTAGCTTAAATATATTAATTTACCTGATTTACCTTCTCCTGCAGAAATCTTTTGTGAATACAGACTCAAGTGGAAGGCAATCTGAAATTAACAGTTTGCTGAAACTCTTTCTTCTACCACTTCTACTCTTTCCAAAAATTAAAGGCATAAGGAGGAGAGGAAAATGCACTTTTCCTTTGTGGCTGCATATTGGTGTTGTAGTTCCACACACTTGACAGAGAAGTAATAGTACTTCCATGCTTTTCCCTTTGTTGTAAGGCTAAGTGTATCAAGGACTCTATATTGCTTATATGTAACCGTTAGAAAATTTCAAATATAATGGGCAGCTTTTATACCCCAGTTTTAGATACATGTGTAGCATGGCACTGAAGTGTTACATCAGTCCATCTTTCTGTCCTTTCTCCTAAAAGGGAGAATCTTTGTCATTTTATTGCGTATTGTTTGTTAATTGCTGGAACTCACTGATAATGAGTGGAATTCAGTGTACAGGACAGCCCTCTGTGGATGTTTGGTCTCTTTAGGTTGCAAATTTTCAGGTTTTTATTTAAAATGAAATGATGGTGTATGTTTTCTCAGAGCTGTCGCAAGCACAGACTGTATGTGCTAGAGGTAATGGAGGGAAAGCAATGAAGCTACTGGCAAGCAAGAACATACTATTACTGTATTTTATTGAACACATATGTCTTTCCTTAGACATGTCTCTCTATCTTTATCTACTCCTACACAGATAAATGTGTCTAAACCACGATGTGTTTTCATATGGGACTTGTTATACAACTTTCAAGAGATTAGATATCTTCCTATTGTTTCATAAGGTCTTCCCTTAAATAGAGACTGTGAGAGCTAGTAAGTCGAGCATACCATCAGCTTGAGAGCTCCAGAACTACAGACATTAAAGACAAAGGGGGAAAAAAAAGCTTATTAGGACAGCTAGTCCAGCTGCTTTCTTATGCAGAGTTATTCCCTGTTGTAGATTAACCAATGCTTCTTCCAGTCCTGTTTAATTGTGTGATGCTGTGGCGTGTCCATTGGGGAGCTATTGCTGAACTTAATAGATGGGAAGCTTATCTGACATTCATCTTAAATTTATTTCTTTCTTTTTTTAGCTTCATGCCATTAATGGTGCCATCCCTCTTCTACTCTAAATAATCACTTGCTCTGTTTGATCCCTTTTCCAAAGATTAATGTAATGCTCTGCCTTACTTGGAGACAATCCAACCAGAAATTCTGTTTTCCGTAATGCGAGTTCAGTTCCTTCAAACACTTGATTTGTGTTATTCCTTTCCATGCTCCCTCTGGGTTTTGTATCCTATTTGTCCTGATTGTCCCACATACAAACTCAGGTAAGCAACTCTTACTCTGTAATGTAAAATTTGTGCGATGGATTTTTATCGGGTGCTGAGGAGTTACCTGGCAATAGGCAAACACATTTCCTGTATGTGCTGTTGCTGTTTGTTTTCACGATCTGAGGGCTTCCATTGAATTGCATGTCTGGAGCTACATCCAAGAATTCTGTTCCTCTTTCAGCATAAATTTCTTGTAGATGATTGCTTAGAAAAGGGTGTCTGTCTCATAGGTTTGAAGGTTTCGATCTTTGAAAGCTGTGTAGGAACATAACATTTGATGGGTCAGATCATTGGTTTCCGCTTCTTTCTCAAAACCCAGCCTGTCAAGAGGTACCATTTGTACATTGGTTGATCACCTATGCAGAGAAAAGAAGCATAGTTCTGTGTCACTGTTAAGAAAGGATAAGAGTCACAGAATCTCTGTGTTCCATGATTGACAATTATATTAGTTTCACATTGACATATCTTCAAGGAATATTGGTTTATGACAAAGTAGAAGAGAAAATGTAGTGTCAGATTTGGAGCTGAAATATCATTCCGTATTCAGGCCTCTCTGTTTTGCGGGGGGGTTATTGTTTGTATTCTTTTTTTTTTTTCCCTTCTTTTTTTTTTCCTGTTTTTTTTTTTTACCCTGCAGTATGATTTCATGGAACGCTTGGATGGGAAAGAGAAATGGAGCGTGGTGGAATCCCCACGGGAACGTCGAAGTATTCAGACCCTTGTTCAGAATGAGGCTGTGTTTGTTCAGTACTTGGATGTGGGTTTGTGGCACCTGGCATTTTACAATGACGGCAAGGACAAAGAAGTTGTCTCTTTCAGTACAGTTATTTTGGGTAAGTATCCCCCTCAAGCTGAGCATGTTTCCTCTCTGTTTATACAAAGATATAAGGTACTTAAAGTCATGGCACTTCCAGGCAGTCTTCAGTGTTTGGCCTGTGTATCCTTGAGTTATGTTGTGCATTTTTCTCTCAACACTGCTCTGTCAAAAGGTCTGTAATGGGCTGTTGATTTTCATTTGCTAATTTCTCTTTTAAGTCTTTAGCATTCCCATAATTCTTGAGTTTAGTTCTGGAAAATAAGACTCAGATAAGCTCAGTCTGGGTTGAAACATTCACCAGTTAATATTCCTCTTTGTTATCTCTGTCATTTTTATACTCCTTATTAAATTCTCCTGAGCAGCTTATTTACACCCAGGTTGAATAGTATCCAACAGGAGAGGTTTTTAATCTTAGAAGAAAGACAGTGCAAGAAACTGACACCTGTGAGTAAGGTTATTGCTTGCAATCGCCCCAGAGATTCAGTCAGTTAATTAGCCATATGATGTCTTACAGCTTACTGCTCACCTAATAGTGGGTCATCTCCTCAACATAGTGGAATCAAGAGCAGAAGAACATCTAGCCTGTGATCTGAGAATCTTGCAACTTTCTCAGAAGAGTAGAGCTACATACAGTTGAAAATCAAACTGAGTCTAAATTCTCCGAGCTTTCTTAGAAGTTGTTGAACTTGAAAGCTCTTAATGTACTTTCCTGAATATCTTATCACAGTGGCATAAAACGTTCCAAGATAGTCTGATATTCTGTCCTGGCTGATAAAGTGTTAAATGGCACGATATTGTGTAAATAAGTAACTCCTGTTAGTTTAGGGAAAGAAAAACTGCAGAAAGTCGAAGTGATTTTTTTTTTTTTTTTAAATTGGTGAAAATACTTGATGTCTTTTCCAGTCTTGCATGATTAAGGATATGAAGCTTGTTTTTTTTCCCCTTTACTTTAGTATTAAATTCAGTTTGTTGGACTAAGTCTCACAGGCTGGAGGAGGATAGCCAATACTCTGGCATTAAGTATGAATATAATTGTTTCTGTTAACTGCAGTTATGATGAAAAAGCTATTTTTCTTCCATAGCTTGTATGTGGTTTTGTGAGAATTACTGTGTGCTATGCCTGTTGAGATATATATATCAACATATATATATATATCATATATATATTTGTATATTTGCCCATGGAAGACTTTTTCTGCTTCTCCAAAACCATGAAGAACATCTGTGCTTGTATCTTATTCTGCCCCAGTTATGCTTAGAAAACCTTCAGATATGATAGGCTGTCCTTAAAAGAGTTGCCTGGTCTAGGCTACAGCTTTCAAGAGCAGCAGAGGTCTAATAGTCAGGTCAACTACTAGATAGTGCAGTAACAGTAATTGGACTGAAATGTAGAGAGAAGTATAGTGGTTTATCGAGTTCAGAGGTTCTTCTACACACACCTAGTATCAGACATTTCATAATCAAGGGATCTGAGACAGCTGAAAGTTTCTCTGACGTGGAAGAGGAGAAAGAATAACAGAAATTATGTAAACAGCCAGACAACACTAAATTTGCCATGATTTTGAATACATGGAAAATGCCTTTGTGTGCCCTGAGGCAAAATAATGAATAAATCTATAGACAAGCTTCTTCATGAGACAAATTGATTTCTTTGAGCATTATGTTTCAATTTTTCTTTTCATTGTTTACATGAATCATTTCATGAGGCCAAGCTAATGACATCTTTCTGAATATTTTATTTAGCATTTTTTATTTAGTGTCCTGCAACTGTGAAATTAGATTTAAAGTTGTGGTTGAATCTTTTTCCTCTTTTCATTTTAATTTGACAGAGAAAATACTCTGTGTGCTTCTGCTAGTTCCAAATCCAAAATTCATTTCCTGTGTTGTACAGCTGCTGTTTGTTTGGTGCCTGGGACTCACAGAGCCATTTAGTTTGGCACCTCAGGTTCCACAGCAACAGGGAGTAATGGTGAAGGGTAACGACATTCCAATTAGATTTTCGTTCCAGTCATTCAGTGTTTAAAATATGTTCCACTGAAATCCCACAGCTTTTGGATAGAAGTGATTTAAAGAACTAATTTCAAATTTGGAATTTTATTTCTAAGTTGTTTGGTAAAGGAGTATGTATATTATCCAAATAATAGCAGGAATTACAGAGAAACAATATTTTGATGCAACTGAATTTTTATCATCAGGCTGGTGTGCTTACTTTTCTCAGATTATTGAAGTCATCAATGCATCAGTCGGTCCCTTAAACTATAGTGTTAAATGCTGTCTGTTTTTACAGACCTCTCTTTCATCTTCTTACGTAGCTACTTGCACTTTTTAATTTTTTTTCAGGGTAAAGAATATTTGCTAAAGCAAAAGAGCTCTTCTTTGTCCTATTCAGTAGATGTTTCTGTCAGCTTAATTAATGAGGATTTAAATGTCTGCAGAAGGAAAAGGAGATCATAGAATCACAGAATCACCAGGTTGGAAGAGACCCACTGGATCATCAAGTCCAACCATTCCCACCAATCTCTAAACCGTGTCCCTCAGTACCTCATCCACCCACACCTTAAACGCTTCCAGGGAAGGCGAGTCAACCACCTCCCTGTGCAGCCTGTTCCAGTGCCCAGTGACCCTTTCTGTGAAGAATTTTTTTTCCTTATGTCAAGCCTGAACCTCCCCTGGTGGAGCTTGAGGCCATTCCCTCTTGTCCTGTCCCCTGTCACTAGGGAGAAGAGCCCAGCACCCTCCTCTCCTCAACCTCCTCTCAGGTAGTTGTAGAGAGCAATGAGGTCTCCCCTCAGCCTCCTCTTCTCCAGGCTTAACACCCCCAGCTCTCTCAGCTGTTCCTCATAGGGCCTGTTCTCCAGCCCCTTCACCAGCTTTGTTGCTTTTCTCTGGACTTACTCCAGAGCCTCAACCATCCTTCTGTGGTGAGGGGCCCAGAACTGAACACAGGATTCAAGGACAGTCTCACCAGTGTCACAAGATAAACCTCTTGGGACAATCAGATTCACATGGAGAAGTGGTTGCATGAGATTGAAGTCTGATAGCAAAAGGGAGATTGTCAATTTTCTTGATGAAGCATTGTGTTTGCTACATAGTGTGAATTCACGCGTGTATAGCTGTAGAGGTCCTGAGAGGCAGTGCTGCCTACCTGTTCAAATAGAGTATTTGAAAACTGTCAGAAGACTCTGAGTCCTAATGGTGCTCCGGGACTTGGATGTGACTTCAGTGTCTCACTAGATCTCTATAGTTACTTACAGTGCCATGAAACTTCACCGCTTCACTTGAGCTTTGTGGTGTAAATATTATTAGGGATTGTTCTTCTAAGTATTGAAGGAAAAATTACCTGAAGAAAAGTTGAGCAAAGAATTTCTAGCCTAAATAGGAACCAACTAATGTGCCTGTGCTGCTTGTATTTCAGATTCAGTGCAAGACTGCCCACGTAATTGTCATGGGAACGGCGAGTGCGTATCAGGTGTCTGCCACTGTTTTCCAGGATTTCATGGAGCAGATTGTGCTAAAGGTATCACTTTCCCTTTGTTTACAAGTAACCACAGTGTGTGTTTGTGTTGTATGGATCTACAGTGCCTGCTGGTTAGCATGGGTCCAAGCTAGATTCAAATAGATCAATATGTTTTTTTTTTTTCTTAGATCTCTTAGTTAACTATGATCAATTGCTACATTGTTGATGAACTTGCATAACTACAGCTTTTTTATGCCAAAAATAGTAGGCAGAAATGGCAGAAAATATTGGTTTTCTGTAGAAGTGGATGATTTGTCATCAAAGCTTTCCTGATAATCACTAACTGATCCGCACCAGAAGACTGATTATCTTCATTGATATCATGTAACATATATTCTGACTTGGCTGAACCTTACTTCTAGTACATAGCATCTTTCTTGCATATACAATTAGTCTTTGATCAAAGGAAGTTCCCCTTTTTTAGGAAAATACGTAGGACTTGATGAAGTCCTAAAATAAACCTTTTCCTAAAAGTCAGTTGTAAATTTTAACATCTAAGACTGGGAGATGCATGATTATCAAGGATTAAACAGAAATCTACGAGACATCTAGGGACTGGCAGTATGTGTTGACTAATTTTTTCTGAGACTTTGGGACAGCTGTCATAGGGAAAAGATTCATAAAGGAGGACCTCCTTAGTGTATATAGCTAGTAATACTTACAGTGTCTAAATCAGTGACTTAGCTGTATGAAGTGCTGTTCAGGAGCACAATCGTAACGTTTCACAGTTTGCTTCCTGCTTAGTTTATATGAGTTTTAGGTACACTATCAATATCATGTGCTTATAATTGTTTACCACAGGGATATAGCTGTTAGCATTCAAAGGGGGTTTGAAAACTTTTGAAGTGCCTTGAAAGGCCTTAGAAACATGCTCATTTCTTCTTAGACTCCTGGTCCAGACCTGAGGACAGTTTGTTGTGCCCCCCCCTCTTTCCCTGGTGTAGCAGGGTGGCGTCCAACATACATGTGTGTGTCTATGCAACAGTCCCTGAATAGCAGTTATAGTTGTACTGGAGTGAGTAGTTTCCATTTTGTGTCTCTCTATTTTACTCTTGAAAGTGGCCCAGTACAACGCATTAAAAAAGCTAATGATGTTATTGCAGCGCTAGCCTTACACTTTTAAGGAATGCTTCAAATATAGCATGCATGTTGTTTGATTACCTGAGAAATTAAGGCACTTGGGAAATATACAGAAGAGATACCTGTAAATTACAAAGTAAATGATGTGATGTGTGCTATAAATACATGTTGACAGCTGTATGCATTTCTGTGGTGTTAACCTGTGAAAATATGCATGCAGTGACCTGCCACTCTTCATCCATACATGGCCATTAAATCAACTCGTTTGCATTTGGAGCTGTGGAGCAGTCCTACATTGTGTGCTGAGCCTCTGCGTGACACTGGTTTTTGTGTGAATGCTAGGAAATACTTCATTCAGACTATGTCAGATAAATAGCTTTTTTTATAGGGTACTTGTCAAGCTACCTGTCAGGCCTCTCCTGCCCCTCGGTGCATTCTCTCTGCCTCCCGCTTTGTCATTTTTTGTTTTCTCTTTCCCCTCAAAAGCAGAAGTGGTTTCTTGGAAGATTCTTTCAGGCCTTTTACTGTTTTCTTGTCAGACACCATGGTATTTCTAAAGAACAAAGAAGCCTGGAAAACTACATAAAATGATAATATGAGCGTGTTGACAGGATTCTCGTGTTTCTGCGCAAACACGCAGCTGCACATCTTTAATACTATGAGATATACCGAGAAGCGTGCAGCTGAGTCATAGTGTAAGGGCTGGATGCCTCACTCCACCACCAGCGCTGTTTTGCCTGTTCTTATGTCCACAGATTTTTCTGCTTACTTGAATCCTGATTATATGTGAGAGCAGGGTCTCAAGACAGAAATAAAAACTGGGATTGTAGGCATGGTAAAGCACAGTAAAATGACAGAGGGAATTAAATATTTTCCAGCTTATTATATGTACGGACACACGTTTAATATACATTTACTGTAATGTTAATTTGTATTTAGCTGTCACAAGTATGGGAGGATAATGATTTGATTTTCTTTCCATTTGACTTTTTTCTTATTCTTTCCCTAGCAACCCATCTTTCAATGTCTCAGTTCTCCACTGTAAAACCATTTAAGACATGACTCAGATAAAAAAATGTGGAGAAAATACGAACAAGCTCCTCAGATGGCATTTAGAACTTGATTCATGCAATAACATGGGAGTCTGAGCTTCACATTGGGTAAAGCTCAGGTTTCACAGATACAAAGTACTATCCTTTATGCCAGTGAATCCCCTGTTTCAGAGCTGATCTTTAGGGCATCAGGGGTAATGAATCTTGAGAGGAGTCATCTGCAAACTATTTGCAGACGGTGTGCAGGTACTTCTACAAAATAAAAACAAAAGGAATCTGGGAGACAAACACAGATTTGACTTCAGATCATTAGCTCCAGGAAAATGCCTTAAAAATTATTAGAAAGAGATGAACTTTTGGGCCATCGCACAAGCTAAAGTACACTTTAATGCCCTGATTGAAGCGGAGGAAATTTCACCATAAATTTGCCAAATACTGGGAAGAGGTGGTAGGGGCTATTTCTCATCTGTATCTCTGGAAATATCTTATTCTCAGGTAGCCAGGATCAGCAGAATTACTCTGTCCTTGCTCAGTCTAGATCCCCTTTTAAATAATTTGGAGTTTAACCTAATTAAGAATTCCATCTAATACACAAAAAAGGTAATGATGCATTTTAATCACACATAGATAAAAAATGACATATAAAGAAGAAGAAAGTCTGATAATGAAAAGGTAATTCCGTGGGTGATGAATCCCCGTATAGTTAAAAGCAGTGGAAGATTTGCTGTGAACTGAACTGAACTACAAATAACCTTATGCCCACAATTATCTGTAGGAGTTATTGATAAGAAGTGATGCTATAGCTAAGGATCGATTAAAGTATCAGACATGCACTTAAGATGATGTTCTTTTGGTGTGTTGTCACTTTTTTATATTCATCCCTCCTTTTCTGTAACCTCAATGACATGACCACCCAAGTATATCGAGTTGTCCTTCTTACTTAGTGTTCCCATTGTTAACGTCTGATGATAGTTTGGTTTTTCAGCTGCCAGGTTCTGCGGTAAATCTGCAAGCAGGCATCCTTCATCGTCTCCTGCTTTTCACTCTTTGTAACACTGAACTCTGTATACAATGAGTTGGGTTTCTAGAAGAGATTCAGAGTTGACTGTAATTTCATTTCATCTCATAATATATTTGAAGGAGATGCAACTCCTCCACTCCTTTAACAAAAATCATTCCAAAGGCGCAATATACTGTTTTGCAAATGTGATCAGAGCCTCCTTTAATTTTGCATTTTAAATTACTAGGATTTGCATTACAAGCATATTTAGTTAATCTGAAAAGATGAAACAATCATGTGGGATTTCTACATTGACATGATGAGCATGTGAAGAGATGGTGTCTGATTTGTGAAAGAAACCAAAAAATTGAGTCAAGTAGCTCATGTCAGCTGCCATAGAGTTGCCATTTAGCAGATAATTTTAGTTGACTATGGAACGTAATAAGAAATGTGTTTAATATTTTAATCTAAATGGATTGAAGGGGTTCGGATCTCTTAAATCAGAAATTTGTACCGTGTTTGATCAGTTGACTTTTTAATCTGATTTTAAGAACTTTAATGATTCGGATTTATGTTGTTCGCAGTTTCTTTTCCTGTTCTTGTTGTGTGGGTTTTTCATTATTTTATTTTCATTCTGTTTGTTTTTGGCTTACTGGCAAAGGACGGCGCCACTTTAATAAGTATAAAAAGAAGGGTAGGTTTTTTTAAAATTTCTTTTTATTTCTTTTGCAACGTCTATTTAGTTTGAAATAGTTACTAAGCTGTAAAGTGTAGTCTGTTTCTTTTTAAATTTATTCTAATGGATTTGCTGTTTCTAATGATTGCCCACACCACAATTAGTTCCAACCACTGCCGTTTTCTTTACGTGTGTGCTGTTAACATCTGTATAAAAAAGTAAAAAACTGACAATTATTAGGTAAGTAAGGCAAAGTTGTGAGAAGTACCAACTTCTGTTTTTTCTCAATCGTTATTCAATTTTAAGTTGTTTGGGACACTTCTTGCTCTGAGGTTATTCAGAGACCTATTGCTTGGGCAGCAGTGCATAATGTAATGGTTTTTTTGGTCCATTTGATACTCTGCTTGAAACAAGGATGCTTCCAATGGCATAAGAGGTTCTGGGAGTGATTGCAGTGGGGAAAACATGAATTTTGGAGTGCATCTTGTTCAATAATTCAGTCCTCTGTTCATAGCTGTAGAGCATGTGGCTCACATGAACGAAAGGTGTCTGGCATGTGCTGGTAATGTATAGGAGTTAGTATTTCCTCTCTGTGTAAGTAAGGAAGATGATATTTGGCTTCAGAACTTGGCTAGAAATTTTGGGAACTGAAAATAGTGCAAGCAGACAGAAGTTCACTGGACTTTGAAGGGAAAGGTAAGAGTGGATACTGAACAGTCTTTCTCCTTTGCCTGTCCCACACATGTTTGTAGCCTGACAGAAATGATGAGTCTCATGTGAGGCAGCACTTTGGGTCTTCCACGGCACAAACTGCTGAGTGTGTGTCTTGTATTACTCAAGTGACTTAACACTATGCAATAACACGATATGGATCAGACAAGTGAAGGAGGTTAAACATGATGGTACCCAAAGCATATTCATTTGGCAGAGAAAAAACCTGGAGAAGAACAATAGTATAAGGGGAAAAATGACATTTTTATGGCTTTACAAAGGATTGCCAGTGACCAACAGTACTTGTTACAGCTAATCTGTTGCTTTACAAACAAAACAAGAGAGTAATACCAGCACCTTCCTTCAGGAGTGTACCGTATCACTACAAGTTGAAAAGGAATGAATTGGAACCAATTTATATATGTGAAGATGCTGAGGAAAATGTGATGTGCGCTGTTATAAACACACTGGCAGAGCGACCCTTGGTTTTGGGGAATTCCATGGTAAAAGCTTTAAAGAGGGATAATGGGGCAGATGCATAATGGTGTGGATAAAGGAGGGCAAATGGGGCTTCCAAAGGAGACAGAGCATAGTCAGGAACTCAGGAAAGCTCCTTTTATATTTGACTTGCAGAAGCATTGTAATTCACACAAAGGCTGGATTCAGAATCCTAGCAGCGAGCAGTCTAGACTGAAGCAGGTCCATAAATGAAATTGGAGCATGGAGTTCATGCTCCCTGTGATCAGAGGAAAGGACCTGAAGTAGGACTGGGAAAGAGGAGGCACATGGCTGAAGGTCAGATTAACAGATTAATAGATTAACAATGTGATTTTTGCAGCACAGAGACATGACTGAAGAAGACTGAATTCATCAGCACTGGAGAAAAAGGTGTTAATTTAATGTAGGTTTTATTTGCTGAAAGCTGTGGCAAGAATTCTGCTGCAGAGATGCAATGCAGAACAAATCTGTAAGACTTGTATCAAAGCCTGATTGTCAGGCGAGGAAATGGATGAGTCAGACATCCAGATTATGAACTTTATTGGCAGGTAGAACGATTATATTGTCCACTGAGATAGAGCAAGAATGCAGGGGGAGGGCTGAGTCAGGGAGAAAAGAGAAATTAAAGAAATAACTTCATTGACAAGTGATTTATGTGTTTGTAATCAAAACATGCCTCATCACTTACACAGTACTCATAAGAAAAGAAACAAAAAGTGTGCTTTTCTTTGGAAATACTGCATTCTTGACTTGTCACCCACACATATCTCACATCCTTTCTTGCAGTTGACAAAATTCAGCATTTTCAGCTTCTCTCTTAGTATCTTTTCCTGGGTGGGTTTGTTTTTGGGTTTTGTGTGTTTATGTATGTATGTGTGCCAACTTCTGTACGTGCTGCAGCAGCAGCACAGCCCTGGCTTGTCACTCAAATCTTCTCTCACAGTAGGCAGAAGCATCATTTTGATGCTTTAACAGACAAGACTGTCTTTGGCAATGTTCCTCTCCAGCAATTCCCACCTCTCTGACTCAGTACCTCAAAGTGCCTTTGTTATAAATTTTGTTCTTTGTAATTTATTAGCAGACTTTTTTCATTTATTGCAATCTTATCGTGCCCTCACTTGACCTCCAATGAGCTCTTATATCCAGAACAGTGTCTGCTCGTCTCTCCTGACTTTTCTTAGTTTTACAGAACTGCAGTATCCTCTGGAGAGGGCTTTGTGCCGTCAGCTGTGCCTAAAATAATTACAGAATTAATAAATGGACTTGTAACCTATTTTGACAATGATTGACAGTCATTGCCGTCTATCAGTTGCTAGTTTTCCTGCATGAAATGAGATAATAGCTTTGATCCAGAGTCAGGCAGACAAGTAGAGCCAACACAAAATCCACCACTCTAGCTATTTCTAATTGGCAGTTTAAACGAGAGTCAAGAACTGAAGGGGTCACAGGCTGAATTCTTTCTGATTGTCAGTGGCCATGGCTCCAAAAGGGAGGGGCTCAAGTCACACAGTCAGTAGTGCAACAAGGAACAGAATACGGGAACCATCATTTCTAGTCTGCAGCTTTCCTCATCAATCCTCATGAACTCTGTTGGAGATTAGAGGTAAAAGCAGGACTGGAGAGTCCTGAATTCTACAACAGATACCTCATTAAATTTCTGTTACAACACAAGTCATTTAGCATCCTAACACTTCATTACTCTTTAAAAACATGTACCTGTCCGTATAGTACCTTGTAGTTTAAATGGAAGAATTAGCAGTTGTTTGCAAGGCATGTGCTATGAGTAACAGCACAGTGACATACGAGCACTCAGATAGCTCCCTAGACTGCACTGACCGAGAAACTGATGCTTCATATCTTTTGCAATCTTTGTAAGGGACTATTTACAAAGTTGAAATAGGACCCAGGAGCGACTTTTTAGCATTGTGAATGTTTGAGAAAACAAATTTTAAAAATATGGATTTCAACAAGCAAAATATTAACTTCTCATTTTTCTCAAAGCTTTTATGGCTTCTGCTGATTCTAGTATTGAATTATAAATTCAATGAGTTCCAAATTGTCTATCTACAGAAGAGCTTGTATTGGATGATTTCAAGTCTGATGCTCTTCTTGTTTAGAAGTATGTCCTTCCTTTTGTTTGTTATAGTTGTTCCTTTACAGGGCAACAAAAATCGTAGAACCATTCAGTTTGATGAGGCTTTTATTTTTTTAAATTATTTATTCAAAGTTACATATACCCAAATAATTTGGTCCAGTATAGCAAACTAATTAGCATTTGGTTTCTCTATTAAACCACGAGTAAGCATACAACCAGAATCATGACTGTGTATTGCATTGGCCTTTCATATGCTTCTAAATTCATGTTGCAGAGTGTGAACTTGAAATTCTGTATGACTCCTTTTCCCAGGGTAGTGTGCAGCTAACAAGGTAGACTGATTTCTGTAGGAGAAGATCTTGAAGACAAAGCTAGAAGGATTAAGAAAAAAAGTGCTGAGGAGTTCAATAATAAATGAAGAAGACAATAATGGAAAAGTTGCTAATGGCAGTGCTGGACAAAACATTATAGGTAAAAAGAAGCAGGCATGTAAGTAATTATGAGTCTCTGATTTCAGCGAATGTTGGTGCATATTTATCTGATCACTCATTACCCAACCTGTAGAAACTCAGAGGCCAAAGGCAGAACCACAGGTAGTTCTGTTGCTGAGGCCTATGAACTGGAACCAGGTTTTGTTGGCTTATGATGATAAGGAACTTGGTTTTGCCTAAGTCCAAGATGGAAAGCATATGGAAACACAGTACAATCTTATTATTGGATTTTTCTTCAATAACATTATAGGAATAACTTCATACTTATTAAATGCTGGGTACATTCATTTGATCTCTCACTGCTACTTTCAAAGCCCACTCTATTATCAGTTACTTTCTTTTATCTTTCTTCCCTTCTTATACGTATGCAGCAACAGCACATCTATTTGCACAAATATTTTCTGTTTCAATGGGATTCCAATAAATGGAATATTTCAAAAGGTTCCCAGTGCAGTAAGGAGTAGACATGCATACAAATACATGCAGGATGCAAACCATTGTGCAGCTTTGTCTCTGGCGAGCCAAAAATCTTTCTTCCGATCTTATAATATTTTCATTGGTGGCCAAGAATCGTTCTGCTCTCTGTTCTGCTGAGCTGAATTATGCTCACTGTGATGTATGCTTTGCAATTTGTTTTTGTGTTTAATTGGTTGGCTTATTTAATTGTGTTGAATTCTGCATTTTGGTTTTAGATTGTATTGTCTCTGTGGACTTGTACTGATATTTGTTTATTTCATTAAGTTCTATGAGTTTGTCTTAGCAATTGTGTTGGGATCATCTTGCAGTCCTTGTGATGATGATAAATGTCATTGAAGCAACTATGATTAAGCGGTATTGCAAATCATGTTATAGAAATACAGCTGTTAAGAAATTCTTGACATTAGCCATCCCTGGATAACAGAAACAGCCCTGAATCACAGCTTCAAATTTCAGCATGCATGACTTTTTCAGACCTATATTATATCTGGATTTGAACCTGTGATTTAGAACTATATCTTCCTCTACTTAGACCCTATTTGGGTGAGATTAAATTCAGTTAGCTGTCATCCCCATTTGCTTTCTTAAACAAACAAAAATATTTCAAATTTGAGTGTAGAAGAATGTTTAAATATCTGCAGCTTATGTGGAACAGTGCAATTAATCATGTTATTATTAAAATATTTTCTAGTAAATTCAATTAGGCAAGTAACTATGACGAGACCAAAGCAGCCTGGGTTTTAGATACCCTGAAAGATGCAGCCTGTAACTGCAGTCCTAGATCTACTGCACTGCTATCGAGCCGAAGCAAAGCCGTTATGAGCAAAGTAATGGTTTTCACACCATTTGCTGAGAATGGTGTAAAATCTTACCAAAAATTTTTGAAGAAATCTTTCACTTCTTAATTTCTTACTCTAGATGCATAAATGACTTTGTACTGGTAATACGTCTCTGTTATGAATCATAACACATATGTTTGGAAGGATAATTTTGGTATTTGGTATTGGTCCTTGCTGCTGCTTTTTCCCAGCTTGAAGCATCATCTCTTTGATTCTTCATGGGCTCTTTCCAGTACGATAGCAAAAAAAACCTCTGAAAGAGTTTAGTTTTCCCATCCTCCTCAGTTTTTCTAGTGAAGTTATCAAGACATACAAATGAAGATCGACGCAGTTGTCTATGACAGTAGTTGATTTCAACATCTGTTTAGTTTCATCTGTTGGAAAGAAGTAAAATTTATTTTTCTGCATGTTTTTTTATCAACTTCACTGCTTATATCTAAAGCAGGAATTTCACAGCTCTGATTCCATGTTACTAGTTCCCACAGTAGAAGGTATGGATTGCAAGGCAGCATTTTCAGCGCATTTATATCCACCATCTATACATTCCTCCAGCCTTATATATCATGCAGAGAGCTGAAAAGTATTCCTTTGTTGTTGTTGTTTTGTTTTCCTTTATTTCCAAAGGCACAGAATACATGGCAAACTGATCAGTCACATTTTCCTGTGGTAAATCAGAACTGGTATAACTAGGATAACTTCTGTCTCCTTGAACGCATTGAGGCACATGAAAAAGAAATCAAACTCTGCTTCTCCTTAACAATGTAGTAGACAGGTAGGGCCCTAACTGTACTGGCTGCAAGTGAATCTACCATTTTTCCAGTCATCTTAGTATACTCCAAAGAGAACTGCAATCTTTTCTTCCATACAGGTAGTAATAGTTGCAAAGCTTCTGCAGTGCTGGAGAGAGAACCAATAGGCTGATGAAGTGTTGAATTCAGAATGTACTGACAAAGTCCTCAAGATGTTCCAACCCTGACACAGCTAGCTGATATTTCAAGTGTCTAGCTGAACTCAAATTTTTTTTGACTCTCCTAAATCCAGTATATTTAGAAAGTTAAGACTTAGATCTTAGTTGATGGCTAACTAGATTGCCTAAGCTCATATTCAGCCTATTAGTAATGGGGCTTCAGCCCTTCCAATCCACCATTAAATTAGTCAAAATGTATCTTACATTTGCTTATTTTTTATTTTCTCGGTTCTTACAGACTGTATTTTTAATGTTGTTAAAAATATTTTAAGGCTTTATTCATGAAACGAAATTTTCTCATGCCAAGTGACTCACCCCCAAGAGATAATTTCAGAATTTGCTGTCGTTCTGGAAACTGCTGCTTGATATTGTGGAAAGAGGTATTCATATTTCTTATGTGTATTTTTTTTTTAGTAGTTGTAAGCAAAGCAATTGTCTAACGGAAATAAATACTTTGTAAAATGATAGAGAAGGGAGTAGCAGGTGTTGAATTTTTAACAAATAAGGTCACACTAAGGGCAATGAGAAAAACTATCACCTTTTTGATGAATTTTGACCAAAGCAAAAGTTTGCTGAGTATTCAGAAGAAGGTAAATATTCATTGTGCAATTAATGCTGTTCAGTCACTTCTATAAAAATCCTGCCATTTTTCAGTAGAATAGCTTAAGTACTTATCGATTGAGAACTTCTATAACTCCCAAAATGGAGGCATCCCCATATCTCTACAGGTATTTTAAATGAATTGAATTAATCACAGGCTTAAAAGTCTCTAGCGATCTTCGTTAACTTTCCTGGGTTTAATTAAAACATCTGTGCGCTTTTAATTTATCGATTCATCCAACTCGTATGTCATGTTTTTGACACACCCCAGCATGCTCTGCATCATTTTTAACCCGATTTCCACTTAACTAAAGCAATTAAATTCACCCCGGATTAATTAAAGCATCCATACTTTAGTGCTTAAGTCAGCGTGTGCTGCTTTCCCCAAATGGTTTCTGAATGTCAGAGATTTGACACACCTGATGGGTTTTTTGTCCTTCTGGATATTCTTCTGTGAATCTTTCTTGCTTACTAATGTGCAGTTTGACAGCACTAGGCGAGGGAGCTTGGTACCGCCTGGGTTTGGGCAACTGAGGTAAGAGTTGCAGAGCTACTATGAAATGCTGTTCATTTTATCTTAATACCAGCCTGATGCCTGCAAGCACAGACTAACACTGCTATTAAACAATTTAATTTATTTGTATGTTCTGTTGTCAAAGTGAACAGTCTCATGAAGTAACTAATAAAGCATATAATGTCAGGAACCGTTATTCATAAATATTCATTTTTCTGCTTGTGAGTGGATTTCTACAAGACGACTTCTGCTTGTAAGACAAAAAGGTCTTAAAGCAACCAAAAAGATGTCCTAGATCTTGCTAATTGTCACTATTCTTAAGACCATTTCAACCTGAATGAAATTAGTGATCGCTGAGGAACAGGCAGTCTAGTCAAACTTCATTCTTTTTGACCATGCGAATATCATGTTTGTGAGTCATAATGAACAGACGTAAAAATGACACCTCTGTTTTTTCAGTCTCCCATTCCAGAGGGATTTTCTGAGATAAAAGTTTCCTAGGGGTGAGGCAACATTTTATCAGGAAAGTAGCATAAAAATAGTATAAATTAGTAAACGTGAAACAGCATAAAACGTTGAGTGGTCTTAGAAGTTAATTTAGATATTCATATCCCTAAGTGAACTCCAGTTAAAACTAACAGGCCTGCAGACAAGTGCTGAAATGTGCACTCAACTGACAGAAATATGTTTAAGCATAAAATATGAAGGAAAGTGTTGTCAAACGAAACCGTTTTCTTCCTAAAATACGAGTAAGAATACACATATATCTGATGTCTCCTAAGTTTTATAAACATCTTATGGATGAACACCTGCCTGAAAAAACATCCCGTGTTACACTATCAGTACTCAATTACTTAAAAGTATAGTGTGAAATCTAGAGGCAATGTTTAGAGTCATATTGAGGGTTTGGGTATATGATTATAGGATTCAGGTCTCACATGAGTTACATACATCTTCACTTGCTTATGTTTTAATCTAGTTTGTCCATGGAAGAGAAATCAGTGTTTGTAGACTAAATGCTACATCTGGGTCACCAAGATAAAAGACTGAGAAAAACATTAGTACAGTACAAGCCTATTCATATTTTTTTAGGTATTTGGAACAGGCAGTTGTAGACTGTATAGGTTTGGGGTCTTTCCTGTATTTCTACTCCAGTTTGGAGCTGACCTGGAAGGCTTTTATTGGTTTCAGGTTAAACTGTCATAAATCCATCTTCTTTATGTGCTTGCAAAATCATGCATAATCTCTCCGCAACAGCAGCCTAATCTCTGCTAAAAGGAAGCCCAAGAGTGAGTTTAGAGAGTCTGAATTAGTAATCCCCCAGGGGCACTGCACCCAGCAGGTCCACATGGAGTTTATTGGTAAGAAGTTCAGCCTGGGTCTGTCCTCAGTACAATTCTCAGTGGTCAGTGAAAAAAAAAGCAACATGATTTCTGTTATGCTAATGTGTATTTCATCTTATTATATAGCTAATAATTTGTGCAACTCTGTCCAAAGAGCATATTAGAAGTGCCCAGTCTGTAGGTTCAGATGATTTTTGAGAGACAGCTATAGAATGTTAATACTGGGTTTATTAAAGGCTTGTAAAACATTTACTGTGGTTTGTAATGCATAACGACTTCCCCCATGCTTAGGGACACTGGACTGACTTGCACTAATGAGCATGAGGAAGAATTATTTGGGTACAACCAGACTGAAAATATTTGGAAATTCTTCTTGATGAGAAGACTCAAAATGCATCCATGCATTTGGAGGCAGAACCGAGTTTTTGTCTGTCCCTGAGGAAACTTTACATAATCCTCAAAAAGTGCTAATGTTAGTATATATTCTCAGCTGTTGGGTCACACTGGTTGCAAGAGACAATTACACGTTCACGTATGCAATCACATGTCCCAAGCAGACAATCCTTAAGCAGTTTTGTAAGTTTGTATGCTGTCAAAGCACATTTTTTTTAACTGTTTTCTTCAGCAGAACTTTCAGGACTGAAGCTGACTTCTTCCTCCCAAGTCAGAATATCTACAGATAAAAATAATCCGCATTACTCTTTGGTCTGACTAAGTTCAGTGCAATTCAACAGTGTTGAACATCTCTTACGTAGGAGTATAAGTAGTATCTGTCTACTGCTTCTCCAATAAATTCTTTTGGTTCCAGGGATAACCTCTGTTAGAACTTCCTACAGTAGATGATGTCTCTTTGGGTGTAGTTGTCTTTGTAGGTTTTCATGTCTAATTATGTCTTCAATCAGGGAGTGCTCTTCTGTGAGTTTTAACTTTTCAGATGATCTTATTAAAGTCAGTTGATGGACTAGTTGACAGTACTTATGATGCAAGACCACTTTAGATGATGTGTAAGTGCTCTATTAAAAGAGCCTTAAACTTGCATTTCAAAAGCCAGTCCTCATTTTCCTTACTGCTTACATTGGGAATAGGCAGTCAAGGTCATCTTTTATGCGCAAGAAGAAGAATCTGGTTTATATGCAAGATTAGGATTTATAAACAATATGAGTACAACCATTCTGGTCCTTACTCAAGCAGTATCCCAACAGGCCTAGGCCTGATGAAATTTTGTCCATCTAGACCAGTGACTCCCCTCACCAACCTGCCATGAGCATCTCACCACAACGTTTTGTGGTACGCATGTTGAAAAAATTTGATTTTACATGGGATGACTCCTCCAATCTTGTCAGGACTGTAAACAAGCCTGCAGATGGCACAAAGGAAAGTAATCTTCTTGTGACCCATTTGAAAATTTACGTCTGGATGTAAAACTGAGCTGCTTCCAAAATAATAGCAATGTAAGGACATTGCTTGTGACCTGGTCCAGGACAGGGAAGCACTGCAGATGCGAGTTCAAAAAGCTTTCAAGTCTGCGTAATTTTTGTGCCCAGAACAACATTGAAGATAAGTATACCAATTTGTCTATTTTACGAGGAGGAACCAAAAAAAGTCTTCAGTAGAAAATCGACAACCTAGTTCCTAGTAGTACAGGACTCTCTCTGCACCAGGGTAATGTTGCTCTACAGCGAGAGGAACCGAGCCAGAACTCTGCCTTCAATCCTGTTTGGAACTTCAAGTAGCAGGGGAAAACTTCTCAACTAACCAGCTGTGTAACTAAACCAAGTTCTGCAACAGCCTCCAAGAGTCTGACTTCTCAGATATCCTTTACTGGTTTCTTGCCATGCTCTAGAAGAACTCCTCTGGTGAGTATGTATGTGTGAATACGATAAGGGTGGGTGAAAGGAGTGTGTACGCAGGTTGTAGGTGGGATACCTGTGTGTTAAGTGTCACTTGTGAAAATGGTGGCTTGTGATGCCAGACCATTTGGGCATTATCCCTTACCATCTCCCCTCCTAGTCTACGTGTAACAGGCTGTTACCAAATCACCTTTCCTCATCCATCAGGGAATAGTAACGTTACTACAAAATACCCATCCAAAGATAACCTTTAGAGAGAGAACTTCTAGAGGGATGTTTGATTGGCCTTTCTTGCTCCGTTCACGCTCTTGAACATGTGCTGCTGACAGGACTCAAATCTGTTGATCAGCTGAGACACACATGAAGAACTGGATTTGTTTGAATACTGGTGAAGGGTGGAATCACATCACTAAATTTGGTCATGTGCAAGTTGCTTGTTATTTTCTGGTTTTTTTTAATTTATTTTTACAATAGATTTATTTCTGCTCAGTCCGGCTTGCAGGGGACTGTGCTGTTCAGGTGGAGTTACAGACTTTATTTAAATTTTGACTCTAAAGGACATGTTTGCAGAGCAGAGTGCCATGTTGACCTGTAAAACAATACAAAGAAAGCTATTCCTCGCTTGTGCCCAGCTTGTAAGTCAGCTATAACTTTGTCTTCATGACTACTTGAACAAATGTGGCTCGTCAGAAGAAACTCTACTGCCTACTGATTCACTTAGCTTTCCTGGGACCTTTTCTTTCTATGCGTCTTTATCACATGAAAGTGAGGAGGTTGGTGAGCAAAAGCAAGCCATATGCTGGCATGTGTGAGTGCAGCTGGAGAAGCCACGTTGAGCAACTGTTAAAAATGTTGAGTCACTGCAATGGCTCAGAAGCATGTAGAGAATTTACATCTAACAATATTACTTCCTTCTGTGGTGGACTTCAACAAAGGGATTGCAGCCTTAACCATCACATACTAGAAGCTGAAGTGTGCCTTATTCTAAAGACAGATATTCTTGTTTTAAGAGGAGGCTCAGATAAAGGGGCAGTTTTTTTGTAACATAGCAGGGTGTGGAGAGTGGCACCAAGAAACTTACCACTCATGATTACTTCAGGACAAGCTGCCTTCTGATCATAACCTCCAGATCCTCTACATTACAGCAAGTAAATAGAACAGGACTGAAGTGCTTATCTTTGTTAAGCGATTTGGCAAAATATATGAGACCAAACAAGACTTTTAATTGCAGTGAAATGGAGAGTTATAGACAAAGGAATTGTTTGTGTCTACAAGTCTTCATACCTGAAGAGTGCAAGTGGACTTAGTTTGATCCATTTCTTTATGGCTCACCTGTGTCAATTGCAGTAGCAGCAGTTAGCAGAATGATGCAGCAAAAATGATGCTGAGACACTGGGATAGACTTCATGATGTAATGTACACAGACAGAAGGAATAGTTAGTCATACAGCATTCAAGTTGCTACTAGCTGTTTGTCATAGAAGGATGTTTCAGGATGACATGTAAAAACATGTAAAAGACATGTAAACCAGGGGGTCCTAGAGTGCAGTATGGACAGAAGAGACATTTGTCTGTGTTGTAATTCAGTCCAGCTGCACTACAGTAAATTTAATTCTGAAACCAGCAGCAAAAAGCGAAACCGGTACAACTTTAGCATAAACTTTTTTTGCTGAACTCAGTAAAGCGCTTGTGAACATATGTCACAGCTGAAATCAGAGAGTTCCTGCTGGAAATTATATTTTGTTCAGGTTAGTATTCTTCTGTGGAGGAAGAAAGATTGAACAAGACTCATAGTAAGAGAGAACACCAGGAATTAAATAGAATGAAGTCCTGTTGCTACCAAAGGATGGACAGTATGGCCCTAAGACAAGAGGGGAAGGTTAGCAAAAAGACCCCAAACTTCAGCATACTGATTTTGTTATTATTTGACTGTAGAAATAAATAGACTTAAAAAGATTGTACACATGACACGTGGCACATCCACCTGTAGTCTTAATTGAAATAATTCTCAGCATTCTAAATTTTAGCAGACATCTCAGGTTACAAATCTGAACATCTTTTTTTTTTTTTTTTTTTCCTGGACATCTGTTTCCCTTTTCAAATAAGAAAATTGTTGAAAAGAGTCTATTGTGGAATGTGGTTTTACAGCAGATCAATGGGACAGCCGAGATTAATAAGGGTTACAGGACCAAACAGTGGAGAAGTTTTATAACTGGACAATTACACATCTCTTTGTAGGAAATCAATTGCTTGGGTTCTTTTTGATCATTCAGGCTAAAGGGATAATAGAAACAAGAAGACATTAGGACCTTTTAATGACTAATAGCAGCTTCTGAGTATATTTTTGGTAGAAAGCAGCTGTTAGTTTCTAATTACTTCGAAGGGTGAAAAGACAGGGAAATATTTTCTGTCTTTATCAAACTACATCAGAGAGAAAAGCACAAAAGTGTACCTTTTCTCAAAGAATCATTTCATTACTCCAATATATGTTATTCCTCTTTTATATTTTCCATTCCTCTGGCTGGTGACAACACATTCAGTCTTTGGCAGGCGTGTAAGTTCACAGATTGCCACGTTCACAGGGGAGACACGGGTGTATAGGCGTGTGAGCGTGCCTCAGTGTGACATTTATGTGCAACTGGCTTTTAATAAACCACTTGTTTCTTGCCATTCCTCTGTATATGTACAACATCTGACTCCTGGCATTCAAGACCTGCTGACTACTTTTATTATTCATAGGCTTCACCTCATTTGCATAATTTGCTCAGAATGTGTCTTACCCCCTTAGTAATACAAGAGGGATGGATAAGGGTTAATGGTGTTTTCTTGCCAATATGCACAGGATAAAAGCAGTCACTCTGGGATCAGGGAAAAAAGGTTGAGCGGAGATACTGGTGACAAGGTGCATTTGTTGTAGATGAAAGCTTGTGTTATTCCTGTGTTAAAAATTCTTACACTGAAAAAAAAGAGTGTAAAAAGAATTTGGGAATGTTACATTTAAAAACTGTTATGGAAGTGGAAAGATGCTATATAATGAAGTGTTCTGAGGACTAAATGTTCTACTGTCTGTGAAAATCAAATGTTAACTGCTGGGACAAAGCAGGGCAGTGTCAGGCTCAAATCTGTCCACATTACCCCAATTATTCCAAACACCATCAATAGTCTATAAAGAATAGGAGCTGTATTCTCAGAACACCCAACATTTGTGTGCTTTATTAAACAGTAATCAAATTATTTCTTTGTGAAATGAAAAATTGAATTATTACAAATTATTTTAGTATTATGGGGACTTTTTTCCCCAGTAAATTAACATATTTGAATATGCGTAAAAGTATTTGGTAGTGGATTTTTAGTGCACCTTTACATTAATACCTGTATGACCCGGTGTGCTGGTTTTCTTTTGTTCAATTTTGCAGCTGCCTGCCCGGTTCTGTGCAGTGGCAATGGTCAATACTCCAAAGGCACCTGCTTATGCTACAGTGGCTGGAAAGGTCCAGAATGTGATGTACCTGTCAGCCAGTGTTTTGATCCCTCATGCGGAGGTCACGGTTCCTGCATCGAAGGGAACTGTGTCTGTTCTGTTGGCTTTAAAGGAGAAAACTGTGAAGAAGGTAGGACGTTTTCTTTCTATGTTGTTATCGTCTTTTCTTGATTTTGACGTTATTTAATGGGTGGGGGGGAAAAAGGAAAGAACAGAATAAAAATTTGATTGTAAAACTGTTGTACCAGATTTATTGTAAAAGAGGGGCAAAAATGCAGTCCATCATAATCTTACTGACCTATCAAAGTACAAAATTAATGGTCTTCTGTATATATATTGTTTTGCAGTATTAAGAATGTCTGCCACAAGTAAACCTGAATAATTCCTTTGTTGAGGAGTGAAGATAAGTCTTTTCTTACGGATTACGTTTATTGAACAATTTGGATGTGAAATAAAGAGGAAATAGGAGCACTGATAGACACAGTTGTGTAGCTGCAGCCCCACACAGAGCAAGCATATCAGTCACTATTAAGACAGAAGTTGATGAAACAAATCTGAAAGACTTGGGTATCTGTTTTACTTACAGACTTCATGTAGGGCAAATTACTCCTGTTAGCTGCAATCAAGTGGGATTAAAGAAAGGTAGACGGTGCACACAAACAAAATCTGTCCTTTAAAGGAAGAACAGCTCTTGATTTTCTAAGTTTCCAGTTCCTTGTGTGCTTAGAATTTAGCAAAGTAACCCATGCAAAATGTGGCCATAGATTAAACTCAGTACTGCTTTTAGTCACAGTGTTTTCTGTCAGAATGCATAAAGTAAGTTGGACTGCTTTTCTTTTTTTCAAGTATGGTTTTAGAAGGGAAATTAACTCTAACTAATTAACTAAGTAACTGCTAAATGGACAGCTCAGCATACCTTGGCACAGCTACGGAACAGTAATAGTTTAAACTGCTTTATGATGACATTCCAGAGCTTACTAATCCTCTACAAGGAAGAGCAGTTTGCAGACTAAAAGTGAAAAAAACTGGAGCTGCATGCGTTTAGGACTTAAGAGTCTCTGGGATATTCTGAGTGGGATGCAGAGCTGTCCACCATGTATACTGAATTTTATCTTACCTTGTAGTAAACAGCTTTTTTTTCCATCAGAAAACAAAGGGAAAAAAGCCGCAGGGATCTAAAGTACCAAGGGTTTTATTCTCTGAGTGTGGACTGCAGTCATTGCCTCTAGAACAAGATCTTGCATGAGTCTGAATGAATTTATTTTGCTAAAAGTGAAAAAAAAAAAAAAGGCAAAGTCTTTTCCTGACATCTTCTTCCAGGAAAACTTAACAACACTAGTTATTAAAGCTCTTATCCTGAACTCAAGTGAAATTAGTAGATTTTTTTATGTTGTTTTTAATGGTTTACCTTTTAGGCTACATCCAGAAATCCTGTAATGTCCTTTTTCTCTGCTAGAACTGACAATTCTCTGGTCATCCTGAGTGTATGAGTGCAAGAAGTATTCAAAAATTATTTGAAATGCTTTGCTCTAGCTAGCATTCTCATTGAAATCAAAGATGGAAAAGCCTGTCTTTACTATGTTCTGCAATATCCAGTCTACTCCCCAGGACACAGAATCCCTCTTTCTGGTACTAACTGCCATTGTTAGCTTCATCTAAGTTACATAAATTTCTGCATGTTTGTGTTGTCGTTTAAATGCCTGTATTATTTGAGAGACTATGGCAGATGATCAAAAATGATCTTTCTTTCGCTTTTTAAATTTTACCTTCTAAGCAGCTCCTCCTTCATGTTGACTGTAATTTTCAGCGACTTACATGGACTTCTCTCTCTGTTTTCAGTTGTCTAGAATGGCAGTGGTATATCTGAGCTAGATATCTTGAATCCCCTGTCAGTCCTATAAGAGAAATAGACTCTTGTAATGCTTAATCCACCTTACCTTAAGGTGATCATTTGAAGTGGGTGAAGCAAGCACATCACCAGCTCCAGAGAAGTTTGTGGAACAAGCTAGTGCTTATCTTTTTGCAAAGCTGTTAACACCGTTCAAAGTTGGAAACACCACAAAGCGTTACATATCAACAAAGTGTTTGGAGAAGTGGATTACTATGTGAGGTGAAAGGATATATGCTATTTAATCAGCAGCGTGCTTGAAAGGATAAGTTTTTTTCTTGAAAGAATAAATGGATTACAAAGGCAGGATGTATTGACTGCAAACTTGGAAGGGGCCAATAACATTGCAAGAAAGATTAAAATAATCTTAGGCATACATTTATTTTTTCAATAAGTAAGTCATTAAATTAATTTACAAATGAACAAAATTTCTGTTGTGTTTCCAGTCTAAAATTCCATTTCTTCTGTAAGTATTTCTCACATTAACGCAACAGCTACAGGAAAAAGGATATAATACGAAGTGGTGTCTCTCCATTTGCAGGTAATCATCTGATCTTACTGGAAGTTTTTGCGTGAATTAAAATTCTACAATTCTAATGTAGAATTATATAAATAAATAAATCTGTATTTCTTCATAATATATGAAATCTCCTCTATTGATTTGAGCTTCCAAAAGGAATGGTGTTGGTTGATTCATTTGCCATTTTCCAACTAGAATATTGAATTAGAACAAGTAGGTCAGCATTTTTTTTCTTCCCATTAGCTTTCTATATCTGATATTCATCATGGTCATATTGTTCAAACAATTTACCTGAAATGAAAGTGGCACCAAAATCAATATTTGTGATGCACAATTTTTGCAGCATAAACACTGTTGTTCTATTAACAAATTTGCACACATGATGAAGTGGCATATTTGTCAGGTTTCATTCAATCTAGTTTAGTGCAAGACAAGTAAAATTGCTAAATTAGGTTAAGTTAAGGGTGGTTTTCTTGTCAGTTTCATGGTCGAGTCATTTTTCAATGACATTTAACTTCACAAGTGTAATTCATGGCTCTTTGGGGGTTTTATGGTACATATTGTTCAGAAAACTACTTGACCTCCTTTTTTGTCCTTAGGGATATAAATTGCTTTCAGTACCTTTTTTGTCAAATCTACAGAGGGCCCAATACTAAATGAGCTCTAATGATGTGAGCTGCCGAGGGGCTATGCGTTCTAACGTACCTACTTGCTAAAGACGCGTTCTCCTTTGTTTAAACACCAAAAAAGCTCCATTTATAAATCCTTATTAAATACCATTATAAACTCTTCTAAAGACTCAGGGCCAGAACCTTTGCAGTGTAACTCAGTGTAGCTCTCTTGCAGGTAAGCACTTTATGCTAGTTTTAGCAGCTGAGGATCTGGCCCGAGATGACAAGTCTAGGAGGGTGTTTCAAAATAGAACATGATTTGAGTTCAAAGTAAACCCCCTCTTCAGTTGAAACTTTGAAAGCTATTAATTATCGATATGATAGAACAAAACAGCTGTAAAAGTATGTTTGTCTAGAGCAATGAACAAGGGGGTTAGTGTATTATTCTACAAAACAAGGGTGACTGGTAGCTTAGGGGCATTAATAGATTTATTCTGTGGAAATAAGTCTCAACTTCCTGAATACTGTAATTCAGGAGAGAGGAAAGACAGTTAGTTTATGTAGCAGAAGGTGGTCTTTTTCATATACGCTCCACATTGCTTTCATTAGGAAGATCGTGTATTTCTGAAATTGAGAGTATGTCGGGATTTATCTCCTGATGTTAGCTGTCCTGCCCCATACACTGTTATATACATAGTGCCCTCTTAAATTTTTCATTCAAATATCACCATATGAAAAAAAATAGTATAGACTAAAAGCAACTTTCATGCTGAAAGTAAAGTCAGACCTAAATCTTTGCATTCTTTCTTCCTTTTTACAATCAAATAGTTTTATCACAGCTCTGTGTCCGTTGGGTTCAGCGATAGCGGGATGCATGCTAAACTGTGGACAGTTTTGTTAGGCACCTAGAAGGAATAACTGTTCAGAAAAAGCATTCTGCATAATTCATGAATTTATCAAATCCTATCTGAACTGAACCACACAACAATCTTGACTTATAAATCTGAAATTGCATTATAGTATTTTCACATCTAATTGATGCCAATGGCATCCTGGCTTGTATCAGAAATGGTGTGACCAGCAGGTCCAGGGAGGTGATTCTCCCTCTGTACTCAGCACTGGTGAGGCCGCTCCTTGAATACTCTGTCCAGTTCTGGACTCCTCACCACAAGAAGGATGTTGAGGCTCTGGAGCAAGTCCAGAGAAGAGCAAGGAAGCTGATGAAGGGGCTGGAGAACAGAACCTATGAGGAGTGACTGAGAGAGCTGGGGTTGTTTAGCCTGGAGAAGAGGAGGCTGAGAGGAGACCTCATTACTCTCTACAACTACCTGAAAGGGGGTTGTGGAGAGGAGGGAGCTGGTGTCTTCTCCCCATTGACAGGGGACAGGACGAGAGGGAATGACCTCAAACTCCACCAGGAGAGATTTAGGCTGGAGATTAGGAGGAGGTTTTTCCCAGAAAGGGTCATTGGGCATTGGAATAGGCTGCCCAGGGAGGTGGTTGATTCACCTTCCCTGGAGGTGTTTAAGACACGGGTGGATGAGGTCTTGAGGGACTTGGTTTAGTGTTAGATAAGAATGGTTGGACTAGAAGATCCGATGGGTCCCTTCCAACCTGGTTGTTCTGTGATTCTGTGAAATCTTGAAAAGAAAGAAAAGGAGAAAAAAACCCTATAGCCAGTGCCATAATTAAATTGAGAATCTTGTAGGAAATTGTCATAATTTCTTCTGTACTGCTGTGATCTGAATTAAAATCAGAACTACTCTGATAACTGATGTTATTGCATCTCTAAATGTGCCTGACTCAATCCTCTGTGTTGTGTCAAATCTATATACTTACTTTAAATGTTCAGCAACTGCATAAAATAATTTGACAAGACTGTATGTTTATAGAAAAGTCGAGATTTGAAAGATCAAGTATTGTTCACATAAGGTAGAGTGAAAATGTCTCTGCCTTAATTTAGACAGATCAGTTTGGAAAAGATGAGAGATAAATCACTTTCATTATAAACTCAGATCATCCTGGTGCTACAAGAGAGAATGCCAATCATTTTTGTTCTTTCTGTTGTGAGCTAATATACCAGTCATGAGATGAATTAATCCTATTTATGACAAAAATTTGACCTCAGCTCTCAATTCCACAGCAAAAGGCAGTTGGTAGAGCCTCTGTGTTGGTGTTAGTGGTAGAGCATGGTACGTTTACACAAATTTATGGTATAAAAGTTTGGAAAACTGTAACATTACTGAATAGAGACAGCTCATAACTTTCCCTTATTTATCAGGATTGAAATGACAGCTGAAATTTCATTGGATTATTTTTCATCATAATTATTTTCACTTGCTTATTCTGTTGTTTCTAGGTTGAGAAAAGATGAAATCCACACCTATAACTGTTTTTCTTTAAGAGGAATTATCTACTGATTAGAATATGGGTTGAATTTACTAGGAGTCTGTTTCACAGCTCAGCTACTAATGGAACATGGATCAAATGTTCAGGAGTAATTGAATAATTTAGAAGTGTAAACAAAGCTGAAAGACACCAGTCTTTTGACTTCTAGCTACCTAAAGTGGATATCATCATGTTGTTCTCACAATTCAGTAGTAACAACAGCAGGACTGATGAAGATACTCCAGAGAAAAATATCCTTAAAAACATGCGATTTATTCTGAGTGGTTTTATTCAGTTATTTAGATACTGTACATGAGTTAATGGAACTTCATTACATTTCAGAAGAAACGTTCCCAGGTGTAACTCTGTTCTTCTTCAGTGCAGTATTCCTGCAGCAACTTGTCATTGTTCAGTCACACCCTATTTTATTTGGAGCTAATGTGAAACACAAATTATTTCTCACTTTCCCTTTCTCAGACCAGGTGTTAATATGACACGAAGAACTACATCAATTTGCTTTATTTATCATAGCAATATAAACTTTTCAGAGCATGTATCTTCATGTTTTCCCAACATCATATAGTGTGAACTGACCTTTTTCTACATTGTTTTTGGTTTCCTCTTCAGTCGATTGCTTAGATCCAACGTGCTCCAACCACGGAGTCTGTGTTAATGGAGAATGTCTCTGCAGCCCGGGTTGGGGTGGAATAAATTGTGAGCTTCCCAGAGCCCAGTGTCCAGACCAGTGCAGTGGGCACGGTACCTACGTGTCTGACACGGGTCTTTGTAGCTGTGATCCCAACTGGATGGGTCCCGACTGCTCCGTTGGTAAGAAAAGTATTTTTTCCCTATTTCAGACTGATGTTTCTGTTTTGTTAAAATGATAATATCTATGGCAAGTTTGCAAAGGTAATAATTTCAAAAAATGACTTCAAAATATGTTTGATTCTGTTTAATTATGTTGGGAAGAAGGCTGTATGTGTATTAGATACTAATTTTATGCCTTTCTTAATTTGGGACTGTCAGCTACAGGGCAAGGAGGATGCATGTTAGTTTATGTTTCATTCTAATATTGACCCTCATTTGAACTGAAAAAGTTACTTTGATGCTTCACATATATTTCCTAACTGTAAATGAAAATTTCCATAATTTATAAATATAATGTTTGGAGAATGGAAAACACTGCAATTAATTATAGTTTGGGCAATTGGTTTTCCGTGTGTCATAATGCTACTCACTTATGAAAATCGTCATAAAACAGAAAAATCTCTTCAAATAAAGGATATTTTTCCCTTTTAAATTGTGCGTGGAATATTTAAAACAGTAATTTTAAAGCAAGAGACACTAAAAAGCAGGTGCAAAAAGTGTAGGCTAAAAAATTTCACCCTCTCCAAAGCTATAGTTGTAAAACTTAACTATTCTAACAGAAGGAGCTAAAGAGCAAATGAAACAGTTTTGACAAGACAGCAAATGTTTTATTTGTGAGAAAAAAAACAGTGGGAATTCTGCATTTAGATTGTAAGCTGAACCCTGAGACTGAGGCCATAAGCAAGTCTCTCCAAATAATATTTACAGTTTTCACAGCTCTTCAGTTAATTCTTAAGATTAATGACTTGGAATACTCCACCAGTGAAACGAATATGAAGATGCGTTTTTTTCCTCCTCGTGCATCAGCAGCCAGAAAAATTCATGAATGGGAGTTTGATTGTCCATTCCTTCCATGATGCATGAGGCAAGAGACCCCTCTGTTTTCTCTTCTACAACTTCAGCTGGCAGAGAGCAACAGAAGCATTTTTGGAGTAAGGCACTAGATATATGACTACGTTAGTTAGGATTTCAAAATCTTCCCCTTGGTCTCTTTTGCCTGTCACTCCTGGAGTCTAAGTGACCCTGGATTGTCACCATTCTCTGCTGAATGAGTTTTAGGTGAGTTTCAGTCTCATTCTTAGCAAATCAGTGTCTAGGTCAAAATCACAGTCCAGATTAGAGTGAAAACAGAGCTCCGGCTTCCCTTCTGTGCTGCTAGCAAGCATCGGGTAAGCTACCTTGGAAATTTGTTTGTGTCTGCAGCAGTTTGCACAGCATATTTCAGCAGGTTTCTAAAAGCAAATTTTTAATATAATTTCGTTTGATTTTAGGCAAAAGTTGAATGCTGAGTTCAGTCTGAATATGACCTGGCTAGGTTTTGACAGCACACAGCGTTCAACAGAAGTGTACCTATCACGCTCACTTTTCCCCTCATGACTAGGTTGCTGCTCCTGCCCCGTGGCCCCTGGCGTAAGCCGGCTATGATCTCTCTTCTTTTCTTCTCCTAGAAGTGTGCTCTGTAGACTGTGGCACTCACGGGGTGTGCATTGGCGGAGCATGTCGCTGTGAAGAAGGGTGGACAGGAGAGGCGTGCGACCAGCGTGTGTGTCATCCCCGTTGTACAGAGCATGGAACTTGTAAAGATGGGAAATGTGAATGCAGAGAGGGCTGGAATGGGGAGCACTGCACCATTGGTAGGCAAACGACAGGCACCGAAACAGGCACATATTGCTTTCTTTTCATAAATCGTAGAGACATAGTTACTGTCGTGTATTGTAATAGGCTGTTCCTTTAAGGACCCTAGTGCTTTCAGATAATATCTCTGACTCAAAATGTGTTGGGTGAAATGCAAACGAGCTCCTGGAATCCTGTAAAATCAGTAACAGACTGATTCAACAAATTGCACAGCAAATGAACATTAGTAAGTAAAGATGTAACAAATGGGCCATTACGGCATCATCTGAGCCAAGACTTTCAAACTTAACTAAACATTCCTTTGTGTGAATGGCATCTTTTTTAATTTCCTGGTCTGATGCATCAGTGCTCTCCTGCTATTATACATCACATCTGAAACACATCAGCTCCGTCACCACACAGAGCAGCGGTCAAGTTGTGGAGGAATAAGTGTTCCTGGTGTCACAGAAATAGCTCCCTAGCATTCTCTTGTGTTGTGCTGTGACAGCGGGCATGGTGTTTGCATATAGACAGTCCCAGCATGAGAGGGCCCTCTCGGCAGTGCAGCATGCTGCTGTACCCTTTCCTAATAGCGTGCTGCTCAGTGCAGCATTGGCACCATGCAGAGCGCCGCGACTAGCACGATTGCATCTCAGCTGTGATGTGTCAGCCTGGGAAGTTCAAAAAGGTTATACTTGCACAAAGCCATGCTCTTCTATCCTCTCAATTACAGCGCTTGAAAATTTATTCTGAAGAGGAATTAATTGTTCCTGAATGAATTTCTTTATTTTGTCTGTGCAAGCAGTCAGGTGGTGCATTTGAATTATGTTGGAAAGCTACTGAAAACAAGGAAGAAAAAAAAGTGTTGTTTTCCCTATGCTGTAATCAAAACCAGGGAATTCTGAATGTTCACATCTCTTCTGAGAAGCCTGGGCAACATTATCTGACACAGGAGTGTCCAGCTGCTAAGATAATGTAAGATTCAGGCAAGTGTACATTTCTCTGAAGAGGTTTAGAAGGACTGCGAGGTACACCTTAAAAGAAACCTAGCGAGTCCAAAGCCAAGGTTGCATTGTTTTAATTATCTTGAAGCTGTAAATTTAACAAAGAAAAGGAGTACATCAACTGAGATTTTCATGGCGATCAGGGACCCTAATGGGACAGTCCTATTACAAGTGAATTGTTATTTCTTTACTTAAAAGTCTGGTGAGATTCTTGCATCCCTCAAGCTGTTTTTCGTTTTCATTCCCTTCTGATTTCTCCCTGGCAATACAAACCATTTCCAATACACACATGAGTTGGAAACTAAAAGTATGATCTTATTTGAGAGAAGAAAAAAAAAAAAAAAGAAAACTAGAGCTATGTTATTGGGCATATCCTTTGATGTTGTGGTGCTGCACACTTCCACCACACTATGCTAATATGACTTAAATCAAAGCTTGTGTGACAGAACACTCTGTGACCAGCTCAGACGCAGAGTGTTTGTTCACAAAAGCTTTCTGACTTCCATCATATCAACATCTCTCTGCTAGATTAACCCAGGCATTTTGTTTTCATATTAAGTACTTAACAAGTCTTTACAAAATGCCTGCTATGTCATTTTTTTGCATTAAATTGTATAATAATCCCTTATTTTAAAAGTTGCTGCTTTGCATAAAATTTATTTTGCTTTATAATCTTTTAGTAATATGCCTATGTTTAGAGGTAATTACTGTATTTAAAGTCTTCATTACTGTGCACACAAAAAGATGTCTTATACTGATACCAGAAAAGAATCTGAAAATCACAAGCTGAACTAGTGAACTCTGAAGTGAGATTTTTAGTGTAATATTTAGAGCTGTGAAACAAATATATTCCCTATTATTGATACATATAATCAGTTCTTCCTTTCAGAGGAAGGGTGATACTGCTAAAGTGATGAAAGCCTACAGAAGTTTCTTTTGTTTGGGATGAGTGAGAAGGATTTCCTTGAAACTTAATGTGGGTCTGCCTGTGGCAAAGATGAGACTAGGGCAAAAAACGTGGGTTTGCCCTCCTGGTTTTTAGAAATTTATGCGGCCATAAGTTGTCTGCTGTGTATAGACAGAGATGTATTCTTGTTACAGGCCTGCAGTGGAAAAAAAAATCACATGTTCATATTATCAGGGCTGATTGTGAGGCCATTTAGGAAAGGATAAAACACAATGCTAGAAATGGAATTCAGGTCAGAGGGACAGCTCGGCTTGATCCCACTGGTTTGTGTTACATGGGGCTGAAACACACAAAGCGTTTGGAGGATAAGGGTGATTAGAACTAATGTTTTTCAATGTTTGTACAAAAAATGCTAGAATTACTTGTCCTTAGAATGGATTGATGAGGATGAGGTTAATCAAGATGTTTAAAGGACTAGTGTGAAGGACTAAAGCTTACTACATTTTATGGAATCTTATTTTAATTTAGAGCACTCCTTTTATGATTTTGCTTTAAACTGAAGGGTGGGTAGACCATTTAACATCAGAATTACTCACTGAGGAGTGTCCACCTAAAAAGATAACATTCAGGAATGGAAACCTGATGCGTTTAAACTTTTGGTTTGATTTTTTTTAATATTTTTTAGTCCAAAGTCATTGCTTTACTACTTTTTGGAAAACTGCACAATCTGTTCATGCTAAGGCAAAGTCAGACCAGACCAGAGTGAAATAACACATGAGCTGAGGTTGAAACTCTTCCTTGCCTGTATGTAGTTTGCTGTTTTGAATAACCTTTTTAGGTCTTTAAGAGCAACAAATAACCAGGCTTCGCTAACAGGACATTTGAGAATTTCTCCAGGTAGACTTAAAGCAGAAAAATGTGAATCCAATATGAGATTTTACTTGCTGTGAATTTACATTTATTGCTACACCTAGTCTGAAATCTCTTCAAGTCAGTAGAAAAACTTGTTTTGATTTCAGAGACTTTAGGTTAAGCCCATTTAGAACAACTTGATCTGATTTGTGAGGGGAAAAAACCAAGTTTCTATGTGCAAATCAAAATACATTTTATTTTATTTGTGTTCTTTTACCGGTTTCATGTTCTGTACTCACATGGCAGTGAAAAAGAAATTATTATAGCAACCTGCAGGCATCAAAGTCCATTCAGGATATTTTATTCTATTTAATATCAAATCAAGCCTTTCTATATGGTTGACAATATACACATTCTTTGGCATTTGAGTATTTAAGCTCAATTTTTTTTTTTTTTAATGCAGTTTCTCTCTGCATTACATGCATTTTCAGAAAAACACTCTGAAAAGTCACACAGAGTGCCACTGTTGGCTCAAGGTTAGCAAGCAGTATGTGCAAAGCAGCTTTTACCTATGGGGAATAATAGAACTGCATATAAAAATCAGTGAAGGCAAACTTCAAGTTACACAGATTTTGATAAATCTATATCCAAATAATGTAAAGGTGAAAGGAATGATGTCTGGTTCTGCTCAAATGCTGTGCAGAGCAGAACTCTACACCAAGCACTATATTTCACTTTGCTGCATCAGGTAAGAAGGGAAATTGCTTACTGGAGTGATAAAGAAAATTAATCTTTTCCCAGTGCAAAAATAGACCTGTCAGGATATGTTTATTAGGTGATTACTATTCATTGATTGCAATTATGGAGGAAGTTATAACTAAATAATAGAGGGTAATCTAGATGAGGAAAAAAATATTGGAAAACTAATAACAAAGCAAAAGACTAAGATACAGCAGTCACTAAATCTTGAACCAATTTCATGCTGGATTTTTAAGATGGAGGATTTAGCTTTTCATTGAATCATCTGCGTGTTGTCAAAGTGTGCTGTTATAAAACAGATCTGCTACTTTGACTGAAAATAATATTTGCATGTTTAAAACTGTTCGTTTTAAATTGTTGTGGATGGTGTTGGCATATAAACTATCAAGACTGAATACCAAGGACAGTGTGATATATATGGAGATCTTCAGAAACGGTCCAAAATAGGATTTTAAAGCGTGTTTCCATCTGTAATTCATATCCCTGCAGCATGAAATACGAGTGTTATTAAGTTGTTGGTAAAAATCTCACTGAGACACCAGTGAAACCAGGATTTAATCCTAAATATTTATGAGTAAAATTTAAAAGTCCACAAACATATCGTGCCTTGTAAGGCAAACCCTCACCAGAGGATGATATATGAGGTTTGCACTTGTCTGCTCACATCCTACTTTAGATGTGGGTTAAGCACTCCTGCTTTTAGACAGAAAGTGGCAAACAATTGTAGTGAAGGATATTTGATCTTACTGATATTCTGCTGCAGGTTATGGTCAAGACAATTCTTATCTCTCTGTTCCATTTTTTTTTTTTAATTTTCAATGCAAATAAGCTGCATCCCCCTCGACAGCCATACAAGCTGAAACTCCAACTCTCTGCCGATTCTGCTTCCTGGCCTTGGAATATTTTTCAGAATCTAACTCCAGAGGTGGTAATCTGCCACTCCCTTTCCTCTACTAAGTCCTTGGCCTCTGTACCAAAAATGTGAAATGATACGACATGTTCCGTAGTAAATACTGAATTTGGAAATCTTCGTTAGCCCTGTACCTTGTTTGTTTTAAGGGCCTTGAATAAAGAAGAAAGGTTTGAAAGAAGCACAATCTTGTCACCTTACATGGTGGGAAATAACCTAAAATTTTCAGATACTTAAAAACGTGCAGGAAAATGGACAGAACTTGCGCTGTCTGGGCTGATGCAGAGAAGTTTAAGTTACAATACAGGAGATCTGGGTTAGGTGCTACGAAAAAACTTGTAAAAGTAAATGAAAAACTGAAGCAGATTGCTGAAGGTAGTTGTGGAATCCTCATCAATGGATCTTTTAAAAAACAGTTAAGTCAAACGTGCCAGGAATAGCAGAGAGGTAATTCAACCTGTCGTGGGGCAGAAAGCTGACTAGAAGCTCATTGAACTATACAAGCTCTCTTCCAGTTTGATTTTAAATGAGCTTAAAAGGAAGCATTCCTTCTAAATGTCTTGTTTTGTAGTGGCCTATGTTAAGATTTGTACTGCCATCCCCTTTAAGAACCTAATGCCACTCTTAGAAGTAGAATTGATCATTTCTCCAGGCAAGGAGACTAATCGGTGTGTTCTGTATTTGCAGAACAATGGGTTGTCAATGTATATATTGAGCCACTCTGAAACATCCAAACAAAGAGCAAATATAACACCCAGCAGGTAAATACATCAAATCCTCTCCCTTTGAAGCACTGAGGCTCACCCGGCTGAACAATAGATAGGTACTATTCCACCTCTCTTTCTACTCAAACAACTGTGTACTACAAAAATTTTTCACTGACTGTTTTAGGTTGACTATGCCCTTTCCAGCTTTTAGGCATGTTTATAATTTTTGTAGACTGGAAGGAATACCAGATATAAAGTATAAAGATTTAGGGTTTTACCTTATTGTGAAGTCAATAATGAATAGAAACATTAATAAGGCAGCTTTATGTTACCTTTGGATAGAGCAGGATATTTTTGTCCTGTGGTAATGATCTTTGTGTCAAAGAGGTTTTCTTCTACTTCTGATTTTTCTTGTTGTAATTACAACAGTAATGATTTAAAGATGAGGCAATTTTCAGGAGAGATGGAAAGTGTGTGGGAGGAGACAGTGGAAAACCATCATATCTGACAAAGAGCAATTTAGAAGGAGCTAGATATATTAGACTGCTCCAATGCACTTCTATCTTAAAATTAATCTGTAACACTTTATAACATATCAAGGCATAAAATCCACTGTAATGTCTGTGATAGAAATTTAGATTGCATGTTCTGTAGAGGAGGGAAGACACTTTTTCATTTTATTTGAAAAACATACAGAATATTCGGGTCATGACCGCTTTTCATTACTGTTTATATAGAAATATGTTGGTAATATATGTGATCAGTTGACCAAAAATGTTAGAGACTTTGGCTGTTTCTGTATCTGCAGATTCAGTTTGTCATCTGTATAATACAGTCATCTCATTGTCTCTGTATCTGGTAGCAGGTTTCTTGATAAGCTCATCTGCAATGAAGCCTTTTAGATACGTAGTGTCAAGCTTTCATTTGGAGTGTGATAGGGTGGTTTCCCCTCCTTGCATCGCTCCGGCAAAACAGAAGAGTAGCAGATACCTCATGAATTATCTGAGAGACTCTCGGCAATTTCTGTCATTCTCTGCACATAATTTACATTTTCATCATGCAAGCACAGAGAGACCCATAAGGTAAAATTTTTCCTTAGAAAGTGGTTGATGTGGTGACATGTGATATATTGCATCCTATTACACTTTATAACCAAACCCAAGGAGATATACCGGTCAGTTAGACCAGTGGTCATCACTATGCTCAATAAAGATATAACTTCCTGATAATTAAAAAATTAGAAATGTCTTCATAGAAAGATAACTTTTTTTTTTTCTTTTCCAACTACATTTGCTATTGGGGTGCCATGTTGCTTTTGTAAATGTGTCATCTTTTATTTTACCCACAAAACCTCTTGGCTGTGAAGTCCCGAGGTCACACATCGTGTAAGTATCTCTTGCTTTGAATCTCATGCTATTTTTTTTGTTTCTGATTTGTTACTTTGCAAATTCCAATCTCAGTAATTAAAATATGCTTTGCTGTTTTTCTGTATCAGGGATGAATAAACTTTCTAAACAATTCCTGTGGCAAAAAGGAATCCAGAACAACCAAATGCATCCTCTCACTTCATCATAGCTGAGCAAGATAGCTAATGATATATATTTGGAAGGGACTGTTCTGTGTAGAGATTTGTATACAGTGAGAGTGATTTGACTTTCAGGGACTTTTCATCTTCCACATTTACAAGGGGCACCTGGGGATCTTCTTTTGGCTAAAAGGCAAGCTTATTCATGAGGAAGAACTTTTCTTGTTTGCATTCTTTGCTGAGGGCTTCCTGTAAATGATTGAAATATGTCATAGTGCAGTGTCAGAACACTTGAGTAGCTTTTTTCTTTCTCTGTGTATAGGATATTTGTGGAACATGACCTTACTTCTTCCTTTCCTAGCCCCAAAAAAATTTAATGAGTGTGTTTTCAGCAAAGCTGCCTCTATTTTGTCTGCTACTTCAAAGATGCACCCAGCAGATAGTAGTGAATAGTTTCCCAAACTAAAATCACATTTCTTTTTCTCCTTTTGGAGGGGCTTCTACATGAGTTATATCGATTTTCTGGCCAATTCTTGAACTCTTTAAAGACCACAAAAAGTAGGGGAGGGCAATCAATCAGGCAGCTGATCTAACTTTTGAAAGGGCAAAGCTGATTTTGCTGTTCATAGGAGTATTCACAGCGTCAGGCAATCTTCTCTTCTTCCACAGATAATGTTTTCTGTGTTATTTTGTACCCTGTGGTGTCAAGCACTGCTTCAGCAAGTGAGTGAATTACATGGTATTGCTGGATACAAAGCAACAAAGACACGGCAATGCTTGTGAGGGGTCGGTGACAGACGGTGTAGAGATAGAAAGGTAGAACCGGATCTTGAGAAAAATCTATGTATATACATATATAGAGAGAGATATAATGTTTATAGTCACTAAGAAATAAATACAAAAGAGAACAATATCTCCCCATCCTTTTCAGGCCTGCTCGTTAAAGACATATAAGCACTTGCATTCTCACTTACACGTTCTGAAGATATAAGTCTTGCATCTTCAGTATCGGTTTCACATAATCTTTCATACTTGAAGATGCAAATAAAGCCAAATGTGTTTTGCTTTATTCCTGCAAACTCTATGGAATAACAATTCAGATACAAGACTTGAACCTTTTCAGCTTCTTGTCAGCTTTGTCTACAATTCCTGCATAGTATCAAATTAGCAGTAGGATGCCTTAGAAGCTGGAGGCTTGTCTTCCTGAGATATTTGATGCTTTTGAAATGCTCTACTTAATTTTCTCTTAGTTTTATGTTGTATTAAAAATATTAGTGTCAAAAGAGAAAGGAAAAACTGGTCTCCGTAACATCTCTGAAGTGTCAGTTCAGGATTTTGCTGTGTGATCTATTTAGGGCTTTGGGTAAAAAAATGAAACTATTGAAAGGTTTCTCTTTAAACTGTCAGTTATCTCCTGTGCAGTAACTACTCGCTGAGGATGAAATACACATGGATGTTGAATATTGATACGTCCTTCTTTCCCTAGAAGCCCTTACTGAGATAACTTTTTAGAAGATCTTAAGGACTGTATATGGGCACTTGTTCAGGGTACCAACCATGAGGTATCTTGAGCCATTCCTATTGAACAAAGTTTTTACAAAATTTATGTAATTCAGCTCTTTTCTCTTGTTCTTTCTTTCCATTCCTACTCTGACCTGCTGATGAAGTGCTTGTTAGTATAACCTCCCTTGTGGAGATTATTCAGTCTATTTCATCTTAGATATGTGTTTTCTATACGTATGTAAAGAAGCAGAGTTTTCCATCCAACAGAAATCGCTGTATAACGTAGTATATTTTGTTTGCACAAAGATATTATGAATGTGATTTATTTCACAAATTTAAGAACAAAATATAAACCTGAGTGATTTTGAAGGCGTTCAGGTCTGAGGTTATGGTCCATGTTCATCTTTTTATGATGAATATGAAGATAGTTGGAGTTCTATTGGAGTCATTATTACCTCATTTATAGCTGCCATGGAAATTATGAGTTAAGTGTTTAGATTTCTGCAATTCTCAGGACATACTGCTCTGGTGTCTTCAGTGATATAGTATTGATTGGCATGTAACTGTCTGTGTCATTCTATCGGTTGTATTCAAAACACAACCGTGCTGCTGTGGATAGAGACAAAGCGATACTGGTGTCCTGTTCATCCAGCAGCGGTTCACAGTCATAGTATTTGAAGCCAAGTTAAAGAAAGACATGAGAAATTCAGGTTACTGTATTTATGCTAATTCTCTCTTCAATAACAAGATTGTAACAGAAAGGATTCATAGTCCAGCTGTCTCCTTGGAGGTTTTCATGTCTGGAAGCTGACCCTTAGTGCTGGGTACTACACACTTGCTTCAAATATTTCACACCAGGTGCCTCTCTTAAACAGTTAAGCGATATTTGTGGAAAAGAGGTAATTTTTGCTTTCAAAAAGACTTCAATGTGACTTGGATTTTAACATTATCCCTACATTATAAAATTTAGGCAGAGGTGATGTGTTGGTATGCTTATCCATGTAAAGCTTTTCTCCCTCTCATTCTACTAAACTTAAAACAATTTTTACTGCTATCCGACTGTGATTAACCAGTTCTATGGCCAATGTCTAATGTCTAGAATTTGTTGATCAACTTAGCATCAGCAGGCTGTGGCCTCCTTTTAAAATGCTGTAAAATAGGACAACCATACAAAACAGCTGCAAGGAAAAGGTTTAAGTAGTTCTTAAATACTGTTGACTGAACTGCACAAGCTGGTAGTTATTTTTTTTATACAATTAAAAAGTACATACACTTCTAACATTTTAGTACATTGTTAACGGAAACCCATATAAATTAAGATTAATCTCTTCTGTATTCACTCCAGTTAACTATAAAACTGCAGATGGTGGGTGGGGGTTAGGTATATGTTGAAAGAGTGATTCATGAGAGTGACGGATGAGTAAGACTTGTAATGCATCTAGACCACATATGTTTTAATTTGCCTTCAAACAGTCATTTTTTCAGATCTTTGAACAACTGAGCTAAAGAACCGCCGTGCATTAAGATGCAGTCCCTGGTCTGAAGAGAAATTGTGATAATAGCTTTGTGATCTAAGAAATAAATATAACGGTGTAATCGTGATTAAAACCCATTCTTTTAAATTAAAAGCTAAATGCGTTTGTAGTGAAAAAGTATTAATAGGTTATGATTTTAGGCTAGAAATGGTACCAAGAGGACCGTCGTCCAAAAGAACAAATTAACAGCAAAAAGAGATCAGTTTAGGAATAACATCTTTACCTGGAACACGATGATTTATTGATCTTAATAGTAGGACTGCTTCAAATACTGTCATTTTACAGTTGTGAGAAATCAAAAGGATTGTTGAACTTCTTGTGGTTTGCATTCCTCAAGAATAGCACAGAAGTTATTTTTGTATATTCATCATGCACAAACACAAACCCTTAGATTTCCCAGAAGATGTTGATTCTCCTAAAGCCAGAGACACGTTAGTACAGATGAAAGAACTGACTTTTTGTTTTAACCACTGGGAATAGCAGAGAGTAGAACTCGGTTCCTAATGTAGCACGGTGCTATCAACTTCTCAGTACATTTTAGATATAAACTGATCTGACTTCTTTGCTTTCCGTTTAATAAAGCACAGCAAAAATGTGTACATGCTGGGTTACAGATCGCTCCTCTTTGAAACTAATAGAGGAATTGGCATTATAGCATGTGGTCTTACAATGCAAGATATTGTGCCCAGAATCAAGCAGTTATAGAAAAGGAAGTTGGGTGTCTCTCTCCCTCTTCTTTATTTTATTTTATTTTATTTTATTTTATTTTATTTTATTTTATTTTATTTTATTTTATTTTATTTTATTTTATTTTATTTTATTTTATTTTTAAATTGCAGAGACACTTGCATTTGAACAATGAAAAATATTACCGAAAGCAGGAATCAATGGATCATTATTTACTGCTGAAAAGTGAAAGCACAATATGAATTTGTTAAAGTGTTAACAGATTCTGATTAATTCTACTCCTTCGATATTTTTTCCAGTACAGGGAAAATAATGGCAATGTGCCTTTTCTTTTTCCAGAAGAAAAAAAAAATACATTTAGATCTAAGACAGAAAATCACTGCATAGGAGTTGGTTAGGAATATGAAATGAAGGTTGACATTGCTCACCATGCAGCCTTTGTTAATAGATAGTTGAAGGGGTGGGGGAAGGATAGCGACATAGATTTTTTGTATCCAATGCATCTTTTTGTTGGCTTCTTTGGAAACTAGGGGTAAAATTGCTTTTTGTTACTGCCTCCCTTGGATCGTTATTAATTGATTCTTTATCACGAAGCCGATCCATATATATCTTCATTGTGTCCTATGAATGTTTAAACCTTTTTTTTCCCCCAAAAAATAAGTCAGAAATATTGATTTGGAATGGAGAAAGCCTTCCATATTCACAGAATAGCTTATCAGAGTCAAGGTCATTTTGTTTGTGAAAGCTGAGTGGGCAACAGTTACTTGAAGGAAATAGCAGGTGAGTGTTACACTACAGAAAATGTTGTGCTTCTGTAAACAGATCTGCACTTTGTTTCGGCATTATTCCTCTGGTGATGAACCAGAAGCCTAAGCAGTGTATATTGGTGTTAAAATGAAAAATTCTATATTGATGCCCAAGCGTTAGCTTTGCATTTGCAGCTTTTCCTTCATTCAAATCCAGAGGGTCATGTTGAGGTTATCAGTTTTATGATTTTTCATTGGAATCTTTTGTTATATATTCTATAACGATTTTGATTGCTTATATGCTGAAGTAAAAAGTGAATGAAAATCAGTCAGAACCTCCCCTCCTCCTTAATTTCAAACAGTAGTTCATATCCTTTATCAAAAGACTTAATTATATATGAGATATCACTCAGATGCTGAACTTTATGGATACACTGAAGTCTCTCCTGAAATTGTTAATATTTTCACAGCACATGAAATTTTGTTAAAATAAAGTGAAGGCTGCGCTTATTAAAACCCAGTGGTTCCTCCATGCCTTTTAATCTCTCAATCTTCCATGCACAGAGAATTCAATAAGTAAAGTCTGTCTTCTTTTGTGAGTATTTGAATTTCTAGTTACCATGAAATTCCTAAAATCCTTATTTCCTAATTTAAAAGTGTGACTGCATGGTAAGGTTCAGGTGCGAGATGCTTTGTAAAGGGAAACATTTATTCAGCCGAATTGAGGAAATTTAACATATTCACCTTCCATTTAGAACTGCATCTGTTTATTCAGCCTTTGTAGTTACAGTTTCCCCTGCTGTACTACGGATTTTTGTCAGTATTTCTGAGATAAGACACTGTAATTTTAAAATTTCTAGCAAGGTGTATGTATTATATCTGATTGCTTAAGGCAGATGTTCCTATTGATATTAAATGGGAGATTTCTTAGAAGCTATTTACAGAGTATGTCCCTGGATTATAATTATTTGTTTTATTTTGCGTATTCTATTGCTTGAGATAAAGATGTTATAGAAGGTGAGGACAGGTGTCATTCAAATGTGAACAAATGACAGTGAAGTGAAGTGAAAAGGAAGATGTCTGTTCCGTTCATCGTTGCTTCTATATTTTGTTCTATGGCTAAAAATTACAGGTTTATTAAAGATAATGTTTCACAGGGCAGGCATTGCTGATCCCTTCCTTGAATTACGTAACTTCATTCCAGCCTAAGAAATAATTAAAATTAGTAAGTTGTTTCATTTAGAAAGAGAAACAGGTTTGCATGCTGGAAAATGCACTTAAATGCCTGCAGTTTACTGATTTATACCTTGAGGAGAAAGGTAATGCCGTTAAACTGCAGGATAGTTTTTTTCAGTGAGTGAGTTAAGAAGGATTTTTGCAGAAACTTCTAACCACTTACAGAAGTTATTACAGTAGATTGGATATGCACTATGCCTGATTACACATGTTCCCACACACGAATTTACTCTGAAACTTCAAGTCCTTCTAAAGTTCACTTTGCCCGATTCAGACCCGTGGAGATCTGATAAACTTGATAGAATGAAGCTGCATCAATCCTCAGGTGAGGGACCTCCAAGGAACTTTTTTGACATTGCAAGGTGTCCTTTTGTTAGCTACTCATGGAATATAGAGTAGAGTATTATGCAAGTAGTCCTCTGCGATGTGAGGTAGGGCAGCATCTCTCACTTTCTGCTCTGCAGTGATGAAATAATGCTGTGCAGTGGAAAAGGCTGCTATAGACTGCTTGGCTTCACAGCTTTGAACAAATCATTATTGTTGAAAGCAAAACCTAATTAATATGTGTTCCTAATGTTCCTTAGAATGTGGTAACAGTTGAGGTATGGATAAGAAAGGAAAAATGATACTATAGCCAATTGAAATTACAGGAATTCAGGCAGAGTACGGTAACCCAGGTTATAAATTTATTTGAACGCTCAGGGTAAATAATGCTAATTAATAACTGAGGTAGCAAACAGAAAACCAAAATTTCCTTTACATCTATTTAATCTGTACAGAGATACCGTTAGCTACTCATGCCCTATCTTCAGGAGGAGGTTTTTCACGAAGAGGGTCATTGGGCATTGGAATAGGCTGCCCAGGGAGGTGGTTGAGTCACCTTCCCTGGAGGTGTTTAAGGCACGGATGGATGAGGTCCTGAGGGACTTGGCTTAGTGTTTGATAGGAATAGTTGGACTTGATGATCCGATGGGTCTCTTCCAAACTGGTTGTTCTGTGATTCTATGATTCAGTGTTTTTTTTTCTTTGCAAATTGCAAAAAACTGTAATACATTGACCTTTAGATGTCCCGTGCACAGATTTTTAGGGGTTTTGTTATTGGAAATTCGTATCGACAGGTCTTTATTTTTCATAATGATAACTCTGCTTTTTCCCTGTATTTTTCTTTTAAACTGAAGCAAATATCATGACAATACGTAGCCGTGGACCTTTTCACCTGACATCAATCAGGGACTGAAGTGGATTAATCCAGTGTATTGCATCATTGTGATACAATCGCATTGCAGCCAAGATGGAGCGATCTTTAGATTTCTTGGCTGCATCTCCAGCTCACTTAGATGCTGTGTTTCTCCTCCTGAGGGAAGTGCTCTTAGCAGACAGTGCCATTATAACTAATAACATCCTGCCTGACCCAGCGTGGCTTAAAAACTCTGTCAAATGTATAGATGCAAGGCAACCAAGGTAAAAGCCTTGTTGGTGCTTCTGATGGCTTCAGCAGAATAATGGAATAAAAATACTCTGTCTGTGAGCAGAAAGACTTAAGTATTTGTTCCAGAGAATTAAGGTCACTTCTAGTAAGGCTAAGGGAGGAGCAGAACTGTCAGGTGCCAGAAAGTAAATATTTTTTAAGTAAAGCAAGCAGAGCTTATAGATTCTTTTCTCTTTCAAATTTCTTCCCAGTGCAGGTTAAATACTCTTGGCTTTCTTGGGGGTGAAATAGTGCAGATAACCTCCCTAGCAGATCAAAATCAGTTTCCCAGATTTATTTCATATTTAAATATCAAGGCAATTGGCTACATTTGAAAGATGATGAGTTGGTTTTTTATCTTCACCATTTAGGCAGATAAAGAAGGAACAGAAAGAGAGCTATCCTACGCTTTGCTTGTGCATGCAGGATTAAGAAGAGTTTGTTTGTGAAAACAACATTTTTATTTCTGTGGCTTTTATTAGTTATTTGTGCAGTTGGTAGATATAAAAGTTGGAAAATTGCATTATATCCGTGAGGCTTGTGTGTACTGAAAAAGGATGCAGAACGGATGTGTAGCACTTCAGAATTAAAGGCATGTTTGTAAAGATATATCTTATGTAGTGAAATATTCATCTTCTATCCTACATCTGCCAAACGACTCAACGTACACAAATACATAACTCAGAATGCATTTTTTATGCATTTTAATTTGTCTTACATATGTTGCCTGTGTGGCAGGATGCTACTCCTGTGGTGTGGGTATTATTTCATCCTTTACAGTTGTATATACTTAAACTCCATAAATTCTACTTCAGACAAACACATAAGAAGTATTTATTTTGATATTCAAATATCTATTTTTTTTTGTCACTTCTTAATCATATTTTACTGCCGTGTAGATTTAGGATTCCTGCAAGCCAGAAGAGGTATGAGACGCATTTAGTGTATGTTATGAAGGCTTTTTTACATTCCGAACTATCCCACAATGCTTCTTAAAAACTCCCTTTTTTCTTCATTGCTTTCTTTTGATTTTCCTTTTCGACAGCTGAAATATTTGGACTTCATAGTCTGAAACCAAACGGTGTGCAGCCATTTGATTGAATCCGTGTAATTAATATACTAAGAAGATCAGCTGCAAAATATAATACATCTTTCTGTATAGTGCTTATCATCCTGAAGAGGTTTCAAAGTTCTGTACCAAATTAAGGGATATTTGCTTGTAGAGCATACTAATCTGTTACGCAGTAATGGAGGAAAATACATACTTACGTTAAGGCTCATATTTATTCTTCTGACAGAGATAACCTGCACGCTTACAGAGGATCTGCATTTGCATACCTGAAAGTTAATTGCTAAATTACAAATTCTATGCAGATGTCAATATCCGATGAATAGCAAGTAATTATTTTGTGAAAATGCATGAGAAAACCAGGATTCCCTCAGAATTATGATTTGTAAATCTCTAAAACTGACGGGTACATAGATAGTTGGGGTTTGAAGGGATGATAGGAGGTCAGGTAGTCCAACCTCTTCCTTGCAGCACAGATAGTTATGAAGTCAAACATTGTACCCAGGCCCATGGATGCTAAGGAGACTTCCTACAGCCGTCTTTAGTGTATGCTGGATGGGCTGTTACCAGTCGGTGCCCAGGCAAAGCACCTTCTACAGCGTATTGAACAACAGAAGCATATAATATCTTGTTTTCGTTGAAGTGCCCTACTTTTGTATGCATGTGTGTGTGCACATCCCGTGCCTTATGTCTCTGAATTCAAATAGGATTAGAAATACCACCGTGAACTACTCTTAAGTGGTACTGGCATAAGGGAAACAGTGCTGTCTGGTCACTTTAAATGCTGGCTTAGCTTACTAGAGCATTTTGGTTGACTTAAACTCCTCTGCTTTGTAAAACTATTTGTGTATTAAGGGAGTTATGATCAAAGAAATGCAATTTGTATTTGGAGCAAAAGTGGATAATACGTGTTGATTTTTTTTTAATATATATGTAAGTCCTTATTTATAGAGTTGAAGGAATTCATTCCACAGTCTTGAATTGGCTTCTTAACATCTTCACCTCCTACACAGGTAAGATTAACTTTTGTCAGCTTATCAGAGCTCTTGACCCCAGTTTCCGTCCCTCGTAGCTTAGGCAGTCTCATAAATGTCCTGAGCCTACCAGATAAGAAGGACCCGAACCTGATTTTAAATAAGAGAATTAAAATAACATTTCATTTACCTGTTCTTGTTAAGAAGAAATGCTTGAGCATTCACTTTGCTGAATTTGGCTACATCTGTATATATTGCATGGCTGAATGGACCTTGAGGGGGGTGTGAAATGGAGTCTGACCATTTCTCAGAAGTGGTTGATAGCACAACTCCACTATGCCCTCTGCGGAGGATTTGTGAAGTGACTAAAAGTGTTCTGAAATTAATGTGTGAACTGAGGACCGTGTCTTCCCTGAAAATCCAAAATTGCATTAGGTATTAGTGTAGTTGTAGTAGGATGTTATTATGAAGTTTGAAAATGGAAAATTTGGTGCTACTGGTGTCTCACTAGAATAGATGCATCCAAGGATTGCTTCTTTGTGCAATGGTCAGGCTCTTGCTGGTCTGGTGGAAGGAAATCTCCATTTCTAAGTGATTCCTCTGCCTTTGAGGCAGGAGAAGCACTAGTTATCTGCATCCTTTCAGGAGGAAGGGCTGTGAAACTACCAGAAGCCATTTGTAATCCAAGGGTCTTCAGCATACTTGGTACACAGTTAATATATAGAAACCAGAGAAAAATCTATGCTTTTCTGAAGAATAACCATTATGTTCATTTTAACAGTTGTATGAAAGGCCTGGGCACAGCAAACTGCCATGAACCTTAAGGCTGTACAGTAGTAGATTGAAATCCATGTAATTCTGTTGATTTTGGCTGGATTTTGCCAGTGTTGACCAGCCCATGTGCTGACCCACAACCGAAACAACTGAGAACGATGGTCAGTGAGGAAGGTTGTGACGCCAAGAAATGTAGCCACCTCAGATTTAAAGGTCTTGTTCTTTCTCAGGCAGATAAACTTTTCCATGTTTGCATTGTACCCTGTGTTTGACAGGGTCTTGTCTGCAGTGCCAGCTTTCATGTTCCACACAGCTTATCTCTTGGTGGTTTTGGTTTTCTCCCTGTTGCTTCCAAAGATAGCAGAATTTGAAGGCTTGCCTTGCTCTCATTTTGTGTTAGCTCATTGTTGTTTGCAGAATGCAGGAAATAATTTTGTTGTTACCCACTCTGATTTAGAGATGAAGATTCAGATGTAAATGTGTGAGCACAGCAGAGGAAAATGTTTCACACTTAATTACAGATATCCTGTTTGTAGGATAGATTTAGGTCTACATAAGTCCTAAATAATTACTTTAATGTTGTTATATTTAGTGTATCTGTACATTTAGCTTACCAGAAAATGTCTGATTTAACGTGGTTGGGCATTTATGTTCAGTACCTCTGCACTTAAACTTTGTTGCAACAAATAATGTTGCTTAAAAATATTTTCTGAGCAGTAAAGCTACTGACTGTGACTTTCCTTTAAAAGCAGGAGAAATGCTGGGTGGTATTTGTGTCTTGAGAAAAGCTGGCAGTGACAGTGTAGTCTCCTCTGCTAAACTGCCAGGGCATTCATAGAGAAAAAGTACAATCTGCCTCAGTGGAGGGTTTTCAATCAAACGAGAGATCTGGGGGTACTGTGTACTACCAGACAAAGCCTTGGTAGCAACAAGCAATCCTGCCCTTTTCAAGGCTGATTTCTGCCTTTTTATATCAGCATGGTCTGAGATTGTAAATATTTGAAATTAGGTCCTGCCTTTGTGGCATTTTGATGTACACAGGGATTTTAAAAGTTCGTATCTGAGAAGGTGAAGGATAGGGCTTACCTCTAGCTTTATCCAGGCTGCTTTCACAATATCCTTAAATTGGGTTCAACTGTGGATAAGCATGGCACCACGCCAGCTCCGCAGGCAAGCTTAGTCAGACTGGGGCACAAGATGGAACAGCAGCAGCCTTTGTTGTCTGGGCTGTGTATGAAAATTACATAAAGGAGCACAAAACCAGAAAAACCTTTAAAACCACATGACTTCATACTTTGCTCCAAAGTTAGAATAGAATGCTAGAGGTACTTAAGTAAGCTGGGCGTGATCCTGAGTTCACACATCATCTTAGCTAACAATTGCTGAATTAGGACTTTCTTTTCTGTCTGAATGAAGGAAAAATTAGGTCGTATACCTTGCATTCTTCAAATTTCAACTAGCCAAATGAAACAGAGCTTTTGAAATATCATGTCTGGGATTTGATAGTACAACATCAAATATCCTTTTGCCAGCCGCAGGTATCACTTAACACAAGACTTATGCATTGCGGGTTTTTTTCTTTTTGTCTCTCCCTATGACATGAAGAAGATGGAATGGGTAAGGAGTATGGAAATCATAGAATCATAGAATAACCAGGTTGGAAGAGACCCATGGGATCATATAGTCCAACCATTCCTATCAAACACTAAACCATGCTCCTCAGCACCAAATTTTTGCGAATGAATGACTGAAGCTCCCTGCCATAATATTATGATTAATGGAGGGATTTTAGTTTTTATAATTTAATTAAGTTGTGTATTCTTTTAAATATGAGGTCAATGTTTTGCTTGTTACTCTTCAGTTGACTGAATTTACATACCTTGTCTGATAGGTCACTATATCATTACACTACCACTAAACTATTTATACAGACATTATTTTAGATATAAATACAACTTGAGAAGGCTTCTTTCTCAGAAAAGGTACTACATCTTGCAAAGGAGGGTGCCAGTCTTTGTATCCTATATCAGAAACATTAATACAATTAAAGATTATGGTTGTGGTACTGGCTTTATGAAAACAGTTTCCCCCAGAATTATATTGCCCTGGAATTAAAAATGGATTTTGTTACAGTAAGATTAATTTGAAAGAACCAGCTACAAGCTTTAGTGCATCTTTTATGTATTTTTTTACTGGATGTATGAATACGAGTTGAATATGAATCTTGTTTTGAAAGAGTACGCTGTGTAACTTGAATGTGCTGCTGGGACCAAATCTTAGCTCTTGCTCAAAATCTCAGCAAATAGCCTAGTTAGTCCTTAGAGGAAACTATGTAGCTATGTTGCTGCTTCTGGACTGCAGCAGTACCTTTACTTAAGTCCATGTATTTCCTATAACTCCTTTGGTTATGCTGTTACATACCGAAAACAATCATCACCTGATCATTGATGAAGCCAGCATGCAGAGTTGGTTTCTGCGCAGGGTGTGATACATCTTCTGTGTTAGGGCTAGGGATATCGGGGCACGCAGAGAGCACGCTGCCTGTTCGCCACAATCCTACCATCCCTTACCCCTGCCTGCAGCCCGTGGATGTTGGGGGGCTTTGTGGAGACAGGATCTCATGGATATCTCACATTTGCAGGACTGATTTTGGCCTCCTGGCTACAGCAGAGCACTTGGTCTCTTAGCTTTGCAGAAGCTTCTCAGTCTTATGACTAACCTTTTCATCAATGCAGTTTCCCTCCCTTCTTGAAACAAGCTTTTATTTATATAAACAGCTCAAATTTGGGGGCACAGCTGAAGCTCTTTGTGTCTGCCCAGCCATTCTGAGTGGACATGGATTTTTTGGCTGTTGATCTGTTTGGTTTCCTCAAGGCAGAGTATCACAAACTTTCCCCCCCTTTTCCCTGCCCAACTGTCAGCAGCTCAACGGGGGGTCGCTCCAGAAGCGGGTGATAGTTAGAGAACTCAGTTGTGCACAAGAGATCTCGAGGGTTTCTCCCTCCAAGAAAGTAATGGGAGCGCATCTGCCTGAGTCGCTTAATGAAGCTGGATAAACCAGAATGTGCTACTGGGAACAATCCCTTGTTAACAAGGCATGATGCTCTGACACCCAGGGGGTTTTTTTAATCTCAAATTTTTGTGACCTATATTGCAACACAACTTTCCTTTGGCTCTTTGTGTGTGTGTGTCTGTCTGTATCTTTTTTATAGTTCTCTTTCTTCAGAAAGATGCGAGTTGCTTTTCTTAAGACTTCCTTTATAATACCAGCAGTTCTACTTTGTGTGAGGTTTGCTTCTCTTCTTCAGTGGTGCTGTGATGCTTGAGCAGTGAAATCAGGCTTTTTTATTGCACTGAGAGGCTGGGTTAATTCTTAAAATTTTGTCAATCTGTGTGGCTATCCTTCTCCTAAGACCCAAGCTAGCACTTCTGCAGGGCTCTCTGGCCTGTTCTGGAAGAGTCTGAACCACTCAAAGGGGCCTCAGCTCTCACTCAACTGATACTGTATTGCATTGATTTGTGTTTAGTGACATGGTTTAAACTGGAGTTTATTTTAGTCAAAATATTACTCTGTAGAAAATAACTTGTGTGCCTACCGTAATACTATGTGTCATTTTTATTTGTATGCCCTTTCTTTGGTTTAACTAAGCCCTGTAGGCTTTGCAGTTGAAGGATTAAAAAATAACAATAGCAAATAAAAAGCATAATTTTATTTTCAATGTTGCTAGGTACCTTGTTCTATGTACCTCATTTATTATTTGCCAGATAGCTGGAGGCGTACCAGCAACTCACTGAAGGAATGAACAGAAAATATGAAAGCAGTGATTATCCTCTAAAACCCAAATTAAACAGGCTATTATCATTACTGCTTTTATGTCATTTCTGTATATTCTGTAGGTGCCATCATATCCCAGACTACTTTTGTTTGCTACAGTTCTGTAGTTAACAGCTGTAATGAGGAGGATTTAAATGTAATTTAAATGTTCCTTGAATCTCACGTGTATCCTGTGAGTGAGAAAACACTGTGCTATACAACATACTCTTTACTGCAGGGCATCTTCACCCATAGGACCACCTGGTCCAGTGTCAGTTCAAGTCAATGAAAACACTCTACTGACTGCCAGCAGGCTTCAGATAAGGATGTATAAAATGAGATTAGGCAGAAGGATAAACAAGAGATACTGCTTTCCAGACTATAGCTGCGCTACGTGTGCACTAAGTGGGGAGAGATGCTAGGAACCCATTGTATTTGTTGGAAGATATTGTTTGGAGGAGGCATGGCTGATAGCTTTGGATCATAAGGACTCACAGGAATGACATGGATCTGCTGGAGCTGGTCTAGAGGAGGGCTACAAAGATGATCAGAGGGCTAGAGCACCTCCCATACAAGGAAAGGCTGAGAAATCTGGGATGTTCAGCCTGGAAAAGAGGTGGCTCCAGGGAGACCTTAGAGAAGCCTTCCTGTACTTGGAAGGGGCTCCAGGAAAGCTGGGGAGGGGCTCTTGATCAGGGGGTGCAGGGATAGGATGAAGGGGAATGGTTTTAAGCTGAAAGAGGGGAGATTCAGATGGGGCATTAGGAAGAAATGTTCTCCTCTGAGGGTGGGGAGGCACTGGCACACATTGCCCAGAGAAACAGTGGCTGCCTCATCCCCGGAGGTGTTCAAGTCCCGCTTGGATGAGGCTTTGAGCAACCTGTTCCAATGGGTGGTGTCCCTGCTTATGGTAACCAGTTGGAGCTGAATGATCTTTAATGTCTCTTCCAACTCAAACCATTCTATGATTCTATGTAGCCTCTTGATTGACATCTGATTTTCCACGTGCAAACTGAATAGAGGCTGAAAACATTGTCCACTTATCTTCAGTGATTATGAGATGTCACCTTTACTTTTTTTGCTCTGTCTCTTCCATTCCTTCCTTTTCATTTAATTGTACTAAGAAGCTACGTAATCCTTCAAAGTTAGAAGAGTTTTAAAAGAATAAGATTACTCTACCTTCTTTTTCCCCTACTGCCCTTTCCCTTCTTTCTCTGTTCACAGTGATTCACCCTATCATAACTGGGAGTTCTGATGATTATTAAAGTTTAGACCAAAACCACAAAGTAATTAGACAGCGTGTCTCTATATTTTTGTTTACTTCAGATGTTTATTTTGGAGTTGTGAAAGTAGTTTTTGCAAAGGAAAATCTATGTGTGCCTGCTCAGTTGGGTATTTGTATACTCTGAGTTTGTGAGTATCAGTAGAATGAAAAGGAGCCCTGTGCAAAATTGAATTAGAATTTTTGATGTACTGTCTGGATATTGGAAATTAATTTGCCGAGTCAAAAAATGAAGTAATCATCTTACAATTTAGTCTCAGAATAATTTCATTGTGTAGGTAAGACCAATGAGTATTTTTTCATAAATGTATCCAGTGCTATCACTTGTTCAGAAGAAAGCACTGTCCATATTGATTTTGTTTACTATTCATAATGACTCCACAGACTTTCTTGTTAAATTCAGCTTTTCATAAATCTCTGTTAAGTTTTGAAAATATGAAACTGTAGAACTTGATAGACCTTACACAGGCCTGGAGTAAGCAGTAGATTTAATTTTGCTCACAATGAAGTCTCTAACAACAAGGTTTGTTGTTTTATGTACTATTTGCTTTTCTGTTGTTGCTATGAAGAAAAGTTCTGGTTTGTACTGTTATAACAGTCATAGGCTGTGGCAGTGTGAAGTGCTACAAACAGATAACAGAATTAGCATTTAAAGCTCATTTTGTCTTTTGGTTTATAAAGGATTTCAGACAAGTCCTTTCTTTTTCTTTTGTGTCTAACTGAAGGCCTCAAACCTTAGTGATCCCTTATTTCTGTGGATATTAATAATGTGAAATAAGATAAATGTCCTAATTGTACATAGTAGTAGTTGACTAAATACTCCTCTTCATATTGACATGTTCTCATTTCTCGTCAAGTTTTGTTAAATAGGGTCCTGTTCTTCTGACAATACATTATTTACTTAGCATCCATGGTAGATCCCCTTCTTCTTAGTAACAGGCGCAGTCAAGAGATAGCAATCTAATACATTCCTAGAAGAAGGTACTCAACTATTTTACAGCAAAAATAGCACACATTTTTTTCTTGAGCCACGGTCCTCTCATGTTACTACTAAGTTCATTTGTACAATGCGTCACCAACATTCCTTTCACTGTAATATAGTGTTGCTATATGTGCATTGGAAGAGATAAGCTGAGGAAATGTAAGTGAAGGAAGGGCCTTCAGGTGCTGAGGAACAAAGCAGTACATGGGGGCAGCTTCCCTGTGCACTGAAACAGATAAATGTGCAGATTCTGTTCTTACCAGATCATAGAGTTTGAGGGTTTGTTTCAGAGTTGTTCACAAGTGTTGTGGTCCAGGAGAGTCAGCATTCTGGTGTTGCTTACCACCGTAGGGGTGATATGATATTAACTTGTCAAGAAATTGACTTCTGAAACTATGAGCAAGTTAAGAATTTAACAGCCTGTTTGAACAAAAAGAACAAAGAAATACCAGAAAAGCCATTCATAAATCTGTTCTGTTACTCCAGTTTAGGTGGGTTGTTGGTAAAAAACTAAGGAAGGAAATGAATTTGGGCATTAAACGCTAGCCCTAATGTTCCAGAACAGCAAGATTATCAAGATTGTTCTGTTCGGTGAGAATGCTAAAAAGTGTTTTGAGGTCTCGTATGTACAAACCACCAGTTTATATCATTCTCTGTGAGCTCTTGAGATATAATGTCTTTATTTTCACCTTTTCCTTTACTGCTGACTTATATCACTCTCTTTACGTGAATGCAAGGCATTTTGTCTGTGGTATTGGTATGGAGAGGAATGAATTTTAGTGTTTGATTTTGACACCTTCTCTTACTGTGATGGTCCTTCACAACTCTAGTCACAGATTCTTAAAGCTACATTGCAAAAAGTGCTGACGTCTTCCTTGCTGTTTTAATTGTAAATGCCCATGTACCTCTATTAGAGCTCCTGGTTACCAGTCTCACAGGCAAGCTGCAGACTGAAAAAGACGGGAGGCTGCATTCGTGTTTAACCTCTGGCAGCAGCACCCTGTGCAGAGACATAGCTAGAAAAGTGCAAGACACTTGAACTGCTGTTGCCTGTACTCTGCCTGGTCTGTGAATAAATAGGTTGTCAATCGAGCACTTTAAACAAGCACTTTCTTCTTTTTTAACCTAGCTTTTGACATTTTCCATTAAGCATGCTGTAATAGAAAAGATGAGTAGAATTTCTCTACACACCAGGAATTGCAACTTGTCTGCTTAGCATGAAGGGCCCTATTCTGTGCCGGGACCGAGGGCTTCATACCGTGGCAGATTACTTCTTAAGGTTAACTGTTGATAGCTCTTCCTTCAGTGACTACTTCACTCTTTCTCTGACTGCCTTACTCTGTGAGTGAGTTTGTAGGACAGCCAGGAGGTGATACACTGTTCCATGTGAGCTAGGACTGCAGAATGAAAGCAAGCTTTGACAAAGCATTTAGTCTTAGGATATGCTTTGTACAGTGTGTCTTTCCACAGCAAAGACTGCATGTCCAGCTATAAGCAGTGAGCATCAGCAGAGAGTCTGAGAGCAACTCAGGCAAGTACCTTGTGACCTCGTCCACTGTCAAACCTGTTGAAGTGCGTCAAACCCTATCAGCCATGTGCAAGTGCTGTGTGTGCTGAGGAGGTTCATTGGTACTAACCATAGCACACATAGGAAGACTTAAATGGAAATATTTATAAATTGGAAGGATATGGATTGGATGGGTGGACTGTTCAGTGAGGAGTTGGTAGTGGTCAACAGCATCATGTCCTGATAGACATCCATGACAAATGGTGTCCTGCAGGAGTCTGTATGGGAACCAGCACTGTTTTATATTTTCATCAATGACATAGGCAGCGTGAGTGAGTGCACCCTCAGCAAGTTCGCCAGTGACACCAAGCTTTGCACTGTGGTTGACTCGCTGGAGGGATGCCACCCAAGGGACCTTGACAGGTTTGAGAGATTGGGCTGTGCAAATCTCTTGAAGTTCAGCAAGGCCAAGTATAGGGTCCTGCACCTGGGCCAGGGCAATCCCAAGCACAGATACATCTTAGGCGCAGAATGGATTGGGAGCAGTGCTGAAAAGAAAGACTTGGGTGTGCTGGTGGATAAGAAGCTCATCAGGAGCTGGCAATGTGCAATTGCAGCCCAGAAAGCCAATCATATCCTGCCTCAAAAGAAGTGTCAACAACTCTGGTGAGACCCCACTTGGACACCTCTGTCCAGCTCTGAAGCCCTTAGCACAAGGCACTGGTCTGTTGGAGCAGGTCCAGAGTAAGGCACAAAAATGATCAGAGGGCTGGACCACTTCTATGAAGAAAGGCTGAGGTAGTTGGAGTTGTTCAGCTCAGAGAAGAGAAAGCTTTGGTGAGACCTTATAGCAGCCTTCCAGTACTTGAAGGTGGCCTACAAGAACGGTGGGGACAAACTTTTTTAGCAAAGGCCTGTTGCGATATGACAAGAGCTAATGGCTTTAAACTAAAAGAGAGCACGTTTAGACTAGATATAAGGAAAAACTTTTTTACAATGAGGGTGGTGAAAGACTGGCACGGGTTGCCTAGGAAGATGATAGATGCCTCATCCTGGAAATGTTGAGGTATCCCTGCCCATGGTAGGAGTGAGGAATTAGATGATCTTTAAGGTCTCTTCCAGCTCAAAACATTCTTTGGTTCTGTGCTTCGAAGTCAGGTTGATCTGGTTGCAGATGTGCATGCTTACTGCAGGGGAGTTGGACTCCCTTCCAACTGAAACTATTCTGATTCTGTGATAGATCGTGTGCTGCCTAAATATCTAAACAACTGTCCATTGCTTAAAGACTTTTTGAAAGTTAATACATCATCAATTTAATAGATCTTTTAAGGAAGACGTTATTGTGAAAGTAGTTGGATCTTACTATAGTCTACTACTGTTTTTTCTCCATCCTTCGATATTTATGTTATTGAAACATGAAGTCTGTCTTTGGAAGGCCAGAGTTAAATAAACTCTATAGAGATAGCGTAGTGTTTCCTAGCAACATCATGTTTCTACCAGTGATGCTTGCTTCTCTCTTCAAGCTAAAAGCAAAGTCGTGTCCATTAATCCCCAGCTGCACATAAAACATTCCAGAGATTTTGCTAGCTCCCTACTGTTCATGTTTTCATCTTGCTCATATGCTGCAAAGCAAACTGCTTTAGTGATTTAATTCTCTTCAGTGCCTCAGTGTAAAGCCAACCGTTTGTGTATACTTACAATTACTATTTGTTTTTCATTTAAAACAAATAATTTGTCCTACAGTATGATGCCTTCCCTCAACCATTATTATTTTGGTCATTCAAACAACCTGAGAAATGGAAGAGATAAAAGACATGCCTTGAAAATATATTACCTGTGCTGCAATGGAAGTGCAATTTTTTCCTAGCTAAGATATGTAATGCCAAAATAACCTTATATTTATGTGAAAGGGACACTGTATGTTTTGACACACAACAGCATTGAAATAAAATTTCTAGGACTTGTTTCTACCTGCTGATAGTTTTCTGTATAAAATGAACTGAATGGTCTTGGTGTTGTTCACGGAGGTCTAGCGTCTTACTCCCACAGAGCTGTGGTGGAGGTTAAGCTGCTGTGCTAGTGCTAGAGGTGGTGCAGGTTCAGGCGCTTTGGTTGAACAATGCACAGAAACTTTGGTTGCTGGTGTCTATAGAGAACCTTTCCTGTGGGACAGCTGAGGCCTCAGAGGTTTCAGTCCAGCACTTTCCACAGGCCCAGCATTCCTTTGTTTTAAAAGAATAGTAAAGGAAACTTTCAGCATTACATCAAGTATTAACATGGTGGTGGACTGCTTAGTCACAATTAGTCACTACTTAGTCAGCAAGTATCAGATAAGAAACCAACAAGGAGAAGTAATAGAGGATGCTTACGTATTGTGATACCTGTTGTATGAGTACCAAGGATTCAAGGCAGCTTGCTCTTCTATATGGGAAACTCCAGCAGCTGCGTGAAAACCAGTGTGGGATCAGAGGAACTTCTCTCCAGCATCACCTGGCTACAGCAGAAGCAGCTGGGAGGAGAAGGAAGAGACACGAACTCAGAGATGTGGTGGTGTAAAGCAGTGAATACTAGAAGGTTGTTCAATCTTTCAGCACTAGTGTGAAAGCTATGCTAGTTTAACTGTTGCTTCTATTCCCGGACACCCGGAGAGGCCAAGGGGTGCTAAGGGGACATACTATCATTTTAGTCTTTCTCCAGTGCTGCCCATCTGAAGCAGTGCTGCTGAGACAAAGAAAACATATTTACTTGCTTTCAGGGTATATCCCACTGCTGCCTTCTCGCACAGCTGATAAAGAGAGTATCCACACTCTGGCAGGGTGCCCATTAGTTCCTTGGTGCTCTTAAAATATTTGGGGAAGGGTGGAGTATTTAATTAATAGTCACAGCTTGGGATCACGGTTGGAAATGTGAAGGACTAACCCAGCCAGTGAGTGAGTCCTGAAAGGGCTGCAGAAAATCCCTGTAGGTTTTGATGCAGTGACCTATGACTGCTGGTGGAGGGGAAAAGGAGAGAGCATGAAGCTCTGTGAGCTGATTTGAGATAAAATCTTCTGCCCAAGACCAGTAGGAATAAGATTATTTTATGTCCTCTGGTGGTTGTAGAGATGGGAGGGTTAGACTGTATTTCCAATTGAAATGGGAAAACTTGTAATGATGGGAACCTATCATCTACTGTCAGTCTGGCAACACAGCCTTCTCTTTCTGCTCAGACTAATGAAAAGGTGCTATGAGACGTCTGCTGCAGGTCTCTCAAATCCTCTTTCACCTCCACAGGCAAATACACATGCTTGTGTGGATTGGATGTTGACGGATTTGATTGTATATGCCAAAGCTTCAAGCACCTTGCAGGATGGAATTTAGTTTTCTTATCCTTTCATAATGAATATTCAGTAAAATAGAGTACTGCTTCCTGAGACTTATTTAGTTTCAGGAAAAAGCAGTTGAGTTGTTCTGTAACCCATGGACATTTTGTTAGAACAGGTGTGCACCTTAGCAGTTCAATATTTTGGTTCCTAATTCAGCTCTTGCTATATAAGAAGTCACATCATAGCCATAGTCAATTCAGAACATACATTTCTTCTAACAAACCTTTCAGGAACCATTCAATGTTACATCATAATATAAGTGAACTTTGTGTTAGATAAGTAGAACTTTTAAAGTGACAGTAGAAGAAGAAAAATATTTTCCAAGCTATTTATTTGAAGTTTTTGTTTAGAGAAGCTCTGGGGAATGCTGCAGTGCCCACTGTAACAGGCACCCTGAGCATGATTGTTGCAGAAGGCATTCACCTTCAGATAGGTGTATACACACGTGTACAGTGGGAAGATGAGAGGCTGGGCTCTTCTCCAGCTTTTATTTCTATCTAACACCTTTCACTTAAGATCTGAACCTTTACAGTGTTTTTAAAACATGTTATGGCTGATGGTAGGACTCCTCCTCTTTTGGCATGAGTTACGTCCCCATTTCTCTGAGGTATCTCCTTTCCTCACTCTCCTGCATCACCCCAGAGCTGTGGCTCTGGGCCAGGGGAGAGTTTGTCCCACCAGCAGGAATGAGCCTTTTTGTCTGCACAGTAATATTGTCAGAAGTCTGAGTGGCAACGTGAATGAGTGTGTCTCGTACTCACCTTCTCCATTTCTTCAACCAGATGGCTGCCCCGATTTGTGCAATGGCAATGGGAGATGCACGCTGGGTCAGAACAGCTGGCAGTGTGTCTGCCAGACCGGCTGGAGGGGGCCTGGATGCAACGTTGCCATGGAAACCGCCTGTGCCGATAACAAGGATAATGAGGGAGGTGAGCAAAAGTCTTTCAATTCCCAGTCTCTAAAGAACAGAGGGTTATACGCGCTTTCTTCGTGAGTCATTTTCCTTCAGAAAGTCTTGTGCTGTCATTGTTGTCAAGTGTTGCTGTTACATTTCTTTTGAAACAAATGAGACGGAGCGAGCCATGGCCTTGCGAAGGGATGTGGTGACCCACGACGCCTGCGCCTGGAGCGAACGGACAGGTTCAGTCCTACCCCACATCCCAGTGAAGCCCACGGTGGAGAGTGTGGCCCAGCAGACCAAAACTTTTTCCCATGGGCTCTTGGCACATGTGAATTGCAAAACAGCTCCCTGGTCCCGTGTGCACAGGCACAGCAGCTGGTGGAGTCGGGTATTTAGCAGTTGTTGTTGTGCTCTGCGCTGGAGGCCAGGGTCACGCTCTCGTGTGTACACAGGCTGTGTAAGTGGTTGTAGCTGCTGTCATACTGCACGGTTCATGTGCCAGACTTGAAAGGGCTGAGCGAGATGCTCTGAACAGTCATTTGTGGTAAGGCTCTGAGAACCCAGTTCAATTTTCCCTCTCCTTTATTAGGCATATGCCTGTTAAATACGGAATTTGCATCCTGTGTTTACCTTCAAAGATGGCTTAAGTTGATCTCAGTTTAGTAGAGCCTTGCATGGTGTATTAGACTGTGCTGGGCTAAAAGCAGTTCTGAGAAGTTGAGCCATCTAAAAAAGTTTGCTCACTCTCTCTGTTTCATTTGAAGTAGCCTTCTTATACCTTCAATTGCATTGTCTTTAATGAGTAACATAGATTCCTTTTCACTTAATTCTGCTCTTCATAGAAAGTCAAATACCAGACAACTTTAAGACTCCTTCAGTTTTCTTTGGCCAATAATTAACCTAAAGTGCGCATCTGTTGTTTGCTGATTAATAAATGTTTTACTCATGGTATTTCCTAAAACTGCAAAGAAACATTTGGCTTATTTAAATGACTGCATCTAGGGTAAAATTGTCATTAAGATGAGTGCTTTAATTGTGTATAAAATTCCAGGGTGTAGAAATTGTTAGTAAGTTCCAAACTGAAGAACGTGTCTATTTGGGTTTGATAACATAGTATTAACCACATCTGAATATCATCCTCTGGTTTTAATCTGTAAATCCCCTGTTAGTTCCCTGGATCAGTGCTTACAGAAATATTTCAAAAGAGCTTGAGTTGATTCAGCTTCAGAAAACTGGAATTTGCTTTATATCTATCTATTGCTGAATCATAAAGAGGAGAATCTAACTGCCAAATTACATCATGTGGCATTTACATGTATAACAAAACCCACTAGATTTGTGTTAAGGTGCAGTGTAGGAAACAAAAAGGTGAGGTGCTAAGGTTTGTAGTTTTTACAGCTTTGAAGGAAAATTTGAAAATGGAGGTATCATCAGATATTTTCCTCAAAATAAGACATGAGTTAGGATTAGATATTATTGTTTTTATTAGATATACAGGAATCAGATGTTTACTTACTTATCCAAGACAACGGTCTGCACTTGTAAAACAGATTGAATGGTAAAAAAATGATGAATGACACTATTCTGCTGTTTGTACCAATTTAAAAATGCAGAATTCTAAAACTTGGTTCATGGAAGGCAGATTGCAGCTCATCGGAGTTAAAGAATACATGTAATAAATATACTGTAAAACAGATGTGCAATATTAATCCACATTACCATGCAGGGCACATGGTTTGTGGCATAAAGAAATAGTTTGGTCTAGGTTAAAGGTAGAAGGGTTAGGGGGAGAGCTATTCAGACTTCAGTTCAAAGTTGGTTTTTTTTTCCAGAGGCTAGAGAGGTTGCTGCTTATTGCTTCTTGTGGGAGTGTAGTTTCAAAATCTGTGCTTCTTCCAGAACAGCCTGAAAAGTCCACTTGACCCAAACATTTTTGGGTGGGAATCATAGAACCATTAAGGTTGGAAAAGACCTCTAAGGTCATCCAGTCTAACCATCAGCCCAACACCGCTGTGCCTATTAAACTGTGTCCCAAAATGCCATGTCTACACTCTTGTTGAGCATCTCCAGGGATGGACACTCCAATGCTGTCCTGGGCAGCCCGTTTCAGTGCTCCACCACTCTGTCAGGGAAGAGTTTCTCCCTAATATCCAATCTAAACCTCCTCTGGTGCAACTTGAGGCCATTTCCTCTCCTCCTATCACTTGTTACTTGGGAGAAGAGACCAGCACCCACCTTGCTACAGCCTCCTTTGAGGTAGCTGTAGAGAGCAATGACATCTCCCCTTAGCCGCCTTTTCTCTGGACTAAACAACTCCAGTTCCCTCAGCTACCTTTCCTAAGACTTGTGCTCCAGACCCCTCACCAGCACCGGTCCCTTCTCTGTACACACCCCAGCACGTCAACATCCTTCTTGTACTGAGAGGTTTTATGATAAAGGCAAAAATGACTCTCCTGTCTTCTGACCTGTAGCTCAGTACTTAAATGTGACAGTCATCACTACTGTCTAATAGTCTTGTCCATATTCCATTTCTGTAGGATTTTCCTGTAAGGGAGCTAAGGTGATGTTCAGCACCAGTTCAGCTGGCTGTTTCTCCACACACTTGCATGATAAACCTGCCAAACCAAACAGACAATCCCATCAATTCAGCCAGGCTGTGCTTTGGGCATGGTGCAGGTGGCCACAGGCTGTGTGGCACTGCAGTACTCTTATGTCACCCTCAAGCCTCTAGATTTTTGCTGTTTCAGTTTGCTTGATTATATTTTGAGTTTCAGCTCTCCGGGGGTCCTTTCCAATATGTGCTGTAAGGACATTCCCATGTTGTTCCCATCAGTGTGTCAAATTGTCAGTCACAAACCAAAAAAACTGATCGTGTTGATCACTTCATACTTAGTGTCTTAGAGTGCAGTTCTGCCTTTGTCTTAAGCTGTCCTACTCTTCAGGTGAGTGGTTCACTACACACCTGGCCAGGAACACTCCCATGACCTATATATTTATTAATGCTGTTGCAAGGGTTCCACAGGGATGTGCAGGCAAGAAGAGGAAGGAAGGGGTATGTTCTGTGCGTTTCAAGATGCACCTGTATGCAATTGTGGCTGTGTATACAAAAGAACAGAAACAATTAAGTTTTCTGATCAGACAAAGCTGAAAGCTTTAAAAGTTTCACCCTGCTACCAGAACTCCAAGTTTCATATAAAACACGAGATTGTTGAAAGTTATAGAAATTGCCTCTCCTCACAGTCTCTCTTTTCATTTGAAACTCAACCAAGTTTATTTGCAGCAAAATGCTGAACTCATTTGCTGCTCCATTACCGACATTGCTCTGTTAACATAAGCAAGTAGTTCTGGAGTAGTACTGACGAGGCAAGCTGTTCTTTCGAAAGGCAGTAGAGTAGCTAAAAATATAATTTTTTCCTAAATTAGATACTTATCTGGACAGCTGAACCTCCTTTCTTTTCCATCCATCTATTCATGTTATTAAAATACAGTTGCTTCAGTGTGCCACTGAAATGCAGCAATCATTTTCTGTCTTCCATTGTTCCCTATGCAGCAATACATTTTACATATTTTGGTGCTCTTCTGCTGCTCAGCCGTTCTTTTGCAACTGTATCTCACAATCAGATTCAAAGGCCTTGGGCCAAGTCTTTGTTTCGTGGATGTCAGGAAGAGCATCACCACTGACTCCAAAAGGATTACCATTTGTCCTGTTTTGTCTTATTATCTGACACGATATTAATTCCATACCGTAGTTCAAAAAGAGAAAAATGAAAGATCATACTTAATATTTTCTTTCCATTTTAGATTAATGCCCTTTAGTTGGTTTATTCCTAGAAGAGGCAGACGTGTCCCTGTCTTGCTGAGCCTTGAAAATCTTCATTTTAAATGAGATGTCAGTGTGTGTTACTCACATAAATAAAGCAGGATTCCTGAGCAGAGGGAGGAAAGAGTGTCCAGAGCTGTTTTCTCCTCTTAGAGCTGTTCAAGTAGATCTGTGCCTGATCTGAGGTAGCACTGGCAAATTCAGTTGTGCCTGTCCTTACCAGCACATGTCAAATCTGGCTGTGGGCTTAACTGGGTCTTCGTTATGAACCTGTTTAGCAGGGCTCTGGTGCATAGGCTTTTGTGCTGGAAAAGCTTGAAAGTCTCTGGCTTAAGTATTTGTTTGCCTGTTTATTTATCTGCCCTTTTTTGTTGTTGTTTTTTTTTAAGGAGAAAGCCTAACTAAAAGGTAAGAGTGTTCTGGCAGTGACTCATTTCTAAGATCTTTCTTAATTGGAAAATGCATCTGTTTTCCAAAGCATGTTTGGAGTACAAAATATACTCACTGTGGCCACTTCTAAATCTGATCCCTTTCCTTAATCAGTCCCACAGTAGTCTAATAGCTATTAAGCATCTTTTGGAGGGATTAGGAATAGCTTCATTTTAAGACCTGTAATTGTGATTACAATGTATAATCCCCCCAACAGGCATGTATAACCCATTTAATTCACCACGGATTTCTTTTAGGAAATTAAGGGATTAGAAATGATATTTTGAGGAATGGGATTAGGTACCTTATTTTTCAAATTCATATTTTTATTGACGTATTGCATAAGGAAATCACTACAGGGACTATTTATACCCGTATTTTTATAGTAAATATTTTATAATAATTTGCTTGTTCCTAAATTGAAAAATATTTTTAGTATCTCCGAACAATCTTCATAAAATGTGTATGTTCCGCTGGGTTTTACTTTAGACCTTACAGGGCCTCCAAGTAAAGTGGACAATGTATGCATAGCAAAAATCATCTTTCTTTTCTAAAGAGTAGTTTCACTAGTCATTGGTTGCAGTTATTACCAGGAGCTCTTGTTTGAAGGGCCTTTGTCCTGAACTCAATGGAATAATTTGGAAGAGATATTTAAGTAAGAAGGTCTGGCCTCTGCAGATGCAGCCCTGGCTGGGGTCCCGCATCGCTGACTGGGGTTGCTCTTTCTAGGCTTTTCTTTTCTTTCTTTCCCTCTTCTACCACCTTTGGCATCCTTTCAAGGTTATTCTACTTATAATTTTTATTGACAAAACAGGTAGACTGTGTAATCTCAGAGACAGAAAAACAGCAAACAAGCAAAATTTTGCTGTATTTGTTTGTTCCAGATTTGATCAAGAGGGAGGGGACCAGTGCACGTGGGTTAAAAAAGAAAAGCTTAAATGCAGCCACTGCTTATATCATTTCACAGATCACATTTCTCCTCAAAATGTAATCATCTGGGCTAAAATTGGTTGGGGAAGGAAAAGAGGCAACCTCTAGCAGTATAGAATGCTGGGCTAAATAGAGTGAGGAATTCCTTGTTTGTTATGCAAAGTAGGACATTCTTTTTAAAATACATTTTAATTTATTTCCACTTGGCTTTCCAAAGAGTTGTGCATATCTCGAAAGGCAAATTTTGCCCTTCAGTTTGTTACTATATAGCTGTAACCCCACCAAGAAATACATTTGGCAGTAATCCTGTTTGGCACAATACATTAAAGATAATGAATGAGGGAAAGCCAGCTATCTGCTCCAGTATGAATTCTTTTCATTTCACAAGAAAAATACATTTCTAGAGAAGTTCACTGTCAGGACAGTGCACTTGACTGATTGAAAGGCTGTTTATTTGAGTTGTCTTAGAAAACTCATCTCTGAAATTAGACAGAAAGAAAATAGAAAGAAAAGAGAAGTGTCTTCCTGCAATAAACATTTAGAAAAAAATTGTTTTTAGAAAATTACAAATGCTGCGACTTGATACTGCATCAGGCTCGTGACATTTAAGATAATACAAGTATTTCACAGCACAAAAGCAAATCATGTAATTTAGCTTGCCTCAACAAGCATTGCCTCAGCAGGGGTCTCTAATTCAGCACAGACAAAAGATTTTTATGAAGTTCTCAATATAAATACCCAGAATACTCTTGGCGCAGAAAATACATTCCCAGAGCCTGTACAATAGTCCGTTTTAGAACATTAAATGTAATGAGTAGTTGAAATCTATTGTGGTTGGGGGCTAGAGTGAGTTATGCAGGCTCGAGTATAAGAATCTGTATGAAAACTAGACATTATGTAAGTTTGACAAGAGCTAATGAGTGTGCTTGTATGTGATTTTGTTAAAACTTCATGTCAGCCTCTAATCGCCTTTGCACACATTAGCAAAGCTTATGCTTACACTGTCCCTCGTGGGATATGTTGCTACAATACCATGTTCTTATAGCCCATGGAGAAGCCAAACCAAGAAATCCAGTCACTGCAAATTCTGTGGCTTAAAAAGCCCCCGGTTGCTGTGTAGGTATCCATGTGCACACTGGAACTAAATGAACGTTATATTTTTTTTAAAAGATTGTTTTTGCCTTGGAGCCCTCCTGGTTCTCTCTGCTGTAAGCGACGTGTGGTTTGATTTTGGAGCATCAATAATCCACCAGTATTTGCAGGTGGTGAAGAACCACCACACACTCAATGGAGCTGGAGCTACCCCTACAGCACTTTCTCCCCAGCTGGTGCGCTTTGAGACAAGGGTTTTCCCGACTATCAGAGCTCTGGGCAGCACAGAGGTCCTGAGTGGGCAAGGGAAGTGAGGCTGTTGCTCTACCAGTGTCATGTTCCAGAGTACTTTAAAAGCCCCTTTGGGAGTTTTGGGGGCATTCAAAGGCACATCCAGCTTACACAGACACCGGTTTTATTCTACTTTACCACAACTTGGGATTTACAGTCCAGCTTTTCCCAAAAGGCAACTTTGGGTAAGGTTTATGGTTCTGAAAATACTCTGTTGTGCTCACGGTTTGTTATAAAAGCTGGTGGTATAATGGATATCCTGACAGTTTACAGACAGCGTCTTCAGTTTGTCTCATTGAGGCACAGTGTTGAGACAGAGGGAGAAGCGTTTCCTTTCTTTTTAGCACCAGGAACTTCTGATGAATTATTTTGAATGATGCATACCAATATGACTAACAGTAATTAGATCAAACTACAAAAGTGAAAACTTGGGTTAAATACTAGATAAAATTTCCATGTAATAAGATAGACTGGGCTGCAGAATAGCCTGTCTGTGGAAAGAGTTCTGCAAGCAGTTTTAGAGCTCAATTAAAATATTTCTGTGTTGGCAGAGAGAAGGCCTACTCTTTTGATAATCTGATAGAGCATCTCTAATTCTTTCACCTTGGGTATATTAATACTACGCATAATTAAAATCGGATCATGATAAATTAACTAATTTGCCCTTAGAGCGATCAAAGGCCCTTCTACCCTCAGGGTTCATAGTAGCTGCTGTTCCCCCCCTCTTCCCGCCTCCGTTTTAATCATCAGTCTGAAATGTTTATTGGGAGAAGAAAAAAAATCCAGGAATTATGCTCTGAAAGCCCCCAGCTCCTGAAGCTAGTGAAGGATAAGGATGCCCTCTGCTGAGCGCGTGCTCCGAAGTGTTGTTCTGAAACACAGTTGTCCCCTGCTGGGTACAGAAAGCATTTTCTCAAGCAGATGGGTATCAGGTCAAAGTTGACTCATTCTAATATGCATCATTAATCGATCCTGAGGCACAACCTATGAGTATTTGATGAAGAGTGGAAACTAAACATTATTTACTAGAAGGAGTTAAAAAATAAAACAACAAAAACCACAATAACTCGAGCTTCAAAGCAGCTTTCTTTACAAAGAAAGGTGTAACACAATTTTGGAATCCAGTCACCTGAACATGATGAGAAATATATTCAGTAGAGAAGGAAAAATTATGACGAGAGGTACAGCACTGAAAGCGTTAGCAGTAAAATATCACTATTTTTACTGGGAGCCTACTAGGTTTTGTGATGGTGTTCAAGATGAACACAATAATAAGGCCATCTTAAAATATGGCATGCACGAGCAGATTATTCTACTTACATGTAATACTTCAAAATTTTCTTCTTGCTCTATAGTTAAGTCTGCCAACAAGCTTGCAGAATACTTCACAGAATGTCAAGAAATGTGCGTATCCATTAGCAGAAGTGAAGTCTTCAGGAGGAATTCCATGTCACTTGATTTGCTTCTGAAAAGATTTGGGAATTCAAAAGAACCATGAACAACAATGGAGAGCTAAATCCTGCCAGTTTAAATTAGATCAGATTTTTCTATTTCTGCCTTCTCAGGGAAGGCCAAATCAGGACTGCTTTTGGCGTCAAATTGTTCGAGAGGTTCAGTACCATCTTAACTCCCTCTACAGTCTCTTCCCTTTAGCACGGAGAGTTTCAGAGAGCTGCTAACTGGCCACTTTAAGCTCAGATGTGTATGCTATGAAAAGCAGCAATATCTTGGTAAGGCTAATGGTGAGGTTTTTGTCCTTGAATTAACCATATAAATAATTCAGTGTGCCTGAGGAAATCTGGAAGACGACAAGCTCTGAAATATATATTGAAAAACAAAGTACTGAATTCTAATTAAAATTCATGCTTATGGCAGAGCTTTCTCTTGCAGAAGATGCATTTTTTCTAGCCCTTGTTTTAATCAACTGAGTCTAATGCAACTAAATGTTTCTGTGACTTCGTACAATGTGGGTATGGTGGTACAACACAGCTAGAGAAATGGGCTGATAGGAACCTCATGAAGTGTAAGGTCCTGAACCTGGGGAGGAGCACCCCAGGCACAAATGAATATTGGGAAGCCCTTAATTTTTAAGGAGGGTGACCGAGCACCACAGCAGGTAACCTGGAGAAGTTGTGGAGTTTCGACTCTTGGAGATGCTCAAACCCTGTCTGGGCGTGATCCTGGGCAATTGGCTCTGGGTGGCCTGGCTTGAGCACGATTTTGAGCAAGACTGAGCACCAGAGGCCCCTGCCAACCTCAGCCATTCTGTGAGAACACCTCCAGATTGCAGATTAGGTAAACACAAACTAGAAAGAAATATGTTCTGACAGTAATCAATACCCTTTCATAGGTGGAGGCAGAGATTTCAGAGCAACAAAGTAAATAACGACAGCGATGCAGCTATGAATGCAAACACCGTAGGGCCGCATATGCCTTTGACACCACACAACAGTGCTCAGGTTCTGGCTGTGTGTGCTGAGCAGATTCATACCTCAGTGGCAACAAACCGCATCAACTACTTGGCACAAGTTAAAAGTGTCTGAACTCCTGAAACCTGCCACCTGGGACTGCATTATTACAGGGGAAAATAGCCATATAGTATAAGTAATCACATTTCAAACAAGTAAACCATGTGTATACTTATGGTATATGCCTGCTTGTTTCTAAATATTCTTGTAAGCATCTGAAAGTGTGCAAGTTCAGACTCACCTAACTGCGTAAAACCCTTCCAACATGAAAGGAATCATACAGAGGTTTCTCCCTGGTATTGAATGGAGATATTTCTAGCCTCCCTCTGAACTGGCAATTCAGAGCAGTTTGATTGCCTCCTTGATTGTTTGTGAGATAACGGTGAGATTGGCAGTGACAGGGTAATTTACTGAAGATTGCAATGTCAGACTATATCCAAGGGGGCCTGCGAGCATAAAGATGTGATTCGCGTGACTGACAGAACGCTGAGAGATTGATATGCCAATTGAAAGTTCATGGTGTCATTAGAAGTATACGGTCACGGCATCCCATAATCTGCTGCATGATGAGGTCATTACAGACACAACATATGCTCACCTCTAATAGCAGGTATAGCAAAAACACGATGCAGCTTGAACAGGTAAGTATAAATTTGTCAAAGGGACTAATTTATAGCCAATGTTTTGCTTTTGTTATTTCTAAGGTGTTGATAGGATTCTCTCGAAGGGTAGTCATCTGAGCAAAAAAGCTGAGTGGACTAAACAGTTCATAGTTGTGGAGATGTCACAAACTCAGAACAAACGCAGGATGCTGGGAAAAAGTTCTCAGAGCTTAACAGGGGAACTGCCCGTAATCTGCAGCTAATGATGTCCTTACAATGATTATATAAAATGGGTAGAAAATGGACCTTAGCAAAAAAGAAAATTCCTGCTACCGCAATGGAAAAGATTTCAAGATGAATGGAGCTCTTATGGTGAATACGCAAGTGACCTTAAAGTGAGGTATAGCTCTTGCAATAAGGTAGTTTGTCTAACTTAAATTTCCTTAGAGGGATGAATGAAACATTGTCAGCATACCTTGGCAATTTTGGTTTTAAATCAGAAATGGCCATTTCAGGCACACGCAATTCACTGGAAATACAAGGCTAATTGTAAAATAGGAAAACTTTAAATAGGTTTGGTTTGTTTTTTCTTTTGTTGTTTTTTCCAGTTATCACTGTATATTCTGATCTGTTGTGCATTTGAAAGTTATGAAAATACGTGAGTGATGATTTTGCTCTAAGGTACTTTTGACAACTGACCTGCTGGAAAGTTTCATCTCATGTATGGTATTCAGTATGTGCCCAGGTCATATTTGTTTTCAGATATCAAATTAATATGCTCTAGGGAGTCTCTGAAAGTTTACAGGCTAAGTAGATTGTTGAATGAATGCCTGGTTCTTGCCAGAGCAGATGAACAAATGTTTCTGAATTGTTAGAGATTTAGGAAGTGGTTACTAATTTCTAAATTACAGTATAAGTTCATTTAAATGGTGATATTATAGGAAAGGATGATTCTAAGAGTTATTACTGTACGTGCTAAAATAGTCAATTGTGATTTATCTAAGCGTACAGATTGAACTCCTCATTGAGGATTCCATTTTAGATTCTGGTGTTTCAGTTCTAATTTTTCTTAAAAAAACTTCTTAAGAATTATTCTTGATGAATAGCCTAATATGTAATATGGTGACTAAACCCACTAGCTTTGTGACTGATCCTTTCTTATCCAGACAAGCTCTGATTCAGATATCTATGGGAGGTGGGAGCACTCCCCTATGAATTGCCAAAATAGGTAAAATGTCATTTTTATTTTACTTAGGTAATAATGACTCACTCTGTCACCCCCATCTTCTTGCCTCATCTCCCCAAATGGAATAAATGAAATTAAAAAGCATAATTCTCAAGACTCTTACAGCCAAGCAAGGAAATCTAAAAACTTTGTAAAGCAAATAGCTGGGAAGAGTTAAAAAAAGCATCAAACCAACTAAACAAAATAGCTTAAATAATCCTCCACTCATTCCACTACTCCTTCTTCCTAATTTTGACCTGTAACAGATTTCTTTGGGTTTGATTCTCATCCAACTCTTGTTTAAATTAATTGTGGCAGTAATGGTATTTAACCAGTGTGCTCAAGAAGGTCTCATCCTTACTGCATTATTGGTTCAAATTTCCAGTTTTATGGTGTAGAGATGTTATAAAGAGTAAGCATTAAGGTTTTTTTTCCCAGTGCCTTAAGATGTCTGCTAGATTTTATTGCCTGATAGCGATGTAGCCGGCTGAATCTCAATGATTCTTACCTTTCAGATGGCTTGGTTGACTGCCTAGATCCAGACTGCTGCCTCCAGGCTACTTGTCAAAATAGCCTGCTGTGCCGGGGTTCACGAGATCCTCTTGACATCATACAACAGAGCCATTCTGGTTCACCAGCTGTGAAGTCATTCTATGATCGAATCAAGCTCTTAGTGGGGAAGGACAGCACTCATATCATCCCAGGAGAAAATCCCTTCAACAGCAGGTAGCAGCTATAAATATGATGCTGTATCTGTGCAGTTGTATTGTGTGGGAAAATTTCTTCCAGAGATTTTATTCATGTTTTAACATGAGATGCTGCTCTCAGGTGCTTCATGTGTTTGTATCTCAGGCATCTTTCCCACTGAGGGCACTCTGTTGCAGTTTATGTGGCCTTTATTTTATAGCATTGACTTCTATTAGCATTTTAACGCATTGGCACCCCCTAGAAGTTACCTTCCACTCAGTAGGAGCTTCTGAGGTTTATATTTTATGAAGACTGCAGAGCAAAACAAAGGAAAATACAAAGTAGTTTCCAGTTAGAAAAAGATTTTGTTTTATTTAGTGCTGTTAATACAAGTTTCAGTAATGGAATAACATTTCAAATTATTTTACAGATACTTTAACTTAGGGGGTTTATTATTTATTTCTTATATAAAACTGTTTTACTTGCTGTTTTGCTTGCATCGTCAATACATCTGACTAGGTTTTTGTATTCTTCTCGGTTTTATTTTCTATGTCTGTTCTTCCTATAAGTATTTATTACGTATTTACAATGAATCAAAAAGCAAGCACATCATTAATTGATATTTGATCCTCTTGTGTGCTTACAAGAGAGCAATGTTCCTGTTTATCCATATTATTTAAGTATGTCTGGAAAGATGCTAAGGAATTGATGAATATGTTAATTATATTTGTATTGCCAAAGTAAAAACTGAAGTAAGAAATTGATTTGAAATAACGCCCAAAAGATTGGATTTCATTACAGGAAACTTTTATCTGTCAGGATTTCATTATAGGCTTGCTGGGTTGCATAAAGCAAGTCACTAAATACTCGTCTGTAAAATGAGGATCCTAATGTTTCTGGAAACACCAGGCAGATCCCCATTGTGTTCATCACTACGATGCTCAGATAGCACAATGATTTCCATATTCCATCAGTAAAACCCTGCTGGGTCCTCCTCCAGATAACGTAGACTTGACTTCCCTTCCCTTCCCTTCCCTTCCCTTCCCTTCCCTTCCCTTCCCTTCCCTTCCCTTCCCTTCCCTTCCCTTCCCTTCCCTTCCCTTCCCTTCCCTTCCCTTCCCTTCCCTTCCCTTCCCTTCCCTTCCCTTCCCTTCCCTTCCCTTCCCTTCCCTTCCCTTCCCTTCCCTTCCCTTCCCTTCCCTTCCCTTCCCTTCCCTTCCCTTCCCTTCCCTTCCCTTCCCTTCCCTTCCCTTCCCTTCCCTTCCCTTCCCTTCCCTTCCCTTCCCTTCCCTTCCCTTCCCTTCCCTTCCCTTCCCTTCCCTTCCCTTCCCTTCCCTTCCCTTCCCTTCCCTTCCCTTCCCTTCCCTTCCCTTCCCTTCCCTTCAATACTCTGCATACATACATGGAGTGTTGTGAACAATATAAGAAAGTTGTTCTGTTCTCATCTAAATTTGTGGTATATTTTTCTCATCAGCTCTGTAAAAATAAAATGGGGGAATTGTAATTTTCTGCAGTGTTGAATGAAAAGGAAGACAAGACAAAAGAGAAGGTTACTAATTCATGAAGCTGAATAATTTGTTCTAAGAGGAATACAAGCTATAGCATAAAAAGCATATATTCCACAGGCTGTTTGGTACATGCTGCTTTATATATGTTACAGTCAGTGAAGAGGAGCAGGCAGTTTCCTCTTACATATTACATGCTAACCACTGCTTGAGCTGCTGCCTCATTAAGCCACCCAGAATGAAAAGGAGTGTATTCCATCTGTTTGTATTCCCCTACCATCCAATAAGTGTTTAGCTGTGTTACTGACATGATCTAACACTTTATTCCTAGATCTTGAAGTATTTTCCAAAAGCAGGTGATTAGCATTCCAGAGTTCTAGATGAATATAGTGACGTGTAGGTGATCTTGCACCATCCAAGAAGTATCAGAAATTATATTAGAAATAATCAAGCTGTTTATGTATGGGCACGGGTTGTTGTCTTTGGAACAGCGTAAGAATTAGAGCTCTAGACTGAGTGGGAGTTGGGTGCTTCAGTCCTGAGGCTCCTAAAAAAAAAAAAAAATCTCCTTTGAAATTTTAGAACTTTTTTAAAATATGTTTTAATAGGATTCCTGGTGGCATGAATCTTAGTTTTCTTTTATTCATCTGAAGTGCATCACATATTTTAACATCTCTTTGCAAATGGCATATTAATGGCATTTTAAAATTGGCCTTAGCCTTTAAGTTGTGAGGGTGCTTTTGAGAATTCTGCAGCTTGGCTGTTATTTTTGGTACCAGTTGTAGGCAAAGCTAATATATAGTATCAAATTGAAAGTTTTAAAACTAAGCTTTTTGACTTTTAAATAGTGCCACGGGGTTAGAATCCAAATTTCATGTATCCTGAAGCTGCCACGGTCGTCTCAATAAGTAGCTACCGTGAAAGATGATGGCATCTCTCTGGTCTTAGCTGAACCTCTTATTCCATTGAAAGAGATTTAAAAAGCAGGAAAAAATAGTGTTTATGATTTTTTTTTTCTCCAGTACTGCTATTAGAACAGGCAGTTATTTTCTATCCGGCTAAAGGAATAAATAACAAAGTGTCAACTGCAAAATTATTTAAAACTTACTGATTATTTCTGTACAAAAAAAAAGATTAAACAGTTTTCAAGAGAAAAAACAGTTGCCTGTTTTTGCACATATAAATTCCTCATTTTTAAAAAAAGGGCTTAAAGTATAAGCCTAACTTGTCAGTTACACTTTTAAAGGATTACCACTAAAAAGGTTGCCCTATGTAGTCAATAACTTACTTCTTATAAATCCAGATTTTAACTATAAATTTTAATTTCCATTGTACTCCACATTTGGTCATTTTAGAAGTAAAAAGCAAGAATCTTGGCCAAAACATTCTTATTCAAATTATTTCCTGAAATAATGGAATTGAGAGTAGAAGATACTAAGTCATGGACATTTTTATTCCTCTTCTGCCTTATGACAATTTCTTTCTGACTGTGCTATCTGCACTGTTGCCCTGTGGAAGCGTGAGTGACTCTTCCTGCAACTGTTTCTGTGTGTTTGTACATGAAATAATTCAAGCAAAATGAATCATGCCAAGCCAATTTTCTTGGTCCAGTGTATTCCCAAACAGATTTTCTCAACAGGTATCGATTTCTATTTAATGGCTCCTTAAGTTACAAAACGTTTATTTCAGAAATGAAGAAAAATTTCAAGAATGCTTGAAAATTCTAAAGAAGGGCAACAGAAATGGCTCATTTTCATTAATTAGATTCTTTTTATGTAATATTGGAGAAAATATTACAACTTACTTGGAATAAAAAAACAAGAGGCAGTTGTTAAAATAGCTGGTATAATGCAGCCAGAAATGCACATCGCAGCACCTTGAACATCTCTTAAGTTCATAAAAAAGATTCGCAAACACCCCCTGATATTCCTAATGAAAACAGGTGTTGTCTGAAACGTACGTCACTTTAGAATTGCAATCATAGAGGATCCTGCAAGTGTTAGAGCTGTCCCCTAATCCAAGTGCATTTTGTCAGCTTTCAGCAAGCTGCAGCTCAGTCTAATCCCCTCGTCCTGCGGGCACAGACGTCGCTGGTGTCAAGATGCTGTGCCTGCTGGTGTCCCTGCAGCCTGCGAAGACTGGGGGCAGCTCCAGCCCTGCCAGCACAGAGCCAGCTCAGAAACAGGGCTTTCCATTTTCTGGCACTCTCTGTAGCTGTGGATGAGAGTGGGTGGATCATGCTGGAAGCACTTTGTGCTGAAATAGGAACCTTTTCACCTAGGGCTGTAGCAAAATGCAATTTTGTGGTCCCTAAGATTATGGGTTACAGTAGGATTTAACTTTCTCCTATTACCTGGGATCACCTTCTCCTTTTTTCACATTTCCAATGGAGGAATAGAAAAGGTCTGCAAGGAGCCTCTCCTTTTCCATCTCCCTTTTATCATGCAGCTTCCCCTGCTCGCCAGTCTGCCTCTCTCAGGGTACAGGGAAGATGGAAGGGAAAGGAGCCAGGGGATGGAAACTGCCCTCCAGTCGTGGAGAGGAGAGGTGAAGGGCAGGACCAAACTAGCCAGGCTAGAATGCAGCAGAGCAGGGAGAAGACTCGCTCCTCTTAGCGCTGAGGAGGCTGAGAACGCAGCCAGGAGGGCAGCAATTTCTGCCCACTATGCACTTGGCAGCAGCAAAGCACTCTCAAAAGAGAAAAACACTGACTGTGTCTCTTTCAGGAATAACCCCTCTTCATCCTCTTTAAGTTAAGCACCTTGTTGGCTAAGCAAATTCTTTGTTTTGCCTCAGCGTAAAGCTGACCTTAAAACAAAATCCTTTCTCCTGTTGACATAGTGGAAAGCAAGGATTACAAATCAAGGCCAAATGCAGTGTACAAACAACAGTCACTCCCTAAGATGAAGGCACGTGAAACTTAATTTGGAAAATGGGTTGTATAAAAAAAGAGGTATAGTATTATGCCATATATTTCAAGTGTATTAGGCAGAGACAGTCCACAGGCATGGTATTATACCCAGGGAGGGTTTTGAAAGTGCCCGGCCGTCATTTCAGTGGGACTTCGGGGTCACAGTTCTGGCTTGGCTGAATGTGAGGTAGGTTTCTATTCTGCAATGCCTCGTTAGACAATGAGATAAAGCCTCATTAGATGAGGAAGACACTACCTCCCAGTTCGTATACACAGACCTGACTGCATAGACACACATTTTCTTAAGTATAAAGATGGAGCTGAGCAATATTGTGGTGTCTTCAGCATTCTAAGCGTCTTTGGACTAAATTGCATTTAGAGTAAATGAGGCACAAGTGTTCCACTACTCAATTTACAAACAACGTAACTTTGCTTTTGTAACTAACTGTAATACTTTTAATTATCTTTCTTTTTCAGTCTTGTGTCTCTTATAAGAGGCCAAGTGGTGACTACAGATGGAACTCCTCTAGTTGGAGTCAATGTGTCATTTGTCAAGTATCCAAAGTATGGCTATACCATCACTCGTCAGGACGGCACGTGAGTTCGCTTGCTTCATTGAGTACCTATTTTGTCTGTAGTATCTTTGCCGATTAACAGATGGTGTGATCTCTTGGAACCATGTGGTATCATGCATTGCGTTCCTCTCAGGGCGAAGAGCTATTAAGTAAACACCAAAGTAATTTTTCACATGGCATTTTGAATACTAACAGCAAGTAAATATGAAAAGGCTGACTTCTGATGATAATGTGTTAGCAGGCAGGCTCCTTTCAAATAAATTGCTCTGCATCTATGAAAACATTTGTGGACTACAGTAATACCCATCCAAGACCAGATATATTTTATTTTAAAATTCAAGGCAGGCTAACACTGCTAGAAAAAAAAATACTATCACTGTAGAATAGTATATATTTTTTTATATTCCCTTCTGCCTCTCGTTGCTTTTGAAGATCACTATCTTTTGAGTTTCTTCAGGGTAAAGTGTAATCAAAAGATTCTAATTGAATATATTTAGACAATTTCCTGCTGTGCAAAAAAGTGCTTTTTTCCCCCTTGATTTGAAATGCACAGAAATCAGATAAACAAAAATCTATGTGTCATGGTTTGTCTAGTTTACTGGTTGTGGTAACTAAAACAGTGTATCTGTGCCACATGCATTGTAAACATCCACTATTTTATCTAGATGTTCCATGCAAGCAATTGAATTAAATAATATAAGTCAAATGAACTATAGGGAGTATTTCATTTCCACATTTCTCAGAATATTATTCTGATGTGATAAAAGTATGATGTTCTTGATCTCAGTGGTTTAATCCTCCACTAAATGGTGAGCCGAACTCTATTTAGCTCTGGATAGGTTATTGAAATCATTGAGTAATTTGTTACATTGCCAGCATTTACATGAAACAACTGACAGCTACTTCTGTTGTCAGAACTACCTAGAAGTATTTTATTCATCTAGGCCAGATTTCAAAATCCCTACGCAGGTCCACGTTACTCCTATGTAGGGATGTAGGATACCTAATGTCTCTGAAAAATGACGGATTGGTCAGCCTGGGGACATGAAGGAAATTCTTGTTTGTAGAATGCAGACAGCAAAACTTTTCATTACTGTTCTGTCAGTGCCACATATCCCATTCTGTGCAGGAAAAGATAATTCAGTGTCCAGCTCAGTATGAACCTGACTTCTCTGCTGGTTCTATATATAAAGGTGACTTGTAGCAGTCGATATGGTGGTTTGTTCAATCCCGATTTTATAATGTGTAGGAACATTATAATGTATAGGAACAAGGTTTGTCTGGGCGACTTCAAAACATTGCTTGTCTTGGCTGGATTTCAGTTGCTTAGTGGCCAAGTTTCACATCGCATTACTGATCATTTGAAGCATGACACTTGAAATCTGCCTGTTGCTGTAGGTATAACTATTTCATTAGCCAGGAGTGCTGTTACTGGAATTATTCACATCAAAAGCCTACATTTTTCTAGATTTGACTTGGTTGCGAATGGCGGAGCATCCTTAACCTTGCACTTTGAACGGGCCCCATTTATGAGTCAGGAAAGGACAGTATGGTTGCCATGGAATAGCTTCTATGCTATGGACACGCTTGTGATGAAGACAGAGGAGAACTCCATTCCCAGCTGTGATCTAAGTGGTTTTGTCCGTCCTGATCCAGTCATCATTTCATCACCACTTTCAACTTTCTTCAGTGATGCTCCTGGACGGAATCCTATTGTACCAGAAACCCAGGTGAGAACAGCGTGAGTGAAAAGGATATAGAAACAAGTGGTCAGATGCTAGTGCTGACCTGTGTGCTTACCGGAGTGTCATCATTTGTCTGCTGGAATTGCTCTGGCAAATGCTTGTGTAGAATTGCATTCATTCTGACAGATGCCAGGCTTTCTAATGAGGTCTGCAGGAGATATCCTAGGTTTATGTCACTGAGACACATTTATCTCTGACTACCTTGCACCTTCTCATTATCATACAATATATCAAGTATATCTCTGTATTTCAGTTGACAGCTTAGGTGTTTCAAGAGAATTTTGCAAAGGCTTGGTGTGTGCTCCTGATTGCAGGCTATTGTCTTCTGTATAATTTAGGACAAAGGAAAACTCTACTGGTCCTATTGTTTCACTACTTTATCCAGTTAGTCTTTACTTTAAACTGTTAGAGTAAGCTTTGAGTTCCTGTGGCTGTATTTCTTCTGTTCCCCTCACATATACTTTGTAAAACTTCTTGCACTTATTTTCACTTTGGCCAACAGTGAACTCTTAAAAAGAAATATACACAGATGCCATGTAATTATTTCTTCAGATATGTTAGGTGAACTGCATCGCTGCAATGATTTTGAGGGTAGCCAGTCCCAGTAGTAGAAAGTCATAAATTGATAAGAATATGCAAGGCAATGTTATTGTAAAAAAATAACAAAGCCCTAATGTAAAATATTTGATCTTTCTTCTATTCAGGTACTACATGAAGAAATTGAGATCCCTGGCTCTAGTATAAAGCTCAGCTACCTGAGTTCCCGTACTGCTGGATACAAGTCCTTACTGAAGATCATCATGACTCAGTCACTTGTGCCGCTGAATCTAATCAAAGTTCATTTGATGGTAGCAGTAGAAGGGCACCTGTTTCAAAAATCTTTTCAGGCATCTCCCAACCTGGCATATACGTTTATCTGGGACAAAACAGATGCATATGGTCAGAAGGTGTACGGGTTGTCAGATGCTGTAGGTAAGTCAGCATATGCAAGCTCCAAAACTTTTCGCGTAATTCTTATTAAAAAAACTACAAAGATTTCTTATGGAGAAGAAAATATAGAATAAACAATACTTGCCTTCCTGACACAATTTTTCTTTGTATTATGTTTCTTTTACTTATTAAAGATTACATTCAGAGGGTCTAAGCTCCATCAACGTGCCTGTGTTTCCTGATTGGTAGCTGATTTAGAAGGTTTAGACCAGACAGTGCAAAAAACTGGCCACAGGAACTTAGGTGAAACCTAGTCCATCACAATTTTTATATTTTCTTTCAGTTAATAAATGAAATTCATGCTGGAGTGACCAGCATTCTGCTGTGGATTTGGATTTCATGCATGCTGTTATTATAGCCACTTGTGGTATAAGACATTTGAAATGAAAATGGTGTTTTACTAATCCTGTTCAGTCTTATAGTTCTGTAGCCGGTTTCAGTTTGCTTGGCTCTGGTAGGTGGGAAAAAGAGTGATCATCATAATTTTTTTAAGTTTTCACTGTCATTCAAATATCAGAACAGTTTTGATACAACAGTGCTAAAAGTGGGCATCGGAACTCTGCCAGCGTGGAAAGAAAACTTACTTTTAATGGCTTTTCTTGCTTATGTTATTGCATAAAGTATTACTTTCCTGAAAAATGCTTACTCAGTGTGTGTGTGTGCTTAAAAGCACACCAAGTTTTCACTGCTCCTGGGCATACGATACTTAGAATGAACATGTTAAATAAATGCCATCAACATCTGGCAAATTAAGACTTTGATCTTTCCTGTTATCTGATTGAATAATTTTATTATATTTAAAATGCTATATTATTCACTCTCCTCTTACCAAACCAGTCACTTCCCAATGCCAGCAATTCAAAGAGAAGAGATCAGATCCCTGCAGAGTACATGTGAATGAAGTTTCAAATTTGTGTCTAGTCAAAGAACTGACTTTAATATTGCAGAGTAAAGGAGAGGAGTATAATCACTACATCTTCTTGAGGGGACTGGGGAACTGGAATGTTGAATAAGTTGAATGTGCTCTAGACATTTAATTTAGTGTTTATTCGGCAAGTATATTAGATTTTATTTTATTTCAGTGTCTGTGGGCTTTGAATATGAGACTTGCCCCAGTCTCATTTTATGGGAGAAGAGGACAGCACTGCTGCAAGGATTTGAACTAGATCCTTCGAATTTAGGAGGATGGTCTTTGGATAAACATCACGTACTCAATGTCAAGAGTGGTGAGTTAGTTAATTCCATGTGTTTTCTGTGCTTTATGGAGTTCACGTCTGAACACTTTCTATTTGCACTATATTTACACTTTTAAAAATGCAATTTCTCTACTCTTTTTCTTCCATCTTTGTCTCAGTGAGGTATAGGGCATGTTTCAATTGTCAGTTTTTGTAGAATTTCAACAGCTATTTTACTCCTCTGCACAACATGACTTTCTTAAAATCCAAATTCCAAATCTTTATCCTCAGTATTGTTGTTTGTTTATTACCCTGTAATGTCTTTCCGTCTTCCCTTCCTGGTTTTCTGCTTTTAAACACACCCATTCCTGGTCCTTGTTGTTTGACCTTTTTTCCCTCCAATCTGAGTTGGGGTTTAAAAGGAGTATGAGCCTGTGATGAAATAGTAAGTCTTCTTTGTCTTTTATTTCCTCACCTTTTTGTTTTTTTCCTCATTTCTTTTTGTCTTTACATATCTTAATCTGAATGCTTCTGGTATTCACATTGTATGAGAGACTCTTGAGGGGCTGAATACTTAGCACGTATTTGGTTTGATCCCTGTAATGTGTTTTCTACAGCCTCCCTGCTGATCCCTGCATTAATAAATTGCAAACTATGTTGTTGCTCAAAAAACCTAAAGTACTGTTCAGAATAGGCCGGCTCAGGCTCTCTGAATTCATTCAAGTGCTGTGCAGTGGATCAAACACTGTTGAGACAGCCATTTGGATAGTGAATGATATTCACTGTTGTCACCAGTGGGGAGCCAGTTACTTTACATTAGGGTCCTACCACTGCATTTCCAAAGGATCACAAAGTTAAAAGTTTCTGGCTGGAAATCTACAATACATTTGACACAAACAGAGAATCCTCTCCCTTCCTGGAGAAGGGATCTGCTCTTTGAACTAATAATTGCAAAAGATATCCCATCTTAAAGGCGTTTCTTGAAGCCTAATAAAGATCCTTGCCACTAGCTTCTTTCTTGGCTTTCATCACTGATCCTTCCACGAGTTTCATCTTTCTCCTAAGTTTTCCTTTTCTGTGCTATCTTTTCCTCTGGCATCTCCATTCCATATTTTTCATTTCTGCCAAAAAAAAAAAAAAAAAAAAGTGTGAAAGACTGAGAGTTGGAAAGAATGCAGTAAGGTTGGCACAAATGGGTGTCACACAAAGGGTCATTGGGCATTGGAACAGGCTGCCCAGGGAGGTGGTTGATTCACCTTCCCTGAAGGTGTTTAAGGGACGGGTAGACGAGGTCCTGAGGGACATGGTTTAGTGTTTGATGGGAACGGTTGGACTCAATGATCCGGTGGGTCTCTTCCAACCTGGTGATTCTATGATTCTATGAAAATTCCAGACAAAATGTAATGTAGGAAACTGGAGTGAGGGGATCCAGGAACACAAGTAAGGGACGTACCCTCTCCACTCTGTTTTCTAACTTCCCAGTTAATAGAACAGCTTAGAATCATTGTGCCAGGCCAGAGGACTGTATGGCAGTGTTTTCTTTCATAATGAATACCAAAGGACTCTGGATTTAGGTTTGGGCCTGTGGTCATTTACGCATGTGGTTTTTAACAGGCAATCTTCATTAAACCTTTATTTTTACTACTGCAAAGCTCTTTCACTCTTTTTTCTACCATTCAGGTGCTAAGTGCTGGAGTCATTTCAGTGTACAGTCCTTAACAGCAGCTGTTGAAAAGAGAACTACCTGAAGTCCCCTGCAATAATGACTGTAATAACCACTTCTTCTCCTCTTCGTTATTAGGTATATTGCACAAAGGCAATGGAGAAAATCAGTTTCTAACTCAGCAGCCAGCTGTGATAACCAGCATTATGGGGAACGGGCGCCGCAGAAGCATATCCTGTCCTAGCTGCAACGGTCTGGCAGAAGGAAATAAGCTTTTGGCCCCTGTAGCACTAGCAGTGGGTATTGATGGAAGTCTTTTTGTTGGCGATTTTAATTATATTCGGCGTATCTTCCCATCCAGGAATGTTACTAGTATATTGGAGCTGAGGTAAGGTGTTAATCTTAGCACTTTGTTTCTGTAGCCTGTGCTCAAATCAGCCTTTACCATTACTTTTTATAATTTTGTAAAACATTGTCACTTTCAACTTATTTAAATTCCAGTGGAGAAATGGGGCACAGAAATGCATAGTTCAAAGCTTATCAGAGCAATGATCATAGAGGACAAACCAAGTCATACAAAAAGGGCAAGCCACCTTCTTCTATTCTGTTGCTGATCGTTTGATACAATCTCCCCTCAGTACTATTCATTGTTTAGTTATGTTTGAAAACTACAGAATTGACTGCCCTTAGGTATTGAGCCAAGGCGATAAGCAAAGGTATAAACAGTCTTAGGAGATTAGGAGGAAGATTTTCCTATCAATGGCTTTGGGAGCCGCTTTCCCACGTCTTTCCTATACTTGTAAGTCTATTTCTGTAGGTTGTCAAATGCAGTTAAGACTGAAGTAGTCACTTTGCATCATCAGAACTCTTATTAAGGTTGTATCTCTGTCCCTCCATCACGTTCTCCCCTCAACACTCTGCCCCAACATTAAGCTTTGGTCACTTAACAGGGAAGGCATGACTGTAGAGTGTATCACTTCACTCGTTTCTGTTCCATCTCCTTTTTTTCATTCTTCTAGGAGAGGCAAGAGCTATTACCTCAGACTGTAACTTGTGTAGCTGGACCTTATAGCACTGAGTATTTGCAGAAAAATGAGGAAAAATGCTCACATTGGCTGTCTTCTGATGCTTCTGCGGTCCAACCAGGCAATAGCGTTAGTGCTCTGGTAAATCGGATATAGCTGCGAAGTACATTGAGCAAATTTAGGTCATTAGCCTTTTTTTGTCATGATATGGCCAATAACAAATTCTTCACTTTTCATTGTACTTTTAGTTTATAATTACAGGGTGAAAGTGCAAAATTATTGACTGTTGAAAATAGGAGGCCTAGCTCTATTTTTTTTACCTCTCTTCCATTCATGTCATTCTGTTGATGTCACTGTTGTGAATTCTGATTTAAATAAGAAAAAAGAGATCTGATTCAGGCCAGTTCTACTCTGAAATCACTCTCTGACACCGACTTCATATACCATCAGGCTGCCTCGTTATACCTAAAACCAAAAGTCATAGCTCATCTGGTGCTTTCTGCAGTCAGCTCAGTGTAAACCACAGAAGGTAGCCAGTATGGATGAGTGACCTGCTAGAAACATTTATATCAATATACGCTGTAACTCTGCATTATATAGAATATGCTGATTTTTTTTTTCCTAATTTGTTGAGTTCTGTTTAGGTTTCTAGTAAATAGGACTACAGTTTTACGGGGGAAGAGAAACATATTCAAATTAGGATACTTAATATAAAGCACTTATCTGTACCTCATACCAGCCAGTGACAAAGCTTCCTAGCTTGCCTGGTATTTGAAAATAGTGTCTCTAACTTTACAAAAGTATTAATCTGAGTACTTTGCTTTCTCTCTATGCAAGAGACAACTTTGGCTTTTCAGCACATGAGGGAAAATGAGAAAGGACATCAATAAAGAAAAACAGAAGATGGACTTAATCTGCTTTTGTCCACTTTCTCTTTTGTTTTATGAAATTCTGTTCTCTATAGCATAGTGTCTTTAGCTTCTATTGTATCTATTAGCAATAAATAATAAAGCTATTGTAATTCGAGTGCTGTTGGACAGCTGCAAAATTTGACACACAGATTTGTAGGATTTGCAGTGATGTCTTTTGCCCTCTGTGCTTCTAAAGGGAATTACGGTCCATTTCAGGAAATGTCATCTATAGCAGTAATTGTAATTCAGTTGTCATCTTAAAATGAATGAGTTACACCGGTAAGAGTTTGAAGGTTTGAGCCATTTAACTACAAATGAGAGCAGATTCCTAGCTAGTATCAAGTAGCTGGAATAACATTGCAAATACTATGTACAGAAGCATTGCAAACCAAATACATCATTTTATTTAGCTTTCACAAGGGATGTAATTTTGGTTTTACATAAGCCAATATAAATCTTGAGTAACTCTATAACTCAGAATATCCCAGTGTGCATATTTGCATATTTGCTTCACGCTGTCCTTTATGAAGGCGCCTGATCAGAGTGCCTGACAGGAATTTTGACTCGGGAGCATTGCAAGTCACGCTTAATGTTAGTATTGTGAGTTTTGGGATTGTGCAATGAGTGCTGCAGCTCAGGAGTCATGAACCTCTCTGTTTCATTCAGTAGATATTCTTAAATGGAGATGACATAAATGCAATGAAACACTGTGGTGTGAAGAATGTATTAATTTACTTCTGTGAAGTCAGAGGATGGTTTTCCTTTGACTTTGACTCTAAATTAGAGATCAGTTACTGCTCTATCTCTGCCATCATACTCTGTTGTACTGCTCACTTAGGAGGGTTTTTTTACCCTAAGATTTGCTTTGATGGCCTTAAATAGATACCAAGAGGCATCCAAATTTGCTTTAAGCAATTATTTTAGAAACTAGGGGGAGAGGAAAATAAACTAGGTAGTAGCAATTTGTTTAGAACTAGCCTGTTGGAAAACTACTTTGGGTAAAGAGCTTGCCTCCAGCTGGTGGACAATATTGTAAGCCCAGTGCTTCCCCCTTCCCAGTTCTATATTCAGAAAACTGAAAGTTTTTCTCACTCCTGGCCCACAAGCTACACATATTTCCATGTGAAGCCTCTTTCAATGGTCCAGAAGGTTACCTGCAAAATATATGGTGGGTGGGGGTTTGGGGCAGGGGTGTCCTACTAGGGAACTAGTTTGCAACTCTGTCACTCCCAGTCGTTCTTCATCCGTAAATCGAGCTGAGGCTAGTGCTGAAAAGAGATATCTTCTCCTGTGTCCTTTTGTAAAATAAAACAAATACTATGTTTGCTTTACCATCTATTCTCCAGCTAACTGTTTGTTCTTTTTTCTTCTGTTCCCTTTCTATAAAGAAATAAAGAGTTTAAACATAGGTAAGACATGAGCTCTTTCCCATATAATTTGATATGGTTTGTTTGCTTCATTGTGTTTGCTTTTTGTGTTGTGCTTCTTGTGTAATGTTATGTTCTTCATGTACCATATATAGAAACATTTTTATGTGCTAATTGTGTGTTATGAATATGATAAGCATTAGCAATTATGAAATGCAGTCAAAAAGCAACCAAATAAGTTCTGACAGTAATTAGAAATTTCTAGTGGAATACGAGTATAATGAACCCCAAGGTAACTTCTATATAAACACTTCTCCCTGCTGTCTATAATTGGGCTAAACGGTTGAGGTAAACTACAACAGCAGTTTTACAAATGCCAGGAAGGTTCACAAAAGCACTAATGACTGCAAATAGGTCAAAAACTCATTTTCCAGTCATTAATGATTTTCTGAACCCTCTGTCCTTTTGTCATAATTTAGTTTCTATTTTTTTTCATCCAATACATTTAACAGTCAGTCAATGTGGGGCTGGTGGTACACAACCACTAGATGCAGTCGCTATAAGATTCATGAGGGAGGCATCACTTTTCTGGGCGTTGGGAGGAAAGATTCTTCATTGTCTCACCTAAGTTCTGGGCCTTCTAGGTGGCAGCAGCATAGGAAACACTTCTTCCGTGCCACATCTGGGACAGGGGTATGGTCTCCCTGGAGAATATCAAGGGCAAGATCAAGCAGAGCTGTTGTGAACTATTCCATAGTGTCCTGTGCCTCACCCTTTCAAAACCATACTTTCCCTGTCAAATGATGCAAAAGATTTCTGGACTACCGTTTCTGCTTTACAATATATTTTGGTATAGCAAGTGTAACTTCACTAAATTTTCTTATCTGGATGCATTCATTCACAATTTTCTAATTGGTGATGCTGGAGGCTCCTCATTTGCAACTATAAGCTTAGTTAATTTTTCAGGTGCTTAGAGATTTGTGCTGGGCAGCTTCTCTTTTTTGGTGAAATTTAAAGGAAGGCTGTTGTTGCACTGGTGTGAATTTGATGCATGTATTGGAAGAACAGGGAGGACAAACTGATCCTGCCTGTACTTGTTGTCAGGCACAGGCTCCCTCCCGTCCCAGAATAAGGCTGCACACAGTGCTATCTGCTGCATCCATCAGGGAGGGCTAGAGAAGGGGACGTTATTGGCAGAAGCCTCTGAGCAATACTGAATGTTATAGAAAATCTTTTATAACAAGGTACAAGGCTTCGTATAGTTCAAATAAAGTATTGCAGTGGCATGGAGAAAAAAAGGACAGGGGTCTTTAAATGCTCAGATGCCACATGAGAAATATTTGCTACTCATCTATAAAATGTGTCCCTGGTGGAGGTAATAATTTAGCAGTTTCTCTGGGGACACAAGGAACGCGTGTTGCTTTTCACCAGTTGTCCTCTACAGAAGTCCCTGAAATATTTCCCATGGAGCGTCTCTTCCCCTGTCTGTCCCCTGTCAAGCTCAGGAAAGAGTATAGGGACACGCAACAGATCTGCAGCTCTCAGCGAGCTGCTCCCCAGTCTGGAACAAATGCTCATGACTGACGCCCTGGCAAATCTGGGAGATTTCAGAGAGGAAAGGTGGGGTGAGCTCCATGGACATGCAGGAGAGGAAAGGGAAATAAACCCATGTTCTGCAATTGCTCTTTACCCTGGCTCATTCCTTATCCCATCCTGGTAACAGTGGGACATACCTTGAGGCTAGCTGAGAGCCAAAGGGAGGCAAGGGTACACTCACTCAGGAAAGCAGGCACTGACTGGTGAAATCTCATCAGAAAAGGAGACCTTTCCAGGCCCAGTGAGTGGCTGCTGCTCCGTGTCAGGCAGCAGAGCAGCTCCCCAGGCGCTGTTGTGAGCAGTTCGTACTGCTGAGGCCAAGCAGAGCCCCTGCCCCCAGCTGCTGTCTGTGCCCAGCTCCAGTTTGTATCCACCTTGAGTTTTCCTGTTCGGCTGAGGTGGGGTGGCCACATGTTTTAGAAGGGTAAAAGTCACCCTGACCAGAGCCAGGAGGGACACAGCAGCAGCCAGGCCGCAGCACTCGGTTATTGTCTTGTCTCCTGCTGATGCCAAGCCTTGAGCTAAGTTTAGGGTGTATTTGTGAAGTAGGGCAGGACACTAGTGTCACAGCCAAGTTCGTTCTTCAGTGTTAAGGGAAAAGCACAGTGGAAGAAGAGAAGAAAATTTCAAAACAGTGATGAGAGTGCAGGTGTTTGTATGGCTTAGATACTCAAGAGACTGGAGAAATCTAGTAAACAGAAACAAAGAATTTTATATGTGGCAAAGAAGACGGAGCTTTATTTTGGAGGGTTGAGAAGGAATGTGATATGGGTCTAGGGAAGAGGTGCAGTCTGCTGCTGAAGATAAGGAGAAGAACTTGGGGAAGAAAAGAATTTGCACTCTAATCTCAAGCATGTCACTAGTCTCCCTGCATAACTTTGTCTATACCACTTAACCTCTCTGTGCCTCAGTTTCCTCCTCTGTAAAACGGGTATAATACCCATCTTTTTAAAGTACTTTGAGATCCATGCATGAACCGAACATGCCAAGTATTTTTTTGTTTACTGTATTTATTTTCATCTCTAATTTCTACACTCCTAGACTTCAGCAGATGGCATTACCTCTGCCTACTGAATTTTGATCAAACCAATCCCCTTCCTGCTTTCAACAGTTTTAGAACAAACTGTTACTGATCTAAATCATGACACGTCAAAGACTGGCATAGAGGAAGATACTTGTAGAAAGTGATTTTTGGGCCTCCTCATTCCTCCAAAGCTGGTCTTGACCCCATGAATGCAGTTGCCTTTGTGCTGCTGATAGTCCATCTGCCGAAAGTGGCCTTACTATAGTTTCAGTGAGTCTGATCAAGCGTATGCCCATCAGAACTTATCTCTGTGTATCCTCACTCTTGGAGATGGGCACTTTTGCAACATGAAACTAGGAGTGTGGATATTTGGAGGCAAATATCTCTGGTTACTGGTAAGTAACCTTCATTCTTTTTCTTCCTGTCTTCATTTGTCTTCTATGCTTTGAAACTACCATTGACCTTATTTACACTCACCCATAGGCTTCTAAGGCTGGAAAATTCACGTCATGCTTAAACTACATTGAGTTAAACTAGCCAGGCAAGATTTTGAAAATATTCCTGCACTGCAGCTTTGTGTGTGCGAATGTATATTTATCGCTAAGGCTGACATTTCTCAATTTGCAGCTGATTTCCTAAAGTAGTTCCAAAATGTGACAAGCTGTCAAAGAGCATATATTTCAAAAGAGATGTAGGTTTCCCTATGAGCACCCTTTCTGATCACAAACTGAGGACCAGTTTGTCAGTACCACAAAGTTTGGAGTTGAAGTCAGACACTGGAGGTCTCTGTTTTTAGTTATAACCCATCTCTTTTGCTGTAAATGAGATTCCTAATAAGAAAGAATGAGAGTAAATTTGCTCTAGGTGTAAATGTATTATGCCTCTGCCTCCTATTTCTACAAGACCTAACAAATCTTGTGGCATAATATAAGTAACTCAGAAGCCGAATCTTTGATCTCATTCCCATGACTTCTGCTTTCAAAGGAAGTTAAACAAGGTGACAGGGAGGGAGGGCAACGGGTGGAGATAAGCCAAAGAGAATTGACCTGGAGTTGATATAAAGGGCTAAAGAGATCAAGAGGAGAGTCTGCTGTGCAGCTTTGGCTTATTGGGCTCTTGCTGTGCGAGGTTTAGTGTAGCAGGATGAATGAGATTTAATATGACAATCCTTCTGAAACACTGACCAGACCCTAATCAAGTTAGGTCCTCAGAAGGTATCCTTCCGACTCCACCTCTGTATGAAGGTGTCAGACTTTCTTTCCTGATCTCTGTGTGCCTGATGAGTATCTTAAGGTCTGAAAGCCTGTGAAGTTTCTGGACTGCTCAGCTCTTTCTGTTTTATGCTTTCTTTTTCTCTAAAGCAACAATCCCGCTCATAAATACTATCTGGCCGTGGACCCTGTTTCAGGCTCCCTGTATGTATCGGACACCAATAGTCGGCGGATATACAAAGTCAAGTCGCTCACTGGCACGAAAGACCTAGCTGGTAACTCTGAAGTGGTAGCAGGGACTGGAGAGCAATGCCTGCCCTTTGATGAAGCCAGATGTGGGGATGGAGGGAAGGCAGTGGACGCAACCCTAATGAGCCCTCGAGGTAAAGTAGGAAAAGAAACTGAAGAAAATGATTGTGTGAGGCTAGGCTGGATGTGGAAATAATTATCTGGCAATTAAATCACTCCTTACTCAGTAATTTTTATCCTGGGCTTTAATTACAGTGGATTGGCAAGTGTTCGTGCTTTGTTTAGTTAAAGCAAACTTTATTACCCCAACACTGAGCGCTGCAAAAGGAGAACAGAACACAAATTAGCAGGGTACCGCTTACTCCAAGAAACAAGCGTGTAAACTGGGAAACAAATTACTGCTTTTGAGATACAGTCTTCTGGGAGAAAAACTGCCTGCTGTGGCTTTTTTTTTTTTCCTGAGTTTTTATTCTGTGTAGCCCCTTTTTCTTCAGACAGAGATGAAAAACAAAAGGATTTTTGCCCTTTCTAGTTTCTAATTTTTAACAAGAAGTTTTCAAGATGATTTGGAGATTCGTGGATGTGTTTCTTTTTAAGATTGTTTTTCCACTGTTTCATCTTAATTGTAAGAATGAATTAATCATGTGTATTGCCAAATGTTTCAAACATCTTTGAGTTTTATTTCAATGCTTGAAAAAATCTAGATGATGCTAAAAGCAAAAAAAAATGAAGGTCCCGTTTCTTTCTATAGGCATTAGCTTTAATTAATATATACAGAGTCTTTTAACAGGACAGAGCTGCTTGCATGTTTTAAGTTAAGCCTCTGCATAGAAGTTAAGATAAAGCTGTATCTTCTCTCACTACCCAATAGAATGAGCACTGCAACCGTTTGAAAACAAAATTTTTAGATCAATATTTTATTTTCAGCCCAAGAAACGGACAAGGCGGTGCACCAAATCAAAGCAGGAAAGGCAAGTGAGAAAAAGCCTGCCCTCCTTCCCAACAGGCAACGGCATCCTTCTGAAGGGAGCACCCTTTCATTCTGTGCCTTTCCTCTCTAAGGACTCCCAGTGTGACAGGCATTGAACCTTTCCTTTTTTTTTTTTTTAGGCTGGAAACCCCTGTGTCTTCATCTGGAAACACCAGATGTTCTTGCCATATTCCTTACTGCAACAGGTCAAATAATTTAAAAACATCCCAAGAGAGTACAATGTTCTCTTAATTTTTCAATATACTAAAAGCCGTTTTAGAAGATTTCTACAAAATTCTTCATCCCCCTTAGAATCCTTCAGATGAAGAAAGCAATGCCTCAAATTTCTGAGATTAAAACTTAGGATTTTCTTTTTCTAATTGGGTTTATGTAATATACCATACAGAATTTGTATTTAGGAATAGGCTGATGCATTCTGCTGGCTCTTTGGCATGTTTTGAGGATTTCTGTGGTTTTCTTTTCTTTAAAGCCCCATGGGATAAACCTGCTCAGTGCTATTTATTCAGCAGAACTACAGGTACTTGGAGGACTCCAGGACCTGTGCCAGGGTTGGAAGGGAGGAAAGAACAGGGGAAGTGAACAAATGTCACCATCTTGTAAACTTGATAACAAGATAAAGCCTGCCTTGAAGCTAGGAGCCGTACTGCTTCACTGATGCCTGGATTTTATATTTGCAGGAATCGCAGTGGATAAGTATGGACTCATGTATTTTGTTGATGCTACTATGATTAGAAAAGTGGATCAGAATGGAATTATATCAACTTTGCTGGGCTCTAATGACCTAACTGCTGTTCGACCTCTCAGCTGTGATTCCAGCATGGATGTCACTCAGGTAGATTCTCACTGAATTTATTTTCTTCTCTGCCTTGGAAGAGATGGGCATCTGTTTTGGATGACTGCCTGGCCGCTTAAGAAATACATTATGCAGCACAGGACGATAGCATATTTGATTCATTATTGAAATGAGTGAACCATCCTTTTACTGTGTCTAACACAGGTTATTTATGCAACTAAAGAAAAATAAGGTTGAGATAATGGGAGTTATTGTCTTAATTGCCTGTTTTTCTGTAATTATTGTAGAGCTTCACATTGTAGCATTTGTTCTTTGCAGAGAAACACAATTAGCCAAAGTTACCACTGCACGTAGCTTTAATATTTCCAAAATACCAAAATGGTTGTTTGAAATAGTTGCCATTCATGACTTGGTTTCATGATTTACGCTGATAAACCCCTCACTAATTTGCTGTTGTTACACATGGAATTTTAAACACTAGAAGTGTACTTTTCAGTTACGAGTTTTACAGTAATAATTTGTGCAACTCATAGGTACGGCTGGAGTGGCCTACTGATCTCGCTGTCAATCCCATGGACAACTCACTTTATGTCCTAGAGAACAATGTTATTTTACGGATCACAGAAAATCATCAAGTTAGCATTATTGCTGGACGCCCCATGCACTGCCAGGTTCCTGGTATAGACTACTCTCTTAGCAAACTGGCTATTCATTCCGCACTTGAATCAGCCAGTGCCATTGCCATCTCACACACAGGAGTTCTTTACATCAGTGAGACAGATGAAAAAAAAATTAATCGGCTACGCCAGGTAACTACCAATGGAGAAATATGCCTTCTTGCAGGGGCAGCTTCAGACTGTGATTGCAAAAATGATGTCAACTGTAATTGCTATTCTGGGGATGATGGGTATGCCACTGATGCCATCTTAAATTCACCATCTTCCTTAGCTGTGGCCCCAGATGGTACCATCTACATAGCTGATCTCGGAAATATCCGCATTAGGGCTGTCAGTAAAAACAGGCCCATTCTTAATTCTTTTAACCAATATGAAGCTGCATCTCCAGGAGAACAGGAGCTGTATGTCTTCAATGCTGATGGGATTCACCAGTACACTCTCAGCCTTGTTACCGGGGAGTACTTGTACAATTTCACCTATAGCAGCGATAACGATGTCACGGAGGTGATGGACAACAATGGCAACTCCTTGAAGGTCCGTCGGGATGCCAGTGGGATGCCCCGCCATTTACTGATGCCGGATAATCAGATTGTCACGCTGGCTGTTGGCACTAATGGTGGACTCAAGCTAGTCTCAACACAGACCCTGGAGCTCGGATTAATGACATATAACGGAAACAGTGGTCTCTTAGCAACGAAGAGTGATGAAACAGGATGGACAACATTTTATGAGTAAGAATGTTTTTGGATATATTAAGCGTACATTTATTTTTCAAATGGTAGTGAATAGGCCCTAAACTGATCCTACTGAAATTTGTTGTAGGCTTTTCACTGAAACCGATTAAGGCCGTCAATCTCCTTATAGTATGATACTAGAAATGGTTAAGTGGCTTCCTTTGATGCCGAAAACGCTGGCACATTTCATCACTGTTGCTGGGTCCTTTGAGTGGGTACCAAGCCCCCTAAATTCCTGCCTGCAGTTTGAGGCCGGTGGGGAAGCTCACCCACCTCCAGCACGAAGGACGGTGTCCCACTTTCACAAACCCGTGTTTGATTTAGCAGATTGGGCCCCTGCTTTTAGTCATCAGCGAGGCTGCAGATGACGTACATCCAGACCAACCCCCAGTAATCTGTGGCTCCTACTGAGCTGCCTCTCTCTAGGAATCCTAATGCTGCAGTGTCTTTTAGACCTCAAATTATGTATATCTTTCTGTTCAGACTCATATATTACTCATGCTTAAAATGTTGATTAACTTCACTGATTGTTCATTCTTGAGTCAAGTGAGGAAATTAGTTCCCCAGCTATCTCTCAGACCCCTGGTGTAACTTCCACAATTTGTAGATAACCCAAAAGCACACTGGTGTTCATGAGCATATAGATTAAAAAGACTATGAAATTCATCAGAGATTAACTTCAAAAGCATATTCAAAATCTAGAAAAAAACCAGGCAGATTTTTATTAATGGTTACCCTCTTCCTATTGCCATTTATTGAGAAAAACAATTTTAAAACCAGAAGCCAAACAATATATTGAAAACATACGGTTTTCAGCTGAGACAAGTACAATGTGATATATTTTGCTTGAAAGAGTTAATTAATGATTACTAAATACCGTTTCACAAATTAGTGGGCAGAAAGTACGAATAGGGCTTCCTATTTAATTTTAAATCGTAGGCTTACTTTTAAGGTTACAGACTAGCAACAACACACACATATTTTAGTTTATTAATGCATTCATCTTGGCCACCGCTTTCTGTCTTTTTAGACAAAACATAAGTAATGCAGGAATAAAAAGAATAGTGTAAAACCTGCTCAAAATCTACCTAAATCAGGATGGCACCTCCATCTTTTGTCCCTGCTGTGTTTCGTTTCTGTAAGAAGGAAAGCAGTGCCCTCTCGTGGTCCCCTTCTGAGGTGGCCCTGGAAATTGAACCACTGTGATTTTGTCACCTAGACTGTGCGTAGTGATGTGTGTGGAGGGTTTTTTCTCCTTAATATTTTGCAGAGTCTTTCTTTACCGCTCATTATTTCCAAAAAAAATAATCCAGTTACGTGAATGCAAGGTGTTACCTGCTGAGTCCAAAATCAAGTAAAAGCTCACGGTACTCGACGGTGGTAAAACCTCGCACGATCACTTATGAGATGTGGATGCCCTTCTGAGCAGGGGGTTTTGTTGTTGTTGTTCTTTCCTCAAATGCTACCTCAAAATTCAGATCAGAGGTCACATAAACTATTTCTCTTTCAAAATAAGAGTAAGTAATTGTTCAAAATTAAATAGCAAAGTAATTTCGAACTCTACATGAAAATCAATGAAACATTAAAAAGGTCATCAGAAAGTTACAAGTTACAAAACTGGCATAGCCAGTGCCTGAGAATTGTATGGAATACTAAGGGAACATGATTTATTAGAAAAATTGTACTATGATTCCTAAGTAAATATCGAAGGCGGGTATTTTGATGACTTACTCAGATGCATCTGAAAATATAATTTAATGTGTATATAGTGCTGACACGTTGGCTAGATTTGTTTTTTCCCAGTATCAAATAGGAAAAGATGCACAATGTTTGCCTCGGGTCAGGGGAAGTTAAGTACCATATTTTGGTCTAAACAGTACAGCCTGAAGTGCTGTCTTAGATGATTGGTAACTTTGATGAGGCAGCAGAAATAACTTACTTTCTCCCAGATTTGTACATAAGTTCTCATAAGCATGGAGCCCATAGATGAGAGGACAATATAAATAATATAGACTTACATAATACATGTATAAATAAACTGTACGTGGCAACTCTTACCCAGGTTAGGAGAAAAACCCCATAAAATTCTGTTCACTAAGACGTTAAACGAAGATATGTATCTCTGTATGCATGTTGAAAACCCTAAGAGAGGACTAGAAGTGAGCTACATGCACTGGACATACTTACTACAAAATACCAGAAAAACAGAGGCACGTCCTTTAGGGGAAAAGTCTGTATTCATCATTATGCAATTTATTATGGTAGCTATGAGTTAATATCAATTGAAGATGAAAGAAATATTTAGGCATTGAGATTTTATGAGGACAACAAAATAGTTTTCTGTGCCATTGCGTTCGTGGATTCATGCAGAGATAATCGATACCCAAAACAGTTAATATGGCAGCAGAACTGGAAAAGAACAAATGTCTTTTAAATAGTGAAATAATATATGAACTAATTTTCCTATGAAAAAAAGTTATTTTAGTGCATTTATATCAACTAGACTTGCACTCCATACATGTATTATATATATAGTGCCTGTGTATACGTACACGGTTCATTTGCGGTAGGAACAGGCAAGGATCTTGAATAATGTAACAGCTACCAGCACGCTCACTTGGGGTAATGTAAGCTTGGTTTTGGGCGTGAAGCACGGATCTTTGAAGTGGTCCTCAGTGGTATTCCACTTGGTCTTGGGAGCATCCTAAGGGAGTGCTTCAGTTTTCTTCTCGAATCAAATTGTTTTTTATAAGGGAGAGAAAATAGGGACATATGTAAATGTATGTGGATCTGCAACTTGCCCTTTTTTCTATGTTAAGTCAAAAGCTGCTGTTACTCCTTTCAGCAATAATGTATATGGCACTGTCCTGACTACTCCCACCTACAAGCTGTCGAGAGGCACACATTTCAAACCTCAAAGCCCAGAAATGAAAACTGATAAGATATAGAGATGTCATAACATCAGACATGGGAGAACAGCCTACAGTGCGTTCTCCCAAGCCCGCTGAAGGGATGAACAGGTTACATATGTGGAGCTACCTGAGGAGGTGACAAACAAATGCTCAGCTGTGTCTTACAGCTGAGCTACTCAGTGTCCACCACATCCTGTGTGTAGCTGTTTTGGTAGCCCAGCACGTGTGAGCGGCCAGCTCAGAGGCGCTGGGCTGGCAGGCACCAGCTCTCGGCCGCAGGCAGAGTTGGCCACTGGTGTTCATGTCTGCCCAGGGTGCAGTGACTGGTGTTACCTTGAGCTGTCCTGGGAGCTATCATCTTGGAAACCTTTACCTGCTCAGGTAGACCTGGTCACAGTTAGCGACAGCGGCAAGGTAGTGAATGCCATGAGAACCTGGGTTTTCTAGGATGCTGGGATTGTAATTTTATAAATAGAAAAACCTGAGACAAATCCTTACTCTAACTGAAGTCAATAACAAAAACTCAGTAGTTTCAGAGACATGAATCCACTTCATTTGAAGATAGAAAAAGTGACTTATCAGATGCAATTCATCTAGCCTGATGTTGGATAATAGATTGTGATATGTAGTGGATGTCTCCTAAAGGAGACATCGAGAAGTACCAGGATTGTAATCAATTTTCCATTGCAAATTTTTCTTTTTTTTAACATCTTAGACCGTGGTCCATGTCATGGAGAAGAAAGGTATAAAACCTTTTAATTCCTGTGCAACTTTATTCTTATTGTGCAGATAAATGCTCGGGTGTTGTATTCTACTACATAAATTCAAAAAAATAATATGTGACTTTGAAATTATGTAATACGTAAAAGGTTTATGTTTTATTAATTTCAGTCTTGATAAGTCTAAGGGTTTTTCTTAAAATAGGATTTTATTGATTTAATGGATAAAACAGAAATGCTTTCTTTATACATTGCTATTGCAGTGTGTATAATATATCATTTGAGTGGTGAGGTTTTTATACATCTAGCTTGTAAAGTAAATGGTCTGCAGATCTTCATAGAGAATACTTTTGTGTGTATCACTTTAAGCATGTCCATTACTTGCTCATAAACCCTTTTTATCTCTGCCGCTGCTGATTTCAAATACTGTGACCAGCACTGGGAAACGTGCCCCGTGGCAGAGAGCAGAACACTGACTTGCAGAAATAGCATTAGAATATTTTCATTTTTCTGTTTCAGTCTCTGTGCATCTTCATCTATATTTACTCATTAGACTGCCCTTGCACACTGAACGGAGATTTTCAGTGAGTAGCCCGCCCGCAGCAGTCCCCAGGAATTTTTCCCGGGCTAATTAAAACCCCAGCAATGTGAATGAAGAGTTTAAATTAATGTCTCGTTTGCATTGCCTAAAATATATTTGCTGATGGTGAATTTCTCCAGCCATCTTTCTGGATGTTCACCAAGCTCTGCAAAGTCACACTGAAGCCACTCATAGACTTTTCACAGTTGTCCTGAATAACATTGTCTTCTGTAACACTGACCTCTAAGTATTCTCTTCCTCACTCTGCTAACCACTAAATGTACCAAAGTTATCCACATACAGACTCTTATGATGTAATTCGTAATTAACATTCTGGATTTTTTAAACTGTCTGGGTTTTGTACTTTTTGTTTTTTCTTGCTAGATGGATCAAGTTCTTCTCTTACCTATACTTTACTATTCAACATTTTTAATGAAGACCTTTATAGAGCCTTAACCCAACCCCTTTTCACAGTTTATCTCAACATATCATCTTTTACCCAGTATCTTCTTGATATGGTTAAACTTGAGATTTTTATTAAGAACAATAATACTACTTAATCTTTATTTCATCCTCAACCACTTAAATGAGCACTATTATTAATCCTTTTTAGGTCACACGATGCTTTGTTTTATTGATTTACTTCTTTGCCTAATACTTCATTGGTTCTGGTGAGACTTATTGCTCCACAGGTGATTTTTTTTTTCCTTCCTCCCTGTTATTCAGTAGAATGGGTGCAACCATTTGCAATGGATTTGAAAGGCATATTTAAATCACCCAAGGAGCTAATTTATGTATTAATTACGGACATCTACTGTACAGTTCAGGTGGCCTGCTTTGAGATTTCTGAATGATTTCATTGTAAAATGTCCTGTTGAAAGCTCTGATTCTTTTTCATCTTTACAGCTAACCACAGATGTACAAAGAAGTCAGCGAGCTGTGTGATACTAAATGTGCTCCTCTTCTCTTCTGTTACTCTCAGGCAGTGCAGTGGATTTACCAGTTCTCTTCCAGGCTTCCCGCTCTCTGGATTTCTGCATTCGAAGGATGACCAGTTGGTTTCAATCTCTACCTAAACTTTTCCCTTTATCTACACAGGACATTTTTTCTTTCTGCTGTTTAGAAGCATGGGCACTTGGTAGCAGCTGGGTGAGAGACTCTTGCACAAGTAGAGAATTGCAGCAGAGTGTCAGACTGAAATACTGATTTTGTTTCAGGTCCCCATTTCTTGCCCTTAAGATCCAAGGGATTGCTTCTTTAGCATACATATGCACACAGATATGGAATGCTAGAGGAAAGGGAGAAACAGGATGATTTGATTTCAGGCAGCATTCCTTCTTTCCCCTCTCCTCCGGCTTTATCTCTTTAAATAAATTAAACTCAATAAACTCATGGAAAGGCCTTTTTATTTATTTTTTTTCATCTGTATGCCCCTGCAGCTCTTAATTCATCTTCTAAGGTATATTCCAAGTGCTGAGTGCTGCCCTTTGTGCAACTCCAACTACCCTATTCTTTCGCTTTTCATCATTCATCTCTGTGAGCCAAAAGATTGACTCAAAATGCACTCCAATACCACAGATAATATCTAAACAAAATTACTGTGTTCTCGAGCTGATGGGGGGGGGGGGGGTTGTCTGTTATGGCAAGTTTATTCTTGTTATGTCACTTAAGACCAGACTTACCACTTTCCGCTAAGTATTCAATTGCAAATGTGCACTGTATGCAATTGTGTATTGTATGCATCGTAAGTCCACTCCATAGAGCAAAATGCAACTATTAAAATACAGATGAATTTACTGATTATAATTGTTTGAGTCAAATATCACTCTGTATTTCCACAGTAATTTAATTAATTAGTTTAATAATTTAAAATATGCTAGCCTGGATATACACTCGTATGGTTAAGATCAGTATCTCTAAAAATTATTATTTCATCAGTACAGACCTTTTCAAGAACAGAGAAGTAGATATGTCCAAGATGTTCTTGAAAATCTGTTTCAGTCTGGGGTTTTTGCACAAATGCGGTGCATTATTAATAAATTGGGTATTGAAATGAACATATATCCTCATGTTTCTTTGCTCTTACTAACTTTTCTATTAGCTATGATCATGAAGGGCGTCTGACCAATGTAACACGTCCCACTGGAGTGGTAACTAGCCTTCATCGAGAAATGGAAAAGTCCATTACCATCGACATTGAGAATTCTAATCGGGATGACGATGTCACGGTCATCACAAATCTGTCCTCTGTGGAGGCTTCCTATACAGTTGTTCAAGGTACCAGAGCACACTTCTCAGCACATCTCCTAACCGCACACACAACTTGAGAACACAGTATGCAAAAGATTTGTGTCAGTAGTATGCTCATGAGCAGGGGGAAAAAGTATAACATGTGCAAGAAAACTCCCATAAAGCTCATTCCTAAACTGACAGGTCTTCAGGACAGGTAAGGGACACCATGTCATGCTTCTGTAAAATATGTATGGTCATTACCTGCTGGTGTACGTTAGTCCTGCCGTTACCCCTTGAGTCAGCTTCACTTTATCCACTCAAGTATTTCTCTGTACTTCACTGCAAAATTGGTTCCGACTTCAGTGCCAAAGAGATGAAGTCTGACTGCTGAGTGCTGGCTGCCTAGGTAGAACTTCTTTTAGGGAGAGAGGCTCAGGTAGCTTCCTACTGTTAGAAATGAAACCTTCCAGATTTATGCACTCTCATTAAATAAAAAGTTAAACAGTAAGTGCAGCGGATGATCTTGAGCCAGAGTTAGCCCTTCCAAAACAGCATTACAGCCCAAGTAGGGCAGGAGACATCAGCAACTAAGTGGTTAAATGGTTGCTCAGAGCTTTCCAGCAGCACCCAACACTGATCTGATGAAGCAAAACCAGTCAGTTACCAAAGGTAGCCTGAAAGTAATTTGGTGAATGATGGGGGGAGGGGTTAATTAAGATATAATGTCATTGGAATAAGAACATCATCATGGAGCAATAGCCTCCTCCTGACATAAATGTCAGCATGACACGTCTGGTTACAAAGACTTTACTTCTCTTGTACCAGATGATTAATTATGTAGATGCTGTTCTTCAGTCAGACAAGTATTGCTGCTTGGGTGACAGTCGCACACCGTAGCTCTCCGTCCTGCCTGAGAATGGACTTGGCTGTGTCAAGCGGCTGAAGCACTGTACAGCCATGAAAATACAATATTAATTTTAAAACTAACTCTTCTCTGACAGCCAGGAGGCTGGGTGTGAGTATCGGGCTCATGCACTCCCATGGGGGGTGGCAGGAAGGCAGGGAAGTGAAGGACTGTGGCTGACAGCTTGTTCTGCTGGAGCCTTGCACCTTGAGGATTCAAAGCTAAACTGTAGTTATCTACAAGTCTCTTACTTAGAGACAGTTTTTAAGCAGAGGGCAAGAAAAATAAGAGGCATTTACTTTTTCCCACTCTTACAGCAGGTTTTTCTGTTTGTGTTTTTGGTTGTGGTTTTTTTTTTTTTTTTTAATTTTGTCCTGGAGTTCAGTGCTTTGTTGTTGATCCAGTTTTTGTTCATATTAGTAATACATTACGCGGTGAAAACATATCACTGTGCATTTTGATTCACAATTAAGACTAAGGGGAAAAAATGAAATAAACATAGTATTTCTGTGCAGGCTCACTGTTACACTACTGTTCTTTACATGAATCAGTAATATCTGTAATTTCCACCACAGTTCCACGTAAATGGTAATTGCAGGCTGACTTCATTTAACATCAACAGGAGTGCAATAAAAAACCAATCAAATTAAGCTATATGTTTTCTCTATGACTGGAGTAGCTAAATTATTTTCTTTTCATTATTGCTGTAGATCAAGTGAGGAACAGCTACCAGCTCTGTAATAATGGTACTTTGAGAGTGATGTATGCCAATGGCATGAGCATTAGCTTTCACAGCGAACCTCATGTCCTGGCTGGGACTGTGACTCCCACCATAGGACGATGTAATATTTCTCTACCAATGGAAAATGGTTTAAACTCAATTGAATGGCGGCTGAGGAAGGAACAGATTAAAGGCAAAGTGACTGTGTTTGGAAGAAAGCTCAGGGTAAGTAGAATCTGTCATTACGATAATGATCTTCTGTGGGCAGATGGTTTCTGTTTTGCAGGACGTGTCTTTTCTATTTCTGCTTCTTAAAAATGTCTTAGGGATTGTCTTTGGTGTGGCAGTCTGTTCTGTATTTGAGAGACCAGTTAACTCTATGGGATCCTCTGCTGCCGTCAGCTACAGAAGGTTCATTATTAAAGGTTTTCCAAAAGAGGTTGGTAAAAATATTTCTGCAAGTCACCCTGCTTCTGAAGGTGTGGTGATGGGGAAACCACTCACCATGTGTAAACTTGCTCTAGCACACATACCACTGTTAGTCCTGGGGAGCAAATGCAATTACAGCTTGAGCAGTTACTTTCTGCTTCTGTAAAATCCCCCTACAGATTCATTGAGACAGGCAGATAGGTTTTATCCCCTTTCCCAAATGGCACGATTGGAAAATAATTGCCATAATTACAAAGTCATAAGCATAGGATAAGAAAGACACTCAGGTCATGTAATCCATCCCCTGCCAAATTAAAGATCTGCTGCGGCCGGACTAATCCCATTCTGTGCTTAACTGGCCTGGTTTTCACCCCTTAAGAATCTAAACTTTCACTGGCTACTTCATTATTTACAGCTTTGGAAGGGCTTTGTGATACTGGGCAGAAAACAAATGTAGCACTGATCAAGTCCTGGTTCTTTTAATAACTCTTTCAACATCATTGGACATGTGATGCAGTTCTGTGTGTTCAAGGTGGTATGTTAAATGTAATACACGTAAACAACCGTGTAGTAATTCACAAAAAAAAAAATAAGATTGGGATGTTAAATTTTGGTGGTTTCCTATTGCTTAACATCTAATTCAGTGTTGAATTAACCAGTCTTTCCTTATTCTCCCAAATCCTCCAGATGCATTTACTGGCAAGAGGGGGAAGGTTAGACAAAAAAAGGAATGAGTTTAGCAGCTAATCCTTAATGACTAAATTTCATGGCTGTGTAATTGATTTTTGATGTGTTGACCTGCAGAAGTTGAAAATAAGTAGAAAATAGATCAGCTCTGCATTTTGACTACGTGTTCAAAATAAAAATAAATAGGACCCTGAAATGAAATTGGTGTAATCCTAACTCTCAGTACCAAAAATTTAATAGAGGTGCTTGTGATAATTAGCTGAAGTTAAACACATCTCAAAGCTGAAACCTTGCCCAAGATGGGTTTTCTTGCATCATGTTTATGCAAATCAAAACAGTGCTTTATCTAGCAACACCTCAACATTTAATTGTCTGGTGTTAGTTCCTGTAACAATAATCACATATCCATTTAGCTCTTTTAAATGAAAATCACTATGAGATTATAACAGGTTGAGTGGACTGAAAATGAAATTTGAAAATGAGGAAGAAAGCATAGAATTTATTTGCATCTCATTTATACTCATTCATCTTTATAAGTTGCTCAGTGAAGGAAGCCGAGGCAGCGTGTGGGCACACTGCAGGGAGCAGGTGGCAGGCAGGGCAGCTGCGGCAGCTGGGACGCTATGCCACGTACACTAGATTCAGAGGGCACCACTGCAGAGTGCATGCAGCACCCGGGCAGTGTCAGGAACTGTCTTCTGAAGCTCAAATTCAGAGTCAAGAATTACTGAAATGAATCGTTGATATGGATTCACAGAATGGTTTGGGTCAAAAGGAACCTTAAAGATCATCCAGCCATGGGCAGGGACACCTCCTACTAGATCCAGTTGCTTCAAGCCCCATCCAACCTGGCCTTGAACACCTCCAGGGATGGGGCAGCCACTGCTTCTCTGGGCAATCTGTACCAGGGCCTCACTACCATCACAGCAAAGCATTTTCTTCCTTAGATCTAATCTGAATCTCCCTTCTTTCAGCTTAAAGCCGTTCCCCCTCATCCTATCCCTACACTCCCTGATCCAGAGACCCTCCCCAGCTCTCCTAGAACCCCTTTCAGTACTGAGGGCTGTTCTAAGGTCTCCCTGAAGCCTTCTCTTCTCCAGGCTGAACAATCCCAACTCTCTCAGCCTGTCCTTGTATGGGAGGTGTTTTGGCCTGATCATCTTCATGGTCTCCTCTGAGCTCACTCCAGGACATCCATGTCCTTCATGCACTGAGGACTCCAGAACTGAACGTAGGTGAGGTCTCGCAAGATCTGAGTGGAGGGACAGAATCGTCTCCCTCCATCTGCTGCTCAATCACACTGCTTTGGATGCAGCCCAGGCCTGTTCCCCTTCAGGTAGTGCTGCCATTTGTGCCCCTGGTGCCCCTCACCCCTCCTTCAGGCGTGCCAAGCTGGACATGTCAGGCTGGGCAAACAAGACCAGGCAGACTTCATTAAGCTGAGAAAGGAAGACCTGCACTTCACCTTCATATTATCCCACTCACTGCCTGCAATAATTTTATGCACCATGTGTTCTTGCGGTGGTTTCAGTTAAACTCTTGGTAAGATTCCCTCTGAAGGGTTTTTGTCACAGTGCAGCATCACATACATAACTTTTGTTGCAAAACATCTACGCAAGGCGTGAAGGGCTCGTCCCTACAGCTGCTTGGTCAGCCGCAGCCAAGGGAAAAACAGATGTGCACATAGATGGGGAACAACGAGAAAGAGCTTGTAGGTAGTGTTCATAGTGATACTTGGAATAGCATTACTAATGTTCCCAGAAGAGTGGGAGTTAGTCATCCTGTTTGGGTTTCTATGTAATTAATGGGACACTACAATTACATGGTCTGGTTTTACTTATTTTGCGAATGAAAATGAACTTACTGAATTATCCAAGCAGGTGCTTCTTTATTCTCCAAGTGGTGTTTGTGTGTGCCCAGAGCTCTTCTGTGTAATCATTTAAAATCACCTAATACTTCATTTTTCTGTGACAAAAAAACTTAATAACCTTTATGATGTTTAAGAAAGAAGGATACCTGGAGTCAGACTTTGCTACATGCAGATTACGGTCACAGTTACCGTAATGGGGGGAAGAAACTCCAGAAATCCCAAACCCCAGAAGTCCCACCTGCTTAATGAAGCTTCAGAAATCTTTAAAAAAAAAAAAAAAAAAAAAAAAAGGCAAACAAACCCCCAACCAAAATACAAAAACAAAATCTGAAATCTAGTTCTTAATCTTTTTTAAAGACTTTTCTTCCCCCCTGGCCTTTTGCAAAATCTGCCTGTCCTTAAGAACTTGGGATCTTTCAGTCATACATTAATCTTTTAATGTCACAGCTAAATGGTTTTGAGAAGGGAAAGCTCTCTCCTGCTTCCCCAAGAGCTCTGTGAAGGAAAGGGTTGGATATGTCTCAGTCACCAGTGTTGAGTCTGTGTTTACACAACCAGAGTAACCACTTGAGAAAGTACTGATTTTAAGTTTCACTTCCCTGGCCTTGTATCCGTTGTAGTGGGAGAGCAGAATATCATTTATTTTGCCAAGGTGTTTTTTTTAAATAATACCCTATCTTTTCTTTGAGTCAGGGGAGAAGTTGTTGCTGGGATAACCTTTGGGAAAACCTACAGAAAAGAGCTTTTTCTAATGATTGCCACTGAGGAAATGCAAGCTGTTAAAGGGCTAAATTTTATTAATGGAAAAAATTAGGTTAATGAGTGATAATTTGAAATAATTATTTCTTTACAAACACAAAATTGTATTAATTTTAAATATGCTTTCTGTGTAACCGTATTCCTGCAGAGTCGGTTGGGATGGGAATTGGGTTTACCCCTGCCAGTGGAAATATCTCAGAATAACTTTTATGTACTTGAGAAAGGCTCAGGGTTAATTTGCATATTGTTTGATGTGCAGTTTAATTTTGGATAAGAGAAAGCGTTGCTTAATCAAAGCTACTGTAAAATATAAGCTGAAGAACAAATTCCCAGAAACTGATGAATACTTTTTAAGTAGTCATTGCTCTCAAATTGTATCTGATCTAAAGACTTCTACTTTATTAATGATGCATCTGCAATTAAATTACTTAAGAAGCTTTATCAGATTACAGCATTAGCCTGAATTCCGTGGCTTAGCCTCCAGTGAAAGTATTTGCCTATCTCTCATTATAGCACTCTCACTAGAAGCCTCTGCATTTGGCAGTCTTATACGCCTTCGTTTCTGTTTTGCTCTTTTAGTAAAAAATAAAATAAAAAGAGCATCTGGGACTGAAGCCCCTGACACGGTATTTTTGATTTGAAAATTGTAACTGAAAAGAATGGGAAATAAAAGAAGAAAAATATTTAACTTAATTATTTAGCACTTTTATTTCTCAAAACTAGATGCCCAGCCTGTATGATCAGCATTTTTAATCATAAGAAATAAACCCTGTCCCAAGTGACCGGGTTGCTGAGGGATCTGTTGAACATTTGAGAAGTAAATGAAGAAAATATTAAATTAATTAACTCATGAGCAGAGTGTTGCAGCTACAGAATCTAAGCAGCTACATCTTAATGAAGACACAAAATTGTAGATTTCTTCTGTTGCTTTTGGAGCTGTTATATGGGAAAAGGCTAAGAACTACTGGTAGCTGAAATAGAAAAATTACTTCCATAGAAAATAATAATCTGCTAGGTGTTAACAGTCCCCTCTTTAAGACTTAGGTGTGTAGTGTCCATTCTGACAATAAGGAAGCTTTTCTCTGTCATCTCCTGTGTTGCAGAAAGGTAGGAAATACCCTAGGAAAACAGTCGAAGTTGCGTATTTGAATATACCTAGCAGTGCAAAGCAAAAGCCAGGAAGGCTCCTGGAACATGTCCTTCAACTTTCAAAAGTGTGGGGCAATGGAGTTCTCCTTTGTGCGTGCTATTTTCACACTGAAAATCTACAGAGGCATAGTGCTCATTGCTCACTGAATACAGCCTTCTTTCATTTGATAGGTGCACGGAAGGAATTTACTGTCCATTGATTATGACCGGAACATACGCACAGAGAAAATCTATGATGATCACCGGAAATTTACACTGAGGATAATTTACGATCAGCTAGGACGGCCTTTCCTCTGGCTGCCTAGCAGCGGCCTGGCTGCTGTCAACGTGTCGTATTTCTTCAACGGACGCCTGGCTGGGCTGCAGCGCGGTGCCATGAGTGAAAGAACCGATATTGATAAGCAAGGCAGGATCATCTCACGCATGTTTGCAGATGGGAAAGTTTGGAGCTACACCTATCTAGAAAAAGTAAGTGATGGTATTTCACCTTCTGACAAAGAGACAAAGCACTGTTCAGCCTCATTTTAAGCTCTGTACATAAAACACACACACAAATTATCTAAAATGTTATGTATTCCAGCTGTTAAGAATCCCTTTGTACCTGCCCTCTAAATTTCTTATTTTTCAATTAGTCAACTGAATTGGACTGGTTTTAATGGAAGACACTTTTTTCATGGTTTGTGTGTTTTGATATTTTCCTGAAAGTGGTTAGGCTGCCATAGAATGGCATAAACTCAAATTATGTTTATAGCTTGAACACAATGAATTATGCTTAATTAAGACCAAAAACGCATGACTAAACCTGACAAAAGGTTTAGGTAGAAACAGGTAATTAATCTCTAATCATTATTCATTAAATGAAAATATGGTAATGCACTTTTACTTAGTCTAATTAAGACACTTCAGTCATAGAAAAATGAATCAAAGTCACATATTATTTTTCCCTTTCCCTTCTTTGAATGTTGTTTTAAGCAAACAGGCTGATGTTCTCTGCTTAGTTTCTCATGTTTCACAGTAACAGTTGTGAATTACAACTGCTAGCAGAATGATAAATCAAGTCATTTATCCAACTTCTCTGCATCCCTCAGGAAAAAAAAAAGGAAAAAAAGAGAAGTCCTACTAAAGGGAGGGTAGCCAATACCTAACCTACACTTTCTCTGGAGTGGGAGGATACTGATTTCCGAGTAGCAGATGCTCTCATCCGGCAATATGACAATATTTCTGAGCAGCTTTGCACCCCTGCCTAATGTGTCTGTGTCTCTTTTTGCTCATTTAACGTTAGAGCCTCTTAAGTAAACTTTTAATGCTTTCTTAGAGGTCACATGCTGAAAGATAGTAACGGTGGGTTTTTTTCCCTACAGTCGATGGTACTACTGCTTCAGAGTCAACGACAGTACATCTTTGAGTATGATTCATCGGACCGACTTCATGCTGTTACCATGCCTAGCGTTGCTCGGCACAGCATGTCAACTCACACCTCTATTGGCTATATCAGAAATATTTATAATCCTCCGGAAAGCAACGCATCAGTGATTTTTGATTACAGCGATGATGGGAGGATTTTGAAAACGTCATTTTTAGGTACTGGCCGACAAGTCTTCTACAAGTATGGAAAGCTATCCAAATTATCTGAAATTGTTTATGACAGCACTGCAGTTACTTTTGGATATGATGAAACTACAGGTGTCCTAAAAATGGTGAATCTGCAAAGTGGGGGATTTTCTTGCACGATCCGCTATCGTAAAATTGGTCCTCTCGTTGACAAACAAATCTACAGATTCTCTGAAGAAGGTATGGTCAACGCAAGGTTTGATTATACGTATCATGATAACAGCTTTCGCATCGCCAGCATCAAACCCATAATAAGCGAGACGCCTCTTCCAGTTGATCTTTACCGTTACGATGAGATTTCTGGCAAAGTAGAGCATTTTGGCAAATTTGGAGTTATTTATTATGATATAAATCAAATTATTACTACAGCAGTCATGACACTGAGTAAGCACTTTGATACCCACGGGCGCATTAAAGAAGTTCAGTATGAAATGTTCAGATCCCTGATGTACTGGATGACTGTACAATACGACAGCATGGGAAGGGTAACTAAGAGAGAACTGAAACTTGGTCCATATGCCAACACAACAAAGTATACCTACGATTACGATGGGGACGGGCAACTGCAAAGCGTAGCGGTCAATGATAGGCCAACCTGGCGTTACAGTTACGATCTGAATGGAAACCTTCACCTCTTGAATCCTGGAAACAGTGTCCGATTGATGCCTCTGCGCTATGACCTACGAGACAGGATTACGCGCTTAGGTGACATACCGTACAAAATTGATGATGATGGGTTCCTGTGTCAGCGAGGCTCTGACGTATTTGAGTATAACTCCAAAGGACTCTTAACAAGAGCTTACAACAAAGCTAATGGGTGGAGCGTTCAGTACCGTTACGATGGACTTGGCCGAAGGGCTTCTTCTAAGACTAACCTGGGGCATCACCTACAGTACTTTTATGCCGATCTTCACAATCCAACAAGGGTAACTCATGTCTACAATCATTCCAATTCAGAAATTACCTCTTTGTACTATGATCTGCAAGGTCACCTCTTTGCAATGGAGAGTAGCAGTGGGGAAGAATATTACGTCGCCTCTGATAACACTGGCACTCCCCTAGCTGTGTTCAGCATCAATGGCCTCATGATCAAACAGCTTCAGTACACGGCCTATGGGGAGATTTATTATGACACTAACCCCGATTTCCAGCTGGTCATTGGGTTCCATGGAGGGCTGTATGATCCTTTAACCAAACTCGTCCATTTTACCCAAAGGGACTACGATGTCCTGGCTGGACGCTGGACATCTCCTGATTACACCATGTGGAAAAACATTGGTAAAGAACCTGCCCCTTTCAACCTCTACATGTTCAAGAGTAACAACCCTCTCAGCAATGAGCTGGATCTGAAGAATTATGTAACAGGTGAGAATTCTTTACATTTCTTGTAAGTAACACCACAGTTTCGAAACATTTGGGAAAGAAATTGGACTTTTCCTTAGTAGACATTTGCTGAATCCTCCAGTCAAGCCTGGGCCATCTTCCTTTTTGTGCTGTGAAAAAGGTTGGCTTGGCCTGACTATTTGCTTCTGCTCTCCTTGAATGAAAGGTGCTAAATCACAGAATCACAGAACAACCAGGTTGGAAGGGACCCATCGGATCTTCTAGTCCAACCATTCCTATCTAAAATGAGTAGGCACAATGAATTGGGGAAAGCCGGGGCAGCGTGAGGGGGTAGGGGCAGAGATATTTGCCTAAATACTCCATTTCAGCTGAGCCACAGGTCTCTTCCTATTAAACTAGTACTGTGTGAAGAATTGTTCATTCTAATTTTATATAGAGAACAGTAAAGTCACCTACAAGGACCACTAGCAGGTTAGTTGCAGAATCAAACACCAGAACTGCTCAGCATCTCTTCCCTTTGGGGCTACTTTCAAAATTAACTGCTGACTGAGCCCATTTCGAATTAGCACTAAAAATGGATTTAATTAAACCTCTTTATTCCATTTAACTTTTAATATGCAAACACTCTTTAGTCTTTAGAACAAAAATCCCAGTGTTTTTAAAAGTTATTTCTTCATGAAAGACTAAGAAATTTTATGGAATGTGTAGAGCCAAGAAAGAAAAACAATACGGTATTTTTGATCGCATATATGAGAATTGGGTAGAACTTTTAACCTTTTCTTAATTAGTAATAATTTTTCACTTAGTAAGATCACACAGTACTTGAACTAGCTGCTGGCAATTTCTAAAAAGAAAGGTAATTAATATGTCTTCAGGAAAAACTTTTTCTTCAGAATCAAATATGCAGTAGACAGTAATTAAAGCAGTGATATCATTTGTTAAAAGGAGCTATCTTCATTTTAGCAGTAATTTGAAGTTTAAGAAAAGTGTACATTTTCTTCCAAGAGAATCAAATCATGTCTCTGTTCAAATATAGAGTTTGGCTTACATGAAGAGGCAGCAGTAGCAGTACCAGGAGCCACCTCAGGCCAGCAAGGGGAGAAGGCCACTAGAAAACACAGGGGAGATTTTTAAACAAAAGTGGGTGTGAACATAGATCCAAATCAAGTGAAAAGTGCCCCCTGGGTTCCCACACCAATTCTGATCTCCATGACAGCCAGAAAAGAGAAGTGAGGGACAGAAATGTAAAATGGGGTCATGGGGGTTTTTTTTGTTTAAAAACATCATTTTGATAACTCAAATTTATCATTAGCCCTTAATACCTGCTGAGTGAGAATTACTGTTACTCATTTAGTAACGTAGCTTTTTCAACTAGATATGAAGACAGAGCTTTACTGTCAAATCCAGAGCTGGAACTTCCCGAAGCTCCCCCTAGAGCTGAGCTGTAACCCTCCCATGCTGCTTGCTCCTACTTTTCCGTACTGGGCCTGGAGGGATGGCAAGATATTCCTGCTACCTAAATATAGACATCTGAATTACAAGTCGAGCTCTCACTGCATTTAGTGGAGCCTCCTGAGACCTGATGACAGCTAATGGAAGTAGGACATAGAAAAGAAGCCAAGAGAAGTCTGTTCCAAAAGGACTTTGCAGATGTTACCAGTACTAACCTAGTAAAATATCATTTTACAATATGGTTTAAAGGTTACAGTGGCCACATCAGAAGGTGTCAGAGATGGGACAAGTATTGCATAGAATAAAGTAATAATATGTGTTCCGTAGTGGAAAAAGAATGAAAGAGGAGGGGGAGTCTTGATGAACTATTTAGGAAAAATCTAATGCAATATATTCTGTGCCTGTTCACAGCGGATTACTGCAGTTCTGTAAAGTGCCACTCTGTAATATAAAGTGTGAGTTCCACTGCTATGTGACATTAAGGAGGTTAAAGATGAATTTCCTAGATGTTTGGATTTCTTGTAATTATTCCACGCACTTATTTCTCATTTGCCTGCTTACTTCTGATTTTTAGATGTCAAAAGCTGGTTGGTGATGTTTGGATTTCAGCTTAGCAACATTATTCCTGGTTTTCCTAGAGCAAAAATGTACTTTGTATCACCTCCCTACGAGTTGTCTGAGAGTCAAGCATGTGAAAATGGACAGGTAGGTGGAAACATGAAATTATTTTTCTTGATAAATTTGCCTCACTCTATGAGCAGAATGTCTGACTCTTCTGTAGTTACCACAGAAGGCCAGTACTTATTTCAGTGTAAAATGTGAGTATAGCTCAATTTTATACTAATGAACATAGGCTTTTCTTACCAGCCTTCACTGTTATCATAATTACAGTGTCATTAGTTTGTCTCTTATTGAGTTCTTCTCTGATTAGGAAGTTGTAACTCGATTAACTTGATTAGCAATGACAAAGGGGAGACACTGAGTAAATTATCATCTGGTGTACCTTTAGTAAAACCATCCGAATAACATATGTGTCACAATAAACTTAAGCTGGTACTTGCTCTACTGCTAAGAAATGGCTCCTTTTCTCACCCTGTCATAGGATTTCTCATAATTTTTTGTCTGACACACTGGGGCTTTAGTTTGCTACTCCAGTTACTCCTGTTAACTTCAGTTATGGTGTTCATCCTTACTCATCAAATTAAGGTGGAAAATGATATTTGCTTTCCACCTTTAAAATAAATTCCAACCCACTTAATGAACTTTAAAAGAGTACTAGGCCAATTTGAAAGTTAGTCTGTGCCAGGCTCACTTCACGTTTGTGGTAAGACAAGTGAAAAGGTCACATAAACCTAAACATACCACTTTCACAGGCTTCTAAGTCATCTGAGAATATAAATCCTCTCTTCAGGAATCGCTTTGGTAGTTGGAGCTCAAATCTCTTCTGTTTTCAGAAAGGCTTACCTTCAAAAGCATTTTAGTTGTATACACTGGTAGAAATCTCTGGACGGAAGTGTCCAGAACTTACGAGCCATCTTCTAATAAATTGATTCTCTTTGGTTTAAGGTCCCATTAAAATTACGCTAGGCTCGAGTTTTACTTATTCTCGTAACAGACATCATATAATTTGCCAAAATTGATATTAGTGGTACCAGTATGCCACAAAGCATGATTAATGAGAAATAATTTATTTGGTATTGCTGACAGCAAAATAATTTGCCAAATGAGTACTTACCTGATTCTGAAGAGGACATGTATAGGCACAGGTACCTTGGGGTGATCTTCCCATAGCTTAGAAATTTTCACTGCATGACTTTCCTTTAAAAAAGAAAACCAAAGATTAATATTAATATTGGTCTCTGAAATGAATAATTTCAGATCTATATCTTCTTTGGTGTCTTTTTTGTTCTGTTTTGTTTTCCCCAGCTAATTACAGGAGTTCAGCAGACGACAGAAAGACACAACCAGGCTTTCATGGCTCTCGAGGGACAGGTGATATCTAAAAGATTACACGCCAAAATTAGAGAAAAAGCAGGTCACTGGTTCGCAACCACCACTCCCATCGTTGGGAAAGGAATCATGTTTGCTGTGAAGGAAGGCCGTGTAACCACTGGCATTTCCAGCATAGCCACAGATGACAGCAGGAAGATTGCCGCTGTCCTTAACAGCGCTCACTACCTGGAGAAAATGCACTACAGCATCGAGGGGAAGGATACCCATTACTTCGTCAAGATAGGCTCAGCTGACAGTGACCTCGTCACCCTTGCGATGACCAGCGGGCGGAAGGTCCTGGACAACGGAGTCAACGTCACAGTCTCCCAGCCCACTCTCCTCATCAATGGGAGGACTCGAAGGTTTACAAATATTGAGTTTCAGTATTCCACCCTGCTGATCAACATCCGCTACGGACTGACCCCCGACACGCTGGATGAGGAAAAGGCCAGAGTGTTAGACCAGGCTCGGCAGCGAGCCCTGGGATCAGCCTGGGCCAAAGAGCAGCAGAAGGCACGAGATGGCCGAGAGGGCAGCCGCGTATGGACAGACGGAGAGAAGCAGCAGCTTCTGAACACGGGAAGGGTTCAAGGTTACGAGGGATATTATGTCCTGCCCGTGGAGCAGTACCCAGAGCTAGCAGACAGTAGCAGCAACATCCAGTTTTTAAGACAGAATGAAATGGGAAAGAGGTAACAAATTAACCTGCTGTCATCCTTTGCTGGATGAATCAGTAGTCATAACTGTTATCTCCTCTCCTAAGGAGATGAAGACCTAAATGGGGGCACTAGGCTGAGCTACTTTGGGATAGTAAGTGGCAAAAAGGCTCATATTTTTTGAGTTAAATGCTACTGTTCAAGTGATTAAAAACCACATCCTGAAGTGGACTAAAGCCAGACTGAAAACTCTAACCATTCAAATTTAAAAGTACCCCTAAAATATTACCCACTTGTTCTGGGTCTAAAGAAAAACAAAAAGAAGGCCTCGTATTCTATTACCTCACTCCATTCACACGTGAGCAAACTAAGAAATCCAAGTGGGCCACTTTCACTAACCAGCTGATGAAACACAGATGATTCAGACTGCTTGTTTGATAAATATCCAAGAGGTTTTCATTTAAAGCAAAATACAGGTGCATTTAAAACATGACTTTGGGGTGATTTGTGTGTAGCAACTGGAGGACAATGAGAATGCAAGTGAGAGCGCACTGGAAATAGTAAAGAAAATTACTTTTAAAAGTAACAAAACCACACTTGCACTCTGACCCTCCACTTGTCTGGCCTGAAGCTTAACTTATTCAAAGAGGGCAGAGTGTAAAGTTACATTCAAAATGGTGGCTATAAATCACTACAAATAAATTTCATACTCTGTTTGTCTTTGAAGATTTCCATTGTGGACAGTATAACACAGTTACAGGGTGTAGTCTGTTTAGATTCAGTAGTTTGTTGGTATCAGTTCCAGTAGAGCTGTGGGCATTGTGTTACACTATTGCAAATGGGCACCACGTCAGATCACCCTGTACATACATCAGCCAGAAGGCACAATCACTGTTTCAGATTTAAAAATTATTAGTGTGTTTGTTTGGTCAAGAAACTGAGACAATCACATTACGGTCACCACAAGAAAAAAAAAAAAAAAAGAAAAAAAAGTCTAATAAGAACTTTGGTACAAGAACTTTTTTGTAATATACATGTATGAATTGTTCATTGAGTTTTTATATTAATTTTAATTTGCTGCTAAGCAAAGACTAGAGACAGGCAAAGATAATTTATGGCAAAGTGTTTAAATTGTTTATACATAAATAAAGTCTCTAAAACTCCTGTGAATTACTTGTCTTCCATTGTAAAATCTTTAAAAAATGGAAAATTATTAATGTCTCGCTGTCGCCTAATACCGACAGCATCCTATATGTTGCAATGACTTGCTGCTGGACTGTGGATTCTACAGAAGGGCTGTCCTTCAATATGTGGGTAAGCAAAGTCCTACATACATATCACCCAAAACTCTGTTTAGAACACAGCAGAAAACTGGTAAATGCTTTAGTAATTCCGTATCCCCACCTCACAACTAGCAACCCTCAGACTGCCATGTTTCAGTCCTAGAATTAGTTTAATTAATCCAGACAGTTTGAAAATGCAGTAACGTGATATTAAATGGAACATGGAAAGCTGTGCTGCGAGCCAGGAAGTCTCCATGAGATCTGCCTTCTTTGGGAGATTGCTTATTGCTACCACACTTAAAAATGAGAGTTAAGATCAAAGACCATTTCCTAAGCAAACAGACACTCCTGATGATGTTAAAAGGGAACCATCCATCAGCTGGAGCCCTGCTGCTTTTATCTATCTCATTTGAGTATGGAGCTAGGGAGCTCTACTTAATTTTGAGAACGGTTTTGCTTTTGGGGTTGCAAATGAGGTTTTTAATGATTCATGATATCGACAGAGATGCTTGAGTTGATTATGGGCATTAATTCACTCCAGGGCATTTTTAAAGCAGAACGGCTCAGGGGCTGTGTTGTGTAACGCCAGCAGCACTCAGAACATGTGTCTGATTTCTGCTGTACAAACGAGAGCCATCTCATTCTGACTAGAACCTTACACCTATGTGTTTCCCTTATGCACACCCTGGAACCCCAAGCCCTGTTCCTCGTACTCCAAGGGATGAGTCTGGGTACACTCTCTGATTAAGAATTAGAATTAGAGATTCCACTACTTCAAAAGGTAACTCAGTTAAACTAAAAGTCAAATACCCTTTTTAAAGCTGATTGCTACAGGAAGAGGTGCAACATGCTAGACGCTAGCAGGGAATGCACTCCCTAACCAGCTCCTTTGCAAACAACTATAGATCAATGGGATGTTCTTAAACACAACTGTTGAAAGTGGTCCAGGCATGCTAACTAAATACTTGCCGAGGGCCATTTATCCATGGCTACCTATGGCTTCCAAAGGCTGTATGCAACTCAGGACCAGTCCTGTGGAAGGACTTAAGCTCTCGGATCCAACTAACTCTTGTGCTAAACCCAACCAAGGTCATTCCCAGCCTTACCTCTCGGCTCTGCCGCTACGTTTTCTTTGTTTCCATACAGACTCTCTGCCACATTAAGCAGTTTGTCTATGTAGGCAGTCTCCCAGCCTGTCCTTTTGGCAAGTAAACCATAGTATGTCCACTTACTTAGAAATTCCTTCCAGAGAGATTGGAAGAATGACTGTACTGTGTCACTAGGACAAAGATCTAGATGCTCTGGAAAAATAGCTGAATTTTAGAGGCCATACTAAAGAGATTTTTACTTAACAAAGTGGGGAGGTAACTGTACTGATATGGCCATGGCCAGCCACTTATTGCCTCCTTGCTTGTGGTCCCATCTGACTTTCGCCTGTTTCTTGAGATACCTTTTTGTCCTTATTTCTTTCTACAATCTCGCTTTCCTCCTTGCCACACTTTTCCATATTGAATAGGTGATTAACCTAACGCAATGGCAAGGAGACATGAACTGGGAGCCTTCTTATGGGAGACTAGTTGAATGGTGGCTTTAACAATGACGTGACTGCGTCCCCAACGGCAATCAGGAGAGGCTGAGGTCAGCCATGTAAGGAGCTGGCCTGAGCAGCATTCTTCGCTATGGGAATGTGCAGTGCCTGAGCCCAGACCAGTTCTAGAGCTACGAACCTAAGCTTGCCCTTCGAACTCACTCCAGCGTTAGCTGAAGTGTCTGTAGAGCAAACACAAATCCCAGGTGTAGAATTACCATTAGAGTGCATTGCCTTTCTTCCTACTGGGTTGCTGTAAGTGAAGGCATTTAGTATTTATAATTTTGCATTTCAGCTTGAAAAAACTCTTTTGTTTCCTGCTTTAGGCCAAAGCCTGGGGAATCTGACTGCTGGTGCAGGCAAGTTGCTCAGTACATCCTAGTCCTTGCCACCACTCCTGTTCTGCCTCTTGAGGTTGCACTCCACAGCGTTTTGGCCACATGATGGCAGTTCTGCCCATGAGATGCTCACAGGTTCTTTGCCTCCTTGCACTGCCTTGTCCACACCAGTCCCCCAGCAGTGTCATTAGCCTTCCCTCAGTGTGTCCCCAGTAAAGGCACCAACAAAAGATCGTCCTAAAGCTGGGCCAGACCAGTGGATCCTCAACACTCTCGTGAGAGCTAATGTGTGTACACACACTAGGCTCTGAGAACGTGCAGAGCCAGTCTGAAAACTGAAGGGGCACCTGCATTCAGCATTGCTAGTTTTCACCTCCCATCCTTGGTTAAGTAGTCTCTCAGAAGTTTCTTGCCAGAAATCAATGTACCAACGGCATTCTGCCTCTGTAATATTAGCCTGTAAGGCCTTCATCTTCACACAGCCCAGGTTCATCATCGCTGTAAGAGCAGAAGAGCTAGCTATCCCTCATCTGCACTGGACGTGATTGTAATACCTCCTCCAGACACCCTCATGTTTCTTGGTTAAGAGGTTCCTGTGCAAACAAGCATCAACCTTCCCCAGGAATCCCAGAAAACCACACTAGAACTGAGTGCCATTGAATAATTTGTATTAACTGCTTTGTGTTATAATTCCTGTTGGGCTGACGCTTTCCCCCCAACAGTCTCGCAAACACTTCTAAAGAAATCCATGATGTTCAAACATGGGAATAACATTGGCCACGCTGTTTTGATGCTACAGGCCTAGGAAACTCAAAAGGTTAAGTTTCTGTCACTGTATTGTACTGTCCTGTGTTCATCTGGTGATCTTTCACAGGAACCACATGTTAAGGTCAGTCATATGCTCAGGTGGCCTTTATTTTAACTGTGCGTGTGTTCAAAGATAGGATGACCTTACAAGTACTACACCACTCAAATGCTAGGAATGAGGCTCTTAAACTCAGGAAATACAGATTTATTTTTTTTTTCTAGAAGAGAAGACCTTTTTCTCCAAAGAGGAAATAAGAGTCCATATCTCTTGGAAATTCTGAATGCAGGATTGAGGCTTTATTAGCCTGATATAGAGTGTAACAGGCACCCTGGCTTCAGCTAAGTGGGGTAATGAAGAGGCACTGACACCGCAATGCCTCTGAGCTTTTTCTGCCAACAAGGAAAATTCCTTCCCAACCTCTTCAGGTACAACCTCCAGCAAAAAGGCTTCTTATTTACAGTTATCACTTAGTTTAAACCTTACTCATTGCATTACAAATCTGCCACTCCTCTGGAATCAAACTAGCTTCTCCACATCAGTGGCACCAAGTGCCAAGGATTGCATGCTCACAGAAGAGCTTAAAACTCGGTCATCATCCACCACAGTATGGTTGCTGAGGCAGCTCCAAAAGACATTTTACTCACCAGGTCTCTGAATTAGCAGAGAGAACTTAGAGCCTCACAATCAGTCACTTTCATCCCACAGAGAATAATGAAGGAGTACTGGCTGCCGCGGGTGGCTCTATTAGGCAGAGGCTGTCACAGGACGCTCCTGGCATTGGTAGGTACCAGTATACATATTATATCCTCTAACTACTTGTTTAAGTCTGTAATATCCAAACAATTCTCTCTCTTTTGCATGTATGTCTGTTTTCTCCCTAATAAACATGCAATGCTTGAACGTGACCAAGAGCTTTAGAAAGGCAAATACTGCTGTCAAAGCACAAACGCCCCAGTGTTCATAAAGAGTTTTCTGCTTCTGCCTAACCCAAAGCAGCAGTGCTGGGTGGATCTAAAGTTGCAGTCATGAACTATGTGTCTACAGCAACGCTTGACAGGTAAGCTACTAGCAAGAGCAAGTAGTATCTAACTAGAAGCCTACAGCGGGTCACACAACAGCCATCACAACATGCTTTGCAGCACCCTTACAGCTGGACCCATCACACTAAGGGATGATGTTCATAATTTCAGTCTCAGCTGACCAAGAGCTCATTACAACAGCTCAGCTTCTACTGCCACCAAAATTGAATAAAAACCTAGAGGTGATAAAACAGGTACCAGGGCAGATCACACCAAAGTCAGGCATTCAGCCAGATGAACGGTGGGAATGGTTGGACTCGATGATCTGGTGGGTCTCTTCCAACCTGGTGATTCTATGATTCTATGACCCAGGAAAGGAAACAGCTTGGCAGAGAAGGCAGGAACTTGACCCTACCAGCCTCTTCTCCACATTGTTTCAGTGTCTGCCTGTGAGCACCTTGCGTGCTGCATGATGGTCACTCTCTGCAATCACCTCAAGAGACACTTCTTAATCTGGGCAATGTGGGGTTTGCATCAGAGCAAGAGTCACTGCCCAGATGCCCATGGGCTTCCATTCATCTGCAGCTGAGTATGTGCCACCAGCCCTGCTCAGCCTTCCCCACACCTCCTGTGGCAGGAATGGGGTATTCCTCTTTGCAGAGGTTCTGCAGTAGCTCTTCGAATTACATATCAAATCTAACAGATTGGGCTTTCCCTTATTTTCTCATTTGTTAAAATATTTGTGTAGCGTCTAAACCTCTGCTACTGAGGATTCAGTGGTTCTGAGGTTAGAGTCAGGCTACTTCTGTGGTGTTGCTGAGCCAAGGAGGAAAAAAAAGCAAGTAATAAAAGTAAAATGTGGTAAAAACGCCACGGGAGAGAGCTGTGTGCCAGTTTTCAAATAGAAGCAAGTGAATGCAGCCAATTTATAAATCCTTAACAAACAGGATTTACAATGGCAGTTAAGCCATCATGAGTATAGAAGGTGGCCGGCAGTATCTGTAACGCTGTCCGTGCTGTGTTACAGCAGCTCAACAGCATTGCTATTGGAGAAATTATATTTACAGAAGTTTTACATCTTTAGATGATGGCTTGTGGCAGGTTTTAGTCTAATTTCACGGTTGCATATAAAAAGAAAATCTGCCAGTAGAATTGTGTTGGCTGTACTACTGCCTGTACTACTGAAGCCCAGGCCTTGTGACTGTTACAAATACCTCTCCCTCTCCAAGGTTCATTAACTGAAGCAATCATGTAAATGAAAGTAAAACATTCAGAAATATTACTCGGTGCTATAAACCAGTAATCCAAGTATCTCATTTCTAGTGGTCAGCAATGTTCAATAATTCAAAGAGCTCTTCTTGATAAATCAAACTTTTTCATCTGCCAAAATTTCTTCTAAGAGATAAAAATCAGATTCCTGTTTGCCTCTCAGGGCTGTAGCAATCTTTTTGAAGGCATCCCCATCTTGGGCTCTGCCCAGGTGGGGAAGGCAAGCAATTAAAAAGCCTGGGACAAAGCATCTCAGGAGGAGAGTTCTCTCACCTGACACAGAGCAAAACTAAACAGAAGGGGGTGGTACAGCTGGAGGCTGTCTAAGGGCTTGGACTCCAACTCTCTTCATGTTGCAGAGTAGGAGGATGAGTGCTGCTGCTTAGAGTGGGAGCTCAGAACCATGACCAGCTGAGTTTTGAATGTCTGCAAGGATAAAGACTGCAACAACTCTGGGAAACCTGTTCCCAATGCTCAGTCGTCCTCACAGTAAAATTAGTCTTTCTAAGTTAAATCAGAATTTTCTTTGTTTCTGTCTGTGCCTGTTGCCTCTTGTCTTGAGTGGGCAGCAGTGAGATGCCACTGACTCCCTCGGCATTACTCTTCCTTTCAGATGTTGGTACACACTCCCCAAGTCACCTCTTCTCCAAGCAGAACAGCCCCAGCTCTCTCAGCCTCCCCCACTAAGTCAGATGCTCCAGTTCCGTCATTGCCTTCATGGCCCTTTGCTGGACTCTTTCTGGTAAGTCCATGTCTGTCTTGTACAGGATCACCCGGCACTCCAGAAGTATCTCACTAGTGCTGAGCAGAAGGCATGAATCACCTCGTCAGACAGCTGGTGATTTTCTGCCTAATGCAACCTAAGATGCTGTTGGGCTGCTTTGCTACAAAAGGCACACTACTGGCTCATGGTCACCTTGTCCCTAAGGAAAGCTGCTTTCCAGCTGGGTGGCCCCAGCTTGTACTAGTGTTTGATGTTGCTTCTCCCCAGGTGTAGGACTCCCACTTCTCTATGCTGAACATCATGATCAGCCCCTCAGAATCATAGAATCACCAGGTTGGAAAAGACCCACCAGATCATCGAGTCCAACCATTCCTATCAAACACTAAACCATACCCCTTGGTGTCTCATTCACCTGTCCCTTAAACCCCTCCAGGGAAGGTGAATCAACCACCTCCCTGGGCAGCCTCTGCCAGTGCACAATGACCCTTTCTGTTTGAAAATTTTTTTCCTTATGTTGAGCCTGGTGGAACTTGAGGTCATTCACTCCTGTCCTGTCCCCTGTCACTTGGGAGAAAAGCCCAGCTCCCTCCTCTCCTCAACCTCCTTTCAGGTAGTTATAGAGAGCAATGAGGTTTCCTCTCAGCTTCCTCTTCTCCAGGCTAAACACCCCCAGCTCTCTCAGCTACTCCTCTTGTTCTCCAGCCCCTTCACCAGCTTCATTGCTCTTCTCTGGACTCACCCCAGAGCCTCAACATCCTTCTTGTGGTGAGGGGCCCAGAACTGAACACAGGATTCAAGGAGTGGGCTGTCCCCCCTGGACAGCAGAAGACCCTCTGGTTTATCAGCCACTCTGCCCATAATTGCCCCCCCGCTGTTGTAAACCTTCAAAGAGAGCAAGGGAGGGCCTGGCAGTGCAATTGGCCAGCACCCTCAGCTCTCACAGGCATATTCCATTAAGTCCCAAGGACTTGTCCATGTCCTATTTGTTTCTCCCTTACCTGGTCCTGATCCACCAAGGGTATGTCTTCCTTGCTTCGGACTTTCTCCCTGGAAACCTCAAGGCAGATCACAGCAGGAGAGACCAGAGGCCATGAAGACATTGAATATCTCAGCCTCTCCTGTATCACTAAGTCCCGTGCTGCAGTCAGTCAGAGACCTTGCGCTGCCGTGGTGATCTTCACAGAAAGTGCCTGTGTTGCTGTGTTGCCCTGTGCAAAGCGTTTTCAGCTGTGGGGGTGAGTAGGAGCACTGGCTCAGCACCTGTGTCCTCAGCCTACCTGCAGGTGGGCACAGATCAGAGCCACCAGGAACTGCTTGGCACTACTGGGCACCACTAGGTGGGACAGGACAACTCTGCATGGAGACAGTTCCCTGCAAGATAACTCATCACATAACATAACTGCAAAACTTGCTGTAATTTTAAATTCCTGTTTGCCTGAGGAAGTGGGTCTAGCCTGTCAGGTTTGTAGTTTGTGCTTCCCCAGACCTCACTGACCTCCTCCACTCCCACCCACAGCTCCCTGCAGCCCCTCGCAGACTTTTTGGCTGTTGCATCCATCTCGGTTCAGCCACCAGCACCTGGTCTGAAGTGTCACAGGTACAGGCAACCACCCTCTTAGTACGGGCAGGAGATCGCTGCTGCTGCCCCTGTGGTCGCAGGCTTCTGCCTTCACAAGAAGTCTCCTGCTTGGTGTTCTGGGCCCCTTGGGAGGACAGGTGGATCAATAGCCACACCACCTGTAAAGCACAGTGCTGTGTTGCTGGTTAGGTGGGGGTGAGCAGTATTCAGATAGAAGCAGGGAATAAGCGGTCCTTGGAGTCTCAGCCACTCATTAAATATTTTCTAAGTGAAACTAAGCTGCTTTAAGTGGACAGTTGTTTCTTTAGTGTCTCTGATTTACCTAGTCAAGTAACTTGGTGGAGTTTGTTTGGTTCATTTTTTCTCTTTTTGCTGTTGCAGTTGTGATGCTGCTGTGTACCGGGTTGGAGCAGTGCTCTGGCTCCACAGGGCTGTAGACACACATCTGTCCAGCAGCACCATCGCTGCCATGTGGCCGTTCAGCCTCGTGCCCCATGTGGTACAGGGAATATCCCTGCTGAACTGCAGGTACCAGCACCACCTTGTCAGACTCAAGTTCACTTCTGGCTGAGACAGCATGCTGCTGAGCAAGGGAGATGCACAGAGGTGGGAAAGGAAAGCACTAGAGAACTTTCTTCTGCTTTTGCTGGCACAAGCAGTCTTGGCCCCTTTGGGCCCTGCCCTGCCACGGACAGCAATGACCCTCAAGGAAGGCACATCCCTGTGCTTGCACTTGTTACTGCTGACGTGCCACTGGGCAGACTGCCAAGGTGCCCTTTTCCCATCCCATTAGCACCTTGCTGGGCCATGGCTGGCTCAAGAGAGCTGCCTTGGCACACCTTGCCCAGGTGCTTCCACTTTGACAGATGACGGCACCTATCCCTTCACCATTCAATGCTACCAGCTGCTGCCTCCTGCTCAGCTGCTGAAACTGTTCATTAACATGAATGGGAGGCAGAGGTTTTGCAGTGCCTCAACAGAAATCCCACCTGCAGTGCCCTGTTGTTGCTATCGTAGTGTAAAATGAGCCCCAACAGAAAAAAATCACATCTGTCAGATAACAAACATAATGCATGTTAGCAAAACTACCTGTATTTCACTCCCCTAACCCCGGGTCAGGGACATGCTGAGGTCCCAGCAGTGCCCATACAGCTCCACTTTGTGGTGGTACTTCACCAGCTCGTTTTGACGTGGCTTGCTGATGGTACAGCAGTGTTTTTATAGCTTGAGACTGATTACCGGTATGAGTGCACATGAACACATTTCCTTTTACAAGCCTGTGCACGTGTAGGCTATTACCTCCTTGTGCATAGCAAAAGGCACTTGTCACACTAGATAAGAACAAGCTCTGGCCGTGCTGCATCCCATGCTCATCCCACCGCCCCAGTCTGCTGCTGAGGGATGCCTGCATGCGGTCAATAGAGACACTGGGATTGGGATTCACACTCCACACTGGCAGTGATGCAAAAGTTCCTATTTTTAGGCCAGACAAGTGGAGTTCTTTAGCAGCTCTAGGGCCGGTGAGTTGACAAATAACCAAGACAAACCTGCTTATGGTCTCCCTACTTTCTGGGCCACTAGCAATAGCAAATGATACCAAACAAATTGATTTTTCTGCCACTGGTGTTCTCCGTGGCAGGTTGATGGAAATTTTTAAACTATTTTTTTCTTTTTTTATGTCTAAGAGTGACTGAGTGTTTGGCCCCCGTCCTAACCTGCAGCGCAAGGGTTAGTTGCTGAGGGTGGACCCCGTCTACCTCTGTTGAGGAGCCCAGTGCTGGTACCATGGCCTCAGCTCATAGAATCACAGAATCATAGAATCACCAAGTTGGAAAAGACCCACCAGATCATCAAGTCCAGCCATTTGTATCAAGCTTCCTCCAAGCTTGTCAGAGCCCCATGCCAAGCCATTGCGGGGCAGCTGGTTGGCAGCTTCCAAGAGCTGCTGATGCCCCCAAGGCTACTCCCAAGGGCCTCCGAGGCTGATGCTGGGATGGGAGACTCTCATCTCTATGAGAGCAGTTCCAGCTTCACCGGGGTGGTCTCCCATTCAGGTTAAGCAGCTCCCAATTACTACAAGGTAGAAAACACACATTTGGCTCCTAGTGTACTTTGCAAGGGATGTCCACACACTCAGGGAAGACCGAGGCCTGATCTTTCCAGTGATCTCAAGGAAGATTGCAGTCCAGTGCGCACACAAGGGTCTAATAAAACAACAAAGATAAGGATTGTTGGGGAGAAAAAAAATAATCCTGTTTTGTTTGTAGGTGAAAAAAAAAAATCGCAGAGCACTCAAAGGTCATAGTTAGGAATTTATTCCCTCGCTGCAGGCTTGTTTGCTGAGAGATAAAGATCTTTGGTGCAGGTGTACAAAGTGCCAAGGATTGTAAAGGCGATGCAGAGTAAACCCATGGCTGAGTGACATGCTTCTGACATCCCTAGGAATCACAAAGGCTGTCCCTGTCACAGCATCCAGCGATGTGTCCCATTCTTCAGAGGCAGATCTCAGCAGACAGACACTTTTCCTACTTTTGGGGGTTAATGATGGTGCTGTGTTAGAGTCAGCCTTGCCTGCAGCAGGGGAGCACCTAAATGCTTGTGCTGGTGTAAATATTGATTTGTGGCTGGGGACTGTCCTACAGATCACAGTATCTCGCCCTGTTTCACAAACAGTCCTGCCGCACACTCACTTACAGCTCCAAGTTACGGAAAGCTACTTCTGTACAGAGTAACAAAAAAAAAAAAATTACCCAGAGCAAAGGACTGGGAAAAAAGTGTTTTCAGATGAGGCAGGTTGTTGTCCAAGTGTGCAGTGATGCAGTTGTAGCTCAAAGAGCATCTGGTCATTGCAAGCCTGAGCACTCCTGTGTCCTCCTGTGTCGCATGAGGAGGTTAAGGCTTGAAGGCTGGGGAGGAGTCAATCTGGACAGAGTCCTACAGACTTGCTGCAGCAAACCCACTTTTATGTTCACAAGGCTTGCAGTGCCTGTGGTTTATCAAGGTTGTAGCTCCCAGACTCCCCCCTCTATCTTTTGTCTTTACTTTTCAATCTTCTTTTAGCTGCCCTGTGACGGATACTTCCGTTTTCCAAAATTTTGTCCTACACACTCACAAAAGCAAGTAATGTATTTACTATTTAATAAACAAAAGTGAGTTCTGCTCAGTTTTTTCAGTGCTTAGGATAGCGTAAAGAACTGCATTACATTTACTAATACTGTTCATGATAAACAGCGTGACAAAGGTAGCTTGAAATTTAACATTAGAAATTCAGAATCCACTGCCTGAGGCTTTGAAAAAAAGAAGGCTGAATTAAACTTTCCTCTTTGTCAAAAACCTTTATTTAGTTTGATTGCCTTATGATGAGAACGTCTCAAACCTTTCCACGCTTAGTTTCCAGCTGCCCTTTTTATTTTATTTAGCTTTTGAAATTCCTTTTTTGATCTCTCTTTCTCTTCCTCTGTCTTCCAGCTTTGACACAATCTCCCTAAAGAAGCGTATGTGGTTTAATTCAGCCTGATGGCTGCTTCGCTGTGGAAGCGCAGGTGTCTGCTGGGTCATGCTGCAAGCCAGGATGATGGGATAAAAGAAAAACTAAGTAATTCCTAAAGGAGAGATCAAGGACCAGGTGGTTTGTGGAGGGGAGTGGCTACGTTTCCTGCACACAGCTGCTCTAGGATGGCCAGAGCAGTCAGTAAGGGTGGGAAAGGAAACAGAAGCTGTAGGGACAGGAGCTTCTTAGCTTTGTGTTAAGGTGCTGCCCACCCAAGGCAGCGACCAGCAGGACTGTGAACTCCTCACTCAGGAACCACAAAGCTTTTTGAGTCTGGTTTCCTGGTGTAATTGGTGCCTCTGCACATTTTAGGCTGCTGCTTCTACAGTGAGTTTGGGAGTCAGCTATGAGAGCCTTTTTGCACTAGAGTACCTCGGGTATGTTCGAGAGCATTAGCTAACAACTACCTCAGCATTTTATTTCCTGCATAGACACCTTGGAATGCACAAAACCATAAATCAGAAAACATAATAAAAGTTTAAAAGTGGGGTTGTTTTCAGTACAGCAGGATGGTTGTGTGCCCTCCCAACACAGTTTAGGGGCCTACTGAAATCCCCTGGGTTTTGATCAGTGCTTCTGGCTCTGCTCCTCAGTCATGTGAGGTGGGAAACAGGAAGAAAAATAAAATCGTCAGAAAGTAAGACCTTAACTACAGCCGAAAGGTCAAAATATCCCAGAGATTTGCTCTCCACACAACAAAGTCGGAGAGTTAAGCAGCCTTGGTGGGTCAGGAAGGATGCGCCCATACAGCCTGACTAGAGTATCACCTACACGTATGTATGCATTTTGTGGGAGAGTCATCCACAAATTATTTGTTGCACAGTGCACAATTAAATAAAATCATACAATGATTTAGGTTGGAAGGGATCTTAAAACCCATCCAGTTCCAACCCCCTGCCATAGGCAGGGACACCTCCCACTGGCTCAGGTTGCTCAGAGCCCCATCCAACCTGGCCTGGAACACCTCCAGGGATGGGGCAGCCACAACTTCTCTGGCAACCTGTGCCAGGACCTTCCCACCCTCACATTGCTTCCTGATATCTGATCTAAATCTCCCCTCTTTCAGCTTAAAACCATTCCTCCTCATCCTATCCCTGCACACCCTGACAAAGAGCCCCTCCCAACTTTCCCATAGTCCCCCTTTAATTACTGGAAGGATGCATCTTATTTTGCAACCAAACCAATCAGGGACCTCTCATGACCTCCTTGCAAGAGGCCAAACTACAGTAGGACTCCAGCCAGCAGAATTCCTGGGGCAGTAGGGAATGGAGCCTGCTGCATGGGTCCTATTTAATATTCACCTTGCTAGACACGCCTGAAACTCTCACCATCCCTCACATGCCACCCAGCTCACACCACACTGTGTGTGAGGAAGCCTTGTGCCAAATGCTGCCTGTGTAGAGAACAAAATGACAGATGCTTTGTCTGGAACCTGGGGTGCGGGGATTGGCAGGACACTGGGCAAGATGCAGCCCCTACCTGCCAGAACAAGGGGACACTTCACAGATGTCAGTCGCTTTTTTTCTTTTTTTTTGAAGGCCTCCAGCAATGGGTCTTTCAAGGAGGAGTTTGAAAGAAAACAATGAAGTGGCTTTGCCAATGTTTACAGAAAGTTCTTTCATGTTGGGACTGGAAAGTACAGGAGGTTGTGTGTGTTCTTTCCTGCCCCCTGGGCACCTCTGCTCTCCTGACCAGCCTGGAAACTGCTCCTGAAAGTGGGAAGGCTTTGGGTTACTTCCAAAATGAAATGTTCCATATTTCCAAGACTAGTTTTGGCTTTTTAAAAAAACTGAAATGCCATTTGGAAACTGAAAAGAAATAATAATCAACAGGTTGGGGAAGGGCAGGGTGGGCAAGAGGCTTTCTAGAAGGATACGTTAACCCTCTATGATATGATTGCAGGAAGTTGAACAAAGCTGGAGGTTTTAACTAAAATGTGGCATTTCAGGTATGTAATTGTTCCCTGGCAGTTGGAGTTAAGCCTACTTTTCCTCCTATTTCAGTCAGACACCCGAAGATATCGGCTAAGAGATCGATATTGTGCTCTAGTAGCTTTTGACACTTGCGGTTTTGTTATTTGCAGTCAATTAAGAGCAGAGCTTTAAGTGCCGAGTACAATAACACACTTTTGAATGTATTAGGAAAAATACAAAACCAAACAGCAAGCAACCAGCTTCTCAGAAACAGAAACAACAGAAAATGGCTGCTCTTGCTACTGAATAATTTCTTAGGCGCCTGTTGTGGGCTGCAGAGCTGGAGGGGATGGTGCCGTGCAGCACATGAAGCCAAGCTGGAGGCATTGACCCCAGGAAAAAAAAAAAAAAAAAAAAAAAAAAAAAAAAAAAAAAAGGTTTCTCAGACTTTGTTCTCTGCTCTGTTCTTCCTTTTCACATAGGTAAGAGCTTACCTAGGTACAAAACCTTACCTTCCTTTGCTCATGAGAAAACAATCACCTGTTTGTTTATTGCTTTACAGTTCAAACAGACTCTGATAACGCTGAATTCTTTTGTTGTGAGTGTAAGTGGTAAAAGGGAGTTAAGTTAACATGGGCACATTCCTGATTACATTCATAAATTCATCTGGTTGAATGAGAGGGATTTTTTTTTTCTGAGTTAAAAAATAGAGGGGTTGGAAAAACAAGATCTTGCAACCTGAGTCACAACTACCTGCAAATATTTTCCAAGGCATTTATTTCAAAAGCAGTTATCTTTTAAAAAAGTACACAATTACTTGCTTCACAAACACAGTTGATAATACCTGAAAAAAAAATGGTTGACTCCTTTCTCTATATGATCTATACAGGTTCTGAATATTGGAAAAAACACTTCAAAATGAAACACAGCTTTTGGAAGTACCTCTGTGCATGAACAAAAGACCATAAATACAGGAACACAAAAATAAATATTAATTTGTCATCATTTAGTTATTTGCTGCTTCTCTTGTAATATTAAAAACAATGGTTGTTGTTGATTTTTTTCTGTTATTACAGGTCCCCCTTTTAAATGCCTGAAGTAATTTGCTGAGTGCTTTACGGAGAGAGAAATACCAGTATCCAGGCCATAAAAAGCAGTCAGGAGAAAAGAAGGGCTGTGGTGAGTAGCCCAGTACCCCGCAGAATTCCACTGCACTCCCTGGCATGGGCTCAGGACTCTGGAAGGACCTGGTGTCTGCTCACTGGAGCATACAAATCATAAAATCAACCCATTTAGCTGCCCCCTCCAAGATGGCTTCAGATAAAATGGGGTTAAATCAGGCTATTTTCCAAATGCCTCACTTTCAGTTTTACTTGTCTTCATTTTCTTCCCCGTTCAACCAGTTCATCAGCCAACTGCTACCGCATTCTGCTTCGGCCTCTGGAGAGTTAGCATTTCTGACTCCCAGCAGGTTGTCAGAAAGCCTGAAAGAAGTTATCTTACCCTTGAAATCTGGCACGAAAATGAGATGCTATTTCTAATTGTCTTTCTCGCTTTTACTTCTCCTCGCAGCCCTTCGGGGCTTCCCTCTTCCCATCCTCCAGTTTCCTTTTCCACCTCAGTGCTTGGCAGAGATCCCTGCTCCATTCTGCTGTTTCAATAGCTGGAGCTCTACAAACTTCTTGCTTTCCCCCCCAGTTTTGACAGTAGGAAACCAGCGTTAGCCAGTGCTCCCTGGGGAAAACGGGACTCCACACAAAACTTCCCTCATGGCCACGCCATGCAGGTCACCCGCACTAGCTCATGGCCTGATTGCATGCCATGGCATCAGCTTTTATTGTGCATGGGGACAGAAGAGTGGTGAGGGCACATGGAATTGTAGAATGGTTTGGGTTGGAAGGGACTTTAAAGCCCATCCAGTTCTTCCCCTACCTCCCACTAGGTCTAGCTGCTCACAGCCCCATCCAGCCTGGCCTTGAACACCTGCAGGGATGGGGCAGCTTTCCTGGGCAATCTGTGCCAGGGCCTCACCACCCTCAACAGTCAAGAATGTCTTCCTATTGCCTAATCCAAATCAGCCTCCTTTCAATTTAAAGCCATCTGCATAGCCCCATCCCATTCTGAGCTGCAGCTATGCCTGAGCCATGCTCTGGTACAGCCAACAGCCGAGCCCTGGCAGTGGTGGCTGGGGAAGGCCTAATGGGCGATGCAGTGGGCACCCCACTGCCTTATGGCTCGTACCTGGGACTGCCTGGGCTACCCTGACTTATTTTGATAGCCCTGCCTTCTGGTGATGGTTTCAGTCTATCACACACCCAGCAGGAAAGGGGCTGCAGACCTGCCCTGGCGGGTGTTGGGGTAGATGATCAAAATGAGTGGATTTTCTTCACAGAGAAGCCCACAGAGATAGATAGTCTTGGCTTTTTAGTGCAGAGGAGCAATCCTGCTCTTGCATGGAACGGTCTGTCCAGGGAGGTGGTTGAGTCACCTTCCCTGGAGGTGTTTAAAGTGCGGGTGGATGAGGTGCTGAGGGACATGGTCTAGAGATTGGTGGGAATGGTTGGACTCAATGATCTGGTGGGTCTCTTCCAACCTGGTGATTCTATGATTCTATGATTCTTCTACTGAAGCCACATAAATGGAAAAGTCACCGATGTGGAGACCCCCACGGGAGGCTGCCCAGTACCTGTGGGCAAACGCAGCCTGGCAGCAGCAACACCCACCATGCAGCACTGGGGTAATTGGCAGGGGGCTGGGGAGGTGTCCCCACTCCTGCAAGCACCAGCACTCCTGATGAGTAAGGTCCTCTGTGTCCCAGGGCAGCCTTGCTGCACCCCCGACCTCCCCTTTTTGGGTTTGTCCTCAGCGGGGCTGGGCTTGTACTGGTACCCACGGTGATTGCCCCATGATGACCTGTGCTGGCCACTCCCGCCTCCCCGGCAGGGGGCGCCCTTCTGCGTGGGGCAGGATGGTGCAGGGCAGGGATGGTCTGTGTGGTGCAGATATGTGGAGGACTATACGGTGTAGGGTGGTGCAGTGTGGGGCTGTGTGGAGCTGCGCAGGTTGGTGCTGCGCAGGGCACCGTGTTGTGGTACCGTGCGGTGCAGTGCAGTGCAGGGCTGTATCATAGAATCATACAATCACCAGGTTGGAAGAGACCCACTGGATCACCGAGTGCAGAGCCGCGTGGGTGCGGATGTGTGCCAGGCAATGAGGCGCTTTGCGGGGCTGTGCGGGGCGGTGCGGGGCCGTGCAGAGCTGCGCGGGGCGCTGCCCTGTGGGACTATGGTGGGGCGCGCAGGTGCATTGCGGGGCAGTGCAGGTGCAAGGCAGGGCAGAGCCGCACGGGGCGGTGCGTTGCGGGGCTGCGCGGGGCTCCGTGGGGCGGTGCATTGCGGGGCCGTGCCGAGCTGCGCGGGGCGGAGCCGCTCGGGGAGGGGCGGGGAGGGGCGGGGAGGGGCGGTGCGGGCGGAGCCTCCCCTGGCCGGCATCCCCGGTGAGGGCGGGGCCGGAGCGGCGGGGGCGGAGCCGCCCCGGGAGCCGCCGGCGGAGCAGGAAATGGAGGCGTGAGCGGCCGTGCGCCCCGGGCTTCCCCGCCGCAGGGCTGACCGCGGGCTCGCCCCGGCCCCGCCGTGCATGGGGCGGCGGGGGGGACGATGCCGAGGAAGGAGCTGCCGCTGCCCGAGGGCTGGGAGGAGGCGCGGGACTACGACGGGAAGGTGTACTACATCGACCACGGCAGCCGCACCACCAGCTGGGTGGATCCCCGAGACAGGTGCGGGGCCGCCCCGGGCCGGGGGGGTGCGGGGGGGAATGCCCGCCGGTCGGGGATGGAGGAGCGGGGGGGACGGGGGCGTCGCGGGAGGTGCCGCCGGCAGGGAACGGGGACGTGGGGGAGACGGGGGGATGCCCCCAGTCGGTGATGGGGGAGATGGTCGGGGATGGGGGGGGAGATGGGGTGACGCCGCCGCTCGGGATGGAGGAGATGGAGGGAATGCTGCCCCTCGGGAATGGGGACGATGCCGCCGTTCGGGGGTCCCCGCCACTCGCTCCGAACCGCCGGTGCCACCGGGCTCGGTGGAAGGGCAGGGGGCTCCGGTGCCCGTGGGCTCTGGAGGTAGGGATGGAGAGGGGCTCAGGGAGGTTCCGTGTTGGTTTGGCCTTGGCATCTTCCTCCTCGCCTCCTTTCCCATCTCCAGGAGTCCCACAGGTTGTCCTCCGCGTGCGGGTGGGATGCAGCTGGGTCAGTGTTGCGAGGGGCCCGTCTGGGTCACCCCAATCCCGCAGCGGGGATGTACGGGGTCAGCGGGGCTGCAGAGGTGTCACCAGCTCGTGTCTCGCATCCTGGTCCCTCTCTTGCTGAGCTCACATCCTGGTCTGTCTCTTGCCTGGCAATGATGGAGATCACTGACTTCAGGGAGTGTTCCTCACCACCCTTGCCTGCTTTCTGCGTCCCAAGAGGCTCCTCTTGCTCCCGCTTGCTCTGAGGAGCTCTCTTCTTGTATGACTCGCTTTGAAAGTCAGAGAAACAGAAATCAGGCTGCTGTGCAAGACCCAGGTCGTTTTCCAAGCAGCTCTCTGTCCTAGCATGTCCCAGTTCCATGCTTGAGGCGGTTCTGGTAAGCTAGTGTAGGACAGCTTGAGCGTGCAGGGCGCTCAGCTGGATGGCTGGTGAAATCACAGGTTTCTAAGTTTTACAGTCAGTGTTCTGTTAGCTGGAGTTCCCCAACACACCGACTCAAAAGTCCATCTCGATGGGCTTGGAATTCCAGCCATCTGAGCATGTGGTTTCTTGTTGATGAATTTTACATGGATTCCCCCTATCTGACAGTGATCCCTTCTTGCAGGACAGCTACTGCAGCTTCAGAGTTTGTTTTCCTTTCCTCTGCTTGTCCCAGCCATCGGGTCCTTCCCTTGCTGGTGGGATGTCAGTACTTTGCCTTCTCTCCGGTTCGGTGTTTTTTTCGCTAAGCGTGGCAGTGAATGATTGTCCAGTTTTACGAGATTTAAAGGAGGATTCTGCATTCCAGGAATAATCCTTGTGTGTACTATACACAAATGCAGCCTGCTGCTGGATGGCGGGGGTCAGAACTTGTTTGGAGGCTTCTGTTTCGGTAATGTGGTCAAGAAGAGCTAATAACACAGTTGTTTCAAGGTGTGTCTTTAACTGCCATAAGTCAATGCAAACTTAAGTTAGGAATGTCTTCCTGGCACCTTTGTTTTTGTTACAGAGAATTAAGACGGGTGAGAAATCTAATAGGCCTGATACCGGTTGATAAAAATCCTCATCTGTCCTTGATCAGTGATTCAGAAATGGCAGAAGGGGCTAAATGAGTGCCGTATTTACGCGTGTGTACTGAGCTGTCTCAGAAATGCTACCTACTCACCACTGTTAAAGGAGAATATTCAAACCCATACTGATAAGTCATATCACAGGAGATACTTGTTCACATAGAAATACGCCAGAACACACATGGCCCTGAGGAGTTTTGCATCTGAGTCATCTTCCAGTCGCCTTACCAAGAAAACAAGCTGTATTGGACTCTCCCCATGAAAATCCTCGAGGTTTTGAATAGTTTATTGATCCAGCAGTAGAACTAGAAGTGACGCAGCACTAACCTGTCACCTAGGGGACCATGTGCTTCTCTGAGTTCAAACCCTGCTCTGGCACACTTATAGGAACTAAGTTTCTCTTTCAACCCTTGCCGCTGTCTGTGAAAACCGGCTGATAGTTTCTCATCAGCTCAAGTAGTATGATAACTACTCCCTGCAGTAGTGATTTGTGGTTTATGCACTGCTTGTTGGACTTTTTGACAGTGTATTTTAAGTTTATCTATTTTAAGCATAGCCTTTTACAAGTCATCTTTAAAACTGCTGCAGCTCGGAGGTTGGTTTGTGTATTGGCTACAGTGCTCTGTGCACTGTCTTTTACCCAGTGAAAAGCAATAGATATTAGGAAATGACTGTAAATCTGCAAGCTTGAGGGGTGTGGAGGAAGATGTATTTGTTAGGGCTCACTCTGAGCGCGGTTGCTTGTCAGTTTATTCAGGGAACAACAACTGGTAGCTAAAGATAGGATGCAGCGGTTTTTAAACCTTCCCTAAATCTTTCATTCCAGCTTAATTTAGTGGAAATAACCGTGAGCAGGGATACCATCTAGCTTCAGGGCATGGGCTTGCCCATTGTTTTGGTGACAGCAGGGTTTGCGGTTGTGCTGGTTGAGGTTGGTTTGATAGGCTGCTAGGGAAGCAGGTCTGGCTGGGGGCACGCAGGGCTGGGCGGCAGGAAAGGGGTGACAGGGACTGCCTTGGACTGGATGAAAGCAGAAGCTGAAATAACTGGAGCTGATGGTTTCCCAGCTCTTGTGAAATGCATGGGATGTTGCTGGATGCAGATGGGCTGTGGCTGAGAGGGATCATCGTGGTTTGCCTGTAGGAAGTCACCAGCATCTAGAAGGTCACCAGCATCTCGTGGCATCTCGCTCTTCTGTAATGCTGACTTGAGTGATGTTCAGGTGCCTGAAGCCTTGATTCAAGCAAGTTCAATTTAGAGCACTCTTATCTTGTGCCTTTTAAGGGTTTACTAGACTTCAGGGCCGTCTTGGGAAGCCTGTGGGTATTCAAGTATTTTGGGAAAACACGTAAGGTTATGTGAAGGATTTTGTGATTTAACTGTTACTGTACCTGTGGTACGGTATAACAGGAAAGAATCAAGGTATCTTCTAAGCAAGAATTCCTGGTTAAAAAGTTGCAAAGCAGTTCTAGTGGCCGGATGGAGGAAAAAACTCCCCACTCTACTATTTTTTTCCCTTGTGTAAAAGGAAGCTTCCACGGGTCACTTTTTTTTTTGTAGATTTCTGTGAAATTGGATCGTTCAGCACTTGGATGCAGTGTAATGGGATATCCCCTTGCTGAGCTAGGGGAAGAAACTCGTCATTCTGAGTTTTAAAAGCAAGCATGATCTTTCAGGTGTGCACCAGTACACACCATTTGCTAAAACATGCCAGAGTTGTCTCAGTTACATTCTTGACACAGAGGGTGCGTCGGCAGCGTAAGCTGCTGTGCTGATGACCCAACAGAAAATGAGAACAGCATCTCAGAAGCATAAGCAGCAAGAGCTGCCTGTTCTTAAACATCACTGTGAACCAGGAATTACACCTTCAGTGTGCCCTGAATGAGACTTCTGCCTTCATCAGATGTAAGGGTTAGAGGAGGGTATCCTGGTTCTGGTGGCTGTGCTGTCCTTTTGTTCTCTACACTGGATTAGGGAAATCTCTACTCTCTCTCAGACTATCTTGGAAGAGGGTAGCTTTTTCACTTCTCTTTGACTTTCAACCCAGACGTTTCCTGATTGCACTGAGGATCTGGAGAAGCCTGATGACCTGTCCCACTCTCCAGTGTTTGTGTGTTCCTCCTACTCTTCCTACTGGCATGGTGTTGTAAGCAGGTTTTTCTGGGTTATTTTAGACAGAGTTGACTGCACTTCTCATCTTACCCTGATCAATGGACTCCTGTTGAGTGCAAGCTGGTGGCGTAGGAGCACTTGTAGCTTCGGTTTGGGGAAGCTACTAAACAACAGAACAGATGTTTTTGGTTTTGGGAGGCAGCAGTGCCTCAGCTGATGGCCCTTAATTTTTTAAAGGCCCTTATTGATGTCAAGGGTTAGAGACATTTATTAAATGAAAGCCCAGGTTCTAGAGTTGCTCCCTGAAATGCTTTCTTGCTCCATATGGAGATTTTTCCAGTCTGAGCCTCCAAAGAAGAGCTTCGATAAAGGGAATTAGGGAAGAGCTCTGCCAGGGTTCAGAGCCAATACGTGCCAATGTACGTGTTGTCACATGAAGACCTTTTGCGTTTAAAATCGTTAGGACCACTTGTTTTCTTGGGAAGGCTGAGGTTTGCTGAGCCTGAGAGTCTGGGTGAAGAAAAGCTAGGCATGCTCCATATCGACCACAGTCATCTAGCCCTGCCCCTCTAGGTCTGCCTTCTAGGCCTGATGTAAAATACTGCGCAGTGTTTCCTCTCCTATGCATTATTCTAATGCGATCTTCATGTATTAAAGAATTAGAAAAGTGAGCATCATGCTAAAATCTCATATCTAAGTGACCACTGCATTGATTATTTGCCTATAGAATAGCTGTGATTGCTTGAATAAAGCTAAATATAGCTAAGTTAAATGTAGGAGTTTTCAGAAATAATAGGGCTCAAGGAAAAGAGGGCAATGAAAAGCAGCAAGAATAAAAGAAACTGTGCTTTTCTGTAGATGACAATCAGTAAGCGGAAAGAGAAGAGTGTAGAATTCTCAAAGATGGAGCATTTCCCTTCCCTAGGTTTTTCTCTTTTATCACTGGCAGCAGCGCGGGTCATGCTGCTGAAGGTTGCTAGTTTGATGCCTGCTGATGCCTTTCTTTACTGATAGCTGGCCAAACACCCTGTCATATTTATATGAATCTGCTGCTTTCTCATGTTTACACTCCCCTAAAATAGCTGATTATTTTATAAAGAACAGACATTTCAGTGTGTGCCCACGAAAGCCGTTGATAACAGTTTTCTGTGAGTGCATTAGTGAGTGACAGAAAAGCAGTCTTTACAATCATCTTGGTGCCATCTCTGGGAACAGGTGTCTTCATGTGTGGGACTTGGCTTACTTGTTTTTTTTTCACAGTAAATTAAAATAAGTTGTTTTAAGTGCTAATGTATTGGGAGAGAAGAACAGCAAGTAAGATTATTGTGATATTTGGATTTTTCTTAGTTTATTAATATCAAGAGTTTTCCAAGGTGAATTAACGCAGGCTGCACCTGTGGTTGGAAAAAGTGCTGATCGGAGCTGAAATCACTCAGATTTCTTTAGTTATAAAAAATCAAACTGTATTATTTGGGTGTTTTTCTCCTGAGACTAGACTTACCAGACAAATCCTGCGGTTGGATGTACTGATGGCTTTGGAGGCTGCAGGGACTGCCTTTAGAACCAGTGTGCCCCCTCACTTTGAGCTGGGAACAACAGGTATGGTGCTTTTAGACACTGCTGAAGTTGTGCTAGGCACACACGTGTAGTGGGAGAGGATGCTGGCGGTGACTTCAGAACTATTAAAAGCGTTGTGTTCTCTTGCTTCCATATGGAACATGAAAGAAATGAAAAATGTGAAGCTTTGTTCAGCTCAGCAGCTTTTTAATGCATCTGGGGGAATTTGGAGTCTTAAAAGATCACAACTGCTTTTGAAGAATTCTCGGTAAATCACGTTGTTTAGAAATATGTAGGTTGAGCTTCATCTTCTGCTCTGGCAAGGTCATCTTGCTCACAAGATCAGTCCTTTAATTTTGCCTCAAAGACTGAAGGCTTGTGAAGTTAGTGACACTGCCGCAGACTGGAAACTTACTCGGCAAGGGGATCAACAATCATCCTATGTAGGTCATGTATTTTCATACTGAAGATAGTTATCTTGATCTCCATCCAGAGGAATGGCAGAAAACTGGCAGGCAAATCCCAGATGTGTGTATGGCAGGTGAGAGGTGGGGGCTGTGCTGGGCACGGGTGCCCTGTGGCGGTGCTGACGGGGCACTTGAAGCTGCTAAAATTCTGTATCCATGCAGGGAACAAGGTACAGAAACTGGTCTGGCTGACAAATGGTATTTTACTGTCTGGGATTATTTTACAGAAACAGTTGGTCCAGGTTGCATATGCTGGTGCAAAAACTTGTGCTGGCACAGCTGGGGCTGAGCGGGAAGTGAGGAGACGTGGGGCTGGCTCTGGTGGCAACCCAGGAATGCTACTGAGGGTGTACTTGTGAAACCGTCCCAAGGCACTTGACCTGGGCAGACTCTCTGCCAGCCAGCCTGGGAGGTGTTCCCAGAGCTAGGGCGCTTAGCTTTGCCTTGCGATTTCTGTCTGAGCTTTACTGCTGCAGTGGATTTTCACTTGCTGGAGCCCAGGGGAACCCAGCAGTGGGACAGAGCATCTCCTAAAGGTGTTATCTGCACCAATGTCTTCATAACTAGTGCTGTTACAGGCAGATGGGTTTGCAACAAACTTTTCTGTCTGAATCTATGTGCCAGAAAACTTATTGGAAGACATGGGAAAACTTGTCTAAAAAACTTTGTGTACTAGGTGGCTGAGGGTGGTCCTGTCACTGACTTGCCACACCGCCTTTTCAGCCTGGACTCTTATCTTGGTTACTGGAGGAATCTATTAGTAAATGATTGATTCATATTCTGTGCTCCTGAAGGTGACTGCATGCTGCCAAGGCTAGCCTTGCACTCTGCTCAGCATGCCAAGGAGCGTCACCGCCCCACAGCACATTCCTGCATGCGTTATTGGAACCCTGCTGATCTCCCGCTCTGCCAGGGTTGAAATCTGCTGGGCTTGGCTTGACACTCGGTTGTGTCAAGTACAGGAGAATTTCAAGCCTTCCTCAAAGAGAGGGAGAGGTGCATCTGGCTTGGGAAAACCTTGCAGATGTCCTCTCTGTGCAGGGGCTGGCTACCCAAACCTGATGGCCTTGCACGCCCCAACAGCAGGACAAGTGTTAGCTGAAAAAATACGTGAACAAAGGACTGGCAACAGCTAGGCAAAGTCAGGTGGAGGTGTGTAGGGTAGAGCTACTGCACACACATAAGACAGCTATGTAGATCGACTGCTTCCTTGGAGAGAAATACTTTTTCTGCTGGCTAGTTGCCATTCATGAGACTTGGTTAGTAAGGTTATGTGCTTTCCTTGTGTTAATGAAGACTTAGCTTCAACTGTTCAAATAAACCCCAGAGTTCTTGTTCACAGAGCCTAAGGTTACTGCTCCCCCCTCCCTTTTAAGCCACATGCATAGATAATTGGCTGAACAAACAACAGACAAAAGTGCTCCCAATGGAATAATAACTGCTTTTCACTGCCACTCATCCAGTCAAGTGACATCTGGAAGACTCTCTGGATAGTCACAGAAGGTCTGGTATGTAACAGGAAGATGCAAAGAAGCCAAATCCTACAGCTGTCTCTTTTGCGGTTTTTCATGCTTTTGGAAGGGTTCTGCTGGCTCGGTTCTTTCTCTGTTTGTGCTGGTACTTACAGCTTCCACCCCAGCCACAATGTTCTGCAACATGAGTACCCAACACATTTAAAAAGCAGATGAATTGCTTTCTAAGTCTTATAGAGGTGCTGTGGGGATTAATTAGTTCTGACAAAGTGCTTTCTGGCTGGGATGTCAAACTGATGTTTCAGGACTAATGGTATTGTTCAGTGAAACTACTTAGTTCTCCTCAAATGCCTAATCGCTGTTTTAGAAGAAGTTACTCTGTGGAGGAAAGCTTTATTGATTTAAAGCATGCAATCAACATTATCGATTTGCAAGAGGCAGTCATTCATATCTGCGTTATGCAGAGTTGAGATATAAGGTGGTCATGTAACTATTTTGAACTAAAATATAAGTGAAGCTATTGCTTAAATGGCCCTGCAGCAACTTGCAGATCTCTTAGGTGACTTAAAACTGGCTTAATATCCTTGTACTTAGAAGCAGGGCAGCCGCCTGCTAAGTTGAGGGCTTTCTGCTTTTCCATCCTTTACAACCCTACCACGGGGAGGATGGCCTACAGAGTGGCCAGAATAATCTTCTGGATGCTTAGGACAGGACATACAGGAAAATGTAGGTAGTCCCAGAACTGCTCTATCAAGCTCTGCTGTGGATAACATTGTGGTTAAGTTTAGTTGTGTTGGGCACAGCTTTTGATGTCATGTGGCAGCTGAGCTTCTGTAAGTGCTAGAAGACACAGTAGTGGCCCAGCTGTGCCGGCTGTCCCCTTGTGCATGCAGCCACCAAACCATCCAGTGCATGAATTCTGTGGGATGTCCTTAGGCAGGTTGGTTGGCGTCGTGGCTTGGCATTGGCAGCAGCAATCGGTTGGAATGCAACACCTAACTGGTGGGTGAATGGGAGGAGTCATCTCATGGACAGCTTCATCCCGGATACTTGAAGTTCTCGTGGTTGGGCTCTTTGAAAGATTGGGTGGTTTTGAGCTGCTTATGCAAAGTATCTCAAAGGGAATTTGGGTGGGGATGATAATGTTAAGTATTTGACTGTCGCATGTCATGCAGCTCGGCAAATTATCCAGTCTGTTTCCTATGAAGTATTTCAGGCTGGTGGCCTGTCTTGGGTGGTGCTGGGTCAGCCGGCCTGCTTCGGAACCCTTTGGGGAGGTGGAGTTAATCACACTCACTTGGTGGAACTGGCTTGCTCTGCAGCTGCTGAAATGCCATGGAGGAGGCGTGTGGGTGGGAGTGGGGAGACAGGCATCACCCCAGGAACAGGATGAGGGGGGCTCCTTGTTGCCTGCGTTGCAGTAGTGCATCTGGGTGTTGCAGGGTGCTCTGGAGTTGAAACCTCTGCTCACCCCACTGCTTGGGGGAGACCTCCAGCCTGTCTGCTGCCTGCTCCATAGATCTCCTCTGGTTCTCTGGAGGTTTATTAGGATTTCTGAGGCAGCGTGTGTGTGCTGTGTGTGTGCTGTGTGTGTGCAGCTTATGTCTCTGATGTAGGAGATGGGACAATTCTACGGCAACAGCTCACACAGGGTGTGGTCTGTGCTGAGTTAGCGCTGCTGCTCCTAGTTTTTAGCAGCTGTTAGGTTGCTGGAATACTGTTTAGACTGGCTTTTGCTGTTGTGACCTCACCTTTGTTCAGAGTGGTGCCACTTCTGTTCCTCAGCATCTGGTGTGACTTTTATTCAGTCCTCTGATTGCTGCTATTGACTTCTGCTATTTGGATGGGAAAAGAGAGGCTCTGCTAGGCAGAGACCTTGCTGCTTTGGAAGGTCTCTGCTGTTACAGCAGCTGCTTCTGTGTTCTCTCTACGACTTTTCCAGCTACTCCCTGTGATGAGTGGAGTGGTGCTAATGATGCAGCCTCATTGACTGCTGCTACTCAGAGTGAATTCCTGTATAGGAGGGATGGAAACTTTTCTCCAGGGAGAACTTGGTATGAAAAGGAAGTATTTTTAAGATAAAATGGTAAGGCTTATCTAAATTAGGATGACCTGTGCGGTATATAGCATTGCAGATGAGCTTTTCATATTGAATTGTGTTTTGAAAAAAACTTCTCAACGTGAGTAACACTTCTGCAATGCAGAGATTTGGCATGGTTTAACTTGAAATCAAATTGGCACCTTGAATAGACTTGTGTTGGGGCATGTATATGGTGATGCTGAGGTGTATTTTATTAGTGATGTATGTTAATCTTGCAGAGAATGAGGAGGTTAAACTCTTCTGTTCAGTGTATAATTCAACATTTCTCAGCATCTGATCTGTCTCCATTTTAGTTGTCAGTTCACCCACTTATTTAGATTTTTCTGAAATTTCTGGTAGTTATCTCTACATCCAACTAACTGAAATAGCTTATCAGGCAGCAAGGCAGTAAGCCAGACTTGCAGTTTGACTTGTCTTATGTCACTAGTCAGTATTTCACACAATAGGATCAAAGTTAATCCATTGCCTTGGTGGGACACTGACTATTCGATCCTTACAGGGGGACACACGCATAGGCTTTAGGCTGTTTAACAATTAGTTCTCAGAGTAAGCTTTCCTGTGTTCTAGACATACAGATTCATCTGGTAAAGAAATCTCCTTACAATCCTCAGTGAGTTATTCTGTCTTATTTGAATCTATATAGCAGGAGAGTGAAATATCATGGCTGATACCATGTCCCATGGCTTGCTGTGGCACCAAGGTTTTGCAAGATGTGTTGGACTTTTTAACTTGCCTGGTTTTTGCATTTTAGATTTGAATGTATAAGCTTCCGGATTTACCTTAAATCCAGTCTGTCAAATATCAGTGTGATATCTTTTCAGTTAAGATGATCTGTAATTGTGAGTAAAGGTAGATGCATTGTCCCTGCCCATTTCAGGGGGTTTGGAACTGGATGATTTTTCAGGTCCCTTCCTACTCAAACCATTCCATACCTGTATGATATGTCATCTGTTAATTAGTCACAGACTATGGTATGGCATTGCTAGTTTCTCGTGCAACCAGCACACTAGTAATTCGGTTCCGAAGGCACCTACTGTCATAGTCTTTGCCTGATGCTAAGGCAAGTGTAACTTCCTTAAAGCATATGTTTGCTTGCCTGATCTCGTGTACTTCTTGTGCTCTACTCCTCACTTCTTTTTTAAGATTTCCTTTTAGAAGAGTGTGTGGGTGGAAAGGGTATGTGGTCCAAGAACCTGGCTCAGTCATTTCCAAAAGGTTTGCATGGTTAAAAGTCTCAGTTTGCAAAGACACATTTGCAGTTGAACTGGTCACAGAGAGTCCTCCACTCAGGTTTGTTTTCATATGTCCTTTGTAAATGCCACTCTTAGCCCTAAAGCAAATGATCTGTGTTGAAGTTTCTCATCTGTATTCTCTATTTGTCCAGTAATCCGTAGTGGCTTCCTGGGTTTTTGTCTGTCTACTTCCCAGGCACAGGCTCCTGCAGGTTTGGATGGTAGCTGTGGCAAGTTGTGTTGCATCTTCAGCAGTTTAGGTGGGCCAGTGATCCTTTCTAGTCCTGTTGCTATGGAGTTCAGGTCAAGCGCTGTGGTGGTTCTTCTTTACCATTGGAACTATATTACTTGACTGTTGGGTGAAGACCTGACTGCAGTCAAGCATGCTGCAGTTGGCAGCCTTGTGTAGGTATTTGAACAGGCAGTGACTGTTTGGGGTGGGAGGACTTGATCTTGTGTCAGGCTGTGTCCCATCCTGTCTCTCTGGCTGCTACCTGAGCCCTTGTGTTCTCTGCTGCAAAGCTGTGAGACAGCAGCTGGGACTTGATCTGACACTGGGTCCTTGAAAGAGGAAGGCACCTGGTGCAGTTAACCCCTTGGTGTTTAGGGTTTTGCTGTGTAGTAACAAACATGAGAACAGTCAAAGTGGCAATTCACCCCCATAAACACTGTGCTTGGAAATACATTCATGACACTTCTGATGAAGCACTCCTTGTTGGTGGGTGTCTTTGCAAATTTATTACTGAGTAGGTTTATAGAGAAATAAGCTAAATTCAGTTGTTTTAACAATGACCTTTAAAGGGATTGTTTGAATGCTTCCCTGGATTAGCTGGGCAGATGTGTGGCAACACCTCTCGGAATGACTGTAGTGTCTCTTCCCAAATAAGACAGGCTGAAACTCTACTTTGATCCAGGTGCTTTGCGACCAGCCTGGATACCCGATGAAAAGTATAGGGAATAATGAAGTTATGTCAGTATAAATCAAGCGGTTTACAATAAGAGTTTTATTATTTATCTTGCTTCCTAGATGCTTATGGAGGATTTACTTCCCCTTAGATCTTGTCTGCGGTCAGAGGCGAGCTGTTCACCTGTCACTTTACGCCTTTGTGTTCCCAGCTCTGATGCTCAGAGTGTGCCTTTTTCCAGGGATTGTTGCTCCTGCTTTCACAAGCTGTATAGGCTGTTGCTCAGTGCTCCCGTGGCCATGCTTACAGGGTCTTTAAAGCCTTTCACAAAGTAAGTATTTTGCCTGATGGGAGAAGGAGGTTTACGGAGTTTAAAAAAAGGCAAGAAGTACACTGTAGATAATAGATTCCAAATATGCAAATTTGTTTAAGCAACTCCTTAAAAAGAAGGGAGGTAGGAAGGAATTGAAGATTAAAACCTGTGTTTATATACATGTAGAAGCTGGAGGCAAAGCAATCCATTCATAAATATACAATAGGATTTATGTCACCGTGAGAAGTGGTACATGCATATTCATGTGTAATTTGCAAATCCTTTAGTGATTAAATACTTTACTCCAAACTCTAGAACTAAATAACCTCCTTGTTGAAACGAGATGTCCAAAGGCTCTAATGCTTCTCCAGTGGAGGGGAAAGGCTGGGTGGTGTAATAGATCTGATACTCTTAATTTTCATTCTGTTAAAAGGTTTCTGGTGTACTTTGGGCATTATTTCATTAGGATAATCAGTAAGTCTTGAACAAAACATGTGAAGCAGACCTGCAAGAAACATTGTAAAGCTTATCATGTGAAGAAAAACAAATAGGCTTGGAAACTTGTTAGGATATTTTTCTCAACTGATTTTAATGTCAAATACCGTTGTATAAACTTTCGTATCCTGTAGGTAAGGAAGGAGACAGATGAGTAATAGAGCTTGGAGTGCTGATGTCTGAAAAAAGTAGCCTCTGTACCAGTGAAGTGAATTGCCTTTAAAGGATGTAGCCTCAGTTTTTCATGTATCACTTTAAAAATAGTATCAGAAAGCACTATTGCTGATGCTTTTGGTTTTCAAAAGCTTTAAAGAACTACAAACAAAGTACACCCCTTCCAACACTACGAATGGGAAAAAATGCTACTATAGAATAACTGTTTCCTGCAACTTGGCTCCTTTTACTGGTGAGTGCTCTGTGACGATGCTGTTTCTGGGTAGGGTGATGCAGCTGGTTCATCCTGCCCTTCAGTCATCGACTTAAGTGATACTCTGCCAACGGGACAGCAAAGGATAGGCATCTTGCTGAATAAGTGTCCAGCCTATGCTTCCAATACTAGGGACTTGTCATGCTATTGCGTTAAATGCTCTGTGTTTGCCCTTGCTTTCCTCATGGTCCTCTCACAGCAGGAAGCAGCAGGCTTGTGTCCTTTGTAGATTTGTGCACTTCTTTGCTTGTGCAGCAGAACTGGTGGCCAGGTAGCTTTGGGCATGTGTGTCAGCTGGTCTTGTATTGCTGTGGTCAATTACTGAAGAACGTAGTTATGTTTGGGTTAAAGTTATGCTTAATTCTAAGAACTGACCCTAGGCTCTCTCCCCTTTTGGAATACTGTTCCTTGTTCTCCTATCTGGAGCATCACACAGCATTGCTTATTGTGTTCTCCCCTGGTGTTCTTGATGGCTCATTTTGGAATAACTCTTTTTTTGTAGCTTTGTGTTAGAAAGAATATAAAGTACATCCATGCTGGATGGGAAAAGCCAGCAAAGTTTTTGTATTCTTTCCTCCCTGCTGAGGTTAGTCTGTCTTTGAAAGCTGTGTTGTCTGATTTAGCTTTCCTGCTCCTGTTTTGTAACAGCCAGCTTCTGGGATGCTTTGATTCAGCTCAAGTAGGAAACAGGGCAAAGCACTGAATTCACCAAGGACTGTATTTATGTTTTTCTGTCTGGCACAGGTGTAACAAACTGCCCTTTTAGTCCTGTTTACTTGTTTTTCTCATTCAGTCACAGGTAGGTTCTGCTTGTTGGTGATCACAGAAGAGCCCTAGATTCCCTGTTGCCGTCTCTTGTTGTGATCAGAGAGGCATGTAGCAGAGGTGATGGCCCTTTGGTGCTCGGGGGCTCTGCTGTACAAAGCTGTACTTGGCTTGATTTAAAATGACGTTTCCAGGTAGCTGTGAAAAGTTGTTGCTTTTACAATGGGCACTGAGAATTTATCATCTGCTATGTCAGAGCATCAGTGCGTCTGAGCTGGTGGCTGGTCGTAAGGGCGAAAACAGCACTGATACTTGAACAGCATCAGTTGGTTTAGTTTCATAGGGAGGGCAAAATTGGGATAAACAAACCCAGTTGTCTTTAGACTGAACCGTGAGTGGATGGGTTCTTGGCCTTCTGTGGTGCATAACTTGCTTGTCAAGCAGTTCTGGGGCAGACAGAGGAATGGCTGATGGGTGAAGCGTCATGTTTCTGGTCACTGTGAGGCTGTGTGAGCTGGGTTTATGCCAGTGTTTTCTAATATATATTAATGAGGAAGAATAGAAGGAATTAATTAACAAATCTCACTTTTTAAATAAGTCTTGCTCAGGTAGAGGCTGGTTGGTGTGCGAATTTGACTTTTTTCCTCCCCCTCTGTTTTAGTAATCACAGGTGATTGCCTCTGGATCAGTCTAAGAAGAGTGCAGTGAACCATTGCTTACAGCATTGTAACCACTTGTATGTTTGCTGGTGTAGGGGCTAAAAAGCTTTTCTCTAGAACTTGGTTGTGGCTGTAGTGCATCATCTAATCTTGTCCTCTCATGCTGCTGGAGGTCTGGCTCTGCTGGCCAGGCTGGAGCAGGCTGGGAAGCAACTGAGCCTTCTCACCATGGGAGATGACTGCTTCTCCAACCCTGGTACACAATTGTCTAAGTTATCTGACATGCAGAACTGCTCCCCCTTCTCCTGGGCACATCTTCTGCTGCTGCAGTAAGCTGAAATGGCCCAAGGACTGTCTTTTGCAGCAGTGACCTTCCTGCGAGACATGGTTCCTCCTAGAAGTCCTGGCTTGCTCCTAAGCTGCAGTTGGTGCAGTTGTGCTGTGCTTGCTGGGCACTGGGGGTGGGGAGCGCGAGTTCAGCCAGGCAGCCTTGTCACTTGTAGTTTGTCTTTCAAAGCAGCCAGCTTAAATATCAGATTGATGCTTTCTCAGTGCTGCACTGTGGGCTGTAATTCCATCTGCTGCAGTGCTGAAGGTGACACCTAAAAAAGGTGCATGCTTCTTTCTGGACGTCCTCCCTGCATCTTCTGCATGTGCAACTGAAGGCACGATTTTACCTGCACCTTGGGCTTGCTCAGCATGTGGCTGCTCCGAAGCCCAGCAAAACACTCGACATTTTCCTTTGAAATGCTGTTAAGAGAGGATTTCAATGCCATATTTCATTCATCCCAAGCACTGCAGTTACTGCAGTATCACCGTCCTTTGTCTTCTCTAGTCTGGAACAGTAGAAGCATCTGTTTATGCCATTGATTTAGCAGTTATCAGAAGGACATTGAGAAAAGGACATTGAGTAAAGGGCATTATTAATGGAAAGAAGTGTTCAAAGACCTTTGCCAATAAGGTTTGTTTTTAATAGCACTGTAGTTTGATCACTGCTATTTAAAACTTGATAGCAAATTGATTCTTTGAATCAACCTATAGGTTAACTTAAAGATATTGGACAAAGGCAACAGGCCCTCATCATTTGAGATGAATTATGGTTAATGATTTCTTTAGGTGAGCTGAGAGGAGTAAGTTAATATGGATGTTGAGAATTCTGCATTTGCTGTGTAGATCAAGTTTTTTGGGTAGAAATTAACAAAATAATGAATACAGTGAAACTATGTATTGAAAAAATTATTGGCTTGGGAATATAATCTCATTGAGGTGTTGCTGGTGAAGTAATACTCAGTTAAGCAGCAAATTTCAAACCTGTGGGCTCTTGTGATGGCTTGCTTAAGACCAGATGTACAGTGCTATAAGGCACGATGTCAGGTCCATTAAACACAACTTTGACTTTAAAAGAAGGATGGAAATGAACAGCTGCGATATTTTAGGTAATTGCCTTGAGCAACAGTGACGGTTGTATTCTAGCAGCTTCAGTAAGTTCTGAGCAAGCTACAGCTGAGGCTAGCTCGGGCAACGGATGATTTGCATAGTGCCTGGTGTAGTTTGTCTGGAGACACATCCCACCTCCCTGACTGCTGTAGTTTTACCTGAAAAATCTTGCTACAAATACTGGTTTTTACCAGGTGAGAATTGGAATGGAGTTTTGCTCATTCAGCTGCTGCTTATCATTGGGCAGCTATAGAGCCTACGAAAATGGAATTATGGGGAAAACGTGTTATTGAGGGATCCTGGAACAAAATAGTGTTTTATGCTGTCTGAAAAAACCCCACATTTTTCCTTTTTTGGGGTCAGTGGGTAAGCTGGACAAAGATGTCTTTCTAACGATATCGGCTGTACAGGATTTGGATTGTGCATAGGAAAGACTGGCTGTGAAGTAATTGTTTTTCAGAACCTTGCTGCTTAAATTTCAGGGAAAGGTACAGTTTAAGGTAACTGGAAATGAGATGCAAGCATCCTAAATATATAGCGAGACATCCTGTTCGCGAATTTGACATTCTTGACGTGTGACTGTCTCCTTGTGGAGGTCGGCTTGGAAATCCAGTGGGGGTGTTTTAGTCATATTTGTGAGTGTTTCCTTGTGTGAGCAAGGTAGATGTGTAAGAGTTGCACATGGCAATTGAGTTGCTAATTAACTTGGCTCTTAAGCATGGCTTATTGGAAAGCAGTGCTGCCTCTTGTCCCGTTCCCTTCAGAAAGGCAGGGTGTGCTCTGGCTCATGTCCCTGCTGACCCAGGGCATTTCAAGCCTCCCAAGGAAATCTCGGGAGTGAAATTTATTTTACATGAAAGCACCTGCAGATCTTGTGACTTGTTTGCTAGGTTGCTCTTCAAGGAGGGTTTATTTTCCTAGTTACATCTCTTGTGTGAAAACTGAAAGGGAGAAACCACTGTGTTACAGATGAGCAGGTGCTGGGGCTTGATATGGCATAAAGGAAGATGTGATTTCCTACAGTGTTAGGTTTGTGTGGTATCTACTAGATTTTAAGAACTTATTTTGACCAACTTATTTTCTAAAACAAACCTGAAACACTTAGAGTCGATGCCTTCTGCTGTTTTCCCTGACTTGCAGCTAAGAGAAATGTGTGAAAATGGAGGTGGTTTGGCTTGACTTGTTACGAAGCCCCTGAAATAATTCTTTATGCCTATGCACCATATGCTTAGAACCTTCTGTTTTGGAGTTCATGTTAAATAATCAGGCTAAATGGCAATTCACAGAAGGTAAAAATGGAAAATTGGGTGTGGAGTACATCCTTTGTAAGTATAGCGTAATGTATAGGTATATGATTCCTTAGGACAGAGCTTTCCATAGGATGTAACCATGCTATGGGGGTGAAGCCAGTTGAAGTAGAAGAGGTAGAGCTCATCTGCTGATACCGTTGGATGTTTGTATATCTGGGAGGGTGTGTGGAGTGTGGAAGGGGCTGCTGGCTGCCTCAACGAGGCGCTTTGCAGAGAACAGTTGTGTTGTATTTGGTCTGTTGGAAATCAGCGGGAGCAAAATCGGATGCTAGTAAATAAGGCCAAAATGACTGAAGGGAAGAGACGGCATCTCTGATATGCTGTGGCATTATCTGTCTGGCAAACACTGAGGACAGTGATCTCCATCTGGCATGGACTTGGCTCTCGAGGAGTGGCTGCTGCCATAGGAACCGAGATCCCTGCCTGCTGGAGCACCAGGGTCCTTCTACTGGGATTAAACCCGGGACAGCCACGTTATGGCAGCCAGAGCTGCTGGCTCTCATGTTGAGTTTTTTGTCTTTACAGCCCATCACCTGCACTGCGCTGCTTTCTCTTTGCTGACATCATTCTTAGGGCATAAGAATAGGGCTTAATACATCATGTTGTACTATGCTTTCAGATGCTTGGAGTCGGGGAGGGGAAAAGGGGAATAAGGACTTCAGACATCATTGGGGAAACAACCGGGGGTCACGCGCAGCCAGTCACTCTGGCAAGGCTCAACTTTGTATTCAGATGCGCTGGCTGGCGAGCTGCAGACATTCCAGATACTTGTGTTCATTTTGGCTGTATCCAGGCACGCACTCACAAAGAGCAAGATGCGTGCAGTGAAGTATAAATCCCGTCCTCTAATGGCTCAAAGCACCGTTGTGTGCCCATACATGCTTAACAGATTGTATAATTAGCTGGCTTTGTAAGCAGGCAGCATGTATGATTCTTCAGTAGATATCTGGGAATCTTGTGTGGCGTGAGGAGTGTCTGCGGGTCCTTCAGCTTCTTGTGTCCGATGACTGCTGGGTGGAGAGGGGCTGTATCCCCTGTGCCCAGAGCAGAGCGTCTTCCCAGGCCCAGCGCCATCGCTTCTGCCTCTCCTGAGCCCTGGGCTGGCAGGCAACTCTTCTGCCCTCGGCTGCCAACGCTGAGCTGGTTTGGCTGCCTTCTCTGGGGCAGTGGGGAGAGGGGCTGCCCCGAAAGGCAGGTGCACATGACAGGGTAACCGTGTGCTTCAGGATGCACAGCTAAAGCCCTTCTCTTGCTCCCACAAGCTTGATTAGGTTTTGGCCCAGGCTGCAGCCTGTCTTTATATGAAATATTTAATTCAGAAATGTTAATCCTAGAGATTGCAAGCCTCGCTGCAGAGTTATCCTGGCCCTGTGGCACAGGGGCTGCCAGACCCACTGGCGGAGCAGATGCTGCTGTGGTGCTGTGCCCGCATGCTCTTGGATGGGAAGTTTTGCAAAACCCCTGGAGCCAGCTGCGAGCAAGTGGAAGGCTGCGATTTACTGCTGCAGAGGAATGAGACAGGTTGTGCTGGCATCCCGGATTTGTGGAGGGTGGGAATGTGCGGCAGGGCCCAGGGCTGCATGCTTGGGATTGCACTGGAGCTGGAGAGGAGCCGGGAGGGAAGTGAATATGACCTTGAAAATCCTTACTAAGATGAAAAGGTGCAGCCAGCGAGCACATTTCTCGTCTGGTTGGGCTGACTGCAAGTGCTGCACTTGCACAGAGCTCCAACAAACAGCTCCTTGTCTTGTCTTCAGGTTATTGCTTCCTGCAGGTGGCAAGGGCATCCACTGGACCTGTGGCAGGGTTACCATAATGTACAGCTGCACACAAATCTAAGGCACCAGCTTCTAAACTTGAACTATTTCCATGCACTTCATTGATAAGCAATAACGAGTCTGGCAGCTGGAGAAGATGGGCCACTCGAGAGGACCAGTTTTAATTATGATTCCGTAGAAGATGGAGCTCATCTGAGTTTGGTGCCCAGAAAACTGGTGAGCAGCCAGATAGCTCATCATAACCAGTAAGGGGGGGGTTCAGTTTTCCCCAGTGCTACTTGTGTTCCTGACACTCCCCTGTCTCTGGCATGCTGTCAACTGCCGAGTCCCGCTAACCCAACTGTAAATTCATTCGGCAGACAACTCAGTCCTCTTCAGTTGTGTTACTGAATGGGAGCAGCTTGCAGGAAGGCTTGGCGGGTGTGACAGGGAAGAGCAGAGCTGCAGGATGGGAAGAGAAGCAAGGAAAGGGTGCATAGGGTGGAAGGTCAAAGGAATGCTTTTTATGGGAGCAACAAACCATTAGCCTGGCTCAATGATGTGGATCTGCAACAATTCTTCCACCCTCCCTGGTACCAGTGTCTGTACTCGTACAGTCACATGATTCAGGTTCAGAAATTGCATTGCCTGGAAGTTGATGCTTTTATAAAATGCTCTTTTGGGTGCATTTAATCCTGAAGCGCATCCCAGGGAAGAGTCCAGCTTCACAGATACAGATTAAACAAGACTTTTAGTGCACAAAAGAAATCACTTTTTGCTATTGTGACTATGAATGTGCTGCAAAATAGGAAATGCTACATTCTTGAAGAAACCCAAGTATCTTTGCAGCTTGACTGTCACTGTGGCACTTCTAGAACTGAGACTGTGCTGCAACTTTGGGAGCAGATACTTACAGTCAGAGTTTTTCTTTTCTCTTGACAGGTATGAAATAAAAACCTCTCTCCTTTCCTGTCTATACGAACTTACTGTTGTGTGCTCTGTGACTTTTTTCTTTTGTTAAAGAAATTCAGGTGCTTCCCACTGTTTATTAGATAATTCCTTTCTAAATGGTTACCTTAGTGCTTTGAGGCAAAAACCTTGTCTTGCTTATCAATATTTTTTTTTCAGTTTTAGAGGATCTAAGTGTGTGCAAGGAATTTGAATTTGAAATTTGAATGATCTTGAAGTCTGTTTACAGCTAGTGTGGAAGAGGGTGACCAAGCTCAGGGAGATGGAGCTTGGCTCACTCCTGCTGCCTGGGACAGCCCATTGGCTCTTGTATGCAATGACCCATCTCCTAGTTGAATGAGCTGAATCGACTTGCTGAGGAGTGCATTGAGTAGTCTTGCCATCACCTCTACTCTCCTGGAAGTAGTACTGGACCTTGTTGAGTGGTGGACCTGTCAGGATTGGTAGGCTGGGTTACAGGCAGTGTACTGCACGCCCACAGCCAGCTCCTAGGCCATGCACAGCATGGCATGAACACATAATTTCCCTCAAAACTGTTGGACTGGCCAACCAGCTTCTTTGTTGATGCCATAATCGGGTTATGATATTGTCGTGATACTTTATTAAGGCTAATGTAGCATCTTTGGTTTTTCCTTTGAGGTTATTCAGCTTGTAAGGCTGGGATAAAAGGCAGCCTGTTGCATTGTGATTCACCTCTTTTTCTTCTTAACACGGATCAATTAGCATGGTGGTACTGAAGCTGGAGTCTTGGCAGTCTCTCCTCCACAAAGCCTATAGACCATAGTCAGTCCATGGTAAAAGGCAGTGCTTTCTTACACAAGCAAACACGTACTTAAAGATGTCACCTTGCTTTTGTGACCAGGATATTGATTATTTTTCATACTTAGCTGCTGAGCCCTTCTACTTACATTCTTTTTGAGCAAGTGATACAGATGCACCCATGAGCTTGTGTTTGCAGAGATTCTCCAATAATACTCCCTGTGATATTTGAGTTGTAAATAGTATTAGGAAATTAATTTTCTGTAAGGAGTTTGTCCTTGAATTCTGCAAAATGATGTATTGCTTTATGAGTTTCTCTCTCTCTCTCTCTTTCTCTCTCTCTCTCTCTTTTTTTTTTCCTAATATTTTGAGTGAGACTACAATGTTCCTCCTAGTTGGAAGACAAGATACCTCAGTATAATAGAACTTGTTTGGAATTCCAGAGTTACTGTTCCATTTCTCAGTCTCATAGAATCATTAAGGTTGGAAAAGGCCTCTAAGCTCATCTAGTCTAACCTTCAGCCCACACCACCATGCCTGCTGGACCATGTGCTGAAGTGCCAAGTCTGCATGCTTCGTTACCATCTCCAGGGATGGATACTCCACCACGTCCCTGGGCAACCTGTTCCAGTGCTTCACCGCTCTCAGTAAAGTTTTTCCTAATAATCAATCTAAACCTTCTCTGGCATGACTTGAGGCCATTTCCTCCCATCCTATCAGTTGTTACTCAAGAGAAGAGACCAACACCCACCCACCTTTCTACAACCTCATTCCAGAGAGTGATGAGATCTCCCCCAAACCTTCTCTTCACAAGGCTAAACAACCCCAGTTCCCTCAGCTGCTCCTCGTAAGACTTATGTTCCAGACCCTCATACAACCATCTGGAATGCTTTAGGAAAACCCATTTTTCTTTGGCTGTGTAAATTCCTTGTGATCCCCAATTCTGGCCATTGCCTCTTTGCAGATGGACTCTTCTTTTTTATTTTCTGAGACAAGAGCTGGGCATGCAGATCTTCAGCAGGTTGCATGTGCCACTTTGGAACTGGCAGGAGGTCTGCAAGGGGCTTCTAACTAGTGCAAGATAGACAGGGAATGGGAATGCAAAGAGTGAGTGGTATTGTAACTTCTATGTTAACAAAAACATAAGCTGTTGGCAAAATATGTTCGTAATGGATCATTGAAATTAAATGATGTTTGTAAATCAATTGAACTCACTTGACGATGCAGATGTTATTTTTACTGCCCTCAAATGATCAAGCAAACTTCAATAGCTGTTGATTTGTATTGACTCCCTTGCAATGTGTGAAGTACTGAGTTGTGTTTTGTGCTTTGTACAGTTCTGCCTATAAACATAGTTGAAATAATTTTTTTTTCTGGCTTAACTACATAGTTAATCAAGGATTTGTTACTTTGGATGAAAAAGTACTAAAACTAGTAGCTTTTATACTCATGTGTTATGCTTCTTACTTTGTACATCTCTTAAAGCTTCATTCTCCTGAGGTTATTCTAGACATCTGTTATTGTTTTGACATTTCTGTTTATTTTTATACAGTGTGACTTTTCAGGAACTGAGAAGGCATTGCGTCAACGCTAATAGCAACAGGAGCAGATACTCAAGCTGATATTATGAATTCCAACTACATCCACAAGCTGAGTGCTGTGTAACCTGGACTTCCTCCTCTTTGGAGCAGAAGTGAAGTGCTATACCTTCATTTCCAAGTGATGTCTTCGGCGTTAACCTGCAATGTCTGTTGACAGAGTTGTTGTTTGTTCCTCTTGAAGGATATGGCATGGATGACAGTTTACAGGGTGATGTTTATGCTCAAGTACATGTTCTGTGTCTTGAATTCACAATTGCTTTGCAACTAGAAGGATTTTTGCTTCTGTCTCCTTCACTCAGAGGTCACCTTGACCAGGCTTCTCTGATTCTTACAGGCAGTCAGAAATAGTCCTATTCGTACTTGGCGCTGCTGAGTTTATAATGGCATCAAAGAGGCCTATGACTGCACTTAAGCCTCTTTGGGATTCACTTGATGCAGTAGCTTCCTTGTTTTATAATGCAGGAATAGAATCATAGAATCATCAGGTTGGAAAAGACCCATCGGATCATTGAGTCCAACCATTCCCATCAAACCCTAAACCATGCCCCTCGGTGCCTTGTCTACCCGTCGCTTAAACGCCTCCAGGGAGGGTGACTACTAAAGCTACTGGACAGAGTTAGCGATTAGCCCAGTGCTGGTAGGTGAACCAGGGAGCAGTGTACAAAGTACAGGCATGTAAAACCAGCCTCCTGTGCTTTCCCTGCCCCTTTCCAAATGCACTCCCATACTGGAGATCCTGGGGGTCTGCACTGGGTAGACCAGTGAGCCTAAATGAGTCCAGTGATGCCATCCTGTTTTCCCACTGTGAATGCTGTGTGAATAAAGGGCACAGAAGCTGGTAGTGTTGCAGGAGGTAGTAACTGTTATACTGCTGCTCTTCACAGTAAAAGATAGACTGTGATGGCTATCAAAGAATTAAGGTTTTTAATCACCACACTTGAAGCAGAAATTCAGTGCCCAATAAAGTCCAGTTCTGAAGTGAACCACAAGCCTATTCTCCTTCACAGTCCAGTACTCGGGCAGCTGCCACTGTTCATGGGATAACAAGTTCCTGAACACTGAGGTACAGCAGTTTTTCGGTGCTTGTCTCATTGCCAAAATCTCAAATACTTACATTTGTCTTATAGCAGCTGTTGGTTCCCTGCCGTAAGAGCTGTGTGGGGATGGGGGGATCTGCCCTATACACCTCTTTATCTTGAGGCATCTTGCCAGCGTAAACTGCTGCCACCTACACTTTAGACAGCCTTTCTGAGAAGCAGGACTGCAGGAACATAGACAAGCCTTCCAGTTCATAATCTCCCAAATATGTCAAGAAACTGGTCTGACTACCCTGTCAGGATGTTTGGTAGACAGTTTGTTTTCTCCTTAGTGTCAAGTGACTAGTCCTTCTCTTTAAGAACAGTTGAACCTCCAAGTGAAGAGAAAGCTGCTGCGGTTTTAGTTCATCTGTTCAGGCTATGCAGGTGGAGATGCTGCTTCTCATCCTAGAACAGCTGAAGGCAAACTTATTAACAACCTCAACTATTTAGAACTAAACACATTTGAATTACTTGCATGGTTACATTCCAACTCTTGCATGCTTTTGCTTTAGTAGTGTTTTACTGTTCTCATGGAGTCTTTAATATCTTTTCTGCTTAATCAGTTCAGGAAAGCATGCAGGATATACAGGCTGGCAGGCAAGTTAATGTTGTGAGAAGCTTCAGCTTCCATTTCCTGACTTTTTAACCTTGAACTATCCCAGGAATTTTGCGTTTGAGTGATTAAGAAGGTATGACTGACCTTCTGCCTCACTCCTGCTAGCAGAACCAGTTTGTTAATCTCTGGGAATGATCTAAAAATCGGTAAGCGGAGTTTGATAGTCTCCTTGCAAATAACTTGGTAGTTCTTTGCTTCCAGGTGTACTGAAAATCTGTACTGAAAATAAATGCGTGGGCAAACAGCTGGAGACTGTGTGCAAAGCAGAGCTTATAAATGTGCAAGCCCTGTCAAAAGTGGGTAGGACAAGACAGCAGCTGTTAGACTAATATATACTGGGCATGCTCATTGTGACTGCTGGGGTGGTAAATGGTGTTTTCTATAGCTCGGTGCTTCCAGAGGTCTGACTGAAAGAGGTGCATTACTATTAAAGGTATAAATGTGTTGGTGATGCTCAAAATACAAGCTATTGCTGAACATCAGGTGTCTTTGTCTCCTGATCTGCTTTGTTTAGAATCTGCTTGAGCAGCATGCGACTAATTTCTGTATAAAAAGAAGAATTTGCCTGTTACTTGCTGATGTGAAAGAAGTAGAGGGTTTATATTGGTGAGTTATGTACAACTCAGGATCAGCTTAAGAAAATACAGAGATTATTTCCATGTGCTGGCCAAAGATCAGTAGAGGACATCACTGAGCTCTTGAGAGTCAATAAAACTGTTCAAAATTAAGATAGCTTGGAAGATAAGCCTTGATTGAGGATGGATGTTAGGCTTACCTATCCCAGAGGTGGCCCGGTGCATGGAGCATCAGGGGCCAAGAGAGGATGCAGGATGAGAGATCTTTGGGAGGCTGAGAAGATGCTCAATAACCATGGCAACAAATGAAACTGCTTCTGAAAACTGCTTTGCAGTCTGAGTTGCTTGAGATAGGCTGTTCTCCTCATACTTGAGCCTGTTATTGCTGTAAGGGGTATAGTTCTGCTCACTTATCCTTTATCACAGCAAGACCAGAACCAGGCTACAATGCTGTGCATGCTGATAGTCATCAAAATGACATCTGTTTTGGGATAACTAGAAGTGTAGTGACTGCCTTTGTGTGGCTCTGTCTTCCTAAACTTTCAAATGTTGTAGTTGATGTCTTATCGGACTCCCTGGAGCATGTTTAAGAAGCTTTCCAAGCTAGTGGTCACTTCTAAAAGGCTTCCCCTTCTTACCTGGGAGGCATTTTCCCGGTCAAAGTTCTTGTCTGCTATGGGGATCCTGAATTACTCCTTTGTGCTTGCTTTGGTGGGGAGGTCTCCCCTTCTAATCCTACTTTGCTGATGTTTTGGTACAACCAAGGCTACTGTTTGGCCTGGAGCTGCCTGTTGTGTCACTGCTGAGGATACTGGCTGTTGGGGATGAGCTGTTCTCATCACCTTTTCCCTAAATTGCAGTTGGAATGGGATTCCAAGGAAGTGTTTCATCATGCCCAGATGTGTGGTGGCCAGGCGAGGAAATCTTTGCCAGCAAGATGGTAAAGCAGGTGCTCTTTGCTGCCATACCTCCAGCCTCCAAAGGCAATTCTCCCTGCAGTGGGACGAGATGCTCCCGGGGAAAATAGTTACTATAGTGACAAATAACCCTGTTGTGTTTGAGGGCTGGATCACCAGGTTGAGTAATAAATGTGTAGGAGTCTACTTTTAAAAGCTTTTGTGAGGAGGAGATTTCTATAGTCTTGGAAAATTTGTCTGCAGAGGGGTAGGTTTTTCTATGCCGAAGTTTAAAAATAATCATTGTCTGTCTTGAGAATGGGATGGCCTCATTAAAAACAAAATAGCTTGTATGTCATCCTATCGAGACTCCTGACAGTGATTCTTGCAGCAGCCTGCTGAGCCCCAGTAGGAGCTCTGCCCATTTACAGGGTCCTTGGAACTCAGACCCCCAGGGTTCTGGGCACAGCCATCCCAGTGTCACAGGTGGAATCAGCTGCTTTTAGCTGATTTTCTGCCCTGGTCATGTAGTACAATGTGGCACATAATGAACAGTGAGTCTGATTTGAATGAGAAGTGACAAAATGCTGTGATTAAAAAAAATTAAAAAATATATACATAGTTGAAGTAGGAGCAATTGAAAATGACACCTGATATCAAGTTTCTCAGAAAAAATGCTGGGTTTAAAAACTGGGTTTGTAAGATAAATGGTATGAGCTCTGGCAGGTATTTCCATTCATGATTTTGTCACTCTGCTTGACTTGTTGCCCATGAAACCTGCGTGCCTGGTATGCTGACTGTGTACCTGTGGGTGCAGGAGGGAAGGGGAGAAATGGTGGGAGCTGTTAAGCCCTTTGGTTTTGGTGGCTAATGCTGCTGGTGGAGGAGTTGAGATGAAGGTCCCAAATGATCCGGGTGCAGCCTTTGTTCCCTGCTGCTGCCAGTGCAGTAAACTGTAGGAAATCCCCATGTGTGTGGCCTTACCCATACAGAGCCATTAAGAATTTCGTATACGGCCGTGCGATCTGTGCTGAACTGATTAAAATAAGGCTTTGCTGTTTAAAGGGCTTTCCTGTGTTATTGGAGGTTTGAGGAACCCTGCAGACGTAGGGATTAAGAGGGTTTACATGCAGAATAGAAGCTTGGCAATCTGCTCTTGGTTTCTAAATGCTTGACATCTTGGTGCTGTGGGCACAGTCTGCTGTCTGCACCTATAAGTACCTCCACATACATACTCCCAGCCATAAGCTGAACTGAAATCTGTGGAGCGTTTGCCCAATTCCTGTTTTTTCTTGTTTCAAGAAGTTCAGGATTGATTCCTCTTGCCTTGTAGTATTAACTCCAGATTTGTAAGTGGCACAGTTCACCCATCTCCAGCTCCCATCAGGAACCTCTCCGGTCTTACAGCCATGTTTAACAAACCTTCTGTCAGTCAAAAACTTGTTATACTAGGATTATTTGCCTTCAGTTTCCTGTGTAATGAGGTTTTTGATTGACAACGGTAAAGTTAAAGACTATAGAAAGACTTTCTGAATCTGAGATGAGCAAGCTTCCATTTAATAGTGTTTGCACATGATAGTGTTGGCTTCCAGTTTTATCTTTGTAAGAAGGTGAAGGTGATAGATCAAAAATAAGAAATACAGAAACCTTTCCCTTTTAAAAAAATGTGACTTATAAACTAGAGCTAGGAAACTAACTTTGTCTCCTGCTGTGGGAGCAGGATTTGAACATCATTTACTGTATAAATACTTGAGCTATTGGGGGCAAACGTTTTGCAGAGATGGAAGTGTCTCCATACGTTTGCTGGCCTGTTCATCGTCCTTCTGCCTGAAGGCTCCTCAGGTAGGGAAGCTGGGTGATGCTGTTATCTTTTACCTCTCTGTCAGTTACAAAATGATGCCCATGGCTAGCTGCATGCAGTGGTTGCTGAGGGTACCTGGCCTCCAGGTGTCCTAATGAGCAATTGCACTTGCTCAAATAAATCTGAATTTCTTGAATGATATCTAATGGAAAAAAAATATTGAAAACTAAGAAAATATGAAGGAAATTGGTAAGTGTCAGATGATGTCTTTTCCAAAGCACTAAATGTTCCTACAACTAACAGTAATTAGAACTTAGCTAGTGGGGGAAGAGCAGTCATAAGTGATGGGAACATGAGATTGAGGGGCATGGTTTAGAGATTGGTGGGAAGGGTTGGACTCGATGATCTGGTGGATCTCTTCCAACCTGGTGATTCTATGATTCTGTGAGATACAGGTGTGAGTTAAGAGGAGATGAGCACGTGGGTTACTTTCTGGCAAGCTAGCAGGGCAGAGTTAGGCTATGATCTGCAAACATCTTCTCTAGCTCAAGCTGGTGTCTCTTGTAGGAGCTCCATACTAAGTTTAGCCTCCAGCTTAGAAGCAGGTGAAGCCCTTCAGGTGTAGTTCTGGCCTGATACTCTGAAGGGCATTTGAGCAGAGCAAGTGTAGCTGAAGATGCAGGCAGATGCACACGTGGAGGTGTTATCTCCTTTAACTAGAGTAGTTTGGGTTTAATATAAAATGTTATGCCTGCAGACTTTTAAGTTTTCCCCCTTGGTTCTCTCTTTGTGAATGGAGATCAGAAGTCAAAGTCAGGGTTTTCTGAGCTTTTTATGTGCACTGCTTTCTTCTGAAAGCTGCATGAATGTGTCTGGAGGGTTCCCTAATGGAGAAGAGTATGGAACACATAAATCTTTCTCTAGGTTTCCTTCCTTAGTTTTAAGAAGAGTGGGTGAAAGAGGTCTATTTTTCTAGATTGCTGCTTTGAGTCTAGCTACAGGGAGGACCTGGTCTAAGATAACCTGGTTTAGGTTGGTGAGAATTTTCCAAGGATGCTAGGAAGCTTTGTGAATTGCAAAGGAGATGTTTCAAAAGAAACAGTTCTGCAGATGTGCTCTGGCTTTAGTTTCCCAAATGCAGAAACAGTCCTTTTTTTAAAGCAGAAATAGTGCACTAACCGAATCATGTCTTGCTGTGAGAAAGAGACTTTACCTTTTCCTCATTTCATTTGTTGTGCTGCATGGTGAGCGTGCTTCAGGAGATGCTTGAGTTTGGACCCCTTCTGGAAAATTGGTTTATTTCAGCGTTTGTAACAACTCCTAAAATCGTATCTTAAAACAAGGCAGTAATCTCCTTTTTGTTTTTATGCTTTATTCATAGTCTGCATGTTTTTCATCTGTAATTGTAAGCACTGCTTCTTTGATTTGTTCCAGCTCTCCCACAACAGGAAGGAAAAGGAGTTTAGAAGAGTGAGTAATTTGGTTATGAAGCTGTAGTTATTTGGGGGAATAGCTATATGGCATATGTTGCCTGTAATAAATGGCATTACTCTCTTAATTCTAAAGCTAATTACTCTTCCATTTGCTAGCTGAATGACCAGATTTCTTCTTTATAGAATGCTTTATCTGTTGTACAAATGGGATAGTTGCAAGGTTACAGTCAGTCGAGGAGGGAGTGGGGGACAGCATTGGACTGGTTGGTGGCAGGTGCTCCTTGTGAGATAGACTGAAAATCTGAATCTCAGAGGTGAAACGTTTGTTTCTGAGCCCTAATAACTAGCAAGTCTCCAGCTGGCTTGTGTCGTTGCTGTAGCAAAGTGATCGTGACTTGCTTTTTTCTGCCCGTTTTCCAAAATTCTAACTAAAAGAACTGACTGGATGGAGTTCATACATTACAGTTCATGAAAAATAGAAATAAGCATCCTTCAGTTGCTTGATCCTGGCTTCCTATTGAATCTGACAGTTCCTGAGCACAGCTAGAAGGAATTCAGCTGCTTTCAGTAAAATAGGACTGGACAAAAACTGAGCAGAATCTTTATGAGTCTGGTATTAAACTTTGGGGCATTGAAGGTGGCACTACAGTGGTGTTCTTTGATGAACGTGTTTCCAGGTCCTGGGGCTGATAATGCAGCCCAGTGCTGGTTTGTTGGGTTTTTTTTTGTTTTTTGTTTTTTGTTTTTGTTTTTGTTTTTTTTTAAAAAAACCCGTTGATTTTAATATTAAATGTGACTCTTGAGTAGAATTCTACTGCAGAAAATTCTGCTCAATGTGTAATACAGACTAAGCAACTGAAGTATGTTTTATAGCTGCAGCACACCCACCTAATACACGTTAGGTATGCATTTAATTACTGCCCCATGTTGGAGGATATATGCTGGAATCATTCACCAAAAATGTTGAGCACTGTAGCTGGGATATGGGAAATACATATTTTTTTGTTTAGTTAATCCATAGGACTGTGCAGGGGTTGGTGTATGAGGTTAGAGACTCTGCAAAGCCAGGACGAGCTCTTTGTAGAAAGCAGCAAAACAGCAACCATGTTGCTGTGAATTGGTTTTAATTTGAGTATTATTCATCAAATGATACGCTGAGTTTGGGCCCCTCAGGGATCAGCGTAGGTCCTCCAAAGCCCAGTGGTCAGCTCTGCTCCCCGCCCTTTTCCCTACCTTTTCTGCTTTTATTTAATGTTAGCAGTTTGGTTTTCAGTGAGGCGAAAGCACTAAACCTAGCCTTGCAGTTAAAATTGCTAACACGTTTGCAACAGCACTTTCATCTGCATTATCTCCGGAGAGTTCCTTGTATCTGACCTTGCTCTGCATTTTTACCCTTGTGCATCTTCGACTTGATCAACTCAGTGCAATGAATACTGGGTACTTGGGAGCAGCTTGATCCACAGGGAAAAACATGGATTGAGGGATAGCAATCAAATATTCTGTTTTATTTTCAGGTAATATCTATTTTCTACACAAACATGCTTTTGGTACACAGTCGAGATTCAGAACACTAAAAATAAACCTTTCTGTTAAACTTTCTTACTGTTTCACAGTTCTGTGTGGTGAAGTTCAGAGTTCTTTTTTGTACTGCAGAGCTTTGAATCAAATTGAAATTTTCTGCGAAAATAGCATTTCAAGCACTGTTTCAGATGGCAAAGGCAATGTGTTGACAGTGAAATGTGTCAGGAAGTAAGTAGAGATCTTTGTGGCTTGTGTAGCTTCTACAGAAATGTTCTTACCCTGTGCTGGACTTCCAGGTCATTTTTTTGGGGTAGAATTATGTCGGTCATTAAATGTTGGTTTTATGTTGAGCCTCTTGGGGTTGGAGGCTTTTCTCTAAAATTCCCCTTTGCACTGATGAGTGAATTTAAGATGTTAACATGGGGCTACCAGCTGGTTGCTCAGTGCCTCCAGGTGTAGTATGCTCAAGTATGCTCCAAACTTAATAAAAGTCTTTATCTAACTGCTATTTCTGCTGCGTTATTTTTGGATAGAGAAGACTTTCTGCAAACTGTTCAGCCCATTACAGTGGGCTTGAAAAATCCTCTCTTAACCTCCTTACCTTTCTGTGCCGTGCTTCTGATACGCAGCAAACTTTGGTACAGCCCCAGTTTTGAGCTGTTTTGACCCAGCTGCAAGGTAAGGGCTGCAGTGTTTTATGGTGTTCTGTGCATTTTACCCGAGGGCTCTGCTGGTAAGTCCAACTGATGAGCCCCAGCACAGTCATGGACCTCCCTCCAGATACGAGTGTGTGGTGCTTTGGGGGGATCACAGAATCACAGAACAGTTTGGAGTGGAAGGTATCTGGAAGATCATCCAGTTCAACTCCCTGCCATGCGCAGGGACACTTCCCACTGGATCAGGTTGCTCCAGACCTCTTCCAACCTGGCCTTGAACACCTCCAGGGATGGGGCAGCCACCACTGCTCTGGGCAACTTGGGCTGGTGCCTCACCACCCTCACAGAAAACCATTTTCTTCCTTAGTCTCCCAATTCTCTCTCTTTCAATTTAAAACTGTCCCACCATGCCCTATCCCTGTGTTGCCTGATCAAGAGCCCCTCCCCAGCTTTTCCAGAGCCCGTTTCAGTACTGGAAAGTTGCTAGAAGGTCTCCCCAGAGCCTTCTCTCCAGCTTGAAAAACCCAAACTCTCTCAGCCTGTGCTCATATGGGATTGCCTTGGCCTTCGGATCGTCTTCATGGCCTCCTCTGGACATGTGGGATGTGTGATGGTTTTGTGGACCTGTGACATTCTGTGCTGTTGGCAGCTGGATATTTGAGATACCTGCAAACTTAATTCTTCTTGCCTTATGCCTCCCTGCAGTGGTGCATGTGGTTATTAGTTTAGTTGTGCTGTAAACCTCATTAGCTCAGGTGCAAAGGGAGGAGAAGGGTGTGATTTCAGTGACTGAAATCTATGGGGTCACTGCAGGAATGGGTACTGGGGGCTTTGTTTGTAGCTATGCCTTCAAACTGTTGCTGGACATAGTCTCTGATAGAAACACTCATCAGAGCAGTATTGCAGATAAACACCTTCACGTGGACTGAGTGGGTTATGTGTTTTTGTGGCACTGGAAAGCGAATATAGTTTGTCATTAAAGAAACAGAACATATTGCCGTGCAGATGAGTAGAGTTGTATGACCAGTGGTCCCTCAGCCCTTGGTATTGATTGTGCAGTCTTAATTATTCATGATATGCAGATTACATTTCTTATCTTGCTCCTTCCTGTCTACATATTTTTGATACAGGACTTGCCTGCTGAGAGTCTGGTTCTTTCAATTGTGAGAGGAGGATTGTTTCTGGCAAAGTTCTTCATGTTCCTTTGTTGAGCAAGTACTGGCAGAGCTGGGCAAGGCTTGGGAGCTCTGTCAGAATGAATTTGTCTGGCTGTAACTTCAGATGAAGCCAGGGCAGAGTTTGTGGAGCGTTATTTGATAAGAACAAAAGCTTTAAAGTATTTTTCTACTTGAAATTTTCTTTACCGAAGCCCTTGTGGCACTTGTGTTTTCATCAGTCATTTGGATTAGACATGTGGGAGTGTTTTTATTCATCCTGAATATTATTTTGCATTTCAGGTATACTAAACCACTAACCTTTGCAGACTGCATTAGTGATGAATTGCCGTTAGGATGGGAAGAAGCTTATGACCCTCAGGTTGGAGTTTATTACATAGACCACAACACCAGTAAGTGACATGTTATTGTATTTTTACAGAGTGATTATTCTGTGCCTGTGTTAAAATACACTGAATATAAACCCACAAAATCACTAACAGCATGCTTTAGAGCAGATTAGATCTGCAGCTCATGCAATCAAACCCTGTCCTCTGTGATACAAGTTAGTTCCCTCTCTAAACCAGGAATCTGAGACTTTTTGGGTTTCAATCTTCAGCTCAGCAGTCATGTTCAAGCTGATACTAAGAACACACCTCTGCAAGATTTGGCTCTGCTGAAGAGTCCGACTAGGTAGCAGTGATCTGGAGTTTGTTCTCAGTCTGGAATTTGTCCTTGTGGCAAGACTATCGGAAACAGTGCAAAGGTCTTGAGTTGACTCCCCTGGCAGGGATAAACGGAACGACTGCCTGAGCTCCCTGGGCTGCAGCACTTTGTGCTGCTTTGACCGGGGAGGAAACTGTCAAGTAGGCTTGGGATATCCTGGGAAGTGTGCAAGTAGGAAAGTCTTAATGCTTGTGGCATTTTTATTCTGTATCCTCGAGAATACAAGATCCATGGCTCTTATAAAGAGAACTTTGGTTCTCTTTATAGAACAGCTCCAATTATTGTCCAGAAGTTCACAGCAGAACTGTGCCCAGGCCCTCTTGGGGTTGCTTATAACTCATGCAAAGAGAAAAACTTTTAAAAGACAAAAGTGTCTTGAAGCATTTGTTGTTGGGATTTCTTGAGGTTTTTTTTTTTTTGCTTTTTTGGTTTATTTTTTTTGTTTGGTGGGGGATTTTTTAATACTTAAATCTGCTTCTAGGACTTCACCTGAACTTCAGCATTTTTTTCAGCAAGTTGCAAGATAGTTAAAAAAAAAAGTGTTAAAGTCTATTTTGTGGGTTGTTTTGTTTATGTGTTATTTTTTTTTAGTTACCTTCACATCCTTTCCTTTCTCAGAGAAGCCATGTTTTCACCTAGCCCAAGACTGCATCTTCCAGGTTTTACCAACTTCTCTTGGGTATTAAAGGTGCAGAAATAAAAAAAACCCCTTATTCTCAAAAAGCAACAACTGCCCTCTGCAAAAAACCACTGTTGAGATACAGGAAAAAAACCCTTTAGTCTGAGCCAGCTGTGGGGAGCAGAAGCTTGTCAGAACTCCGGAGTGTTTCAACTAGCAGAAGCCACCACATGTAGGTGGAACAAACAAAATGTGATCCAAATAGTACATTTGAGTCAATTCCATCCTGGGTAAATGTGCAAAGATCTGGATGCATATCTGAGCCCTGTGTGATTCAGGGCAGTTACCCCTGGTCTGTGACACCCACAGCACTACGGGCATCAAGGATGTGTGGAGAAGCCTTCAAGCCATGATGATGCTTCAAGAATAGCGGTTGCTCTCAGGTAGTTTCACTCCTATGGGAGGCCAGAAGCTACAAGACTTGACCTAGAACTTCATTTAAAATGTTAAGAGAAATAAAACCATGACTATATTTTTTTATGCCTGTTCAAATCATGATAAAGCAAAATGTATCCACTTACTTCCAGCTAATCAAGAGGCTCATCTTTGTGGTTTATGTTAAAGTATCCTCTGGAGGGTGTCCAAAACCACCTTCTTCTGCAAGGTGTCTCACAGGTTGTCTGTGATCAGAGGGTGTGAAGAGGATGGAGGCATGTTGGCTCTTGCTGCACACTTGAAGTCTTTGAGCCTAATTATCGGAAACAAGCCCAAGGACAGACCTAAATTAAATCTAAAGGCACGAACCATTTTAAAAAGTGAGATGGAGAACACTTCTAACCACCTCTCCGAGGCAAACCAAATACAATTAAATTGGATTGAGTACCCAGAATATTCTTAATACAGTATTAATGCATAGCCCTGAGTATCTCTCTGGGAGAACTTCTTTGGAATTTGATTTGCACAAAGCAGTGATGATTTTCTTGCCAGGTGCTGATGCAAGCACAGTAAGGCCACATTCTTCAAACATGAAACAATCAGGTTTATTTGTGACAAGCCAACGTAAATTAAAAATTCACAAGAAAACAAATGATGTCATAGCCTACATTTCTGTAGTCCTTTCATCTGTCTTTTGAATGTACTTTGCATTTCTCGGTAGCTGGGGCACATCAAGAGCCCTTGGCCAGCATTTTCAGAGATTGCTATGACATGTTTGAGAATCAAAGCTACAATCAAGGGGATACAGGTAGTGATGTGATTACTGAAAAGGCCAATTTAGAAAAATGGGAACAAAGCAATTTCAGTACATGTGCCTTGTCCATCATCTCCATGAGCTGGCTGCCAAGCACCCCCTTTATCTGGTGGGTTGTGCGCTTGGGTTAGTGTCAGCGTTTCACCACCTAACAGAGGTATTCAGGATAGTAGATTGCTGTAACATTTTTCCTGGTTGCTTATAACAATTTCCCTGCAGCAATTTCCACCACCACCCTTACAATTATAGGAAGAATGGGCTTCTAGTTTAAGTGAAAAATGGAAATAACCAAGTTTAAGCTACCCTTAAGTACAGGAAGACTTAAGACCTAGTGTCCTGAATTAAACTTCAAGAGTTGTGGGTGTGTTGCCATGATACTCTCAAAGCTGTAAGTTATGAGTTCTGAGTCGTGATTGCTGGTGCTTGTTCACGTAGCCTGGTCCAGGGTACTAACAAGGTAACTTGCGGCTGACTTTGCCCTTTTGGTTCAGGTATGGAGTAAAAGAGTTAACGCTTCTGGGTGTGGGTAATAGTTATCTGGAAAATGGGATTCAGAGGTGAGAACAGAAAAAAGAGTCTGGTGTTTTCAGACTCTTACAGTGGATACACCGTTGTGTCTTCCTGACTTTTCTTGTGCTCCCTCTCAGAGACACTTTAGTGCTTGCTGGGAGGATACCAGCACCTATACTTGGCACAAGTAGTTCCTTTTTCATCAAGTTGTTTTGGGTCAGTTTTTCATGTCCACACTTAGCTTTAGTGTTACATCAGCAGAGGTATTGCTTGTGTCAGCACAACGTTTACAGATTATAAAGGACTTTTTGTTGAAATGTTTCTACAAACTATACTATGAAGGATTTTTTAAAATTATCTTCTGGAGCTTTTCTAGGTTTTGCTATGTAACTTGAAATGCCTTGTGTTCTTTGGGGTCTTGAGATAGTGTTAAAACAAGTTATTGCTGGAGCATCCTGTTAATTTTCTCCTCAGCGTGACCATGGACAGCTTGTGAAAATGGTTGAGCGTCCATCCCTTGGGTAAAATCCTTTTATTTCCAGTCTTGCTCCTATGATTACCGTCAAACTGTTCTCTTCCCCACATCCTGTGTACTGCAGTGTTGGTCTTATGCTTCACTCACTTAAGAGCTGCTCATACCTTCCACCGTGACAGCTCTTACTAAATATTTAAAGAGGCTTTTAAGATATGCAGATTAGATTTCTACTGATATTTTCAAGCAGCTCCTTTTTATTAATTATTCATTATGTGGTAACCAGGCATCCTTATTCAAGCACGTAGTTTAAACAGTTTAGAGCACTTGGTTGACTGAATATTGGAACCTGTTCCAAAGAAGAACATGTAATAGCCTTGAAAGAGAAATGGAAAATATTTTGGATGCTTCTTCACAAAACTGAGACAAATGCTGACAAAAAAATTGCCTAATTAGTATTAGGAATAGGTGCGTGTCTGTGACCTTATGCCTTATTCATGAGTAGAAACCTGAAAAGCAATGCATCGGTTGTGTTGGGGTAACGGAGGTGGAAATGGTGTGTCTGCTCATGACTACGTTGCTTATGTTACCAAAAAATATTTCTCTTAAACTCAACCTCCTGTATTCTGCAGCAATTTAGTGCTTTGCCTCTTGCAGTGGAGGAAATGTTTACTCCCCTTCTGAGATGCTGTGTGTGTAATGTCACTTGAGATACTTCCATGAATACATTCTGTGATTTAATGAGTCTTGTTTTTTTTTTATGTACCTATGGAATCTGAGTATGAAGGCTTTCATTCCCTTTTTAATAAAAGCCACTTGGCAGCCAAAGAGGATGGGCAGGGCTGTAATTACTTTCATGTTGTCAGATGCAGTATAATGCAGTCATGTGGCAATGATGTTTTCTTTAAGTTTTTTATCAGTGAAATAGTAGAGGTGTTTTATTAGTAATCTCATAAAGCAGTTACAATAAAGATAAGTCTAACAGTCTGTGTCAGTATCTCAGAGTGTGTGTGTGCACGTATATATGCTTGTTGAAGATGTTTTAAGAGACAGAACCAGGATGGCTTCAGCAGCAGGAGGGATGGAGAATCGTATGATGAGTTCCTCATGAGTTGTTCTGTATGGTGATTCACTGGGGTTCATTGGGGATCAGTGGGAAACAGCTGAGAAAAAAAAAGAAAATGTACTTACTCCATTTTTGATTAGGGGATTAAATTATTGCTATAAATGGCAAAGCGTCTCCAGGCAGCGGCACAGACCTGCTTTCTATTGATCTTGCGTCCTTTTGATTTCTCTCCAAGAAACTACCCAGATAGAAGACCCTCGTGTGCAGTGGCGGCGGGAGCAGGAGCATATGCTGAAAGACTACCTTGTCCTGGCCCAGGAGGCAATTGCTGCACAGAAGGAGATCTATCAGGTGAAACAGCAGAGGCTTGAATTGGCCCAGCAAGAATATCGGCAGCTGCATGACGTTTGGGAGCATAAACTGGGCTCTCAGACCAGCCGTGAGTACTCATCCAGTGACTTTCTTAGTCATGAACCCACTAGGTCAGTAACGTGCTTGAAGCTGGTCCTGTGGTAGAGCTCTGGGATGTGTTACGCTGTGTCACTCTCTGCGTTTGCTCAGTTTGTCTCAAAAGCAATAGCTGCCTGGCACTGATTTGGTAAAGGATCATTGTCATGAAACGCTACTGTGGTTGGCTTGACCACTAGAGTCAGTGTGCAGATTTTCAGCATGGGCTTCAACAAATGTGAAAAATAAAGTTCTATGGTATTTCCCTTGATTCCCCTGTCTAATGTATAGAGGGAGGATTTATTTCCTGCACGTCTCCCAGGATTTATTTTTTGTTTTTAATAATCCATAGCACTGCAAACTTGTTATGTTCTTGATAACCACATCAATCAACTCACCTCTCCTCGCTTCACTGTGGCTGAGTTGTATCTTATGGTGGTGAACCCCACTGGCTAATTTTGTGCCTGATCTTAAAAAGCATTTAAGTAGTTTCTGTCAACTGAAGGATTCTTATTGGATTCAAGGTCCCATCTATCATCTCTGAAGTGCCAGGTTTGGTCTTCTCCTAGGAGCTCTCTGCCTAACTGGCGGCATACTGGAACACCGCAAACATGAATTACATTGGCATGATGTGATCTGTCTTTAAAAATACAACCAAACAGAAAGAAATAGAAATGCTTTCCTCAGTTTTATAGGGCATAAACTGATGGCTCCAAGGATCAAAATATCTCCCTTGCCTACAGCTACCTCTAACATCATTGCACATTGGGGAGTTTCTGTACCTTCTGAAGCAGAAGGGTTTTAACCACCACTGAGAAGAGAGTTCTGTTCTTAATGGGCTATTGATTTAATCTGGTGTGACATGCTGTACGATTGGTCGTGTCCTCAAGGCTGTGAGAGGGCTTGTGTTGTGTTTTTCAGTCTCTTCTTGTTCTTTTACTTTTCTTTGTTTCTAAAAATTCAGTGTGTATACTCTACAATAAAGTAAGAAAAAAATAAAAAAGTGAACCTTTATTCAGTGCCTGTCCTTTCAGTTCTGTTAAACACCCCTTCGGGTTTTTTAAGTGCCTTTGGAATTACAGGAGGCCATACTGCTGAGTGGAGTGAATGTGTTTGGGAGTCTGAGCTAAATGTGTTAACCTGGAAGAAATCAAGACTTTGGGAGATGCAGAACATGCTCTGGCCTTTTTAGTATGCACTTTTTGTGGGGTACATACCCACCCCTGCCTTTTAAGGTTGAGAAGAGATCTGGAAAATAAGTTAAAAGAGGCCTACACCAGCAATGTGTGGAGAACAGGGTGTGCAGGAGCGATGGGAGGTCTTAATTTGTGGTTGGACTGGTGGAAGAATAAAGAGGGTAGGCTGCTAATCTGAGTGTTGTATTTGTTCTAGTGCTCTCCGGCTCATCATCAAGTTCCAAGTATGACCCAGAGATCCTCAAAGCGGAGATTGCTACTACAAAATCCAGGGTAAGTAATATAAACGGACCTTTGCTTGCCATAAGTAATCTTATGGTATTTCTAAACCTTATGGAAAGTACTAAAAGGAGGTGCCAAAACAGCTGAACGAGCTAATGTTGCCATTCTTAATCTAGGAGATAATTTATCACAGTTCTCAAACGTTGCCGTATTAAGAGTTTGAAACGCTTTTTTTTTCCCCGCCTTAGACTTCAGACTTCCTTGGAAGCTGGCAGTACACATTGCTGTGGAGATACGCTGTGGGGTGTTGAGCTGCGTGCCACAGCGCTGGGGAGCTGCGCGTTCTCTCCAGAGACTGGCAGCTGTTTTGTCCTGGCCTTAGTGCGGGTTGTTAGCAGCGGCAGTGTGCGCTCTCATGCAGAGCTCAGTTTGGGAAGAAGAAAGGACTAAAGTAAAGTAGGTCATTCTGGCCTCTGTGGAGGAATATAAAACAGCAAGCTGTAGGGTCAGTGGATTTACAATATTTATTATCATCCTGCTGTGTTACTCGTGCAGTGGGGCCTTTTAGTTTGGTATCTTGGAGGATGGCTCCCTTTGCTGCAGGGTAGCTCATGTCCTGATGCTTAATGGTTTTTTTAATGATTGGGAAGGTTTTGAATATTACTGAGTAAAATTGACATGTGTTTCATTCCCGTCTCTCCTGAGTTCTTCTCAGTTTTCTGCTTATGAGGTTATAAGTTCCTTTGAGCCCCTTGCTAAGTGGTGTAATACAGGATAAATCCCTAGCCAGTGGTGATGTCTTGATGAGGATGCAGTCAGGCCTGTTAGCTGCTGTTGAGATGAGCTATTTATCTGGAAGCTTTGTGTAGAGTCTACCCTGAGTAAGTTTTGTATTGAATGCTTAGTGTTGTTCCTAAATATTCATGTAAGATATCATTCTAAAAATGTGACAACTTCCTACAGGTTAATAAACTCAAGAGAGAAGTAGCTCACATGAAGCAAGAGCTCCAATACAAAGAGCATGGATATCAAACGCTGAAGAAGTAAGTTTGTTCTGAAGATCTTACTTTCAGTGTAGAACTAAATGCATCTGAACTTGTAATACATCCCCCTCTACATTTATAAATAGCTGCCTAGACAGCGTAAACTGAAATATGTTCCTGCTGATATCTTTAGACATATGCAGTTGAGAGCAATGCACAGCCACAGGGGCAGTTCTTTCAAATCAATGCCTGTGTGGGGTTAACCCCATCAGAAATGACTTCACAGCAAAAAGATTCTGAACCAGACTTTTGCCAGTTAGATGGAATTCTGGCTTACTTGGTCTTACTCAATACAAATGACACAGTACAGCCTATTGTCTTAATTGTAAGAGCCATTGTTTTAGGGCACTGAGGAAAAATTTGAGGTGGAGTGGAAGGGGAAGAAAAATTTCAGGTGCTTGCCTTTGTATTAATGGATGTCTGGCGTGTTCTAAGTGGTGCCACTGGTTAATATTTATTATAAATGACAACTGCAATAGAATTCCTTTGAGAAGAGAGAATGATGAGGCAGCTTGTAACTAGGTTGTGCAAGCAAATATGTCTGTGAGCTCTGTGCCTGGTTTCTGAAATTGTGACTGAAAATAAGGTTGATCTCATAGATGGCTGATTGTCTCTGGGTTAGAAACAAGTTAACCAGCGGCATTCGGCCCAAATGTACTGTATGGGGGGTTTTATGTGCATCTTTTTTCTCCGTAGGGAGCCTGAGGGCTCAGAGTTCTAAGCTTAATGTACTTCTGAGTGGAGTGGTATAAGTGGGGTTCTTTATTCCTTCTGTTGTCTTTGTTATATTTCAGAGTATGTTTTTCTTAACAAATTAATATCAAGGTGCGCGCATCTAGGATGGTTCAATTAACTGCATTTAGTAAAGTGTTAGCTCATTGTATAATTTTTTTTCTTATGTTTCCATACAGGATTGATATGAAAATGTCTGATACTCAAGGTGGCTACAAACTTGATGAGGCACAGGCCATTTTAAGTGAAATGAAAGCTCTCAAGAAGGCCATCACGTCAGGAGAGAAGGAAAAACAAGACCTCATTCAGGTATTAAACAAAGATGACCTTCTAGTGTTTTGTGTTGCCATTACTATCAGATTGAGTTTCTGAGAGGTCATTTAGGTATTTTGAATTTCAGGTACATAAATAAGATGTTTATTAATATCAATTAACCCTATACTGTGGTTGGACTGCAATCTTTTTGTTCTTCAGATTCTGGAAACAATTAGTATAATGTATAGCAACCGAATGCAGCAAGTGCTTGCTTAGAGATGAGTGTTTGTCTCACTATTACTAGTCAAGAACGAAGCAGTGTGACTGCACTGCTAGCAAAGAGCGGATCTGAAGAAGCCATGAAAACACTGAGATGGACCCACTTGGTCTTCCATCTCCTGTCTGTCTGGGCAAAGCGATATGCTGATGGTCTTTATGGGCTTCTTCATGCTGTGGGAGGTGCAGTCCAGCCATACTGGACCTTGTGCTTGAGGGGTCTGAGTGCAGGCAGTAAGCATGTTCAGGTCTTAGCTTTAGCCTCAACTGCAGAATTATGTAGCTTCTGAGGTATTTTGAGCAGAAGTGAGCTCACCTAATGACTTTTTCTGGTTTTAGAGCTTAGCTAGGTTAAAAGAGAGCTTTGTGAATGACAGAGGATGCCAGTCAGACCTGTGGGCCAGCAGCGTGTCTGTGGAAAGCTCCAGCCCTTTGTTACCCCGGCAGTACCTGGATGTCAGCTCCCAGACAGATGTTTCAGGAAATGTGAGTAATGCATGAGAAACTTAAGTGCATGTGGAGACTTTCCTCTCAACTATAATCTAATCTAATCTGTAGTACTGCTTAGTTTCCAAGCATGGGCAAGTAAGTTTGAAAACGATACCTTGTCCTGATTTAAACTTCAGTGTGACCTTCATTTTTGTGTTCAATGTTAATGTTTCTCTAAAGGCAACTTGCTGTTTCCCCACGATATCTGTTATAACAAGCCAGGTGGGAATAAAAAGGAAGTAAGTTTTATTTTGCCTGTAGGTGTAGCTTCTTGTGATACAAATACTCCCTTAGCTCTTTACAGCAGCGCTGTGCTACTAGGCAAGAAATACTCAGCAGCTCCATATGGGCTAAGCTCTTCCCTTAAGAGTATATTTGGCTTTTAGTGTGAGTATTATGAGTAAGAATGATGTGCAGATAATTTGATACCATCAAATGTGTAGTACTCGTAAACCTCCAGTGCCACTTGTGCAACAAGATCCTAACTGTCAGGTTGGTGCCAGCCTCAGCAAAGACTCAATTAGAGCTGCGGGTGCATTTTATGTTTTATGGGATATTGCAGAAGCCTTTCCTTGTAGCCTTTGCTTAAACATTTGCAACCGCTTTCAGTCAGTGCCACACATATGACTAAGGATCTGCAGATTTGGGTGTGAGGGGATGTTCCTAGTCTTTAAGATTTTACAGCCAAAGCAAGATGTCATCCCAGACAAAATGCAAGGCAACACTTAAAGGCTGCAAACAGCATTTAAGGGGAAAGACTGCAAAGCTGTTTGCATGTGCGTGAAAATACAAGCCCATGTTAGGTGTTGCACACTTTCTTTTTCTGGTAAAGTAGATCAAAAAGAGCCTCTCTCGTGGAGTTTTAAGCATTCGAAACAGTCACAAAAAATTGATTCACAAGCAATATTTTCCTGTTCTGCAATTGGTTTAACTAGTAAATGAATTGGCAAGAGCAAGTGTAACTTGTAACATTGATAGGGAATGTCAAAAGAGGAGTGGTTGCGAAGTTGCTGATTTTATATTTTGTGTCTCAGTTTATTACCAGCAGCAATAACCAGTTGGCTGAGAAAGTGAGATTACGCCTTCAATATGAAGAAGCAAAAAGAAGGTAATTCTTTAGATTCTTGTGCCTTTTGGCTGTTACGCAGCTTATTCCAAAGATACATTTCACTAAAAAAGGTGCCACTCGCATTGAAACGCAGCGTTCCAGCTACATAAACATAGTAATTTTTGAGCTAGTGAGGCAATAGACTTTCCAGGCCAGCATTACCGTACAAGAAGTGAATAACCATCCTAGAGATCACTAAGGAATGACTAATACATGAAAGAATTTGGTCTGGCCACACCTGTGGGGACATAAGTGGTTTTGCTGCCTGTTGCCAATGCTTCCCCATTCCTAATAAGGAGACTGTACTGTGAAGCATCTCCTTACCTTATTTAAAATGAAATCAGTGTTTGCATGGGTTTAAGTCAGATAAGGAGAAGCATATATTGTGTTAACACCTAACATAGCAAAATATCATTGATGACTACCATTTAGAAGCTCGTCTGCTTATCTGTAAGAATGTAAATTTCCATTTTTGCCCTCTGATCGGAGTTGAATGAAGGCTAGATTTACAAAATTACTATTTACGTAGCAGGCTAATTTGGGCAGAAGTTTTTTGGGCTTTACATTTTTAATGCATAACAGCTAACTAAACTGTTTAAAAATACCAATACTTCCTATGGATAAATACTCCAGTTAAATGAAAAACTGCCAAGCGATATTTAGACTTTGGGTGGGTTAGTCCTTGTTCCCTGATCTAACCATGAGTAGTGGTGATTCCCATTTTAACTGCTGTAGAGGGACTTTGCAATTCCAGCAGTCAAACTTCAGATGCATGGTATGACCTGTACTTGGAATCTATGTGAAGAGGATTTTTCTCCAGTCTCTGGTTAGAGATAAGAGCTTTCAAGCTGAAGTTACTCATAATGTTCTCATTTTAGTATATTGGCATGGGCAATAGGCCATGTTTTTCAGTGGCATAAAATTTGATCTGTATCTGTGGCAATTGTCAAAGACTGTGCGTGCCCAGCTGCTTTTTGACATAAGCTTACATTTCTCTTCCCACGCGGAACAATTTTTTCAGCACTGTCTATTTTGCCAATCCGAGATGAAAGTCTGCCTTGACAACCAAATCTTTAAGTGACTTTCTAAAACAGCATTATTAACCCTCCAGATGCAGTGGGTGAATTTTCAGTGTAAAAACTGCTCTTTACTTTTAAACTCTTCTCAAGAATGCAATTGAATTCTCGCTGACTTTATATCTCCGTATCGAAGTGGAGCATTCTTACTGTAGTCTGTATCTTTTCCAAGGAGGGGCGAGTGAATGATGACAAACTGAGAAGATTATTAATATACTTTTTAAAGAGAACTTTATAGTAGCATGTAATTCATTTGAAGTAATGATAAAGGACATGTGATGCTCTTGCAGTTAAAGGTTTGATATCTCATGTCTGTCATCATGTATAGATTTTCTTAGACTTTAAAAAGGCTTATCATGAGGAAAGAATATACATGAGCATCATGGATTATCAATAATTATCATGAAAGTCTTAATAATTGAGGATAAAATGAAAAGACATGCTGCTCTTGGAGCACTATGGTTTTGGCATAGTTTTTAGTAGGAGCTGCAGAAACAAATGTCTTAAAGTGCTTTTCAACTGAAACAATACTATGGATATAGTGACTCACAAGGAACCCTCTGCTTCTGTGAAAATTCCTCCTTGTGATGTTAGAAGTGTTTCCTGTTCCCATAGCACAATATTAAAATGTTCCAAAACCACAATAGGAAAACAAGTACTTTGCCTCTGCATGCATTGCAGTGGGAGCCAAATGATGGAAATAGATTTATCTATATTGTTTGTTCTGCATTATCTGGAAAGGTATTTAAGGCCTTAAAATCAAGATGATCTCTTATTAATTAGATGAGAGTTACTAGATTTATAAAGGGCTGATGGTTTTGGAAGTGGACTGTAGCAGACAGTGGTCGTAGTTTTGTTGTGGACCAGACGAGAGGCACTGATGAACTTCGCACCAGAACTGTCAGGTACAATTCTGTTTGTTCTCTGACCCACCGATAAGTCCTTTTCTCTCACAACTTTGTGAGAAAGGAGTCCAAGAGCGGTTAATGTTAAACCTGCAAAAAAAGAACAAAGGGCAACCGCATTGACAAACTTGAGTTTAATTGGCTTGGAAACTGGTAATGGCTATCATGTCAAAAGAGATGTCAGCGCTGCATCTCTACGCAGGGACAGCTACAGCAACTGTGGTGCAATTTCAGGCATGTAGTTTTGAGGTAGTTGCGCTCTGTGCACTTATTACTTCCTTCAACAGTTAAACTTTTGGCTTGGGTTTTGTGTGACTGTCGGTTAATGCTAGGCTTTCAGAAGTGTATTTTCTAATCTCCTAAGACGGAATATTTCAGTGTCACATTTGGCAGCATTGCAACACTGGTGGGTGTTTGACTGGTCACTTTTTAAACCACACCTCCCTCTTTGATTTTTTTAGGTTAAGAACAGGGGCTGGTTGATTTAGGATTGTTAATTACTGGTGCTGGACGTAAAACTTAACGTAGACGTCTGTGAAGGTGCACGTACTCTGTATGACCTCCCAAGCAACTAAAAATTTGATGTGTTGTGCCTTGATATGACAACGAATAAATCATCTAACTACCTTTTCGAGCTAAGAAGAAAGCAGTTAAATAGAACTTGAGCTTCCTATTCCGTGTTTTGTTCAATCTTGCAAGCTAGTGCCTATTCAGAAACTCTCCGTGACCTGAGCACAGCATTGCTGGTTTCTTTGCAGTGCAAACCCAGCGTGGCTTGGCAATGATATAGTTCAGGCTCGGTCAGTGAATGCTGAAGTGCTGGAGTTTTCAGCCAAATACCAGACAGTCTGCAAAGCATTTCTTTTGTAATGATGCTATTTTATTGGAAAAACAGGATACATAAGCCTTTTTTTTTACTGAGAAGGGTAAAACGAGTGATCATTTACAAAGGGTAGAACTTGAGGTTAGTTTTAACAAAGCTGTTAGGCTCGGAAATGCATAGAGAACGAATTCCAGTGGAAAAGCCATATCCATGCAAATGTATGCCAAAAGTGATGAGATTAATGCCAGCCAATCCTCTTAAACTCATATCCTTTCAGAATGCACAGAGGAATTCTTGGATTATGAATTAATGCCACTGTTAATTCTTTGTTGGAGCACAGTGTTGCACTTAATCAGGCACTGAAAAACAAAGCAGCTCCTAGGAAGACCTAAAAATAGTTGAGCTGAATATCTATCAGTTATGGAACTTTAATTAGAGTAAGCAACCTGCTGTGGGAAATGGGTTTATGGAAAGTGAGGCTTCCCTTCAGACAGGTGATCTGTAGTCTGTCTCCTCTGATGGAGGAGGCAGGTCAGTCTGTGTGAGCCTAATCCTTCATAGGCTCTCCTGGGGCTTGAAGTTCCTCTTGGCCTCTGGAGCTTGGAAGACAAAGCTTTATTCTTCAGAGCCATTCAGCAGTCGTGTAGCTGCTGCTGCTCAGATCTGCATCTTATTACTTACTCTGCACACTTTGGTTTTGCTAGTTGGCGTTGAATTTGCTGTGCCTGCGTGTGTGCTGGAGGAGGTGTGCTCTATCCTGTGTGCTTCTGTACCATAAAGCAGGCTCTAGAAAGCGATGAATCCAGATTAATACCCACAACTATTTGCTGTGCCTAATTTAAATCCAGTAATTCTGTCACCAGATCACAAAGCCCTTCTCAAAGTGAGCTGAATATTGGGCTTTCATTTTATACATACAGCATTTTGCTTCCATTTCTTTTGCATTCACTAAGCCTGAGGGAGAAATGAATCACATGAAGGCGCAGGTATGCTTTGGCTCTGGTCTTCAATCAGGTGAATTATTTTTGCAAATATCTTGTCTTATATATTGTAAAGGTGCTTTATCTCCTTCTTTGCCTTCTGAGCTTTTGTAATTTGTTTACCCCAGCCCTTTGCCGTCCCCACTCCCCACTCAGGCATTTTTGGTGGTGCAAGTTCCACAAATACAAGTCCTTGGTAACTCTTATTCAGTTTCAGCTCTGCTTCAGTTTCTCACTCAGCTACCCTGATCACCCCATCAGGTCATGAGGAGTTATAGGTCAGTGCATCCAAATGAGACGGCTTCCTATAGGAAGACTGGTTCTATATCCTGGCCTACTGCTAGTTTCTTTGCTTCCCTCTGTAAGTTCCACTGCAAAGTTGATCATTGATGAAGCTGAGTGAGCAGTTCAGATACTTGGAAAGTTGTGAATGGGCAGATAGTTGGAGTGAGCAGCCTCCTTACCAACCACAAGCGGTGCTCTCCTCTGTGATCTGACAAAGCTCTTGCTGAATTCTAGATCTGTGTTGCTGTTGTTTTTAGTAGGGTTGTTAGAGACTTAGCTTACCATCAAGAGCAAATTGGAATTAAAGTGCCCTTCATTGCCTGCTGGCAGTACCATCACTTGGCAATAAGGAGGGCATGAGGGTGAGGGTGCTTGTCCCTGAGCCGAGAGCCTTCTTCAGGGCAGTGGTTGGTCATGGTTCACTGTGTGTGTCTGAGACACTCTTCATGGAATAATTGCTTTCTTTTTGCTGCAGAATAGCAAACCTGAAAATACAACTGGCTAAGCTTGACAGCGAGGCCTGGCCTGGTGTTCTGGATTCCGAGCGGGACCGTCTGATACTAATTAATGAGAAGGAGGAACTGTTAAAAGAAATGCGATTTATTAGCCCCAGAAAATGGACTCGAGGAGAGGTGGAGAGACTGGAGACGGAGAGAAGGCGCCTTGAGGAAGACCTTCGGGCTGCTAGAGACACTCAGAGCAAAGCTCTGACAGAGAGGTAGGTTGTTGGGCATATGTCAGAGCTTGCTTTGTTGGCCAAGACGTAGTCGGGGGTAGGCAGTAACATCCCCTGGCTGAATGCTGATAGCAGTGCACTCTTGGATTTCCAAGGAGACTGTTTCTACTTAGAAGGTTTCTGAAATCATCTCCCAAGAGAAATCGCTTTTAAGTCTTACCTCAAGTGGGGAAAGGTGGTTCCTATAAGTGAATCCTTACAAGAAGGAAAGAAATGCTCGAAATAGCCCAGTATAATGTTGGTGTACTATAATGTTTCTGTATGTAGCCAGCTCCTCGCAGCAGCTTCTACAGTTGCTGTGCAGTCTGGAGCATGGTAAATGTCAACACATGGAATTCTAAATTTTTAAAATATGTTGTTTGTTTTGAACATCCTTGTATGTGATTCCTGTAGGAACTGGTATTTGATGGGGCTGTGGGAGCTGCATGGAATACCCCATGAATCTGAACTAGATGAAAAAAATGCCAACTAGCCTCCTTAATTTTACTTGTGTTACAGGGGGAGATCCCACAGGAATGTACAGTGAGGATGAATACCGTGTTAGGCATTGCCTACAAGTGCTTTGCGATCCAGATGTGTTGATGTTATTATGAGTTGCTGTGGCAATGTTACTTTTAGCTGCAATCTCTTGACTATATGTGTACATACATATACACATGTATATGTATGTACCTATATGTAAAATTATACATGGTATAGGCACGTTACTTTTATCCTCTCTATGGCTTTATATTTTCTTCTACATGCTCAGTGTCCAGATCACACCAGTTTTCTGCATAGTCTTTTTATGGCTTTATCATGCTGGAAAAATTGTAGGCATATCAGATGTTTCAGCTGCAGGACTTCTACCAGCTTGAAATATCTGTGGCTCGACAAATATTTCTGGTCTTTCCATAAAAGGAATGCTTGCATTTGTGATTTTTAGGAGTATGGTCCTGTTCTACTGTCCCAAAGAAATAGTATGTTTCTGGAGAAGGATTTCTTGTCTGGAGGCCTGTTAAGATGGAGAATGAGCCCCCAAGAGCATGTGTTTTGTGTCTCAGACCAACTCGGTTGTCAAACAAAACAGAAAAGTTGTTAAAGACCAAAATTCATGTAAAGCAGTAAAGAGATGGATAATGACTAAATAAATCTTAGTCGTCCACGGGCCTTACTGAAAGCAAGTGAAAACATTTACACCTTTGTTAGCACAGTAAGTGGAAGAATGCAGCAGTGTGTAGCAAACAACATCTGCTGGTCATTTTCTGAGGTTAGATCCTAGAAACATTAACTTTTATAGTACCAGTTGTACGTATGTTCCCTGTTCTGAATGCTTTCAGAATTGCTGAATGCTTTCACATGTTAAGAGTATTGGAATTAGGTAAACCACCTACACATCTTGACCAAATCCTGCACCACACCTTATTGTTTTCTTACTAAGTTTTGCAGGATTTCATAGGGAAGAGTAGAATTTTCCTTTATCCCACATTTTAAATAGTAAATGCTGCTTTAGCTCTTCTTTCTCTTCTGTCTTCCCTTAGGTTGAAGTTGAGTAGCAAAAGAAATCAACTAGTCCGAGAGCTGGAAGAAACAACACGATTAGTTGCTGTGCTGCACACTCAGCTGAAAAGGTATGTGACTTTTTCCAGAAGTTGTAGATGCTTTAACTGTGCACCATGTGACAGCCTTTCTCTGCTAACAATATCACATCCCGCCTGAGAGGTCTAAGCGGCCTCTCAGTTATAGGAAGAGACCTAAGACCCCTGTGTAGTCTATGGGAAGACAAGACTTGGAGGATCATATGTCCTACTCAGTTTAGATGGGGACTTTGGAATCGGATAAATAGCCTTGTGGTGGTGCCTCTGTCTGACAACAGAAGGAGCTTCCACAACATTTAGGTGTCTAAGGATAGCTAAGATTTGTTTACTGATGTTTGAATTACTGAAGTGTTATATTAATAAAGTGTCTTAAAGACAGCTTAACACTTGCACAACAAGCAAAGTGAACCTTAGGAATGCTACTACACACTAATGTAGAAGCATCATGGTAATATTTCTTTAAATTAATTTGAAGTGAGCTGTTGCTGGCAATGTAGACAGTGTAGTGAGGTATCCCTGAATGTGTTGTGGTTCATATGATATATAGAAACATTTCTGCAGTCATAATGTGATCTGGCTATTCAGGCTGTAGTTCTGGAGGACCACAGGATCTCTGTTTCCAGACAAATGCACGACTGCAAGCAGTAAGGCTAAACCATCATTAGCCAGATCCATCTTTTTATCTTTTTGATTAGGAAGAGAGCTTCATGAATTTTTTTTTGTTTGGTTGAGGTTTTTCCTATTAGGGTGTACTGAATTTACTTTGTTTGTAGCTTCTGCTCCACATGGATACTGTTTCATTTTGTGAAGATGACACCGAAAAGACTGGAAAGAAATCATAGTGCAAGATTGACATGTAAATAAGCCACCATGGAGAATAGCTATCTGTGATGCTCTTATGCAGTGGAAATGCACCATATTTTCATTTCATCTAGCTGATTAGGGATCTTTTGAGGTGACCAAGAAGCATGTGAAACTAATTTCTTCCTAACTACGTACCCAGTGTTCTTGGCATGCTCCTTCATAAGACCAAGCGTTTGTTATTAACCCCATAATGCAAAATGTCTGGCGTTCAAAGGTGTGCACAAAATGAAGCTGAGCCCAGATGGTTGATAAGGAAGAGATTAATTAAACCCCCCTCCCTTTGGATAGTGAAATACACTGAGAAGCCATAAATTTATTAGTCTTCTCCAGATCTATAAATACTGCAAAATTCAAAACATTTATCATGTTTCAGTTATGTTTCACCCAAAAGCTTTTTTGAACAAAAATGGTGCTATGCACATCTCTCATCCATATGCAGAAGACGTTTTGTGCCAAAATTATACTAAATTCTGCATACTTGCTTTTTTTTGCATAGGGTCATGGGTGTAATGGTATGAATGCAGCTTCTAGCTTTTACCCTGTAAATAATAAATAAGGGATTATTAGGCTTATCAACATCCTCCCTGTTTTTCAGCAGAGCAAGTTCAGCCATATTTAGCAAATATTTTTCAATAGCTAATCCATATCTGAAGTGAGGGTTAAAGGTCTTTTAAATGGTCAGTGAGGAGCAAGTTATTTCATATCTGGAGCAGGATTGTTGGTTTCAATGGAATTTCTAGGGATAGTATATGTTGTAATTGGTAGTGGAGGATTTGTTGGGGCTTCCGAGCAGGTGCTGTTGTGTTTGGGCTTTCTCCTCTGCACAGACTTCAATTCAGCACCTGCTTACAATTAATTTTGCTGTCAGTTATTTTTCTGAAACTAGATCTCTAGGGATAAAGAATTTGTGTGAACTGATTTCACAGCCCTGGCCCAACACTTCCACTTACTCTCCCAGCTCTGGATTCTATGCAGATTATCATGTAGCTGAATCCTGCTGGTACCCTGATAACTGCTGGCTTTGAGATCTCTTGAGGGCCAGCTCCAGGCAGGTGTGATATTGCCTTTTGGCTGGCAGTCCAACATACAGGCAAATGGAAGGAAATTTCCGTGCAGACAGTTCGTTGCAATAACTTCATCTTCTTGCATGAGTCTTGTTGGTTTTCATGGTCTGCTTTGGAGATTAACAGGAGCTATAGATGTATCTTTTCCAGACAGGTGTGGGAGGAGGTTATTGTCACTGATTTTAATTTATTTGAAACTGTTTGTTAGAGTTGCTTTGGCTAAACAAGGACTCTTGTGAGTCAAAAAAATATGCATGAACTATATTTTTATCAAAAAAGTGACCCAGCTTTTCCACTGGGCAGACTCTAGTTCTGGATTGCTGTGGGGACTAATGTGTATGGCCTGAGCTAACAAAGCAAAATGTACCTTGTGGTGATATTGCAGTGTTTCCTTAAGAAATCAGGAGATACACTATAATGGTTTTCTGACTTGTTTCCTTTAGTCTCTCCACCAGCATGCTTTCCCTCTCCTCGAGCAGCAGTCCTGGTTCTCTTGCATCTAGCAGAGGGTCCCTTGCCACCTCCAGCCAGGACTCATCCACCTCAGCCAGTTTCACTGATCTCTACTATGAGCACCTGGAGCAGCTGGAGCAGTTGGACTCGGACTATCAAAACAAGCTTGACTTGCTTTTAGAAGGAGCCACTGGGTTTAGGCCGTCAGGCTGTATCACCACTATTCATGAAAATGAAGTTGCGAAAACTCAGAAAGCAGATACCGCCAGTCGTGTACAGGCTCTGAGGTCATTGTGTGGTACTCCCAAATCCATGACATCGCTATCTCCCAGGTCATCTCTCTCTTCTCCATCTCCACCTTGCTCTCCACTGGTGATAGACCCACTGCTAACTGGTGATGCCTTTTCAAGCCATGTGGATTTTGATGACGCAGAGATAAGTACAAATCTCTCTGAACTCACCCTAAATACTGGGAGTGGCAACTGTAGACTGGAAGAGCCAAGAGCAGGAGATAAACATCTAGGTCAAGGTATGGTGACAAACTGTTTGCGTGCACATGCATGTATCTAATTTTTATGTAGTTTATAAAGCGCGGAGAAGGAAATCTTTCAAAAGCTGTCAGTCATCTAGATATCTTCATGTTGAAAAGTGTATTCAACCGTGTTCTTCCTTGCTTGGGTGAAAGGGTTGGTATTTTAATTGGTACACAAACCATACTGCTGATCTGATGGGTCTTACAGAAGACTGTATCTAGGTTTGCTTTAGTGTACATGGATGCATGTGTACACTGATTACAAGGATTTCATGTGCAAATGTCAATGAGTTGGTAGGACGCCTGGTTTAATGTGGTGCTTAACTGTTCAGAGTGTTTTCTAGCATTTTGAGTCTGAAATTGGGAAGCACGTTAACACAAAGTTTCGGCCAAGCTTTTGAGGAAGACTAGGAGAGCTATTTAGTTTAATAGCTAACAAGTCATAATAAAAATCTTTCCCTGCCACCGCAGCATACATGATGTCTTGCTCTGGTTCCCAGTAAATCAGTGGCAATGAATTTATTAACTTCAGCTGAGCAGACGTGTTAGGGCTGTGCTTGGATTTCTGCTGTTTTGTCTCTTAGCAACAATAACGTGTTTAGATTGTGAGCGTGATAAAAAAAGACATTTAGAGATAGTGGATGTTCTCATACATGCATATGGCTTATTGGTGGGTGGGAAAGGCTTGTCTTTTTTTACAACAGTGGCTCAAATGAAGTGAAGGAAAGCTGTAGGCAGCAGTCAGGGCACTCGTGCTAGGACCTGTCTGAAGCCCTTGCGACTGTAGTTGGGTGAAATCCAGTGGAGATGAGCGAAATGACTGGATTTGTAACTGCAGTGAAGAAGAGCTTTAAAGGTAATATAAACTTGCATGCTGTAGTCCTGTGCACCAGCAGTACAGTTTGTTTCTGGTTTTAATAGGATTATAAAACAGCCTATGTGAATAAAGGAAACTAGCGCTGTGTTATCACTGCTGATACTATTTAAAATACAATAAAAGATGTGCTTGCAGTTCTCGCCTCTTGAGCTACCATTTTCCTACAAGTAAAAGGTATTATACATTTGAGTAGGAAACAGTAATTATTCTTATTAGAACTGAGCGCTGATTAGTTTTAACCTTTTTAGCTCTTCAAGATTTGTCAAGGCTGTTAAAGTGAAAGCTCAGGTGTTAAGCAGATTAAGTGATTATTGCTGTTAGCCAGTCAGCAGACAAAATAATCACCCTAAGTAGTTTATTTCAGGGCAATAATGAGAAGAGATTTTACTCCTCAGGCATTCTGGGGGAGGTTCAGTGTACACCCAAAACGTGGTAGCTGGATCTGGGGTGGTCTCATGGGCAAAGCATGCTCACGTGTTCCTGTAAGTAGAGCTTGAATAGTATATATCTGAGGGATTTGGAGTTTGTTTCTGTTAGAAAAAAATCCCTGCTACCTTTGAGGCTGGAAGAAGGTTTTCTCTCTTACCTGAGCGATGTAGGTGAAACTACTAGCAAAACATGGAATCTGGCAGTCTTGGCATTCCCTGAGGATGTGAGGACAGTGCATGACATGGCTCCTCAACTCCTTATCATGGGGTGTGCAGAAGAGGCTGGGAAGGGGAAATGGCAGGAAACAAACTTGAAATTCTTGACATGAAAAGGTGAAAAAAAACCCCAACATAGGAAGCTCTATCTGTGTTCTTGGAAATGTAAAAGAGTTGAGTCATTAATGAACATTTTCACCAACTTTTTTTAGTGTGATACCTCTTTGGAGACTTAAAATCCACATTTGATGTTCATCAGCCACATGAAAAAGTTACATGTTCAGTGTGTGTAAAACTTGCGGAGCTGAACTTCCAAATCCTTTGCAAAAGAAGTAAGGAGAAGGATGGCTGCTAGATGAGTGCTTTTCAGGGAACCAAATCATCTTTTGTCAGGTTTACGCTTGAGCATTCTGCTGTATAGATACTCACTTTGTTGCTGGATTTTGTGCACCCTCTCTGCTCACTCCTCTTAGCCACAAGGTGCTCGGGTGAGGTGGTTAAACTGTGAAGACGTTCTGGGTTGGAATGGCTAAACAGCTCTGGCAAATGAAGGAGCGAAGGAAGCTGGAGTCTTACCTGCAATGTCCTTCCCAGTAAGGAAGCCTCATGCAGAGGGATGCCCTAAGTGGATTTTACGGGAGCGGTGCATAAAACTCAAACAACTTGACCTAAAAAGCCAGCTGGCGGGGAAGAAATTATTTTCATATTAAACCCATGGAATAGGAGATACAAAGCAACATTGAGGAAAGAACAAACATGGTTTTGACCCTGCCTGCATACCTCCAGTATAACCTGTGATTGAGACCGCTGTAGAGGCCAGGCCCTTGCACGCGGCGGGAGGGAGGGTGGATTAAACTGTGAATGCCAGTATTAAATGGATCCACTTGTTTCAGTTAATGACTGACATGTTGTGTCGCAGATGCTAACTTTTATTTATGTGGTTTAGCCTGTGGGGAAAAGAGCTGGATGTCTATTTCTATCCAATGAATCCATATGAATACCAAGGTGAAAAATACGATTCAGTTGTGTTGTCAATAAATACATGGATAAATGGGCCTAACCTGCACACTTGCACTCAGTACGTTGGTGTTACCTGCAGCACCCTCTGTTGTTGATTGTAGAACAAGTCCTTATATTATTCCATAACCCTGTGTGGAGCTTGCACGCTTTTTGTACCAGTGTTTTTTCAGAGCTGCTGTTAATTCTTTAAGTGACTTTGAGGAACAAACCCCACAAACGCACAAAACAAACAAAAAAACAACCCACCAAAAATCAGACCAAACTGGATTTGTGAATAAAGAAGATACAGGGTGGGAACCATATATTGTTTTGGGGGCACGTGTTTTCCTAAGGCTCTGGGAAAGAGGAATCACTTCAGAAGATGAAAGCTCCTTAGAGAGTAGTGAGTCGCCAATGCTTGTGCTATGGGGTTACAACTGTGTGTGATAATATGGCACCTCCTCACCCTCAGAGTAAGCGCCCCAAAGCCCTGCCAGAGAGGGAGAGCCAAGCACATGGGTACATCCCAGCCCTTGGAGGCAGGCAGAGTTCTCTAGGCTCCTGGCTAAAGCATATCAGCCGAAATGTGATGGTTCAACTGAAAGGGTGTGGACCTTGCCGAAGTTTCCACGGTGTATATTTCCCTGTTGTGTAGCACAAGAATTCTAAGTGGGATAACGCATCTCTCCAAAACCCCTTGCTTTGACTTCCTTGGTTTCTCTTCCCTGTCTCCTTTCTCCTGCATTCTTGCATGTGGCTGTGACTTTAACTCCTACAATCTCTTTTTCTCTCCGTGTTTAGCTTGTTAACCTAGTCTTTCTGGATCTATCTGCTGTCCTGTGTACGCTAATCTTTTGGGTTTAGGGGTGAGCATGTGGTGGCTTTTTGCTGTTTCCCCTCCTTGAAGCTTAAGTTTATGTAAGCTTTCCAGGTAGCTTACCCCTAAGCTTAATCCGTACTTAGCCACAGCTTGGTCAGTAGCATCAGGATGCCTACTACCTGCTTAAGGATGACATGCAGTGGGAGCTGTTGTAATGGTTTAAATTTGTGGCTTCACTAGAGTTCAGAAGTTCTGCTACTTCTGCTCATTGCCCATCCTTGCCTTTTCAGTGCTTTGGAGCCTCTCCTGGCATTGCCTGTGAGGACCTGCACCCGCAGAGGTGCTGGGGTAGCTAGTTGTCAGGCGCTCGGCACAACTTGTGTATTATCTCAGCCTGTGAGTACGCTTCCACAGGGTCCCAGTATTGTCTGGGCATCGTCGCTCTCTCCTCCACTGTGTAGGTTCTTCCTCTGGTTGTCTAGGGGCTTTTTGTTCTCAGAACAGTTGGCACGTTTCTGAAGCACAAAATTCACAGTAGCTGTTGAGCCCCCACCCTGCTTGTTTCCTCTCCATCTTCAGAAATGTGCTATTGCCTAACAGTACCTGGGTGGGGAGAAATGCAATTCAGGGGAAGGATAAGAGAGAGAAAAACAAAAAAGCTGCTCCTAATCCAGAGAGTTCATTTTCATTAACACCTGTTTTTTATTTTCCTCTGTGCTTCTCTGATAGGTATAAATACAGCTGGAGGGACGGCACTGAAGGTGGCGTGTGTGTCAGCTGCAGTGTCTGATGAATCTGTTGCTGGAGATAGCGGGGTGTATGAGGCGTCTGTACAAAGGTAGACATCGGATCTCTCCCTAGGAAGAAGCTAACGACTCAGCTTTGCACACAGGAGTCAGCTAGAATAATACTGGATATGATCTTTTTTGTAATTTGGTGGCTAAAGTTCTCAATCTCTGATTTCTGAATGCTTCTGAAAAAGCTATGAGCAGGTTGAATTTGCCTATCAAAGTGCCCCATGCTTCCCATAGTAGAAGTAGCTGAAAGTGAGCTGAGGGAGGACTGTTTGAACAGCTGGTGTGTTTGTGAAGAAGGCGCTGGTAAGCTGTGACTGCTGCCTTGACTCGGTAGCGGAGCCATCTGGCAGGTGAGTTCCTTCCTATCAGCCAGCCGAGCTGATGTCAGTCACAGCCCTTGCTCAGTGTGAGAGAACTTTGGGATGTTTAAGGAAGAAACCAGAAGCACCTCAAACTGCCTCGTGGCTGTGTGCATGCTGTGATGCAGTCCCTGCGTGCTGAGATCCAGGATGGGATTTCTGCATGAAACCTCCCTCTGTGTGTGTCGCTTACAGCCAGAGCTGGCCTCTCTGCTCTTGCCAGGTTTCTCGACCTCCCTTACTGCTTGCTAAAGCTTTACGGGGTGGTTTCACAAAAGGTTCACTGGAAGGCACTGATCTTTTTGAGACCTGCTTTGGCTGCATCTAACATGGGTTTCCCTACTGCTTTAATTAGCATTAATGTCAATTATGGGGCCATTTTTTATGTGAGACATAGAGATAAAAAAATTGCTCATCTCACATGCCCCCTGTGCATTCATTAGCTCCATTAATTTTTTAGATAAATGAGTTTTGTTTTGGTTTTTTAATGCCTACAGTACAATTCACTTGGACAAGACTGTGCAGACCTTATGGGATGAAACCAAGCCAGGCAGTCAGATGGCTTGTGTGGCTTGTCAGATAGTGTGACAACTACAGAAGGCATCCCATGCACACCTGCATGTCTCCTGCTTGGTGTTCTTTGGGTTGTTGATTTACCAAACTTTCTAATGTCTGCAGTATCGTTTTGATGCCTCTGATAAATGGCAAGCGGGGAATGGGCCATATGTTTGTCCTCTGACAAACATTGAAATGTAATGAAATGCAAGTGAGTGCTAGAAATGCTTTGAAGAGGATGTTATTAATCCTGTTTTCCTGTGCTACAGCGTAGCCTCCGAGTCAATTCGACTATAAATGTAGTTTTGGGAACTTTGAGTGCATACAACTTCAGAGGCAGAGAACATTGGGGGGAAACAATGCAGGTAGCTGTTCCAAAGAAGACCAGTCAGCATACTCTGTCACTTTTAATGTGCTGAGGGAAGTTTGACTTCTTAAAGAAACAAAAGAATGACTGTAATCAAATCAAACTTAAGAATTTTTGCTGTCATGATGTAGGACAGGATTGCAGTTCTTAAGTCTTGTTTCTGTTGCTGGGCAGTCAGCTGTCTTTACTAAAAATCCAGTCAAGGGAACTCTTTAAAAATCCCCCACTGCCTTATTTTTGCACATTCTTTTGTGTGGCTTTTTTGGCAGAGAAGGGAGAAGGCATATGACTTTCTACTGATATGCGCTGTTATACATACCTCTAAGGATGATTGCACTTAATTCTTAAATGGGCTTTCTTTTCACTGCCAATTTTACAATCCATATAGCCAGCCCCTGAATGGAAGGGAAAAGATCTTGTGTTGCTTAAACTCTAGCAGTTCAGTCAGAGCAAAATCAAGTCCTTAACTGTCTTTGATTTCTTTCAGACCATGTGTGTCAGAAACAATGATGTTTGACAGTGATGATACAGAAGCGGTTGGGACCGCTAAAGTGCAAATTGCAATGAGGTAAGCGCTGCACATTTTTATTGGATTTTTCTTGCAATGGAAACAATGATATGTGGGATTTGAAAGATGGTGCTTTCTGTTCTATTTTCTTATCCTGTTTGTCCTGTCCTGTAAGTACTAAGTAACACCCTTTTTATAGTGTAACAGAGAATTACACGCGACTCTCAGAGGTCCTTGGCCCTGTTTATTCTCTTTCATGTCAGTAGAAATCAACTGGTGATTTTGTGGTATGAGCATGCAAACAAACAGTGGGAACACAGGCTGTGCTGGGCTGGAGAAAGTCTTTTGCTGGCTTACAGGGTCCTTTAGTGTGCAACTCGTGGGGGTAAAACTACTGAGAGTAAATGGCAATCACCATCACTGACCCACACCTATATCCTCAAGTAGTGGGTAAGGCAGAGGAAGGTAACCACAGAGGCATCTTTCTTAAATGACTTAGGAGAAGATTGTTTATGATTTCAGGAAAAAATAAGCAGGCAGTGCAAAACTCTCCTGTCATGACCATCAGTGGTAAAGCAATGGTTACTCATGACATCTCAGCTGTTGTACCTCAAGTATTTCAACCTGTAAATTTTTTATGTTACAGTCATTATATAAGGCTCTTTAAAAGGTTTTAGTTTCAATGCACCAATTTATCTAGACATCAGGAAAAACAATGTCTGTTACGTCAGATCTGTAGTCCATTGTGTCCAAGCTCTGGATGTTCTGAACTGTTCTAAATTCTAGATGTTCTGGTTGCAAAACTTCATGTAATATGAAACTGCTTTTGTTTTAAACTATAGGTGAGCCATTACTGTTTTGTCTTGTTTGTAAATTTTGTTGTCTTTTGTTTGTGTTAATGAAACAAGTGGAATATTCATCCATGAAGTGTAAGACAGACTGCTCTAATACTAATGCTTTTTTGTGTCTTTCTAATTTAGATACGATGACAAAAATAAACAATTTGCAATATTGGTCATCCAGCTCAGTAATGTTCCAGCACTGCTGTTACAACAAGATCAAAAAGTGTAAGTGGGTGACAGAAATGTGCCTGAAGTGTTTGTGTGAGATTTCAGTGAGAAATAAACAAATGTTAGGTTTTGAGGTTTTTTTTACACTCTTAAAAATTTGCCTTTCTGAAATGCTTCTACACTTATGTCAACATTTTCCAACTAATAAATTCACAAACTGCAATAAGATGTAGCTTTTTTTCTGAAAGGTCTGTACTTACTTTGAAAATACTTGCCTGGATTTAGCAATAGCCAGCAAAGTTTTTAACTGTGGCAGTGCCCAAGGCAGCTGCATCGAGTGGTGAGGAGGAGGCATTTGTTCTGCCACAGGACTCATCCTTGGACACCGGCACAGACACATGTGTGGGGAAGAGTACAGCTTATACTCATTCTAGGCACAAGTCTTGAAATCAGCTGTGTGGTGAATAAACTGACATAAATTAGATTCGTTTTTTCTTAGGTGTTTACCTGCAAAAGGGTATGTTAAGCAGCATGAGGAGTTGCACAGACACAAACAACCTTGTAAAACATAATCCCATGATGTTCAATTGCATGATTCAGAATGAATACACTTCATTGTATGGAAACTCATGCCACCTCTTGTCTCTGATGTTGTGACAAGATGTTCCTTTTTTTCTCACTTGACTGATATTCCAAAGAATAGAATAGGACAGTGGTGCCCACGGTGCTTAAGATGAAGTTCTCTTGCAGGCATATGGAGCTGTTGAAATGGAGGGAACTACAAACCTGTACCGATTGTGATGCTTTTTTCAATAGGAACATTCGTGTGGCTGTTCTACCCTGCTCAGAAAGCACAAGCTGCTTGTTTCGCACGAGGCCAGTGGAAGCTTCAGACAATCTTGTTTACAACGAAGTATTTTGGGTTTCTATCTCTTACCCAGCTTTACGTCAGAAGACTTTAAGAGTCGATGTTTGCACTGTAGACAAGTGTCACCTTGAGGAATGCTTGGTTAGTATTAATCTCTGTTTTAATATTATTGTGGAGTTTTTTTTCTCTTTTTAATTGAACAAAACAACACACTCAGACTCATGGTGTAGATTTTGGGGTTGTCCTGTATAGGGATAGGAGTAGGACTCATTGATCCTTGTTGGGTCCCTTCCAACTCTAGTCATTCTGTGAGTCTGTGCAAGTATCAGACTCGGAAATGTAGCTGTTTCTGTGAAGGTTTTCTTGATAATCCTTAGCTATGTAATTTCTCCCAGGTAGTGTTCTTTGCAATAACAATTTTGATCAGGAAACAATAAATGTATGAGATAAAAATTTTGTTACCAAGCTGCAGATGACTTTCTCAAATTACTGAATTTCCCTTCTGTAATGATTAAATGTGAAACTCTACCTATATTTCTTCCTTCTGGAAACATTTCTTGTAATGTAATTGGGAATGGACTCCTTACAGTAATTTGGAAGCCACTGTAGAATATTTAAAATGTCTAAAGGATTTTTTAAAAGCTGCTGTCGATCAACACTATTAAAATGCCTACAATTGTAGTTTTTCAAGTGCTACTATTGCCATAGCCAGTCATCCCTTAATGTTGGAACAGCTTTGCTGTTGTTCAATATTACCTGAGCAAGTCAATTTAAATAGAACAATTCCTGGACTCAAGAACCTGAGCAGGGTGTGTTGAGCTGGGGCCAAAACAGCCCTTAAGTTACAGAAGAGTTGATGGTTTGTCGTGCTCATGTTCTTGACTGGAGAGGTGTACGTTTTATAGTGCTTCTGCATTTCTTCCTTCACTTGCTGTACAAAGCACACTTTGGTTTGGGAAAGTATCTGTTTTCCAAACGGGTTTTTTCTCTTTTGGCAGCATGTACTGTCCTGCAGTACCTGAGCTCCAGGTGGGAGCACACCACCTTGCAGGAGGTGTGCTCAGCACATGGTTTGCTGGACTGGACTGGTGCAGTGGAGTCTACTTAGACTTGGATTAAATTAATTGCAAATCAGTTTTACTTCCATTTGGAGTATGTCAGGATGTGTACTAAATGTCATGAAGTAAAAAATAACAAGGCAGATGAAGAAGAATGGAATATACAAAGCTAAACCATGTCCATCTGTGGCATTGGTTCCTGTCAGCTTTGCAGGTTTCTTGAAGGGCAGTCTTCATCTCCTGTTCTTCTCTTTTTCTCTGAAGCTCTGTCTTATCATGGTTGCAATTTATCCTGGCTGTAGTAGCACTGTTTATACTTCTGGATTCTTGTACGCAGCACTGTGAACCACTGGCTACTTCGATTGGAAGTCCTAGACAATATTAAAAATAATTCAACATAAAGCATTGCTAGTGCATTTGCAATGGGGAAAAACAGGGCAATTTTTCTTTCTGTCAGACTTGCTAAAGTCAAGCAGTCACGGATTTTTGCTGTTATTTCTTCTAACTGGTATGATAGTGGTTCGTACAGTATTACGCTAAAAGTGTGGTTTTGCTCTTTATAGGGTGGTGCACAAATCAGCCTTGCTGAAATATGTAGATCTGGAGAGAAATCAACACGTTGGTATAACCTCCTTAGTTATAAGTATCTGCAGAAGCAAAACAGGAAAAGTAAACAAGGAAACACTCAGTCTGAAGTACCCTGCACTGAAAAAACAGTAAGAGCAACTGCTGAAATCAAACAAATCTCTTCTAAGCAATACTAATGAGAAAGTTTATGTGGCTGAAGGACTGTTAAAACAGATGAGAAGCAAAGGCTGGTGTGTTTATACTTAGAAACTGAAAATGTCATCACCTGCAGTGAAACAGTTAACATGTTGATTGCAGATACGCCCTTGTCCTGGGCTAAATACTTACTGAAAACTGCTCCTCCTGAAGCTGAGGGATGTGGTATGTGGTCTGGTGTAAGTGATGTGTGAGCTTTCGCCTTTCTTCCTACTAGACAGTTCACCTTTTTGCCATGAAGTTGCTGAACAAATTGAGATACAGGCTTTCCTTTGCACATGTGTAGCATGCAGTGTGCTGAGCCTATAGCTTCACACGTGCATATGCTGGGGTAGCTGTGGGGGCAGGGGTGGGCCAGGTATGCTCACACAGGCTTGACAGAGTGCTTTCAGTGTAGTACATGCTTGAACAACATGGCTGCAGAGGTTACAACTCTCTCCTGTCACCAGATGAAAGCTGGATGGGGGGGTTGTGACCAGAAGGGCTGGGAGCTTCGCAGTGTTTGAGAGTCACGTCTTTACAAGAAGCCTCTTGCTTTCCTCAGGACTCTGTCTCAGCGCTCTTAGAGCAGACAGCTGTTGAACTGGAAGCTGTGGAGAAGAAACTGGAGGAAAGCAGAAGCACTTTAACTAGTGGAGAGAGCTGGTAGGTAGTATCCCACCATCTCGCTGTTGTGGAATGAGTAGAGCATTTGGGGTTTCGTGTGCGGAGGAGAAAGCAGAAAGCTGCTTCTGTCTCCGTCTGTTGTGGTGAAAAATCCCTCCTGTTCTGAGGTTTTGCTTCAGGCTATCTCAGGAAGTGAGAACAAAGGAGATAAACATTGAAAATGGTCAATAGTGCTGTGCTAATTTTGTTATTTGTGCAATGTTCTCTGGATGTCCATGAAAGCACTACTGTGTGGTGCAAGGTTTTGCTTGAATATTCATCTTGGCTGTTATTTACATGGTTCAGATTCAGATTTTATTAATGAAACTCAACATTCAAAATAAAAAGCAAACCTGACCAGTGGGTTTAATGGAGAAACCAGCTGTGAGTTCAAAGGAGCTGAAAAGGCTGTTAAAACAATGCTTCAATTTTGTCTAACACCACGTTTAAACTAAGATTAATGGCATCCAGAGAGCTCCCCTTAAAGATGTATTTGTCTGAACCCTCAGCTTTGCTCCCTTTGAAGGAGATCAGTATAAAGATTTTGGCCGTAATGGTTGTCTTCTGATGTAACCTCACTAAGTTTCAATTATTCCCTTATAAGCCTGTTTGGGTAGTCTTAGTGGCTACAGGACCTTCTAGGTATAACTGGGAACATGTTTCTGTTCCGCAGCTTCCAGGGGGTAACTCCTGCTGCAATACCAGAGTATTGTGCACACTAGGCCAGTTCAATCACAAAGCTGTTCTTAACAGGCAAGACGAAGAGGTTCCTGATCAGGAAGAACAGGATGAGAACAGTGAAAACGAAGCAGAGGAGGAAGAAGAATTCTGTGCTGGAAAATCGCTGTGGGAGGCAGAGGAAAGTCTGAATTCCCAGCTGCACATGGAAATAGCAGTGAAGGTAAGGTCAGGGAATTTTGAACAGAAATATGAGTGAAGCTTCCTGTTCCTTAGCTGACTGGGTTGCTCTTCACCTGAGTAAGGCTACCGCAGTTATTTAAAAGTTCATCACTGATGTGTAAATGTTTTTCTATGTTAAAATATTTTTCTATTTTTAAATAATTCTACGTGACCATTCTGTCCCACATTGTAGCATTGTATCATGTCTTTTTGCTGCTCAGGGGAACTGTTTCCACTAATGTGACTGTGGCTTTGACCTTGCTTAATTCTGAAGGTAGCTATAGTCTGACAAAAGTGTGCACATGCTCCCTGTAGATGTGCATCCAGCGCGTCCAGATTGGATTTGGATCTTTGCTGCAGACGCACAAGTAAGGGAGTGATCTTTAAAATCGTGTCTGTGTGAGATTGCCTGGTCACATCGATGTACCAGATCAACGGGCAAAGCCCACTGCAATCAATTGTTGTACAGCAATCAGTGGACACAGAGCCCTTAGGGAGTGATACAGTTAACGTAGCGGCGTCTGAGTTCAAAGAGCAAAGTGTCTGGACACCCTGCATGAAAAGGGCTAAAGAATATCTGTTTTAGAATGCGATGCCTCTGGGACTGAAAGTGGAGACGTATTGCAGGTGGCTGTGAGACAGCCCTGGATTTGTGTCATCAGTAAGATGGCAAGCTGGCATTTACACTGCAGTGTCTATCTTTCAGGTGGATAAAGAGACAAACACAGACAGCCTTGCACAGTCTTCTACCGTAGTTCGTCCGAAAGACAAAAGAACAGCAAATCCACCCCAAACTCAGTTTGTCAGAGGTAGCACTATCATCCGCTCAAAAACATTTTCACCGGGACCACAGAGTCAGTATGTGTGTCGGGTAAGCAAAAGGCAATCCTGAGGTTATGAATGCTGGTTTTTACCAAGGAATGCAGGATATCAGTGTTCACTTAGTCTGAATTTTCCAGAGACACCTGATTTCACTTTCTTTTCTCCCTTTTTGACTTCAAATATTGCTCTGTTCTCAGCCCCTAGATGGTATCTTTCCTTGGAACTAATAGTATTAAGCATGAATTTGTAAAATGTTTACATGCACGTGATTGTGATATATATGCAGCGTGTTGAGGTTCCCAAACTAACCTGGAAGGGCTGCTGTAAGACAGTAATGAATAACTACACATCAAACCCTTTTCTGCTGCTTTAGGACTGTTCTGTGCTAACTTGAACTGAGTTAGCTGCATCCGCCTCATGTCAGATGAGGTGAGCATGAGAGCTTGATAGAAATGGAAAGGTAAGAACCTGGTAGCGTCAGTAAAAAAACATTGTGGGAATCTCAAAAATGTCCAGTGTGCTTTGTCCGAAGGTAACTGAACAAGCCACATACTAGGTCAGGATGTCACCTCCACTGCTTTGAAATGTTTGTTCACATTTATTTCCTGGATTGTGGGTCAGTCTAAACTGTAAATAACTTGTGTCTGAAATTGAATTGGCAAACAAACAAGCACTGTCTTTTATCACACATGTCTTGTCCTAAATGGGCATGCTCTCAAGGCAGCTGAGTTGGATTTGATGTGCAGGTTTCCTCAGATTCAGAAGGAGGTACTTCCACAGAAACAAGACTTGTTTAATTCACAGCAGTGGCCTGTGCTTGGATGTTAGACATCTGTGTCCCAGCACGTACAGATCCCTCGCGCCTGTTCCCCTCCAGTACCCAACTTTGAGAAGGAATACGAGAAGGGAGTTAAACCCTTCTTGATCTGAGCTCTTTTTAAGGGTCTAGAGAAAATCACAAAAGACAGGCTGTATGTGTGTAACGTGATGACTGTTTAGGTTGTGTATAATGCACTCAGGTTAGGGCAGCAGCTGTTCGCTGTAGCCTTTTACAAAACTTCATAGTTCTGCTTACATCCCCACATACAGAACTTTGATCTTGCTCACAATGCATGTACGCACTGCTTGTATTTGTTTAATGAAAAATACGTGGGGTTTGCTTTCATTTTCAGCTGAATCGCAGCGATAGTGACAGTTCAACGCTATCCAAAAAGCCCCCCTTCGTTCGAAATGCAATGGAGAGACGAAGTGTCAGAGTGAAACGGGTAAAAACATCACCACTTTTTTTTTTTTTTTTCCTTTAGCATAGACACTTGCAAAAAGTGGAAAACTGTTTTAAGGGAAGAATTTGCAAACATCGATCAGTGGCCGCATGCTTTCATGCACAACCTTTTCTTTGTGGGAGAGAAGTCTTTTGAAGATATATCAGCATATGACAGAAATGTTGAAATTGGAACTTGTTTAGAACAATCGGCTTAGGAAGATGGTTCCTGTCTTTCCATCTTGTCAGAGCAGAAGTAGCACAAATAGTTTTGCTGTGTTTGTTGTTGTGAGATTCTTAAATGGATGGGAGGAGCTGGGGAAGAGGGTCAGGAGAGTGATGTCTCAAATGTTCAGGTGACCCTGTTGTAGTGACTCGGTGGCACACAATGAATACCTGTGCCTGCTGTGATGGCAGTCACTGATATTCCCTGAGGATTCTGATACAGAGCTGCTGAGAAGATGGTTTTCTTGAGGCAGCTTGTGTTTGAAACTAGCAGAAGGCAACATAATATGTTACTGAAAAAAAAAATAACACGGGTTTTCTGCTGCATTGTGGATTCATCTGAAGATGAGACATTAAACTTTGGAGCAAGGTGTGCAAGCGAGACTTGTTTTATTTGGAGAAGCTGCCAAGGAAGAAACTTAGTAGAAACACCAAAATCAACAGGTTTACCTATAAGACTTATTAGAGTTTGTGCTTTCTGTCTTGAGATGAATTGGAAAGTAGGGTCGATAGATAGGCCTTGTGCTAAGAGAAGTGCTGTAAAAATGGATCTTATGATGTATCTGGCCCTTGGGGCTGCACAGGACAGTTCTCATCATTGTACTCCTTTTGTAGCCTTCAGTCAAGTCCTTTGGTACAGAGCGCCTAATCCGCACTTCACTAGACCTGGAGCTGGACCTGCAAGCTTCAAAAACCTGGCATGATCGGCTGGTTCAGGAGATCTCAGTGCTGAGGGAACTGAAGGAACAGTTGGAACAAGCTCAAAGCCAGGGTGAAAAAGAGTTGCCTCAGTGGGTGAAGGATGATGAGAGATTTCGACTACTGCTGAGGCTAGTGGAAAAGCGAGTGAGTAACACCTGCTTTTGAATTTTATTCAACGTGATTTGAGAAACAGGGGGTTTTGGACCATCAGGCAAGAAGCCTTAGCACTACAGTCACTCGTGTCTTCCACTTATGGCTCCATCAGGCAAGTGATTGATGATGGAAGCTGCAGTCATTGAGCGTCTGGTTGTTCTCAGTTGTGGTATTTACAAACTGCAGAGTCTGTACCTGCCTTCTCACAGATATCAAGGTTAGGAAGATAGTTACGTCTCTTGCTGTAAGAGAAGTAACGTCTGCATAAAACTTAGGCATGGATGACAGTGCACTTGTGTAGAGGATCCTTTACAAGGTAGTTTACATGGTCTAATGCACATTTGTGAATTTTAATACATATGAAGTGATAATATATCAGATGATAGCAGACTTTCTGGCTTTAATAGCTTCGTAGTATCTCTTTCCAGTTATGGAATATGGACTGAAGGGCAGGGGTGGAAAGGAGACAGAACTGATTACCAAGAATTTCAACACACAGTTCATTAAACAATTTTGTTTACTTTCATAAAAGTTTTCTTTTCTGGAGAGGTTTTAAACAAAAATCAATAGCTTCAAAAGGCATATGCTTACTGATAAGGTAGATAAAGCTTCATAAGTGTCTGAATAAGCCTGGGTAGGTGATGAGCAAGGTTAGCAGAATCTGTCCTGTTGAGGTTTTTTGAAAAGAAAAAGTATTATTCCATAGCTGACAATCTTTATCCCTTAGATGGTGGACTTCTTGTTCTTCACTGGAGTTTGTCCCCTTTTAGCTTCTGGTAGAGTTAGTTCTGTTAGTTCCTGGTAGTCCTGAACCCAAACATTTACCAGTGCAGAGATTCCCTGTCTCAGCACAGGAGCAAATAAGAGAGGTCACCAATGCTGTCTGTTTTATCAGGTGCGTAGTAGCTGTAGTGTGTCATCACGGTTAGCATTTACCTTCCTCTGTGTGCAGGGCTCCTTCTCAACTTCAGTCCACGTCTGCTGCCACCAGTCAGAAACTAAGTGGTGATGGTACCAGTGCATGAGGGAGTCGGTACAGGATTCTCTTTGGAACATGGGTTGCCACATTCTTGCATGAGCTGATCTGCTGGCTTAAAAAATATAACAAGAAGATACAAAGAAGGTGCAGGCAGCACCCATAATTCTCACCAAACAGCTGGAAGAAGGCCTCACAGAAATCTCTCTTCATTACAGTGGTTCACTGGGAATCCTTTGGTTTAGCTTTTGTGGCTCATGATTTCCAGAGTCAGCAGCTTCCAAACCCCTCAGACCTGCTGCTGAAATACTCGCATATTTGAAGATTAGTTGGGCTAGAATGATTCCTCCAGGAAACATAAACAACTCCTTTCTGCTATTTGTTTAGGTGGAAAAAACAGAACACAAATGTGAGCTTAAGGCCGATAAAATGATGAGAGCTGCTGCCAAGGATGTCCACAGGCTGCGAGGGCAGAGTCGGAAGGAGCCTCTGGAAGTACAGTCATTCAGGTAATTACAGGTCACTGGTAAAGAGCCCGAAAAATTTACTGCTACCATGGTTTTTTCTGTGGATGAGTAAGATAAGGAAGAAGGCTAACCTTTATAGAAGTAGTTAATTCTTCTGCTTAAACAAAAACTTTGGTATTTTTATTTTTTTATATTAAACTTCAAAGTCTGAAAGTCAGGGAAACTAGCTGCAGCACTGCATGTGATCTCAAAGCCACCAACAGTACTCCAAATCATTCTTCACCTGGCAATAAATGCTGAGATTCTTTGTTTAATAAAGAAGCCATTTGCTTCCCTAAGTAACGAACTTGGAAAACCAAAATCCCTCGAGCCTTTCTGAAATAGCTTTGTGCTGAGGTTGGTGTTGTGAGTTTAACTGTGAGGATGCCTCATCTCTGATATGCGAATGAGAGGTGTAGATTGTGAGAGAATGTGCCACTGCTGCTTGTGGTGACGACTGGTGGGATGAATGTTGATGATGGATGTTTCTACAAGACTTCTGTTGCATTAACAACCAATCTTCTCATTTTAGAGAGAAAATGGCATTTTTTACGCGGCCAAGGATAAACATTCCAACGCTCTCTGCAGACGATGTGTGATCACCGTGAAGTATTTCCTTTCCGGACAATTCTACAAGTGCAGTTTGAGTTTTGAAGTTATTTATGTGGTTTAATGAAGGTACCAAGGCATTTGTATATTAGAGCTTTTGTCAGTATGTGGATGTTTTGAAGATTTTTAGGTTAAAGTTATATCATCACAGAAACCAGCATTAAAGTGACAAGATTGTATAGTTTGTATATTTAGGAATGTATTTTTGGGAAATAGAATTTTAAATAAGAACAAACGCAGCGTAAGGTGCTGTTATTCTTAAATAATGCTGTTTAGATTTTTTGTACAGCTCTGCCTTTTAGAGGTTTTACTGCAATAAAATAAATTTGAAGGAACCTCACCCCTACCTTCTATGATGTTCTGCATCGGACTCTCCTCCGAGTGGCGTGTTTGTACTGTGTGGGGAATGCAGGGAGCCAGATTTGACTCCCGAGTGCTGTGAACGAATTCTCTGTGAGCTGTGAAGCTTCTGTGTTTCCCGCCAGGTCATAAAAGTAGGTGTGAAGTTCAGAATACTTGCACTTTTAACATTTGTACTGCAGCTCATGTCTGTAATGGGTCTGTGAAGGGGACTTGGGGAGCCCGTTGAAACCACTGCTGTGGGAGGAGGGCTGCAGGTTTGAAGTCCATCCTAGGTTTTTCCAATAAAGTGACCTTTCTGGACAAACCTGCCTTCTTGCTTTTTGTTTCATGTGAATCAGCTCATCCCTAACTTGTTCTGCCCTGTCCCTGGCTGGAGGTGTGTGGGTTTTAATGCATCTTGCTCTGCAGGCCCTTCAGCCCCCCGGGGTGTTTGAGAGGTGGCTGGTGGATGTATTCTGCTGTGCCTGGGATTTCTGCTTTGGGTCTAAATACAGGAGTTTCTGAGCATGCTGGGGCTGTAAGTGTTGCTGTGTACACGTGCTGGGTAGGAGCCCCGTGTACCTTCTCTGTGCTCATGCCTTTGGGGGCCCTTCCCACCATCCCCCCAAGGACTCCCTGTCACATGAGGTACTCCAGCTCACCGGAGGAGGTGGTTTTGCTCCCTGCCCATTCCATTCCCCTGATACAAGTGGTAGTTACTATTACAAAAAGTGGAATATTTTTTATTTAAGCTGAAGTAGAGTTAAGTTTCATCTGAGTAATTGTATTTTATTGAATGCTAGACATTGTCCCTCTGATAACACGTTTTCTTTCAAATACCATTTTTCCAGACACTGTTCATTTTTTGGAGATGATAACGTCTTGTGTTCAGTGTGATCTGTGCTGAACAGACATGTTTTCTTCTGCCATCCCCTCTCCTTGGAGTCTCTCCCCATCTCCAATACAACGTCAGGCAGAGCTGGAGCCAAATCTCCAACTTAGCAAGAGTTTTGTTTGTTGCGAAGTTCATAATTTGTATGAGGATGTGGCTGCCCCATCCCTGGAGGTGTTTGAGGCCAGGTTGGATGGGCCTTGGGCAGCCTGATGGAGGGAGAGGTGTCCCTGCCCACCGGGAATCGATGGCTTTTAAGGTTCCTTTTGACCCAGAGTATTTTAAGATAGTAATTAGTTACTATTACAAGAAGTGGAATATTCTTGATTTAAGCTCAACTAGAGTTAAGTTTCATCTAAGTAATTGTATTTCATTGAAAGTTAGACAGTGTCCCTCTGCTATCACGCTTTCTTCCAGTGGTTTTCCAGACACTGTTCATTTTTTTGAGATGGCAACGTCTTGTGTTCAGTGTGATCTGTGCTGAACAGACGTGTCGTCTTCTGCAATCCCCTCTGCTTGGAATCTCTCCCCATCTCCAATCCAAGGCCAGGCAGACCTGGAGCCAAAGCTCCATCTCAGCAAGGGCTTTGCCTGCTGTGAAGGCCATAACATCACTAACGTTATGCCCTAAGACTTCTTGGGCTGTTATCCCGGTGCCCGACAGCGGGAACTGCCCCCGCCCGCTGCTGCTGCTGCCGCTCCTCCCCGCCGCCAGGGGGCGCCGCGCGCGGGGCCAGCCCGCTACCCCACACCTCCCGCCCCTCCACTTCCGGTTCCGGTGGGGCGAGGATGGAGGCGCGGTGCGCGGCGCGGTTGGCGCGGCAGGTGCGGGGACGCGGCCGCGGCTGGCGGGTCGTGGGTCGCTCGAGGCCGTGGGCCCCGAGAAAGGCAAGGGCCCTGCTCTGCCCTGCCCAGGGGCACCCGTCTCGAGCGGGATCGTGGCGGGGATGAGGTGCTTTGGGGTGGGGGAGAGGGTGGTGACGGCTCTTTCTCTTCTCGGTGACCGTGATGATACTCAAAACAGTAAGTGGGACTACCGGGTCTGTCCCAACCCGGGAATATCTTCGCGGTGAGAGCAGTGAGGCCCTGGCATGGGTTGCCCAGAGCAGTGGTGGCTACTCCCTGGAGGTGTTCCAGGCCAGGTTGAATGGGGCTTGGAGCCACTGATCTAGTGGAAGGTATTCCTGCCCATGGCAGGGGTGGAGCTGGATGGGCTTTAAGGTCCCATCCAACCCAAACCGTTCTGTGCTTCTGCGTGACTACAGTCATTGTGCAAAGAGCACAAGTTGCACTGTGTTAGCAAACAGCTGGCCTATAGGACACAGATACAAAGTTCTATCTTTCTGTGACCAATGCTGATAGTAGAGTGCAGAGGTAGCTTCAGCAAAACTGATTCCTGCAGGTTAACTTCATATAGATTTCCCAAGACCGTGTAAGGAGAGATTCTGGACGTTTGACATGTATTTTTTTGCCTACCATGCACGTGTTCTTAAGCAACTTTTCAGTATGTTTTCAACTCACGGCTCAAACATAAAATAAGTACTGCCAGAAAATACTGGAGTAATAAATCTAGCTGTTGAATTTGCAAGTCCTTTTTTACCTTTGCTTTTTCATTTCTCCTTTGTCGCTGCTAGGAAAGGAATGCCTTATAGGTGGCAAGGTAGTTCTCCCTTTGTCATGACTGTTGTCTAGTCTTTGGTTCATTAGCAGATTCCAAGTATTCTAAAGGAAAGCAAGAGGGACAGTGTTCAGCTTTCTAATTTGAGGAAGTTGTGGAATTACTGAGCCTCAGCTTACCTGTCACCTCCCTCCCAACCACATGCTCCTTGCTGCAAGCTCCTGAACACCCTGGAGCCTGTTGTGAGCTACCAAGCAGGAATCGTTAGCTCTTCCAGGAAAATAACCCAGCAAAGAGCATGTGTTGAATTATTGCACTTAGCAAAGGCTGATAAAAGCACGCAGGAGGCGGGAAGGAGGAGAGGTGCTGTGACCCCTTTGCTGTACTTTCTCAGAGCATTTCTGTTTTTAATGTGATGGAGGAAAGCACTATCCCGTGAGTGGCCTGAGATAGAAGCCAATGCATATTTCATTTTAATTCATTGAGGTCTTTGAAAGACATGCAAAGGGAAAACACAAAGATGATTTTGGTCCTATTGAAAAAGCTATAGTGTTTTTGTATTCACAGGTGAGGGGAAGATTTCTAGTACTCAGCTGACCAAAGAGCGCTGGGAGATGTCAGCATGACCTCATGTAATTCCTGCAGCTTCTCGTGAGGTGGTCATCAGGTATGACCCTTTACTGACAAGTGTCAGGGGCTGACACTTCATATCCCAAACAGCAGCTTTTTCAGTTGTTTTCCCAGTTACTCATTTTGTTAATCAGAGGTGCGTTGACCTCTCCCTTCCTCACTTGGATGGTACCATGAGACAGGACTTACGAGGGGTGTCTGTAGTTCAATGTAGTAGTTTGTTTTTTCAGAAAGAATGGAGAAGTTACAGTGCCCATTTAACAACATCCAGTGTCCCTTGGTGATTTGCTAGCGGATTACGTTCATTATGGGTTGCTGTGATAAGGGACATTTAAAGATCTTTTTACATATGAGCTCGGTTATGGGTGCAGGGGTCATAGAATCATGGAATATTTCAACTTTGAAGGAACCTGTAAGAATCGTGGAGTCCAGCTCCCTGATCCTTGCAGGATTACCTAATGCTAAACCATGTGATTAAGAGTGTCATCTGGATGCTCCTTGAACTCTTGATCTGCGCAGTGCCATGGCCACTTCCCTAGTGACCGTGTTCCTGTGACTGACTGCCCTCTCAGTGAAGGATCTTTTCCCAATGCCCAGTCTGAATTTCCCCTGACGTGGCTTTGTTGCCTTTCCTCGTGTCCTGTCGCTGGTCACCGGAGTGAGGAAGGTCATGAGCAGCATTCCCCTCCTGGCAGGCCCGTGAGCCGGGGTGGCCTTGTTCCTGGTTCTGGAGCTGTTTGCTATACTCAGCCATCCCATCCTGGCTGCTGTGATCTTCACCCAATTGATTCTGGAAATTGGAGTAATCACTAATGAGTTCAGGCTTTTCTGGTGGCTTTGAATGAATGAATGAATGAATGAAAAGTTCACTTCATCATATGTATTAGCTGTTAATGAGCACAAAAAGGGAGACTCAAATGGCACCTGCAGTTTTAGGGTAGGCAGCTGGACCACTGTGGTTCACACTCAAGTAGCATAAGGGCTGCTACGGACATGTTGTCAAATGGAAGACCACAGAAGGCGATAGGAAGATGTGACTGTCCGGGCTGAGACATCGAGCTTGGTTAGATTTGAAATGGGGTCGGCCTGAGTGCCTCCTGTGTGTGGGTGTCTGTGCTGTGGATTTGCTGTTTTGGTGCAGTCACGGGAAAGAGCAGATGAGTACATGAGACCATGTCTCATCTACTTCTAGTAGTATGGCCTCCTGGGCAAATGCAAGTGATCAGGATACTTGTTGTCACCCTGTATTTATGTGGGAAAAGGTGTTTGGGCTAGATGTCTGCACCAGAGATTGGTGATGCCCTAGGACCCTTGTTCTGGGTTCTGACTGTGCTCATGGATCCATGGTTTACTGTATCCTCTATTGTACTCTGACAATAAGGATGGAAAGCTTTAGGGAATTCTCACTCAAAAGACTTGGCATTATTAGAAAAAAGCTGGACAAAGCGCTCATTTTGGGAATATGTTTCGTTAGCCTGACTTATTCTCTGTTTTGATATTAGTGAGAGTATTATCTTACTGACATTTTTAAGAATATTTCAGAGTCCCTGTTCTTCACACAAATGGAAGCCACCTTTAAACATCAATTCTTTGGAGTTATTCAACTTCCAGAGCATTGCCGTTACCTTTTAAGAGAGAAGGTTTTAACCAGGACTCTATCTGAGGTCTATCTGAAGGTCCTTACCTTCTGTCCCCCTGCTCCAAGAACAACAGTTTGACAATTTGATTTGCTTTTCAGGAAAACGAGATCAAGTTGTTAACTGCAGAAATTGAGCGGCTGAAGAACTTTGGATGCTTGGGAGTCTCCCCAAGTTTGGAAGGGTTGCGAGACGAAAACGCAAAACTTAAGTATCGGTTAAATTTCCTTCGAAAGGTAAGGGAATAAAGAACTAATGCTGTCGCACGTGTTTGTCATCTCATTAAGACAAGCTAAATAAATTCTGTCAGTTTGTTTCAGCAAGTGATGTGTGACAGCATGCTCACTCTGCATTCCAACGCCTTAATTGTTAGTGGCACATCAGATAGTGTTTAGTTGCTTGGATAGAGACCTACTTTGTGGAAGATTTCAGTAGGTTAGTAAGCCCACACCATCAAGGCTTGGCTGGTCGTGTAACAGGCAGCCTCTGAGATCTCTAGCAGGCTCACCAGCATAGGTGTGAGAAGTAATGCAGTCTCTCCGTTCAGGGAATGTGTTTGTGCTGGGAGGTTCAAGGGGAGAAGCAGCATTTGAATCACGTGAGGTTTATTTTTCATAAGGTTTTTTAACACCTTGTGCATAGAGGTGTTAGCCACATCTGTCAGACACGCAGACAAGGAAAAAAGTGGGATGTAACGGCTCCTCAGAAGTTCTGCATTTAACCTTCTCGGTTTTGGTTTTTCATCAGAGTCTTCAAGAGGAAAGAAGTAGAGCAGCAAAAAGCATGATTAATATCAATAGCTGTCTTCAGGAGATCTTTGGAGCTGCTATTCAAGCTGCCTACCCAGATCTAGAAAACCCTCCACTGGTAGTGACGCCAAGTCAACAGCCCAAATTTGGAGACTACCAGTGTAACAGTGCCATGGGCATAACGCAGGTAAAGCTGAATGATCTTGTAAAGAGAAGGAAAAATGGGAGTGTTGTTTATTGGGAGCTAAGTAATACATAGCGTGGTGAGAGTTGCAATATTGGACCTGTTTCAGGCTTGTTTCAGGCCACTGGGCTGAGAATTCAGTGATCATTTAACGTCATTTTAGGGGAAGCATTAGCCTTCACAGAGTAAACCTGTTTATGTGACTGATATGAGAGTTACTTATGTGTCACACAGAAAAACTGCTCAGTTAAGCACTGCATTGATTTACTAACGACGTGCAATTAACTACCAATTTGTGAGCCGTATGTCTGGAAATAATATCAGTGAAACAGTAAATCACAATAGTGGACAGTTACAGAATGTTGATCAACAACTACAAATCTCTAAATGCTCTTCTGTAGAAGGTGTTTGCACAGAGCGCAGCACTGGTGTGTTACACACCCCACACACCCCCATCTCTGGGAGTATGTGGGGATGCTGCAGGTTCCTTCTGCCCACTTAAGCTCAGGGTGGCGAGAAGGAGCCCCCAGTGCTCCCCTGTGTGCCCAAGCTGGGGTAGGGGGGGGGTCCCAGCTTGTTGTATCCTAAACTGCCCTCCACAAGCTCAGACACAGGTCATTGTCAGGCCTGTCCTGAGCTGCCCTCCGCGAGCTCCAGCACGGGACATTGTCAGTCGTGCGCAGAGGCTGTGGAGCACACAAAGCACCTTCTCACAGTTCCCAGCCAGGTGTTGGCTACAGCTCAGCCACTCTCCTCCGTACAGCTCTGGCTGACTCCTTCGCTTCAAAAGTCTCCTGCTAATTCCGTGGTCACAGCTGAGTTTGGCTAATTGCTGTTATATTTCTTAAAGCATTTTCAATTCTGTGATAAATGCTCTTTCAGATGGATTTGAGTGTGCTATTCTGCACACTTTCTGTGCTTGTGTTCCTGTTTTACTGACTATTGTTATCCAAGTATTTGTTGAGGGAAAGCTGTGTGAGCGTCCCCCACGTCTATAGGGTCTGTTAGCTGAGGAAAAGGCAGAAAATGTGGTTAGTTTCAATAGAATCATGGAATCACCAGGTTGGAAAAGACCCATCTGATCTTGGAGGTTTTAAGGCAGCTATAAGAATAGTTCCACCTGTAAAATGTGTGCAAAGGAAGGAGTTGTTGTTCCTTTTTTTTAAACCTGGCTAGTATCAACAGTTACTTTGAAAGTTATAACATTGCTGCTTTGAGGGAGATATTTGTTCAAAGAGGACCCTAACAAAATAAAAGGCGCTTCAGAAGTTGCTCAGTGGGCTGTGCAGAATTAAAACCAGGAGGTGGGAAGAAAGAAGTGCAATCTGTCTTAGGTTCTAAAGTGCTCAAGTTTTCAATATATCGATGCATTTGGGTGAAAAGGTAGACTTTTTGTAATTACAGACCTTTTGTTTTCCAGTCTCAGCAGAAGAAACCAAGGTTACGTTTTCTGTTGTTGATTCACCTTTATTAATCTATTAGACTGGTAATCTTGACATGGAACTTACACTGACACACGGAATTCCACTCTCCCTGGTTGTATCTGCAGCTGCTGTGTCTGTTGTCGTGCCACAATGAGTTTGACTCCCGGGCAGTATTGATACGTGCCAGCCGGCAGGCTCTTGGTCTGAAGTGCCAGGGCGGAAACAGCCCTCACAAATACGTGTCATCTTTCCTTGGTCTCGTTAGCGTATTGTGGCTGGGCTCCGGCCAGAGGAGCACCCTGGGTGACTGCACTGACATGGCCTTTCAGGGCTTTGCCTTTCTTTTGACCGCTGCTTTACCCCAATTAAGTTGCGGTTGGGATTCTGGAGCAGTCCTGGCTTCTCAGTGTCAACACTGTTCGCATAACTTAGTGTCCGAACAGTCCCATTCAGGCCAGGGTTTCAAGTTCCAGATCATCAGCTGTACTGGTGAGTAAGAGTTCTTAGCACTGGGCTTGGCTATAGGGCTGTGCCATATAGGCTGGCTCTGAGCTCGGCAACACTCGCATATGCAGCACATGCAGAGTGTATCAGGACAGCAGAGCCCGGGGACACAGTGCAGTCATTTCCTTCAGAGAGCAGCATGTTACATACTTTCTGCTGGCCTGTGTTTTAAGGACTGGATTGGTGCGTGTCTCCCATAGAACCTTGCTCCCCCGGGGTGTCCTCTTTGTGGAACTGGAACTCCCAGTCACTGTGGCTGCCAGAACAGGAAGTGCCCTGGCTCAGGGCAGCACTGAGACGTGTCAGGCAGCCACCTCTCCCTGCAATGCACTGGTGTGGAAAAAGCCCTCACAAATGCATATTGTTTTCCGGGAGCTCGTTAGCATACTGATGCCTGGGGCTTGAGCCAGGAGCTCTGTTATAGCTCCATAGAGTAATAGGAGTACAGTGACTGTTTTGGGAATTGCTCAGATAACACATCTGTAATCTAGTCTAACACGCCTGTAATCTGATTCTGCATTTATTTTTCCTGTAGTTTGCTCTTTGAGTAGCATTAAAGGTTGCAGACATTTTCTTTTCTTGCCCATTCTGAACCTTTACCAATATTGTAAGCATCTTACCACAATCAACTGTATGACAGGTTAAACAGGAAGATGAAACATAAGTAGAAGACATGTTTTGCAGTAGAATGCAAGTTAGCAAATACAAGCAATAGTGAGTGTAAATTCTGAATCGACAGGCTCTCTTTGTGGCCTTGATGGCAGTGAGCCAACGTGTTATTTTCAGACACTTTACAATAAGAATGGAAAATCATGTGCTCAGAAACAAATAGTTGTAGTAATTTTAGACAGTGTGTGTCTAGGGTTTTGCAAGGGACAGACTGGGCTCTCTTACACAATCCTCCTTAAGGATGTTATTCTAAGATATGCAAAAAGGTGTGTAAGAAGATGCTTTGGGAATAGACCTAGTAACCGTGGAGTTGGACTCGGATGACCTTTGAAGGTCCCTGCCAACCCAAACCATTCTGATCCTATCATTGTATGTGAACTTGCATCATGTTTTTGGAGTTCCTCTCAGTGATCTATTTATGTGTGGAGGGAAAAGGAGACATGCTTTATTACCAGTTTTTCTGATGCTCTTTGCAGAAGATTGGGTAGTGTTAGGATTATCTGTGGCTGCTTGGGTTGTTGGATTTTATTTGTTTATTCATTTCTTCCTTTATTAAGTTTGAGTCTAAGGTAGGACTGGAGGCTCTTTGGTTGCTTTTAATCATAAATCTTGCTTTGACTTGCTCTGAAACCACACTCAGCATCCACCGTAGGCACAGGTCAAAACTTCAAATATGAATGCTGGCAGAGCTGAGGATACCCTTGAGACTGACAAGCAGGATCTGGAAGCACTGCAAAGAACTGTGCCAGCTATGTTGATTTTTGAACTGTTTGTCCCTCTTACTAGTTTAGGGAAATGCAGATTTACCAAACCACATAGCAAATTATGAAAAATTGTAAAATAGCCTGGAAGATTTTCTTCTGACACAAGGAATGAATGCCCTTTAATTGCTCTTAGCTGAAGGGAGTGAACGTGTTGGGTGTGATCAGACTTCTGCTGAGTAGAAAGAGCTGATCTAATCTGTAACATTTGCTAGAGATGTTTTTCTTTGCACGTGTCTGCATTATGAAGCTAAAGGAACATGAGAATCTTTAAGTGCCACTGTATCTATGCTTTTATGTTTGGGAAGATTGCATTTTACCTGATGTTGTCATGTTTCAGATACTGCTTAAAACCAAGGAACAGAAGGTGAGCCCAAGAGAAATCGCTGAGAAAATATCAAAAAACATTCCTCCCAACAAATGCATTGAGAAGGTTGAAATTGCTGGTCCTGGTAAGATAGTTTTGTGTTCACACTTCTTATGTTTTACAGCTGATGATAGGTCAATTTTACACCATATGGATTAGGGAAGCTGAGTTGAGGTCAAGTATTTTGTGATTTAGAACTCTTAATTATGAGGTGAATTAGCTGCTTCTGTCTTGTTGAGCTTTGTAGCTGTTAGACTTGTGCAGCAGCAGAAAATCTACCTCTCTGTTAGAACTAGTAAGTGCAGTCAGGAGCCCTTTAATTAGTAATTAAGGGACCAGCTTTTCCCCTTCGAATATTGGTGATGGGTATCTGGCCACAATCATGAAATTGCAGAAAAAAATCAATATGCCCTTCTCTCTTTTGCTTGCGTGGTGAGGAGACCTTGTCCTCCCAGCACTGAGATGCTGGAGTGGTGTGGAGGTTATTAATTATTGTATCTCTTTTGTCCCTATGACCCAGGAAGAAACACAAGAGCTCATATTTCTTAGGACTGCAGCATAAATGCAGAAGTCGGATGGCACAGCCTTTTGTGTGCTTGGGCAGAAGCTCGTTCATTAGCTGTGAAGCAGGAGAAATGGAATGGTGCTGTTCCACAAGCAGGAGCAGGGATCATCCTCGGTGTAACCACATGGTTTAGGCTACTAACCTAACAAAAATGAGACAAAGTAGGATTTGGGTTTGCATTTGCAAACCTCGACGAGATTATTTATTTTCTTATTAAAAAATGTTTTCATAAATTCACCTTAGAGTGCGGGTGTGCAAAAAGGAGTTTGGTTAGTGGGCCAGCTTTAACTGCTGCAGTAAAGGCTACAGTGATGCAACACAGACTCTCATAATCGGGGAATAGAAATTGTCTTCCAGTGACAGCTCTCTTGTCCTTGATGTGAGGAAACAGAAATCCCAGGGGGAAGGAAACAAAAACTTGTTTGAGGCATTTCTGCAGCCCTGGTATTCATTGCTGGTTTTCTCCTCTAAAGGCTTTATCAACGTCCACTTGAGAAAGGATTTTGTATCAAAGCAGCTCAGCAGTTTATTGATCAATGGAGTTCAACCACCAGCTATTGGCAAAAGGAAAAAGGTACAGCAATAAAATGTGTAGGCATTCTGTACCCATGTGTATGAAACAGGCTGGACTGCAGGTAGCTTTGAAATTCCCCTCTGAAGTGATTTGTTGAGCGGATGGCCCCATCAGCTGGCAGAACACATGGACTGTGAGCTGGGGACTGGGGACAGGCTGCCTGTACCTGGTGTGATCTCTGCTGGGTGAGGGTCAGGACTCCCAGGGTTGACTTATTATGCCGGGGTTGGTGTAGGAGTGATCCCTGACCGTCTTCTGGGTGCAGCAGAACTCAAGGCTGTAAGCCTGCTCTTATGCCCCCGTTGGACCCTCTCTGTTGTGAGCCTCCCACAGCACCCCCAGCAAAACCCTGATTAAACAACGTGGGTTGTGGTAGTGACTGTTGCCTTTTATTCGTTCTTTTTTTCTTTGCTATCATGTCTAAGGTGGTGGTGGATTTTTCATCCCCTAACATTGCAAAAGAGATGCATGTTGGCCACCTGCGCTCAACCATCATCGGAGAAAGCATGTGCCGACTGTTCGAATTCGCAGGTTACGATGTTTTGAGGTGAGAGGTGATTTTCAGATGGAGTGGGCTTGTTTGTCTAAATTTATGCAATGCCTGTCTCTTTGCTTTGTCTGTATTGGTCTGATTTTATAAGCACGTAACAAATAATCCCTTATGTGTAGTAAGATACTAAGCTGAGCAAGTGAATCAGGGCTAGGAATGAAGATGGGCAGCAGCTTCATTGCAGTAAAAATGAGAGGGCTTGCCTGGTTTTGATTTCTGATATATATATATTTGTTCTTTTAGACTATATGTGTTTAAAATACGTGTTTGAGAAATTGTTTTTATTGTGCTTTTCTATTGCTTCAAGGTTAAACCATTTAGGAGATTGGGGCACCCAGTTTGGAATGCTCATTGCTCACCTCCAAGACAAGTTTCCGGATTACCTAACTGTTTCTCCTCCCATTGGGGATCTCCAAGCCTTTTACAAGGTATTTGTAACAAGTGTGATATTTATATCAGCATCTGAAAGGCAGATTTACAGATGGCAGCATAGCTTTTGAGAATTAAAAGAATCGAATCACCGTTAATAGGTAATTGCAATAATGTGCCACTGGATAATGAATTGCAGTATCTTTTATCTAGTTGCCTGCATGAGTAAAGGACTTTGTAATCGGGCTGCCTCTCTGTTTCAGGATGAGTGTGTGTGGAGAATGCTTGTGAATGTTAGCTTGCTGCAGGGAACGAAACGATGCTCTTTCATGTGATGTGTTTTACCATAGGAGTCCAAGAGGAGATTTGACACAGAGGAGGAATTTAAGAAACGTGCCTACCAATGTGTGGTGCTGCTGCAGAGCAAAAACCCAGACTTCATTAAAGCGTGGGAGCTGATCTGTGACGTGTCACGGAAAGGTGACTTTGCCAGATTCAGAAACGTCTCTCAGTGGTAGAACAGTGCTTCCTCACCTTAGGTTTTTTAAAATAGCTTCTACATTGCTATGCGATAGAAAATAGCCGATAGAACCCAAGCACTGGGCTGTCTGTGGAGGCTTTCAGCTAAACCTTTTGTCTCCTGAGTCTAGTGTGAATCCTAGTCTTATGGCTTAGCTGAGAGACTGAAAATGTCTTCAGGGGCTAACTGTGCCTGTCATTAAACACATGCCATTAATTGCTACTGTGTGCTTTTAATGGGACCTTTTTGGTCTGTTTCCCTCCTCAAGAGTTCCAGAAAATCTACAAGTGCTTGGACATCACACTAATAGAGAGAGGGGAATCATTCTACCAGGAGATGATGAAAGACATTGTGAAAGAATTTGAAGATAAAGGTGAGGTTTTTGGTTTCTGTGTCAGAAATCCTGCAAGAAGTTGCACTTTCTCCACCTTTGCTCTTTTTCTCAGCCCCGTTTCCCGAGTAGATCATCCATCACATTTCCTCTCCAAAAAATATTAGTAGAATTGATTATGATATGTATGTATAATGTAATGGATTGTAACAAACCTCTGGTTTTCTGTGTTCCTGCCTGGATTTGGCAGTTGTTGAATCTCACCATCTAAATGGTCTGTCTAAGGGAAGGACTTTGGGAGAAGTCCTTACTGCACCTCTTGAAAGTTTTTGTTGCCTTTAACGTGGTCCTTTGTGATGGTCTTTCTTGTGGCTCTAAAGGTGGGTTCTCATGCCAGTGACATGAGTTTTTATGTCCACTTAGGTCTCTTCTGATTAGATCTGTACCAGTCTGCTTCCTTGTGCATAGTTTGAGTTCTTGGCAAGGGTGTTCTTGGTTTGGGTTTTTTTTTTTCATATTGTGAGCCATTACTTACTTGATGATGTGACTGCATGGCCTTTTCTTTCCGGTAGCAACTGGGAGGGCAGTTGTTTCTGCCTGGACTGGCCCACAAACCTTCCTCTGCACTACAGCACAGAATGTTTTCCATTGTTTTCCTAGGATTTGTCCAGGTGGATGATGGCCGGAAGATCGTGTTTGTCCCAGGTTTCTCTGTCCCATTGACAATCGTGAAATCAGATGGAGGTTACACATACGACACATCTGACTTAGCGGCTCTGAAACACAGACTGTGTGAAGAGAAGGCTGATATCCTTATTTATGTTGTCGATAGTGGCCAGGTGAGTATGCCAGCCTCCACTGACACGGCTGGTACAGGTCATCGGAAAGTGTGTTAGATCAAGGATGCAACAGTAACATAGGTAGAACTCCATAGGGTTGGTTCTGTGGTCGCTGTATTTACTCTTGTCCTTACTGGTGAATCTAGATGAGTGGCTGGCAGTCTCTATGAAGAAGCCCTAGAATCAATTGGTTCCCAGTTACTGCTGGGGCTGGGGGAAGCCTAAATCTCAGTAGATGAGTCTGGCATGAGATTTGTACTGCTTAAACTTGGGCCTCTCCTTACCCGAGGAGATGCAAGGCTGTTGGCTCTGTATCTGAGCAGTGATTTGCCTTTTGAGCAGGAATTCACCTGTTGCTGATTCTTTAGCCAGGAAAAATCTTTGAAAGGGTGGACTTTGTGAAGTGAAATTTGTGAAGCTAAAAATCGTTATAAGCTTCCTTGTGTGAAAGCAGCATTGTGAAGGAGATAAAGCTGGGAATAAAAATTGTACCTAGAGGAGTGGGTTGAGAACAAGTTGTTGGTATTTGTTCCTTGCAGTCGGTGCATTTTCAAACGGTGTTTGCAGCTGGAGTGATGATGGGCTGGTATGATCCCAAAGTAACCAGAGTGGCCCATGCTGCATTCGGAGTAGTGCTGGGAGAAGACAAGTAAGTCTTTGAATGCAGTTTTTTTCTCTGTGTTTGTTTTCTGAAGAGGATGTTTGCGTGAATGCAGAAGACTTGCTCATGTTTATTGCCAAGTACGTATGTGGCATTCCAAAGGCAAAAAGGAAAACCTGTCCCTGTAACCCCTGCTGTTTTAGTTTTAACTGTATTATTTCATGTGCGTTGTGGTCCTTGACACACATGATTACCGGCACTGTGGTCAGACTCCCTCTCAGGCCTGGCTTCTGCTGTCTGGTGTTTGGGGAGAGGCACTGGGGGTGGCTGGTAGAAGTGCAGTGGAAGCTGATGTGAATGCTGGGAGATGAGAGCAGGGAAGGCCGTGCTTTCCATTATTTTCTACTTGCCTCATGGTAGGTGAAGGTGTGGTTAAACCAGGACGCCCTGGTGGTCACATGCAGTTGCAGATTGGGTGGTTTTGCTGTAGGTTTGTTGCAGAATTGAAGGTGACTGGCTGGGCTGGGCAGGTGTCTGGCAGTGCTGTTGTATCCTGCCTAATGTGTGGGACTGGGGCAGTTGGAGCCTTCCTGGTGACTGCTCCTGGCCACCTGATGGGTGTTCTTTTATTTATTATAGCTGTCCACATGATCTTCAATATAGAGGGCTTGTGCTTTTTCAGTAAGTTATAAGATGTGAGTGGTGGAAATCATTTGACTGGTGGTGATCATTTTGGCTGTGTTTGCAGGAAGAAGTTCAAAACTCGTTCAGGGGATACAGTGCGTCTTATGGATCTGCTGGAGGAAGGGCTGAAACGAGCTATGGACAAGCTGAAAGACAAGGAACGGGACAAGGTAACAAATTGCTTATCTTTACTGAGAACTTCCCAGATTTGTTCACAGACTTATGTTTTCTGGGTGCGAGCTGAGAATATGGACACTGCCAAACCACCCAGGAGATGCTGTGGGTTGAGTACGCAGTCAGTGTGATTACTTGATAGGAGTTCAGGCAAGGTGCTCTCTGTCACAGGGAAAGAAAAGCATCCCTGTGTACATAACAGTGATAAAATGTAAGTTGCAGGTAGCACACTGGCCTGTGGCTGGTAGCACAGAGCTTTTTGAGGATGGTGGAGCCAAGCCTGGCAGGGTAGCTGGCCTTGTAGATACTGTGGGGTTTCCCTGGTGTGATGACAACAGCTCTTTGACTCCCCCAGGCTGCAGGAGGTGGTGGTTGAAGGTCAAGTTGCAGCCTTGGCCTGCATGGTTAATGGGGACGTCTAAGGGCATGAGAGCCACATGTTTATTATGTGTACACACAGTTTGTAAGGAGGAGGAGCACAGTATGCGCATCAGACCTGTAAATTGTGGAGCGCAGAGGTCCTGTGGGCCTGTAGAGGGAATCAACCTTTACCCGGGCAGGGCTGCAGTGCTGTGTGATTTCAAAAGAACCCAGGGGTGGCTGTGGGCTTTGTTCGGTGCCCCAAGGTGGACAGATGGGTGTGAGCCTTTTGCTGAGTGACATGTGGGTACAATCCCCTCAGCAGCCCATGCATTCTGAGTGGCCAGGGCTGTGTGTTGCAGTTCATGATGCCAATGTGGCATTCTTCATCCTGACTATTAACCCCTTTTGCATTGCACTAGGTCCTCACTCCAGAAGAGCTGAAAGCTGCCCAGACGTCAGTCGCTTTTGGATGTATTAAGTATGCAGATCTCTCCCACAACAGACTAAACGATTACGTATTCTCCTTTGACAAGATGCTGGATGACCGAGGAAATACAGCTGCTTATTTGCTCTACGCCTTCACACGGATCAGGTAGGTTGAGCATGCCAGGAGATACTTGGAGTCAGTCTGTGATGCTCTTTGCATCTTTATCACAAAGGGAGATGTGGGAAGAGGGGTAACTTGGTTGCAGTGATGCTGTTAGGGGTAGAAGCCAGCTACACTGAATGCACCACAGACAGGTAAGAATTTGTTTCAGGGGATCTGTGGGAGGGCTGTGCTAGTCTCACATGGACCAGTTCCAAGAGAGTGAGGCTGTGTCTTGGGTCATTTCAGGGCTATTGCTCGCCTGGCCAATATCGACGAGCAGATGCTGCGGAAGGCAGCCAAGGAGGAGCTGCTCATCCTTGACCATGAGAAGGAGTGGAAACTGGGAAAGTGCATCCTAAGGTTCCCCGAGATCCTGCAGAAGATCCTGGAGGACTTGTTGTTGCACACACTCTGTGACTACCTTTATGAGCTGGCCACCACCTTCACTGAGTTCTACGACAACTGCTACTGTGTGGAGAAGGACAGGCAGAGTGGTGAGTGTTGGCGTACGGTTTCTGTGCATGCCTGTGTCACGTAGCACAATACAGGTAATCCGTAGGGTATTTCCCTGTGCTGGGAAGGTGGTTGTCCACATGGGGGCTCCTGAAAACACAAGGGCTGCTCAGTGTGCCCAGCCTGATGGGATTCCCCTGGGGAACGTGGACTTCGGTGTTCCATCTCCACTGTTGCTGTTTTGCAGGCCAGATCGTGAAGGTGAACATGTGGAGGCTCCTGTTGTGTGAAGCCACTGCCACCATCATGGCCAAAGGATTCGACATCCTAGGGATTAAGCCTGTGCAGAAGATGTAGCTGCACCCTGTGGGGTGACAATAAAGGCATTTGGTTGGCAATGAGAGGCATCTGGGGGAAGGGGGATGGGTGGGGAAGGGGGAAGGAGAAGAGGGAAGGGGGAAGGTAAGGTGATTGAACGAGAACACCCAACTATGTGAATTGCCTTTATTGATGTCAATCACCTCCATGCCAAGTAACATGCACGACACTACCACTTATACTTTACACCTCCTTTAGGTGCTCACTGACCTCTCCACCTGTGTATACATATCAATATACCTATTCAGAACCCATCTCAGTACAAAATGTCCATTCCTGAAGCCCCCACTCTGTGGCATCAGGGAGTGCAGGACCATGGGGTAGGACTGGAGATGCATCGCAGGTCAGGGAGAGTGGCAACCGAGTCCTGCTTGCAGGACCATTGTGTTCGGTGGCAGTAGTAGCAGTGTCCTCTGCAGCCCAGCACTGCCCAGTACTGACCACAGTGACCAGGCAGGGCCACGCATCCATGTATGAGTCCAAAGCAAGTGTGTCTCCAGTCCTCAGTAGCCAGAAGCCTCTGTCGCAATCATGTTCTCTGGGTGACCCCCAAGTCTCTGGCAGGGCAGTGGACACACCACTGTGTGGCCAGCACACCAGGAGCTATTTTGCGAAGTGATGCAGCCAGGAACAACCCACGTCCTGTGTTGCCAGGGCTGACTCTAGGGTGCAGGACACCCCAACATGGGCCAGGCAGAAGGGCTCTGGCTGGGGTGCTCTTAGAAGCCCTGCCCAGCTTGGGAGCTGATGCTGATGAGAGACTGGACCCCAGGCTGGGCAAAGGGTTGTGAAGGGGTTTCCTCTCTCAGAAGCAAAGACCTGATTAGGGGATCAGTGCTGGGGGAGGCCTGGGGTCAGCAGCCCCTGCCCAGTCATGGTGCTGGAGGGGAACACAAGCCTTGAGCTGACTCTTAGGGACTGAGGCTAGGAGACTAGTCCCACAGTATCTGAGCCCCAGGGACAGCAGCTGGGGTCAGCCGAGTCGCCATGGGCGCACACACCCATGGAGATGGAGTCCAAAGTTGAGCCAGGAAGGTGAGTCAGTAACAGAGGTCAGGATTGGGTCCATTCTCATGATGTTCAAGGAAGTCCGTAATGATGAGAAGAGGCCGAAATCAAGCTGGGAAGTCGCTCTGTGGGTTGAGGACCAGTTCCAAATTACCAGGGGCCGTGGCCGAGCACAGATGTGGCTGTTGCTCTGGCCAGGTCCCAGTAGCAAAGCCTCAACTTCAGCCCTGCTCCCCCAAGAAACAATGGTCATTCCTGGCCAGGACCTCCCTGAAAGACCATTCAGCAGCTGCTGACCCCCATTAACAGCTGTGGGACAGAGGTAGCAGGGGAGGAATGCCCTCTCAGCCCTTACAAATAGTCACATTAAAAGCAGCAGTGGCATTTTCTCTACTGCCATCAGCAGGACTCGCTGCTCTCACAGGCTAAGAGAAACAGCTGGGCTGACAGGGACCCCTGCAGGGCTCTGGCCCAAGCTGCTGCTGTTCCAAGCACATCACCAGCATCAGACTGCCTAGGGCTTTTGCTCTGCTACAGCAAGGGACGTACCTGGAAGAGTCTGTTGCACTCCGTTATCATGTGGGCCAAACCCTGCGTCGCTGCCAGGTTCTCGTTCAGCTCCCTCTGGTCTGGCTTCCCCAAGCTACACTTCCTCTGACTGGATCTAAAGATGGTAGAAGGGAGGCTGTGTGAGCAAAATGCTGTCAGCCACAAGTACAACCAAGAGGTGCAAACCAGCAGCTTCAGAAAAAAAATACCTTTAGGAACTTGTGTAGGGCCTCATGTTATGTTACTGCAGTGAGGTTCATGGACAGCGTTCCCTCCCAACCAGTAGTAACGTATGCCCAAGAAGGCCAGGTCTAGGCTTTTTATTCCTCAAACACATCATCACACACTTGGCCAAAGACAGCCATGACTAAACTGATTCAGACATGGCCTTCAAATATAAAGCTCCCTTGATACACTGCAAAGACTACGCAGAACCTCTTAAATCTTGTGGCCAAAAACACACTACGCATGTTTAAAACCAGTCCCCTCTTTCAATTCATAGCCATTATATGACATCATTAATCCTGGTGTCTGATACTTTCATCTATGTGCATTCCTGACAAATGGTTTGAAAATCGGACGGAAGATAAGAGTCCTCAGCGCTGCTCCTCAAAGTCAGACCTGTCAGCTTCTACCCTTTGAAGTCAGAACTCTGCATGGTGGCATTCATGCCCGGTTACAGAGAAGCTAAAACTTCAAAGCCTCCCGCCTTCTAAACAGTAAGAACAAAGAGAAAACTCCATTTCATTTTTTTTCTTCCTAGTGTTTCATTTCTGCATAATTATGCAAACCGAAGAGGTACAATTCTCAAAGTGTGATTCTGAAGTGCTTGAACACATCTGCAGTCCCAGAAGGACCTGCTGCCACCACAGCTCCATCACAATCCCAGCTGCCCTCGCAATGGCCACAGTGTTCTCTACTTACACTTCCACATTTTCAGATGTTTTGTGCCTTTCTAGTGTTTTCTCTCCCCTCTATGCTACCCAGAGCCTGCATTATCATGCTGAAGGATGTCAATAGCACATCTGAGAGCTGCTGCTCTGGAACTAGTCCTCATCTTTGGAGCCCCCGTGGAAGGTGATTAACTCACTACTCTTGATGGCTGCACCACGTTTCCATCAAAGCCAGGTCCTTCTCTGCCCCGATACAGGTCTGTCCGTCTGCAGGAGCATGGAATAAAGCAAACAACCCTGCCTCTGGAGACTAGATAAGGCATGAACGCTCTAAGAGATTGTTTGTCTGCCTTGACCTAAGATCACCTTCCTCCCTGCACGTACAAACAGGGGATGCTATGCAACACAGATACTTTTTCTTATTAAGACAAATTTACAAGATCCCTGTGGTTCAGTTTGGCAGGAACAGTCCTGGCGGCACCAGTGCTAGCAACTGCTACAATTTGTCAGACGCCTGCAGGGTCTTAAAGCCACACCTGGGCTTAGGTTGCCAGGGCAGGAGCTACATTTTCAGTGCGAACAGTGGGGCCACGTGCTGGACTCTTGGGTGGCCGGACCTTTGGGCAACCACAACAACTCCAGTGGTTGAAGGAGACAGGCTAGCGAAGCATGCAGACTGGTCAGGAATGTGACAACAGAGCCTTGTCAGTGTTCTCTGCACTGGACAATGAGCTGCTGGATCTCTGCATGCATTGCTGGCGGCTCCTGCGGGACCCAAACAACACTACTCATCAGAGAATCATGGAATGCTTAGGATTGGAAGGGATCTTAAAGACTGACCGGTTCCAAACCCCCTGCCATGGGCAGGGCCACTTTCCAGGTTGCTCAAAGCCCAATCCAACTAGTCCTCAAGCACCTCCAGGGATGGGGCAGCCACCACTTCTCTGGGCAACCTGTGCCAGTGCCTCGCCACCCTCCCAGGAAAAAAAAAATCTTCCTAATATCTGATCTAAATTTCCCCTCTTTATGACAACCCTCAACACATATTTCCTCCTTAAAAGCAGATACTGATGCTAGACCAGCTATAGAAAGCATTGTTCCAGTGAAGAACATGACGGACAGCAGAAATGGCAGCATTAAGGTGATAATACCTCGTGGAGGAGGAGGAACTGTCCCGTCTCAAGGTGTTGAGGTGGAACAAAGAAGGTGCAAGGCAGACTGCGATGTTGGTTGGAGTCATCTGGTTTTCCTCGACAAAAGCAACCACATCTCGCAGAAAGAACAGGAGAATTTTCAGAGCTTCTTGATTTTCTTTTGGGAGAAGGAGAATAGCAGCCTGGACAGCCTGAAACTGCTGATCCTTCGGCACGTCTGAAAAGAGAAGAAAAAATATGGAATTCACATGTGACTTGCAAAGGAAACGTCCATCATCAGAGTCCCAAACAGGGCACTGAAACTGTAGGTTCATTCGTTTTGCTGTCACTCACGCTCACGACAGACAAGGCAAAGATCACAGTCACATCATATAAGTATAGTTTTCTCCTACTGCCTGTCAAGATGCACATTCACACCAAGTGCTGATTCTTGACTTGTAATTAGGTAATTACCATGCTAATGAACTGATCTTGGGCCAGAGCCCTGATTGCAGTCAAAATAAGGACTTGTCTCTGTATTAAATATTACTCTGGAATGATACTTGGGAGCAGACGGCTACTTTACTGCCTCCTCCTTTCAGCTTCAGACATAAAGAGAACAGATGCTCTCAGTTAACTGAATTGAGAGGACAATGTTTTGCCAACAGATTTTAATTCGCACTGAAACCAGTGAGACTGTGTGCCCAAACATCTCCTGTAGGAGAACAGGGATGAGTCAATCTGCTGTGCATTCCTCCATCATGAGGATTTCTCCAGTTCACATCACCATGAAGGACAGAAGATCACTGCTCTTTCCCTTCAGACAGAGGCACACAAAATACTCAACATGTGCTTCTTGGTGAAAACAGCACATTTCTTATCTCCAAAAGATAGTAATATAATGTGGGCATTTGCTGTAGTCACAGGCAGCACAAAATGGGTGAGTAGAATTCACTAATGTGCTGTTTCTGCCCCAAAAGAAGAGATGGGAAGTGGCCAAGTTAGAATAAATGGGAAAACATGGTTTCACATCCATTGGGCAAAGAAATTGTGGATCTCCTCACAAAAAGAATTTGCAGGTGCAAAAAACCAAACTTGCTTCAAACAAATAAACAAACATCTAAAGGTGTGGCAAGTTATAAAAATAAAACCTAACTAAACTTCCATAAACATGCATCATGGATTTCACGACAATAGAAGTCACATAAAACAGGCCGAAAACCAATCCAGTCAGAAATCCCACACTTGGCCTTTCACAACCTTATCCTGGAAGAAGAAACGTACCTGTAGCAACAACTGTCATAAATCCCTACAGAGAGTTCCTTCCCCAACACACTTGCTTTTGGAAATGAAATCCTTGAAGGCAAAGTACTGGAGATGGAACCTGTTTAAAACCGTGTTCAGTGCTAGATTTCAGCTTCATATTTCCTTCTTTTTCAGACTGAGTCTCTAGGATAGTGACAGTGAAAGCACAAGCATAAAGCTGCTGGTGTTTGCAGGCAAAGATGCGGTTTCACAGCAGCTGTGCTTGAGAACCTTAATGTCCTCAATACAACAACTTCTTGCACAAGGAGCTCCTTCATACCATGAACAAGGGGACTGGATGCTTTCCTAATTTTGCGTAAGGAAACGACCCTTTAAAAAGACACTTTAGGAGGACAGCTACAGCACAGATCAGAGGGCTGAAGCACCTCCCGTACGAGGACAGACTGACAGAGTTGGGGTTGTTCAGCCTGGAGAAGAGAAGGCTGCAGGGAAACCTTATAGCTAGAGGCAATGGGTATAAACTGGAGAGGGGCAGATGTAGACTGGACATAAGGAGGAATTTCTTCTTGATAAGCGTAGTGAGGCCCTGGCCCAGGTTGCCCAGGGAAGTGGTGACTGCCACATCTCTGGAGGTGTTCAAGGCCAGGTTGGATGGGTCTTGGAGAGCCTGATCCAGTGGTAGGGGTCCTGGCCCATCGTGCGGTAGGATTAGAACAAGATGACCTTTGAGGTCCCATACAACCCAAACTATTCTATGATTCTATGTTATTACAGTCATCCTACAAAGCACAGATATCACAGTGTTAGAAAACAGCTGGCCTGCAGGGTGCAGAGCTGAAGTTCTTGCACCCAGAGCCACAATGAGCTCCTCTTTTCAGAAACATCCTACCTGATCTGTCTCATCTGGCTACAAGAGGACATGGCACTAGTCCTAGCTCGGCCACTGAATACTAAGATAGGCAAAGGTTTGTAAAACTAAAGCTTTTGTCACGTACATTGATAGATGTGGAGGAAGGACTCACAGAGCCTGCTGGTAAATATGGGCTCTGGAAGGTCTCGGAAATATTGCTTCACCATATCAGCCACATCAAATGCCGACTGCCCTTCGTAGCATACATTGTTTGGGTTTGTTTCATTCATCTCTCTTAAAGACAGGATCCTGGATTTAACACCGGATTTTCGGAACAGGCCAACCTACAAGAAAAACAAAGATGAAGAGAGGACTTGTCAAGAATCAAATCCATCACCTTTCTTCTGACAGCTAAAATCCTATGGTAGTGGGATCTAACATCAAGATGGGTTTTTCTGCTTAGAAACAGCATGAATATTCCTCCCAAGAGAACCATGACTGATACCCACGAAACCAGCTGTGAAATACAGACTGATTTTTGTGTTTGTTTTGTTTGTTGCTTTTTATGTAATGTAAAATCACTCTTTTTTTAACTATAAAAAATCACTATTATTGGCATCTCAAGTAGGTTACATTCAAACTGCAAGTTTCTTTTGCACAAACGTGTGCTCACCCAGAAGCAAATGTACATTGATGCCCTTGCCGAGCAAACAAACTCAGACTATAAGACCTGCACAGTTCAGGACTAACATCTGAAATGTCTGATACATCTAATACATCTACAGCTTGGCAAAAGGCAATTGCCATTTTAAGGGAAATAATTATTTTCTTTTCAATACGAATGCCAATCCAGTTTCAGACAAATCTAGATTAGGAAAGTTCCCATGAACTTTACATCAACAAAGTTGCTGACGAAAGTTCCCCTGCCTGTCACTGAGACAGTGTTAACATTCAGCCATTTATTTGTATTAAAGGAATAGATACTGCCTCAAAATGATGTTTGTGGCCTCCATAAGAAACAGACTGCTCACACGTCAGTGAATTGAGCTCCATTATAACATCACAGGAAGCACATGTTGTTGTACTTGGACATGTTACACACCTCTACAATTACAAAGCACAGAAAAAGAGAAAGGTCTCTATCTAACACACCTCAGCTCACCACAGGATCTCCCTCTCTGCACCTGTGCTAGGCAAACAGCACATGGGACACACACTTTCACCACTATGCGTGCATCTCCACTTGGTGGATAAACATGGAGCTGAGATCCAGGAAAAGATGTCTCTAATCCATTTTATCTCTACTGAGGGGTACATTTCAGCAGAAACAAGATTAATTATCACATTAGCAACTACAGCACAGAGGGAATAATGACACCATGTGGTAGATTTACTTCCCATGCCACCTCAACAGGAGAAGACAGCCTGAACGTCTGCACTACGAGAACTGACTGCAGACGATTTCAGTGAGGTAAGGCACAAAAATACAACACGGGACTAAAGGCATTACCAGAAAGAAACAACACTTCTATTTCCTCCCAAGGCTCCTGCTCACACCTACACCCTTCTGCCTATTCAGAGCCTTAGGAGGCAAGAAAGTTCCTCACAAAAGCTGGCAACAGAGACAGATTCCCTGGATCAGATCCATTTAAGGAACAGAATTGCTCTGAGCTGCCTCAGGTTCATACCTGGTCAAGAAAGTGGCTTCTTAAATAGTCCAGTGCTTGCAAAATGCCGTTAGGCAGCGGGTGGCTTGTTCGCTGGACGTTGAGAAGCAAAGGAACCCCAAACACATTTTTGTCCTTGTAGTCAGAGGCTTTTACTTTTTTAATGAACTTTGGTACAGTCCTGAAAATAAAAACCAGCGAATGCAACTTAGTAGCTCTCCAGCACAGTTACAGGCCTGGGAAGTGATTTAGTTATACTCCCCACAACCCTAAATTCTGTCACATATTTGTAAAATAACATCACAAGATAGACAGAAAATCATTAAGGACAAGTACAGGAATGACTTCCTCACTTCAAAACTGAGATTAGCTTTAACAAAGCATCCTCATGTCAAATATGCTCCATCCCATGAGGACACTGCAGGCTTTCTTCACTTCTTTCCATATTCAAGTACCAGGTCCCTGTCACAAGACACTAGCTGCTATTTTCTAACTCCTCGGGGTGGCCGACTTGATCACCCCTATAGTTCAAACATGCTCAATAGAGGGATTCAGAGTCCAGCTAGCTCTCACCTCAGATTCTGTAGTCACTCTGACAAAGCCCTGTGAATGGGCGAGTTTAGAGAGAAACCATAATGGCTTTAATATCCATAACAACATAAGCAGTAGTGAGGAGCAAAAGTGCAGTCCCTAGCAGAGGAAATCCTGAAACCACTAAATAACCATGCAACACTGCCAGTGATTTAACAGGATCTGATTCCTCATATTAGATGCGTGTTACCTAGGTAGACAAGGAAATCCACCTACTTACATCAAATACTCTCTTTGCAACACAGACTGCTTTACTATTAGATGACTTACCAGTTCCAGCCCTGCTTACTGGAAGGGGAGTATCTGTCCATCACAGTAGTGAGCTTTAGCAGAGCCAGCTTTTGTGTCCGGGCTAGCTGGGCGGCTGATTGGCTAGTAGTCTGGTTGGAAAGGCTTTCCAAGTTCATGCTGTCTTCCACAGACCAGCATTGCTTCCCATGCCTACAGGATAAATATTCATAGAATCACGGAATGGTTTGGGTTGGAAGGGACCTCAGAGACCACCCAGTCCCACCACCATGCGCAGGGACACCTCCCACTGGATCAGGCTGCTCAAAGCTTCATCCAACCTCACCTTGAATACCTCCAAGGAGATGTCCACAAGTCCTCTAGGCAACCTGTATCATCACCTTCACTGTAAAGTAGTTCTTCCTAGTATCTCATTTAAATATCCTCTCTTTCAGCTTAAAACTGTTCCCCCTCATCCCATCACTGCACTCCCAAGATAAAGAGCCCCTCCCTAGCTTTCCATTAAGTACTGGAATGCAGCCCAGGTCTCCAGGTCTTCCCTGGTCTGAACAAGCTCAGTCCATCCTCTGTGGGGAGTTCTCCAGCCGCCCAATGATCTTCATGGCCTGCTCTGGACCAGCAGATCAATGTACTTCCTGTGCTGAGATCTCAGCTTGTTTTGGCTTAGGATTGTTTCAACTGTCCCTGTTAGTTTTCTGCCTTCATCTGTGAAACTCCTAAATGACCTGCAGCTCTCAAGCTTCTTACTATCATTGGCATATAAAGAATGCACTTTTCACCCAGGAGGTACTCTAGCAATGCAAAATGTCTTGATAAGAAATCAGCAAGTTAGGCATAAAGTCTGATTCCAAATGTGTAAGTGCTAATGGAGATTATAAGCACCTACTTTGAGCAGAGATCAGAGCAGACATAGATACCAGAGTGCCTACAGTCCAGCAGCACTTGGTACCAGCAGTGTAGACTCTGCTCCCCAGAATGAACATACTTGAGAATACTTTGTTCTGGACAAGCAATTACATTTTACGTGGAGAGAAACAATGGGGAAATGTTCCCTAGGGGCCGTCTACTAGGGAAACCCAAGGATCACTGACCTGTTGGTCTTCTTAGAGTCTGTCACGTATGCCGGCTCTACAGAACCCATCTCCTGGCCCAGTTCATAACAGTTCTCTCCATTGGTGGCTGGGAGGTCTACTGTCTTATCTTCCAAGCCCTCTGTTTCAAGAGACATTTCTTTAGGTGAGGAAGGATACAAAGACGCTAAGTCACTGGCTAAGTCCAAATCCCCATCAAGAGTGAACTTCTCTGTCCACTGATCAACCAATTTTTTGAGACTGTTGACATCTTCTATAACGTGGTTCAGTTCTGAAAAAACATCGTCATCACCAATTTCTATCGCCTCCAACTTATCAAGTTCAATATCGGGCATGTTGTCATATATGCTTAGCCTGTTATTTGTGTGTGAAAGGGGGGTTCTGGGCACTCTGGAGTCCTTCGAACTGCTTCTGCTCCGGCTTCTTCTGCACCCATGAAAACTCCCAGTTCTCCAGTTGACGGAAGAATCGTCTATGGGAGAAAGGGAACTGTTTGTAAGTGCTTTAGGGAAAGTGCCAGGTTTATGGTCTTGTGGTACGTGAAACATCTGGTCTGTTTGTAACTTCATGTAATTTCTTAGGTTTTGCTGAGAGAGATCATTCCACAGTAAGATCTTGCTAGAATCCAAGCCCTCTGCATACACCCCGATTTCTTCACAGCGACTCTGTGGTTTTACAACAGGACTCGGAGGGCTCACTGTGTTGCCGCTTTCAAACAGATTGCCACTATTGCAACTCTGGGGAGAAAGAGAAGAATTGCTGTTTGTCTGGATGCTAAAGAGGTCGGAAATATTTACACAGTTCAGCATCTTCATCTTTTCTTCATTAAGACCTTCCAGGAGGACAGGTTCACTTATTATTGGTTTGGCCTTTGACTGCCCACTCCTTAAGTTGCAGCTCCTTAAGTGCAACTTCTCAATTTTCTTTAGAAGGCTACTCCTCTTTTTACATGATGATTTATCCAAAAGCTTCTCCTCACTGGTGATATTTAAAAATTCACAGCCAGGAGAAGAATGACTCAAGGTAGAGCTCAGTGAAGCTACCTTAATTGAAGAACTTCTTGAGGAATTCGCACTGGTTTCCACATCTTCAAAAGCTTTTGGGAAGATAACAACGTAACTGTCACCGCTGCTAGTACTGTGAACTGAAGACACGTCGTGTTTCTCGCCGTGATCCAGAAAGACAGTAGCCTCACTGCTGGTACTCTTCAGGGTTGGACTGCCTGGGACTGATGCACCTTCCTCTCCTGGCAAAACTTCTAGGCTCTTTTTGCGAGACCATCTCTGACTGCACCTCTCATAAGCCCATTTGTTACTTATTGCACAAGGTTCATCATCTTCAGAGTCATTACTCTTAAAAGGGGGGAGGGAAAAAAAATACAGTTCAAGGGCAAAGTTTAGCAAAATCTAATTTATCAAAAAATGTACCACAGTGCTTTTTGGTAGGACAGGACAAAGCAAGCACAGCTAAAACCTATCCATCTCCTAATGGCTGGACATTTGACATTGGCCAACACTTTTTGCATGGTTCATTTTAATTACTTCTACTACATTCAGTCAATAAGAGTGAAAACTCACTTTCAGGCCTTCAATAAAATGTGAAACTACTTGGGAAAGCAGTAAAAGACATGCTGAGGAGGGGCCTTGGTGCAACTGTTGGACAGTAATGTGTAATGGAACAGCTTTGAAGGATCGAAGAGAATAGAAAGAAAAGTTCAGACACTGCTAATCCCTCATACGCTTTTTAAAAACAGGGGTTTGATGTAGTAACCAAGCACATTTTTAATGAGAAAATTAACTGTATTTTATTAACATACCTGTGTCCTCTGACGGCTTATTTCCACTTTCATTGATGCACACTTGTTCAATGTATTCAACCGCCTACGGTATTAGAAAAAAGATAAACATTTTAAACTTAAACCATTTTATTTCTTTAAAACAAACATGCATCGAAGTGGTTGTGGTCATCTACCGTAGCATCTTCAATATTCTGCTAGAGCATCTCCTTACATTTTGCCAAACCCAATGCCAACTAACAACCCCATGATATGCCCAGTTCCAGTTCTGCCATTTTAAAATTAAAGAGGACCAGAATTAAACCCTCAATTTAAATCATATTATGAGCTTCAATGGTAGGGAAAAGCTAATTGATTTAAGATTTTGAAAATAAACTAAACTCTGAGTGGACTTTTTAATATTTTTTTTAATGAAGACATTAACCCGTATCCTTGGAAGGACTTTACTATCTATCATTTTAATTAAAGTTTGTGGAATCAATAAAGCCCCAAACTAACCTGTCACTTATCTGTCAAACAAATACGTGGCATCCCCAGGGAGGCACACTAACTGCCTTCAAGAACCACTAAGGTCAGAAGTCACATAAAGAACTGAAATATATCTGAGGTGTTCTGAGATCTACTGTGAGTTACAGATGCAGATGCAAACAGCTCTTGTTGGTTCTCCCATTACAAACAGATTTTGAATACAGGTTACTTAAACAACACAGAAAAGAACCAAACCATTTTGCCATAGAAGTAAACTCCAGGTCCCTTACCTTCACTTCACCTGCTCATCTCATAAAGAGAAGGCCTCAGTAACTGCAGTAAGAAGTAAAGTAGCCTGTCTACAATATCCTGACATGCTTTCATGGGGGAAGGTCCAAAGAGCAATGAATTTGCATTGATGAAGTGATTTCACTTGTGTCCTGTGACCTACTGTGGCGAAACAATGGTTTCCAACCAACGCTTTTGCTTCTTATGCAAGAAATATTCAGGAAAACAAAACAGCAAGTGTGTCTCTTGTGTGGACCATTTTTGCTGTTTATCTCCTGGAACAGCTGTGGGGAAGGTCACTAGTCAGAAGAAATCCCTGCACTCTAAAGAGCAAACTGTCATGCTGCCATATGCTTGCAGGGAACCGATTATTCTTTCGCAGCCCACAGACATTTCACATCACAAAAAGGACAGATTTAATGCTTGGTGTAATGTCACTCACCTCGGCTGAAGAAGATGTGCAGACTCATGCCTACTTTACCTTTAAATTCTTAAAAGTTCAGTAGTACTAAAGTGCGTCTTTAAGTCCTAGCATTGGTGACTTTGTAACTCTCTGACAAAAGCCAAAGTGTGCAATGATGAATGGCAAATAACTATGGACCCTGGAGGTCTTAAAAATGATTCGTAATTAATGTTTACCTGAATAGTGATTCAATTTCATCTCCATCTAAAAAATCATGATCTTGCCTCACAGTTTTTACATCAATAGGAAACTGCATATCTGTAAACAAAGAAGTTGAAACTGAAATCCAAATTACAAACAATTGCAAAGACATTGTATTTTGCAGCATATTTATCACAGGTGAAATAAACATAAACCTATTTCTGTAACTATATATTCACACACAAATTCCCTTCAAGTAAGTAAGAATCAGCTCCTTAGAGCAAAAGGGAATCATAGAATCATAGAACAACCGGGTTGGAAGGGACCCATCGGATCTTCTAGTCCAACCATCCCTATCAAACACTAAACCATGTCCCTCAGCACCTCATCCACCTGTACCTTAAACACCTCCAAGGAAGGTGAATCAACTCCCTCCCTGGGCAGCCTGTTCCAGTGCCCAATGACCCTTTCTGTGAAAAACTTCCTCTTAATGTCTAGACTAAACCTCCCCTGGTGGAGCTTGAGGCCATTCCCTCTTGTTCTGTTCCCTGTCACTTGGGTGAAGAGCCCAGCTCCCTCCTCTCCACAACCTCCTTTCAGGTAGTTGTAGAGAGCAATGAGGTCTCCTCTCAGCCTCCTCTTCTCCAGGTTAAACACCCCCAGCTCTCTCAGCCGTTCCTCATAAGGCCTGTTCTCCAGCTGTAGTTACATTCCGTAATTTTTAACAATAAACATATTTTAAAGAAGAAAGTTTTAAGGTATAATACCTGAAAACTATACAAGTTATCAACAAATCCTCTCTCCCCTGTTAATAATAAGCAATTTTTATAGCTTTAACAAGACAAAAACATACTGTAACTGCATTGTTTTACTTTGACTGGTTGGTTCTGAGTGTCTGTTTTAAAACCTTACGGTTGTGAGATGATTTTTCTGACATTCTTTTTTAATAGAAACCAATCTTGGTCAAGACCCCAGGATGGGGAGACCAAGATGAGTCGGAAAAATACCCCAATGCTCCAAGGAAAAGAGGCTAAGAATAATTCTAAGCAACTAAAAAAAAAAATCACAAAAACTCAAATTTGACCAAGTTACAGTCTAACAATTACCAGGGAAGATTTGGTCCTTTACAGAAGTCTACTGCGTTCATGCTAACTGAATAAAGATGTCACTTCTGCAAAACACATACAGTTTCTGTTTTATACAGTTTCAAACAAAGATATTATGGAATTTGGAAGAGCTTCCATCAATAATGTCAGGTTCTGTTGGTGTAAACAATTGTACTTGAATTCAGTGTCAGCTGTGTGGCAAGTCTTTGGGATCATACCTTCAAATAGCTGAGCATACTGGGGAAATCCAGCAGCTCTCAGCCAGTCGCAGGCTTCTCTGGCTTCAATTTCTGCAACGAGAACATAAAATGGTTCATTCACTTAAATGCTTTCACAGTATAAATAAGTTATTTTCATCTGGTGGGTTCTCAGAGGATCCTGTATATGAAAGTTTTGTTAGTATTTTACGAAAATGTTAACGTTAATGGTTGGACTCGATGATCCGATGGGTCTTTTCCAACCTGGTGATTCTATGATTCTATAAAAAAGAAAGAAATTCTTACATCTGATGCGCTGATGTGTACACAGCTCTGGAGGAGCTCTGGAGGATAGCAAACATACGAGTCTAGATATAAGCACATACCTGAGATGTCATACAAGGGTGTACATCAGCTACCCCTGGGATCTGGAGAGTGAACCATCTGTTATATGTCAAAATGGGTCACCAGGGAAGGGTGTTTAATACACACGTCTATGCCCTCGCACAACAAAGCTCATTCATGCATTCCAGTTCCAAGAGATGGTGATAAGGCACAAACAAATCCTATAAATAAACTTAAAATGCTATCACAACATTTATAATGCTGGACACAGCCTAAGCATTCCCAGAAGAAGGCTTCTCAGGACTACCTGTTGCTAGGGTCTATCAATATTTACTCCCTCGCCAACTAGCAACGCAACTTGGCAGTTGCTTCAGCACAGCAGATGTCAAGAGTTAACTGCTCATTTTGTGACAGCTCGTAAAGCCCTATGGTCAATACTGTAACACTCCCCAGGGAGCAGGAGCAGAATATAACTTCACAGAATCACAGAACCAGATGCCTCAAAAACATAAACATGTTTAGCACGAGTACATGGCAGCAGGCTCCAAGTTCTGCAAGTACTAGAAATGACTGTATCTGTTGAAGAGGAGAGGGTTCCCATACTACACTTTCTGCATGTTTGCATGTACTTCAGCACTCCAGACACCAACTATAAGGCGAAGACTTCTTTGAAAGAGATGTTTTTAAAATGACTAAAATCAAGCATGCTCAGTAGACAGAAACGTTTTTAAAGCACCTTAAAATGTAGCTTGTGAGGCTAGAGACAGACCTGTTTCTTCAACCTGTTGTCTTTACACATAGATCAAAGATTAGTATTCCAAAGCATTTCACATACATACCTATTCAAATTCTAACTCCCCACTTGCAAGTCATCAGTGCAACAGACTGAAGAAACTCCTCAAAAAACTTACAGAACTTCCAAGATTTTACTATTCCACTTCTAAACTTTAAGTTATTTCCATTATTACTGGATTCGTTTGGACAATGCCATCTGTAACAAAGTTCTTCCTGCACAAAATTCTGAGAATAAAGTGATACAGCAGGATGATAAGGATATTTATATATGAAACAGATACATGATTCCTTTTTCTTTTCAGATTGCAGAACAGAGACTAATTTCTTCCTCAATAGCCTAGATACACTATGCCTACAATTATTACTACACTTAATGCCATAATTTATCAAAATCTTTATCATAACACAGCATTTACTGAATACCAAGATGGAGGACTGATAAAACACAAGCATTGTACACACAGAGCACAACAGGAAAGAAAAAATATCTGAAGAGCCAGTAGGATGACCAGTCTAATTCTAAAATCTTCGCAATGACAAAGTGATTTTCACTTTGAAAAGCTCAGTACAGTCACTCAGTCAGCTCTGCTGAGGAGCAACTACAGCTGTTCTCACTCTAGAACTCACTTTAAACTCATCAACTTGTGCTCATGTACCACTTTCCTGAGCTCACACTGGGCAATGACTGTGTACAAGTTGAAGCTTCCCCTGTTCCTGAGCTGTTAAAAGTGCGACTCTGCTTTTAGAGCAAACCAAGCCATGAACAGCCATGCAAATAAGAATAGAAAATACTTTGCACTTAGTGATGGCATGTTCAATCAATATGACGGAAAGCGCAATAACATTCTCACACTTAGTGGTGGCTTCTTCTGTAGGACAAGGACATGGAGCTGGAGGAACATTCTTTCCTAATGTAAATCTTCAAGATTTTTAATGTACCTTGGCTCAGTCCCACATGGTAATGTCACTGCTGTGCTAGGAGACAACACATGAAGTACTTAGAAGCTCTTGGCCCACATATCTATAATTACTTTCCATTAGGTTTACTGTGAGTTTTCACTTGTAAAATAACTCCCAAAAGGGTCCTAGTGACACTGATACATCTCAGGGTCATCTATGCTACCTCCTCCCAGTCCTCCTGGAAACTGAAATCATAAAGGCATAATGGATATCTAGGAATTCTACTCTGATCAAAGGAAATTTCCAGATAAACCTGCATTGCCATGATAATGATCAACACGGGAGAAGGAAATTAAAAGGAAATAAGAAAGAGCTCCTCCTCAAAGAGCTGCATGCAGAACTGATGTGTGTAATATTGCTTTGCTTTTATGACACGTGCAGCCTGAAGGACGGATGAAATCTCCTTAGATAGTAATAGCAGAATGGAGAACCCCAGCGATGCTCTCTGTCAGGGAGCATGGAGACTTGCAAAGCTCTGGGAATAACAGTCACAAAGATATAAAAGAAGAGCAATAACCATGAGTGGCATTAACACATAACACCTAGATACTCACCTAGGGCAGCAACCGCTACAAATGTGCAATTGATACTTATGAATCCTGTAACAATCGCAGGTTTGGCGACTAACGCAAGGCTTTAAGGCATGCAGTTAAAAGCTGCTGAAGTTCAATTTTCTCCATTAAGCTTCCTTCACAAAAAGTGGAGACAATCTTCCTGAAGACTCTTTCGGGTGTTAGAAAGCTCATACTATTTTTTTTGACAAGACAAAATAGCATAGAGCTATTTGTATTTTTGCAGAAGACCTGTTCTTGGCTTCTGATCATGTCTTGTCTTCACAGCCTTGTTAATCCTCCTCAACACACAATGGTGACATCTTCCCGGTCAGCCTCACCGACTGGTTCGAATTTGCTTTCCCATTTCTATAGTTGCACAGTCACTGCAAAAGAATCTTCCAGGTTTACTGATCGACTTTTTAAATCACAGAATCACAGAACAACCAGGTTGGAAGGGACCCATCGGATCTTCTAGTCCAACCATTCCTATCTAACACTAAACCAAGTCCCTCAATACCTCATCCACCCGTGTCTTAAACACCTCCAGGGAAGGTGACTCAACCACCTCCCTGGGCAGCCTATTCCAATGCCCAATGACCTTCTGTGTGAAAAACCTCCTCCTAATCTCCAGCCTAAATAGGTAGATGATAAACAAAAGCTGATAGTAATTGCTTAGTTCTTGATGTTAGAAGCCTGTTGGAGAGAGGTTAACTCTTCCTGAATAGAAACTGGAACTGAGGGAGCCTTGAGAAAGCCGGTATGGAGCAGCATCCCTGAATACTATTGCAATTGCATTGTATCTGCCTGTGAGCCAGGTGTCATGCAAGAGGATGACAATTCTATTAACAGATCTTTTGGGCACTGTCTGCACAACACAGATAGCAAAGCAATGTAAACAACCTCCTTCTCATGAACTGATTTAATAAGCAGATGAAAAAAAAAACCACCTCATTTCCTCCAAAGATTAATATTCTACTTTAGATTGGAGGGTGCCAGCAGACGTTCCAAACCAAGTCAGCTCTTCCCCCATGGGCTATGGGTGACCCATTACTACTAGACATTGATGAGAAACAATGCACAAGCATGTGAGCTGTGCGATCCTTTGGCTGAAGTGTCACACAGGTCTGTTTTGTTCTGAACATGATTCAGTCCCATTCCACAGAACACAACATTCCAAATGCTGGCTGTGCTGCAACCTGCCTGTGCCAGCACCCTCCAGCAAACCTTGCCCCTTTTTCTCCCCTGTGGTGCTGTTCTGTGCTCCACTACCCCAGTATCTATGTCAGTTTGGTTTAAGACCCACAACCACATATTTCTCCACCTGAGCGTTATCCTCTTTGCAAACTGGAGAGCAAACTGGGACTCATCAGGTTCTTAGAAGCCAGATGCTACAGCATGTATTAAAATCCTATCAGAACGAACATCAACATTAACGAGAACACTTGCAATAATGAAGACATCTGTGCTGAGATTTAGACAATCTCTTTGAGATGTTTTCCTCACAAGATGCAGCACTTTGCTAGCAACAAGGGAGAGGCAGCAACTGAAATCAGCAAGGAGCTGTAAACGAAACAGGCCAGCCAGCCTTAGTACAAGATGCTGACAAATTTCAGCTTAAGAAGAGAGTGGCAAATTGTACTTCATTTTTTAATAAAACAGTTCCTTTAAAATAAATGGGAGGATACACATTTCTATTTGAAAGCGTAAATACAATGAGCCCAATTCTCAGGATCCAGTCTGACTTTTCAGTTGCACGGATCTGCTGCCAAGGCAGGAGTCCTGTTTCTTTCCTTTCCCATGACTGCTCACTCCCACCCCTCCTCACCGACACTGCTGAGCCCATGTGAGCCATCCTGGCCAGACAAAATTATTCTTTTTTTTTTTTCTTTTTTTTTTTTTTTTTCTCTTTTTTTTGCAGGATGAGGCTTGGGATGCTTTAGTTTTCTGAATGGGCTCACTGCACACTCAGGTGAGCACCGGCAGCGAGACAGGGGCAGTGGTGGGTACATGCAAGGAGAGACATGAGAATATGCAGCAGCCCATGGATGGCCAGCAACCCTTAGGGCAGCTCAGTGTACCATGGAACCTTACCCATAATCTCTTCTTGCAGATGCATCTCAGTGTAGTCCTCGTAGTTCAAAGAAATCGTGAAGCATGTCTTTAAAACCCACAGAAGGTGAATTACCTTTACTTCTGTCTTCATCCAAAACATATGCCAGTTTTAACAGGTAAGAATCACACAATCATCAAGTCTTCATTATTTAAAGGGATTTGTGTTGACGTCTGAACACCTTCCAAAACCATGTCAGTGAGCAAACAGCTTGAAAGGTTTTCTTGCTGTTTGCAGTCGGTCCACAGTAGCTACCCCAGGACCCTACTCGTCCGCTTGTCTGTACCATGCAAGTGCACTGTTTGCAAAACAGAACGCACTTTCTCACCATGCCCCATCCTCCCATAGCCTCTCCTCCCCATACCAGGCAAGTACAGGCAGGAGAACGGAAAAGAGGGTAGGACTCACTCTTACTTTGAGTACATATTACACCAATCTGGAAGGCGAAAGGAAAAAAATCCCAAGAATTTTATTCTTTCCCAATCTCTGTCCTTATATTAGAAGGGGTTTTTTTCCACACGGCACTAATCCTCCTACAACAGCAACAGACAAGCAGGCGCCCCGAGCCCTGCTTTGAAACTGCTTGCTTTGGCATAGCACAGCACCTGCTCCAGCACAGCAAGATGCTGCTGCCTCCTCTCACCATGGACAATCCTGAGCTCTCATCCCCTCAGCCTCCTCCACAACCAGAGTCGATAAGCACCAGGCGTGCTTGGCAGCCACATGTCAAACCCCACAAGGTGTTTTTCGTGCAGCTGGAAGCTGGCAGGTCCTTAATGCAGCGACTTGGATTCTGTCAGTAGTGGTTGCCCTGGCAGCGGTAGAAGCCACAAGGCTTTTTAAGGTTCCATTTGAAGATAAAATTATGAGTTTCTCATGGCATCTTTCTGATCTTTGTATCTTTCTGGGGCTATAAAATTTTGTATTGCTTCCCTGTGACTTACAGTTGTTAGAAAGATATCTCACATTGTACACACCCTATGAAAAATGTGTTTGCAGCGTTAGAACTACTATCTGAGGATGTTCAGAACTGCATTGTACCTGTGACAGGATTTTCAAGAACCATTTTTAATTAAGTTATCTCCTCTTACTTAAAGAGAGATTTGTCTACTCAATGTTGAAGTCTCAAACATGATGCTTTCAAAGCACAGTGTTTGCACTGACCAGGCTAGGCAGTTAGAGACTTGGAGAAGTGTCACTTTCCAGAAGATGAGACGGATCATAAATAAGTGGAAATGCTTTTTTCTGTTGTTCCTTGCACAATGTAAAATAGAAAACCCTAACCGTACTTTAATAACTCACTCAAGGAAAAGCAGAAAAGATGCATTGCTGGGGATTTTGCCTGGACAATCTAGGTTTCATGCAAATAGTGAATACAAACATCTGGAAAATGAAACGGCTGAGATATTTGTCTTTTTTGTCCTACTTTACTCTTGTGATGGTGTTTTGCAACCATAACCAACTCTTCAGTTATCACAACTGGGAACTGCAATGTATTCCAGTGTTTTGTGGCAACCTTAACTGCATCTTTATCCAGTTCCTTAGCCTCAGCTACCCAAGCTGATCACTAAGACTCCCAAGGTGACATGAGGATCTTCACTTGGGTCCTTGTCATTAGCCTCCCATGTCAGTTACTGGGACCTGGACAAGTGTAAAGGTATTTAGTTTGCAGACCTCATCAACTGGCTTGTTGGTGTTGGTTCATCTTTTAATTAATTCTAGATACTTTAGAGACAGTAGTGTTCAGTCTACAAGAAATTCAAAGGGCTCAGAGGAGTTAGATATCTAACTCCCATAGACTTTAGGGGAAATGAGAGTGTAACTCTAATTTAAAGCCATGCTTGAAAATTTCCAAGTAAATGGGGCAAGAGACAGTGGATTTAGCTCCATTCCGTCTAATCCCAGGTACCTTGCTTTGCTGTGCTTTGGACCTGCTGGCTGTAAAACAGATAGAACATTTCTCTGATGCCGGAGTTGTTTATGGCTGTTTTCTACAGGACCCTTGTACGTGATTGAGAAATATTCAATGTAGAATTTCTAAGAATTGTAACAGGAAGGCTTGCTTGCTTCCAAGGCAGCCAATATCAACAAACCTACAGCACAGAAGTAACAAAATCAAACCGAGAATATTGACTATGCTCTTTCATTGTGTAAGCTCTCCTTAATTCTGCAAAATACCAGTAATACTGCTGCATGTGAAACGAGTTCAACCTATAAGTTAGGAACGACTTAACCCACCAGAGGCTGGCCAGTGAGTGATTATATTTAAAAGAAAGCTAGTTTATCAGCCCTGCTGCAGGTATGCTGTGCTGAACCTGCTTACACCTGTTGAGTCCAGGTCAACAGATAACCTTTTCATTGGTCAGTATAATAAAATCTGTTGATATTTAAAGATATACTGAAAAGCCAGAAAATCTTCTGAGCATTTCCTAAATAAATCCATCTATGAAGTAAAAGGAGCAGGTACTAGAAGAGCATGATCTGGAATGCAGAGAGCCCAGGAACTATTGCTATACTAATAAGGTAGCAACATTAAAGAGGAAAAGAACATCTCTGCAGCACCCACCTGAGTTCTCACCCAAGGATGTCATCAGCCACATCACAGCCAGCCAAGCCCACCGCTGCGGGCCACTCTTCTTGCATACAGACCCAGCCTTTACCGGACCTCCTTGACCCAAAGAACAGCTCACCAGTCCTCACAGCCCTGCACTGCTGTTCCTTTGCCGTGCCCCACCATTCCGTGCCTCTCTGCTTCTTGGAGACCTTGCTTTGTTCTACCAGCCTGTGCCCTGCATTGCAGTCACCGTAGGACTGTGACGGCACGAGGTCTGGGCAGCCTCTTCAGGCTCAAGTGCTGGCATCAGCGCCGTCCTCCCACGTGGCACAGCCTGCAGCAGCCTCCTGGGCTCAGAGTTGTGCCTTTCTGCACAAAGTGAACACTGTACAGCACCTGATTGCACTGCCTGTTACACAGGATGGAGGTTTCACAGTTACACACGTATAGGGGATATCTAGCTGTACAGAATTATTAACTCATTCCAATTACTCACATTCATTCAGAGTGAAGGAGTAACCGAAGGCATATCAACACTACATGGCTAAGTTGCTCACTCATCTCAATGTTTTACCATTTCGCCAATGTCATTTTGATGGATTACCCAATTTTTTACAAAATTACCTACTGTTCCATTTTTCCCTTCCTGACAAATACCAAGAACAATGTTGCCCCTACCCTGCAGAAAAAAAAAAAAAAATCAAGGCTGTCATTGCATTCTGCAAAGACAAAACCCTGCCTATCTGCAGATTTTTTTTTTTCTTTTTTGACTTTAGAACATGAGCTGGGATCCAAGATTAAAACCAAGGTCTGCTCCCAACTACTGAGTGTGACCTGGCCACACGATGTGGTTATTGTGTTGCAAGTAGGTCCCTTGACACGACAGTTTTCATGGAATGGACAGAACCTTTACTTTTATTTTCCTTATAGACTTAGTCTAGACAAAAAAAAGCTTGTGGTCTGAAAGAATTATAGGCAGTTAAGCAATGAATCTCTGTGTTAAAAACATTAGCATGCTTTTTGACCTTTGCAACTAACTCAATTTCTCTGCATTTGCCATAGTTCATTGCTGCTATGATTTTATTTTCTGCTTTCAATGATGCTCTTTACTGACTTAAACTAATATTGCCCCCTCCTGCCTCCAAGCTCTAGATGTAGATGGTCTATTTTGTCACAATAACTTTATTTTTAAAAAAGGAAAACTTTTGAGCTGATTTTTAAACCAAGATGAGCAATAAAAACCTGTGGATTTCTAAACAAAATACATGATCGGCCTTTACAACCTGAAGAGCCATCATGGGGTGACACTCAGCAGGATGCAGTGTCATGCAGACCGGTCTCAGCAGAACATATTAAATGGATTTATACATTTAAAATTATTTCCCTGGAAGGTAACTTTAAATCATTAGTAGTTTTATATCTGCTGGACTGTTAGGTCCAGTTCCATGGGATGGGATGCTGTCTTAATTTACAGGGGTGGAAAGATAATTCAAATTCAACGAACCACTCCAGATAAGAAGGTCAGGTTCCAAATTCTGGAGGATAACTTTCTGTAATGCTTAGGCTCTTAGAGTCTGGAGCTTAAAACACGGCAGAAAAAAAAAAAAAAAGATTGAATGCTTTGGATAAGAAAACTTTTCCCTTGAAATGAGAATTCTTCTAGTTGGGGTTGGGTTTGTTTTCTAAATGACGATTTAAAAGTGAAGTAATGCATATTTTTTTTGTTCATTTCATTTACCTTAATCTCATTTAGGATCATTATATCCTAACAAAGTTACAATTTACGGGTATGTTTTATCGTCATAAGATTTGCTTTCTGTACAACTACCAAACACAAGCTTACGATTCATTTTTCAGGCAATTGGTTCCTAAACTGGCAATTTGTATGGCACGATAAAAAAGATGTATGATATCAGCACTGGGCTACAAAATACAAAAGAAATTAAGGCAATGTGATGTGTGGCGTCTAGCTACGATTAGCTAAGAAAATGCTTTGTGCCAGACCCACCCAAAGCAACATAAGAAATGCACTCCCTGCATTAATTAAATTCTGACCTACACGCTTGGGTTAGGGAGACAGAATGTATGATTTAAGGCTGGGATAACATCAGTGCTGCTTCCATGGGATAGAAATTCTCCAAGCAGATCATTCAGCTTCTCTTTCCCCACTCACTTTCCTTCATGCATTTGCCATGAGATGGCAATGCACAGCCCTAAAAGGTTCATTTTCTCTCTCTTTTAGGTAGTTAAATAACAATAAACTCATGTCAAGCTTCCTGCTGTTGCATAGGTTACTGGTCAAGAAAAGACCTACAGAAAATCTCAGGGGTGGGGGATACTTCAGTATCACATAACATTAAGCCAAGAGTTTTTGAAGGCTTTTCAGGAAGGAATCACATTTCCCTGTTTTGATCATTTTATCCATCCTCCAGTACTGTGAACCAGGGGGGATTCTTGCATCAGCCTCTGACTAGAGAAGTTTCAGCCCCCACAGAGTAAGTTCACTCTCTACAGAAGCTGGTCCTTAACACCTATATCCAAAGTAGGTATTACTGGTTTCACAATGTGTCTGCAATAATGATGGCTCAGTTTCAGATGAAGCATTTGGGTATTTTCACATGCACCAAACCCTCCTCTCTGAGCTGCCTGGTCACAGACTTGAGGGTTGCTGACGGGGGTTCTCACACCAAGCAGGAGTGAGGGTGAGCGGGAAAGATGACAAGAAAGTCTATTTCCTGCTCACCTCGGCTTTTCAGTTCCCAGTTCTGCAGCTCACCGAGGACCACCCAGGAGCATCAATAGAGTCCCAAAACTTACACCATTCTCTGGGACTGAAGCCTAGAAATCAGGATCTTTTCCCCAAAAGGCCATTAGTGCTTGATTTCTTCTTTTCCGAAACCACTTACCCTTGCTGAGGACTCTCCAGATCCTTTCTGACAGATTATATTAGAAGCTGACTTAACTTGACCAAAAAGCCCAACCCTCAGCTTCATGTAGGTCAGCAGACACAGAAGTTCTATAGACAGTGTCTTCAAACCAGTTACATTCCTCCTTGTTCAAATATGGTGAAAGACAATCCCTACACAGGTCATTTTAAACAACTTCAAAAACTACTGCATCAACAAAGTTAATCATTTTTATAAATGAGCCTCCTGCTTCTAAATCCCTCACTTGTGCTTAACCAAAACTGTACAAAAGCCCCGAGTTATTGAAGTTATTTCAGACAGTCACTGTGCCAAGAAATGGAGTCACATCTAGTTAAAGCCGAGATTCTTACATATTTTAATTCTGATGTCACTGGAATATTCCCTATGCAAATATATTTAACAGAGATCACCTCACTCTCTTCTTCCCATTGCTTCCTTTTACTGCCTCCCACAACAAACACTTTTCAGGAATTGAACACAGCTCCATTTCTGACTTTCCCCTAGTAAGGCCCCAGAGTAATTATTTTCCATTTTCCCTGCTGACGATCTTGAGTTAACATAGGAGACCAAGAGAACTACCATCAGCTGTGACTACAGTAGTAGGCATCAAGAAAGATATTTCTGTGGAAACAAGTTGTTCAGAGAAAAGCCGCACGATTAATTAAGGAGTTAGACCAATTGGGAGGAAAAACACAGAGCAAAACAGAGGCAATACATTAAGACAGAGCTAAAAGATATTGGAATAAATATAATGGGGGAAAATTGTCATTTACTAAGAAGAAAATTAATAAACTCAATAGAAAATTATTTAAAATAGGAAATAATCAAATTATTAAAAAATAGTTAACGGAACAAAAAACTTCCCAACAATGAAATCTGTTGATTTAAAAGTATTTCCCTGAGGATAAAGACTGAAATATTATTGTCTATGATGCAAGACAGATTAGAAATATTCCTAGTATGTATACTTCAAGGAGCAAGATTTTAGGCTAGAGATTAGGAGGAAGTTTTTCATGGAAAGGGTCATTGGGCATTGGAACAGGCTGCCCAGGGAGGTGGTTGATTCACGTTCCCTGGAGGTGTTTAAGGCATGGGTAGATGAGGTCCTGAGGGACATCGTTTAGTGTTTGATAGGAATGGTTGGACTCGATGATCTGATGGGTCTCTTCCAACCTGATGATTCTATGATTCTAAGATGTATGAGCAAAAACCTGGACTATGCGACTATTTTTCTTTTCTTGAGAGAAGAGGAAGCTGAATAAAGTTGTTAACCTTCCTTGAAAAGAGGAAAATAATATTGTTAAAAATAGATTCTCAGAGAGACTAGAGCGATGTTGACGTGAAGAAAAAAAACATTAACCTGCCATATTTTAAAAATAACTTCTAGTTATCATTCTGGTCTTTCTGTCAGAAACCATCTGTGTGAGAACACAGTTATGAGAAAATTCACACATTCAATGGTCTTCTGAAGCTAACAGCAGGTTTTTCCCTTGAAAATCAAGATAAAATGGTGTGGATCCAAGTCGGTTAAAAAGCTGCCGGATCAAAGCAAACGTATCCTTTTGGTTTGTCTGGTCTGTAGTCATTCAAAACCACTCAGACTGGATTTATACAACCTTCATCATCAAAATCTTTAAAAGCATGATTAAAATATTTTAAATCATTTCCATGGCACTTTCTCCATCTCCCAAGGAACTTTGCTTGGCTGCTTTCACTGGGAGCTTCCAGTGAAACCTGCAGCAGAAAAAGGGCTCACATTTCCAAGTTCACCTAGGAAACACAGACTGGAAAACTAGAAATACTCCTGCTATAGATTTTGGCCCATGATAGGGACAGGTAATCATTAATCCTCATTTTCATACCTTCCTTTCCAAACACAGCCTTCGACAACTAGGCCATGACAACCAACAACGGTAGAAAATGTACCAGTTGCCTTTTCTTGAAATCTCTGCAAAATAAAACCCAGGGAGAATTCCCCTTCGAATACCAGATACCAGAAATAAGACAGAATAAAACACAAACCGTTTTCTTTAAAGGGAAAGGGAAAGAATCCTTACTATTCCTATATCCTTTAGAAGAAGTTGGTCCTTGTGTATGGCTGTTCATTTGCTGCTACGATAATCACAACTACTCCGTGTTCACAGAATCACAGAATCACCAGGTTGGAAGAGACCCATCGGATCATCAAGTCCAACTATTCCTATCAAACACTAAACCGTGTCCAGCCATGGTTGTTATGAAAGGTGATATTGTGGAATGGGTGATGCTGGAAAAGAGCATGGAGTGTTGCCTTGTGCAGTAGGTGACAATGACTTGGTTTGATCTTCACTGCTTTAAGTCTCTGGGCCCCTATTTCCATTAAAATGGCTCAATCTGCTTCTCATTACAGCAGGGCAAATCTCAAGCTGGACCTTAGCCTTTATCTTCTGCTGTTTAAAGATGAAAGCACTGTGCTATCACAAAGAATTCCAGGGATTTTCTCAAGGAACATTTATGGTTAGACTAGACAAGTTGAAGAATTCTTCCAGGACCAGCGAAATTCCTAAAATGGGGGTGAGAGTGTAGTGACGAAGAACATATCTGGTTTCATAGATTCACCAAGAACACTTAACTTGAAACAAAATCAGGAGAAATGTGCTTGTCATGGGCATGTGGAATTCCCTGAGGAGTCTCCCCTCTGGAAATGAATCTCCATGTCAATGCTTCCTGCCAGAGAACAGCACATGGAAGAGTTTAGCTGCCTGGTGCAAAGAACAGAGGACCCAGTGCAAAATTACAGCTCTGACCCCCTGCCAGCTGAGAAAAATGAGCAGAGTAAACACTTTGATTCTCTCAGTCACTTGTCTTTTCCTCCTGTCTCAAGAGGCAATGACAAAGGCAAAGGGGCACTAAAGGCAGAGCCATCAACACTTCTGAAGTCTCTACATAAAAGCATCAGCACTACAGAGTATTCCTGGATACTTGGGGAACACAGCTCCATAAAATCAGTCTTCACAGACAGAAGTTTCTGAGGAAGAAAAGCTCTTGATTATTAGCATAAACTTGAAGGCTTCATTTCTATCAAAATGCAGTCAATGTTTTAGGGATACAGAACTGGACTCACAACGTACTTTAAGAATTCAAATTAATGTCAATGTCTAACTGTCGAAGCTTAGCAAAATCATTTTGCACAGGTTGTTGAAAAAATGCAGTTGTTTCTTGTAATTTCTTACTTTTCCTGCTCCCAATAAACTCGCGTCTCTGACAGGTTTTGCCATCTCTGATATTAAACTGTATTTCTAGAACAATAAGAATACTTGCTCTTGGTTTATTTACATTCCAGCTAAGGGAGGCCCTGCATAGTGTAAGGAATAAGCTGTTGAAATGCTCCTGAGGAGGCTTTTAGATCACATCTATTTATATTTGGGCTACAGATACTTGGGAATTGATGTCTCTTAACTCTTTTCACATGCACCACGCTTTACAAATTCACTGTCATTTATGCTCTGTTTTTGTTCAATATAATATTATTTCACAAATGATACAACACTTTCCCTAGCAAAGCGATTGGGCTGAGATCTGCTACTCTCCAGAGTAAATTTTTGAAGTCATAACGTGACCCTAGTGCGGTTTCATGTGAGAATTGAATCCAAAAGAGCGAGACACAGTATGGCCTTGGAGATGAGGGACAGGTCCTGCTCAGGCAATAGTGAACACTATGTCCTACCCTGGACAGTGGTGATGGTTGCCAAAGACATTACGTAAAATGTGAGAGTCAGACAATCGCATAGGAGGAGACAAAGTGCTGAGAAATATATGAAACTTCTCTTCTTAATATATGTGGAATTGCATGGAAACCATCTTCTTTCAGCTCTTCCCACATAAGAAGTCAACAGATTGTAATTAGCTTAGAATCACAAAGCCTTGTTTCACAACCCCTCAGCCCACTACTAACCAGCTCCTTGGATACAACATCTGCTCCTGGCAGGTAATTAGGATGGGACTCTGCCATGGAGGTGGTGGCGAGTGATTTGCCAGATGCCTGGGCATGCCAGCTCTGTGCAGAGAGAGGGATTGGTTCATTTCCATGGCACGACTGCTCAGGTTTTCGATACAATGCAGCTGCACTAGCAACTTGTAAAGTCATTTTTCAAATGTACAAAATGTGCTGAAGAGAGGCAACTGCAGAGGCTCTCCCATTGCAGCCATTATATGGATTGCGACAAGAACTGAGAAACAGGTCAATATTCTGGATGCTGTAAAAACCATTTCCTGTGCAGCAACTCTAAAAAGCAGGAAAACCTCAGAAAGATGACAGTGGTTCTCTATTCATTGCACCTCCTTTTTTAATACAATAGGTCTGGAATTGGTGTCAAATCAATTCAAAGGCAACACAAACCTGGATTCAAATGTTATTGTAGGCTCAGCATCTTCAACAGACTATAATGTATCTCAGCAGTGCCTGGTAGCCTGCTTTAATCCATACATGATAACTGTTTACTGAAAGAAGACAGTACACTTCACATATGAAATCAGCTTTTAAAACATTTAATGGATATTTTAAAGCTTGTAAAATAAATATTTACTATAACTAATAGATAATGTCCAGCTGTCACATCTATCACAGGAATCCTGTTTCCCCTTGGCTCAGCGCCCTACTTGTCCTGACCTAAAATGCTCTGTCTAATAATACCAAGAAGAAATTACTGGCAGGCCTTCATCATGGCTGGATTGCAAATCAATTCTCTTGAGTTTCCTAAAATTTAGCACAGTTTGTCTGTCCTCCAGGTATCCAGACAGCTGCACGCTCCCAGACACCAGGGCAAACCCAAAGCCCAGCCCAGCTGGGGCTGGATCACCACTTAGTTCATGCCATGGAAGCACAGAATCAGAATCATTAGGGTTGGAAAAGAGTTCTAACATCATCAAGTCCAACCATCAGCCCAACACTGTGGTGTTGGGCTGATGGTTGGACTTGATGATGTTAGAGTGCCTGTTAAATTGTGTCCTGAAATGTCACATCTGCACGTTTTTTGAACACCTCCAGGGATGGAGACTCCACCGCTTCCCCGAGCATTCCTTCAGCCAGGCTCAAGGCCAGTTGAGATTGCTCAGCACCACTGAACTCCCTCGCCTCAGGGCCCCACATTCATGGGGGCTTTCCAACGGGGGACTCGCATTTTTCTGTGTTTTATGGATCCAGCGTGTCTCTCGTCAGAGTTTAAGTTGTGTATATAACTTGTGCTGACCTCCTCCTTCTTCACCGAAGCACTCATCTGAGCCAGATATCTGTCGAGCGTCACAAGGCTGCTTATTTGACGCACAAATTTTGAATAACTCACAAATATTTAAACAATATCTCTATCAGCATTATATGTTTAGAAGACATCCAGAAACGTCAAGAGTACCCGAGCTGGCAAAGTGAGCAGCAGCTTCTGGAGCAGCCTGCGACTCACACCAGCTTATGCAAAGCCCTGGTAAGTGCCTTGTAGCTGCTCAGCACCCCAGCAAAAAGCCCCTTATGAAACCAACTAGGTACTCACAGTGCAACTTCCTGATACACCAATCATGGTTTAATCATCATTTGCATTATCATAGAATCATGGAATTGTCATTTGGAAAGGACCCAGTGGGTCATTGAGTCCAACCATTCCTATCAAACACTAAACCACGTCCCTCAGAGCCTCATCCACCCATCCCTCAAACACCTCCAGGGAAGGTGACTCAACCACCTCCCTAGGCAGACTGTTCCAGTGCCCAATTACACTTTCTGTGAAAAATCTTTTTCCTCATATTCAGCCTAAATCTCCCCTGGCAGAGCTTGAGGCCATTCCCTCTTATCCTGTTCCCTGTCACTTGGGAGAAGAGGCCAGCACCCTCCTCTCCACAATTTCCTTTTAGGTAGTTATAGAGAGCAATGAGGTCTCCCTTCAGCCTCATTTTCTCCAGATTTTAGGGGATAACAAAAACCCCAAAGTCGCTACTGAAGATATCAACACTCAGTTTTGGTTCTGTGGTCTGTCAGGTCATTCAGCCTCTCCCAGCTTCTCTTCCAGCCATCCTTGCTAACAAACCTGTGCTGGTTCCCGTAATAGCCTAGGTCTGAAGACTCCCTGAGCCAATGGACCTACCACTTAGCAGTCTGAAGTGAAGACAAAAACCCAGCTGGGCTTTATTTCTTATTTAATATACATTGAAGGTATGTGACTGTAACTCTCATAACATATCTATTGACCACAAGGTCTCCGCTACCAGGTGATGGGCATAGAAGGCATCTGCTACCCAGGCACTCTGTAAGCCAGTTTTCTAATCCCTTTCTCCTTTGGAAACATAGCAAGGCCACTAAAGTTGTTTTTAAGACCTTAAAGCCTTTGGGTTGGTTACTGAGCTACTTTCCTATAACAACTTTTAAAAACTCGAAAGAAGACTATTTCACACATTTTGAATTTGAAGATCACTGCTAAGGTGTTCAAAAAGGAAATACACTAAACCACCCAAACCACTAAACACATTAATAAAAGCACTTCAGATCAAAGGACTTTGATTTGCATTGTCTTGCTTCAGATTTCTGTAGTACCCAGTCCTTGCCTAAGTACTAAGACCAAAGTAAAGCTTGGTTGCCAGTCTGCTTACAGCTGGATGTTGCATACGTTGCTGTTTGTATCTGGGCATAACACAACTCACGGTTTATTGAGCCAAACAATTTTTCCTTAACTGGTTTGGCTGTGTGGTCTGTTATACGACTTGGAGTTGGCAGGTCACAACACTAAGATCTGTCCTGACAGTGGGTTGGCAAGAACCGCGAAGTAAATTTCAATTCTTCACCTTCATTTTCCAAGCAAAGAGGTGGTCACATCAGAATAGTAGAAAATGCACATGCCATTCCCTTGCCTTGCCAAATATCCACAAAACTACTTAAGACAAATGTCATAGACTGGTGCAAACTGAGGTTTGGGAGGTACATGGTATACATTAGCTACCTAAACAAGATAAACCAAGTATGCATTCCATACATAAAAGGCTTTAGAAAGAACAAGAAAAAAAAAAAAAAGTACATTATCCTGTCAATATTGGGATGGTCAGCACGTGCAGTCATCTTGTAAGTTGTCCCCTGCAAAAGAGCTCAGTTTCTCACTTACTGCAAAATGTCTAGACCTAATATTTTGGATAGTACAGACTCTTCCACAGACTTTTTAGTAAGATCTAGATTTGTTTTGCGTAGAAGATACCATCTCTATATTTGTCATTGGTGGTGAAGTAAAAGGATTCAGGCTACCTGATTCCAAGTGCCCTCCCCCAACACATTGCCTCTCCATACAGCACAGTTACCAGCCAAGGTCAGTTGTTAGATGTGCCATTTTCCATAGGTGTAAAGCTGCCAAGGATGAACGAGTAAGGCAAGTGTGTGCCACAGTTCATGTGTTGCTAAAAGTTTAGGGGAGTTTACCTTCACCTAAACGGCACTACCATACTTTTCAGTGGCAGGATGATTTGTCTTGTCTTCCTACGTTTAACTGTTGCTATCAGGTTCCAGCTGAACTTAGGGAATGCTTCTCAGTTTCTAGCTGTGGCATTCAGGTAGTCCTTACCTCTGATAACACAGAGTTAGGGAGTGTCTGGGCTGGTAGGATTTGATGGGTTTGTTTACATCAACATCACTTACTCAACTTCTTTTTGCAGTTCATGTAAAGGAGATGATATAGAGATACAAAGTATTCATATGCTCCCTCTTTTCTCCTCTCCAGAAGTGCCACACTTCATCTTTAAGAAGTAAAAACAGCAAAAGGAAAAAAAAAAAGGCACCACTCCCTCGCAGCATGAAGCCAGTATAAGCAGTGCCAGCACCCACTTGAAATATTTTACCATTAATGGCTCCAACGGAAAGCTTTCTGGATGATCTATGGAAGCCCTGCAATCAGAAATATTATAAGCTTTGCTCAGCTCCATTTCAAATTGATGGTTCTCTGATGAGAGGGGAGTTGCCCTCTCTTGTGCCATCAAATTTAGAAATCCATTTAAGTCCTTTTGATGTTATGTGAATGATCACTTCTGAAAGGTTATAAAAATGCAGCTAAACCATATTTGTTTTTTTCTGCAATGCTTGGGAAGTGTAAACACTTAAATCATCAACGAAGTGCATATCGTTCATAGTCACTGTACCTTTTAAAAGCATACTTAGCATACCACTGAGAAAGATTATTCTGCTGACAGAAATCAAGCATCTGGATTAATTTAAAGGAGTGCATTTCACAATCCATCATTCCAGAATAGGAGAACAAGGAACGGCTCAGTTAAATTAAGTGATGAGTTACTCTGGAACAAATTAAAGGAAATTTATCTCTGCACTGCGTCTAGTCTGGACGTGTAATCCAGGGCTGATGCTATTAAAAGCCAAGCAGTCTAGCTGGATTTCATGAGGACAGCATCATTTTACAACCAATATTTGTCTATTTGCACTCTTGCACAACATACAAAGTAGCAAGATTTGTGGCTCCTAACAGGAGTTGGCAGTTCCAGGCCAGCACTCTTCAAGGACCTTCTGAAGGAGAACAGGTGTGGGAAACCAGGCTGGGAATGCAGGGCAGGAGCAAAACCCTCCCCAGCCAAGTGCAGCACAAACACAGAGGATGGTGGTTCTTTGAACTGGCAGCAGAGCCTTACAGAACATTCTTTTCCTGGGTTGCTTTGTTGGCCATCACCAGCTGAATTTGGCCCATGTCCATCAGCTAGAGGGCTCTCCACAGACCCTGCCCAGGGAAAGCAAGGCTTCAGCCAGCTCAAAGCACCAGAGGAATCTTCACAGCTTAAAGCCACCTCTTTTTTTAACAGGTGGGACAGACACTGGAGAGGCAGGGAAGCTGCCCTTTGGACTGGCAAATGCGCAAGTCTGAGGAAACAGAGATTAAGTGACTTTCTCAAGGGAGACTGGCAAGGGAGTCAGCAGCTCTGCTCTGGTTTCTCTCCCTGTAGACCAAGGCTGCGTAACTCTTCTCCATAGAAATGTGTGCCTACAGGTGAGGTTTTGAGAGGCTGTGTCTCTAAGCTAAGTCAGGCCATGAGTCAATCCTCCTTCGACCTTGCAGGCATGAAGCAACAGCCACAAGCTATTACCTGAAGCTTGTTGAGGTGCTGCAACTAGCAAATAGATTTCATATCTTGGTAGCAACAGCTTATCCCTCTACCTGCTTCTCACCTAATGCATTTAGACACATCTTGAAAACGTCATACATTAATCAACTTGCGAGTTAATAGAATCACAGAAACATAGAATGGTCTAGATTGGAAGGGATCTCAAAGATCATCCAGTTCTAACCCTGACTGCCATGGGCAGGGACACCTCCCATTGGATCCGGTTGCTCCAAGCCCCATCTAACCTGGCCTTAAACTCCTCCAGTGATGGGGCAGCCACAACTTCTCCGGGTAACCTGTGTCAATGCCTCATCACCCTCACAGTGGAACATTTCTTCTGAAGATTTAGATGAGAACTCCCCTCTGTCAGCTGAAAATCATTCCCCCTCATCCTATCCCCGCGCTCCCTCATAAGGAGCCCCTGCTCAGCTTTCCTGTAGCCCCCCTTTCAGTACTGGAAGGCTGCTATAAGTTCTTTTTCTGTAAATTCTGATATCCAACGTGCTGTTCTCCATAGCAAAAGGGGCATCTCAGTTCCCCAAGTCCTGCTTGCACACTCTAGAAAGCACCAAAATATGGGGGAAAGTTGTTTTTCTGGGGAACAATTCTGAATTGGAGAAGGCAGAGCAAGAGAGGAGATATGCTGCTATTGAGCAAGGTCACACAGCAGGTGAACGGGCAATGCTGAACATAAAGCCTCCTTACAAACCTCACCATTCAGGGCCAGCTTGCTGCCACATACCGTCTTTTCTAAGATCAGCACAAGATACAGTTTCCATCACCTTAGTGTGATTAATCCTAGTCTATTATAACTGGGAGCTTCTGCAGAAATTCCATCCGCTTGTTTTTATAACTTTGGCCAAAAAACCCCTTTTCCTTTTATTGTCTTGGCCAAAATCAGCCCAATTTTTCAGCTTGATTGGGCGTTTGGCAGTGATGCACTCAAATGGCTCTCTACTGCTGTATGATAACAGAGCTTTGGCACAGGGAGATTTATAGCGGTGAGCCCCAGGTAAGGATGCTCCATTTTCCTGCAGACTGATTAGTGCTGTCTATCCCAGAGATTTAAGTGTTCCTTCAAAGAACACATTTGAAGAGCTGAAATGGATACATATTGTCAGCTTCTGGCAGTTTAAGTGCAAACAGCTGCCCTGAAAGCTCCATGCAGCACCACAAAGAGATGAGCCTCAATGAAAGCTAGTCAATCAAAGAAGATAAATCGTAGTGTCAGCTCCAATTATTGACATACTCTGGTTAACTCAGGGAATCACAGACATTAGACTGGCTTTAAATACCCACGTGGCTGGGACTATCCCATTGCTCTTGAGAGGCAATTTCGCTGTCTGACAGATCAAGAGGTTTTTCTCAGCTAGTTAATTCCAATTAAGTTTTTCCTCTCCATTTCATTCTACTATCCGTTATCCTCAGTCAGCTACCCTTAGTGATTCCTCTCCTGCCATGCTGCTTGTGCTTAGAGTCCTGGAAACAGTGACATTATTACATGCACCTGGTGATGACACCCATGAGACCTCCTAGCGCTGCAGCCTCAGAGCATAGATAGTTTCTGTCTTAAAGCTTCTTCAAGCTGCTACGGCCTTTAAATAAAGCTACACACTTTATTTTTTTTTTTTTTTTTATACACACCAGGTATACCAGTAACCTCCCCTCCTTGGGTTTTTGCCTCTTTTGCCCTCTGATAAGCTTTATTCTGGCTAACCTGACTTCAAATACACAAACGTGAAGATGAGTTTGGATGGGGTAACACCAGAAAAGAGCTGCTGCAGAATTACCTCTTAATAGTTTCCTGTAGCGATACAAGCATCAGCATCCTGGAAGGCGATGCAAGTGTAGAAAACACAATAAAAAAAATTACTCTTTTCCTGTCATATAGCTGTGTCACAAACATTATTGAATGAAAAAATGACAAGGGATTCCTTACCTTTCCTTGTCCCTCCAAAAAAATTAATGGTCATCACAAAGCAGATAGGAAGCATTGATGTCTTATCTCTAATCTCAAAATGGCCTGGTCAGGGAGCTCCCCGGTTTCCCTTCCCTTAACCACACTGCTGTCTCTCTCAGACACTCAAGAAGACAAATGGAATTAAACAATCTGTAACCATATTCCTCCAGCCCAGGAAGGTCAAGGGGTTTGCAAGTTTATTTCAAGAAACAGGAGGAATTCAGCCCTTTCTTTAACACTGCAGTGAGCATCAAAGCGTGGCAAACTCCTCGGAGGAAGCAGATCCCCTTATCAGGGGACTGGTGGAAAAAGCCCAGGGAACTGGAGGAGTTATTGAGGGCACGAACACACCTTCAAGCCGGGAAAACGACCACTGGAGGAGACGACCAGTAGGGGACACAAGCACCTCAGCTCCCTGGCTGCAGGGTTTTGCTCTTTGCCTGCTTTGGAGAACACAGGATTGTGCCAACCTGTAGAAATAACTAGTTTTCACTCTGGCTCTCAGGAACAGAGAGCAGGAACCACTGTGATGGTGGTTCTCAGACCATGGCTGGTTGCTGCTGGGGCATGCGTTGCATGTTCCCTGAGGGCTCTTGCTGCTGCTCAAAGCTCAGCTAAACTGCAGCAGAGTCTGAAAGGAACAATACAGCAGGAAACTGCAGGAAATGTAAAGAAAGATATCACCACGTTTGGCCAGTGTTAGGGAGAAGCACAGCTCATGAATGTTACCACATCTTTACTTGAGTACAACCTTCTTCTAATTCACTACCAACCTGAGCAGTCACTATAATTCAGATATTTCTAGACACACACGAAACCAGCAGGCATGAGTGAATGGGTTGTACTGCCAGGCACTGTAAATTTATGGGATTCTATGGAGAGATTTTACCTTTTTTCGTACTTTTTGGTTTTAGCACCGAAACAGATTGAAGAGATGGCTTTTAAAAACAGAGTAAGGCTTGCCCAGATTCTATAAAACAATCAAAAGAGTGTGTTGGGTCAGAAAAATCTCTGAAAATTGTTGTTTCTTCTGACTGAACCTATGGGAAAGCCTAGCATGCAGACCTCAGAGTAGCTCCCAGCTGCCCATAAGCTCTCTCCTGCTGCCAATGTTCTATATCAGCTGCTTGTCTTTCAAACACGTTTTTAGCACCTTCACTCAACCATCAGTAGAATTTGAAATTGACCACTGTATGATAATATCTCCAGCACGCCCCCACCACATCTTGCATATTCACAATCCTTCCTTGAATCATGAGGGCATGAGCTTGGAGAAAGGAGTTAATGTAAGGAGGAGATAAGTATTCTACTCATTATCTGCAAAAAGAACATCTACTTTAGCCATTCAAAATACACCCTCAGTTCAGCTGCAGAATAAGCTGGTCATGAAACCTGTAGTTATTTTCTCTGGCAGGAGAGGGACATATATTACTAAGAAAAAGAAAACTGGAAAATTTTCAAAATTATCAGCTTTTTATTGAACAGTTGCTCTTGGCTGGAACCTCCTTGTGGGTTCAGCAGGACGCACTAAGGCAAATTCAGGCCATGTTACACCAGCTAAAGTGCAGAGGAACCACACTGAGGTCACCTGGAGTCAAATTCACAGAACAGGGCAAAATTCCTGCACACATTTACACTCATCATTAATTTTATACTATATGCTGTCCTGTTCAGATCCCAGGCATAAAGTCTGTGCATGGTCAAGTCCAGGTTAGAGCTCCAGCCTAGCTTTACACCTGCGCAAAGGAAAGCGCTACCAGCCCAGTATTTATGTTATTCAGGCCAAGGAAAAAATGTAGTGGCAGCTGTGAACAGTCTGAAAAATCAAACCCTGATGGGAAGACCTTCGTGCAGAGGTTTGAGTTGTTGTTACAGCTGACTCTCTGCATCCCCTTTATCCTTTTCTTTTTTACCTCCTTCCAGAGACATTTAACCTTAAATGCAAAAGTATAACATGGGTCAGGAGGAGTGTTTATAATGTATGTACTGTTTTTCTTTCATGTTAGCAAAATCCTTTTGTAGAAGTTGGCAGAAGTCCTTGTTACAGCTAAATTTCAGACCCATGAGTGATCTGGAATTTAACATTGTTTATGTCTCACCATTAAAAAAAATGCAACAAGAAGGAAACAAATTCAAAGAAAATAATCAGGACACAGCTGAAGTCTTGTAGCTTTAGATTTTTAGACCATTCAAGTCTATCACTGCCCTTGTCTTCACTGATATCTGTAACTATTTCAGTGTTTTGAGGGCTTCCTACGTAGGAGCTGGAGTATTTGTAGAAATTACTCATCACACTAAATTCAAAGTTGTTTCACAGGCAAGGAGCATGAAGCACTTTACAGAGTCAAAGAACTAACTTGTACAGCAGAGCTCCTATTTACACACATGCTGACACCAGCAGCTCACAACACTAAGGTATTTCTAGTAGTTGCAGGAGATTTGCAGTGTAAATCCTTTGTAATACAGATACAGAGAGGAACATTGAGGGGGGATAAAATCATGCTGCCACTGCCACTGAAATTCCACTCCAATCTCTTGTCCCCCAGCCAGTGGCTTTTCACTGGGTTGGGATACAAGCAGCCAGACTCTGCAACCCTCACTCTCTCTGCCTGGTACATCACTTCTCAGCAATTCACCTCCCTCCTCCAGTGTGCTACTTGTACTGTAAAACTAACTGCTGAGTGAGACAGCAGAGCCAACTTTCAGCCTTTGGCTGCCAATGTTGCCTAGACTTACACAGTTGCAGAGAAGATGCTCCTCAAGGGTGGGGTTGCAAAGAACATTTTCAGGAAAGGGTATTTTTGTCTGCTTATTCCCAGAATGGTCCCAGGGTCAAACCCATACCGTCTGCTTTTCCAAGCCTTGTTTACTTTCAATTAACACGCACATAAAACCTAAGGTACAAGTTCTTAAAATATTCAGAAAACACGTTTGCTTCTTGTCCATGTAATTTCACAGCAATCTTCCAGCAAATTCAGAGAAAACCACAGCTGCTCCTTATACAAACATGCACAAGAGAAAACGCTCTTAAAAACCTTGTATCATCACATGCAGGATTCAATGCTAGTGATGGGACAAGCTTACTCACTGTTCTTCTTAGGTAGCTCACTCTTATAGAAGACTTCTAACAGACCTCACTCTTTTACTCATCAGCTCATCTCTCCAATGCACAGAATGTATAGGTAACTAAAATAAGAAAGCAAGCAGCATCAGGCAGCCTGTCCAAAAGGAAACCCAGGAGCTGGAGGAATCTGTTATTATTCAGCTTGGGGCTGAGATGAGCTTTGAAGAATACCACATTTAAATACACAACAGTTTTCACTTTGAGGCATCCTCCACTCCAGCACTACCAGACATTAAATATGTGCAGAGGTAATGCTTGGTGAGATCCGCATCAGTCTGGTTGGATAAGCAAAGGGAACCTGCCTCACTAACACAGGTGTCTATGTGATGTCAGACCCTGGAGGTACAGTTAGGGTGACAATTTCAGAATTATCTAAATTTCTTTAACTCTTCAAGCTCCGCTGAAACTCGCTTGAGGTGAATTGGAATGGAACTTAGGCTCCCAAATCTCTTGTATTTTGGAAGAGGTTAGCTGCTACCTTTAAATTTCGTGATAAAGTACAAGGAGATTCTGCTTGGAAAGTTGGGTATAGGGTGGGACTTTGGATGGCATGATCATGAGCATAAACGAACAAAATTCCTTTAAATGTTAAAAGTGTATTTAATGTGGTGCTCAAGGTTACACAGGAAATCAATAGGCAGAACTGAATCATAGCCCTAAGGGCATATGATTTGCAATCAGATACAGGTGTAATTGAGTAATGGCACAGACTTAAAAGTAGCATTACACATCAACTCAACACGTGGCTAGAAATGGGCTTGGGGGCATTCAGTGATTTGCTGGAGGGGAGAAAGAGTCAAGAGCAGGGCTGACAATTGATATGTACAGCTAATTTCATCACACAGGTAGCCAGGCAGGAGAAAGTCTGCTATTAATTCATACTTCATAAAAATTCTCATTTTAGTATCATGATTTTCAGTATCCATTACTGGAAATACTGAGTCCTGCACTTCAAGGACATGCCTCACAGACTATTGGCACTATATTGGGAGAACTCAAGATGAAAGACACCCCTTAGCTTGAGTCCAAAATTCAAGTTGGCACAACACTGGTAACAGCTACTGAGTAGGTACAACCCTGTGCATGGCAGTGAGAACTTGCCCCTTGGCTACTGAGCTCCAGTACAAGCTGCTGGCCCAGCAGTGTGCTTACCAGCCTTACCTGACAACCACTTGTCTCTCCTTTCAGCTGTCAAAGTTATATCCACAGTAGCACAGTATTTCCTGTTTCTTAATTTGGATGGTTCCCTCAGCAATTTTTCCACTAAAATGCTCAAGCATTTTTCGAAAACATCTAAACAGGAAGAGACCTGACCTCTCCTCTCTGAACATTGCGTGTTCTCTTCTCCTGGCAACAGAAGATCACTCCAGTGCCAGCTGCTGCGGTGACTCCAGGACAAACTGAGGGGTGGATCCCATACCTTAGGACTGCACATGGGCTCTGCTTACATGCACTGAAGAGGGTACACGGCTTGTCTTGAAATGTTCAGCAGTCTTGGGATCTCAGTCGAAGTCCTACCTATTCACACTCAACATGCCCCCCTTGTTCCAGCTCACTGCCATGCCTGACTGTGCAGGTGGATCCCAGGGTCTGGTGAAGAGGCCAGGGGGAAACCACCCCACAGCTCTGAAAATCAAAGAAAGAATGCCCACTGACTCAATTGGTATGATGTTGGGCAAGAGACTTCATTCAGACAGGTATTGGGCTGCTCCTCTCCTGTGGATTTCCACTGGGCATAGAATGGTTTGTATTTGGCTCTGGAGCATCATCATGGTCCTCTTGCATGGAAAGGTATGGCTTCTGAAGAAGAGTCATACCATGCCCCTCCATCTAACCATTTCCAATAGAGGCCTCAGAGGGGTTGTTTTCTTTCCCTGAGGTGGACAAGCTCTGCATCTCAGGAGCCTGATCTGTGTTTGAAGTTCCTTGCCATTGAGATGACGGATTTAGCAGATGCAGAAGCCCTGGTTGCTGTGCAGACACCAAGCCCAGCCCTAGCAAGGCTGTAGGACCCACAGCAGTGGGTGAAGTGCTGGGAGGGGGGCTCAGGGACACTCAACAGACACCATGCACCAGGGCGCTTGTGTTAGGTAAATTGCTTTACAACATTAAAAGGCAGGGAAGGTAGAGCCTAGATCAAAGTTGAAAGACTCTGATTTCAAGGGAAGGAGAAGCTAATGCGATTCACTTCTAGGAAGATTCAAATAGCCTTAGGAAAAGAGCAAAACAATGCTAAAGCCTTTATCAAACCATCTGGCTGTGTGGACAGCTGAAGCATGAGGCATTGAGGCAGCAAGTTACCCACTTCACAGCCCCTAGTGCCAGGTCTTCCCCTCACCACCTTCCCTCCTGGGGTAAATCAAGTGCTGGCACAACCAAAAGTGACAGAGCAGCACAAGTCAAGTGAAAAGGAACTCAGGGCCAGCACCTTTCTGTGCCCACACTTTCCTCCTGCAGAGCTCTTGGGCCATCTGAGATTGGTAATATCTACAGAAAATTAGATTTATGTTAAATGATGGGGGATTTTTCACAAAAAAGTTGCTGTCGTAAGTCCCATCACCATCCTAGAGAGGTAAACCTGTTAGACTGTTCCACCCTCTCATACCATTCCCACGCAGGTTGTGGTTTCCTTCTTTGCACTCCAGCAGTAATTGAGGCTCAAGCACGTGCTGGGTTGCTCCTGTGTGCTGCAGAGATGCTGTGTTCACTAGCCTGGGGTACTTTCTCTGGAGCAGGGGCAAGCAGCCCAGGCCAACCCCTCAGAACTGTCTACTAGTCACAGAAATGCACCATCATCTGCTCCATGAGGACCTCACTCAGCCTTAAGACACTCAGGTGGGACACCCAGAGAAGCTTTTGCTAGTTTTCCTAGAGCTCTCATCTTTCCTCCTCTCTGTACGTATCCCAAGCATCCATCCTCCCACTCCCACCAAAATGGGTAAGCAATGTTTTTCTGAAATATAAGGCTACGATGTTCCCCCTAGCTTCCACTGGACTCCGAGTTCCTAACACTGAAGGGTGGCCCCCTAAAAATAAACCTTTCTGCTTCTCCAGAGCACCAACCTTGGTCTGATTTTGCCATGATAGCTGTCAGAGGTAGATGGGAATTTAGGGTGGCTCAAATCTCATTTTCTGAGGACAAAGCAACACAATAAGAGAGAACAAGCAGCATCATGTCAGATCTTCAGGTCGCAAACTATAATTTAAATATCACCAAGTTCTTTGTTTAATGTCCTATCAGTCTGGAAGCAGTTCAAGGAACTCCCTACAATTTCTACTTTCGGTTGATTCAAACAACTCTCTAGCCTCTGTAATTAGTAGCCTAATCAGTCCAAACACTGAACGTACAGAACCCTCCACTGCTCTGGTCTGACAAGACATCATATAGACGCACTAGGGCCACCTAGTCTAGTAAAGACTCTGCTGTGTGTGAGGGTCCCCAGGGCTGCCCTGATGGAAGGAGACACACACACCATGAGCCAAGGGGACACAGGCAGTGGCTACCTTCCCCGCACACCTCCTACCTTCCCCTGCCTGCACTGGCCCAACCACCCTGTATGTAAAGGGAAAGCAGTATCCTGTCTGGGGAGCTGCTCTCCAGGTGAAACAAAGCACAAGATCTCTACTTATGCTGGGTGAATCCTGACATCAAGATCATCAAGATCAGCGATGCTGCTGAACGCAAGGAAAGAATACCACTGCCCAGCACAGGTAACACCTGGATGTGCTGTTTGTTCAGCCTGAGATTGTCAAAAATGTGCTGGTTTTTGATGGTGAATGGATTCAACAGAATGATATCATAATTATTTCAATAGCTACGCTTTACCAAAGAACTACCTGGGTACTGGCGGTGGTATAACCTTACGAGCTTGGGTCCTTGTGGAAGTCACTTCTACCAGGAGGTTTTAAATATTGTTGTTCACTTATTCATGAAATGCATCACACTCTAATCTACTTCTAGTCTTTCAATAATATGCCCACTTTTTTATAAGTCTCTGACAAGGTCAGAAGATGACTTGCCTGTCCTACCACCAGCTTGCCTAAATCTGACCACGTCCACATTTCTACTCTCTGCTCAATACAATGTCCAATGGAGAAGCAGACAAAATGAACATTCCCTGCACAGCTGAGATGACTGAAGATTCATCTCAGATGAGAGAGGAAGCACAGGGTCCAGTGTGGTTTCCTGTGTGCCTATAAATAGCAGTTTGATATGGTTTAGGCAGAGGTCAGTACCAGACAGCTGCACAAGCTCTGGCCTCCATTTGCCTCATGCTGGCGGGACTGGGACTGATGGCAAAAAGTGCCCCCCTTAGAGCAAGAGCTCTTTTATACCCTAAAAAGGGTATAAAGCTACTGGAGAGTGTCCACGGAGGCCACGAAGTTGGTTAAAGGTTTAGAGGGGAAGCCATATGAGGAGTGACTAAAGTCACTTGGTCTGTTCAGCCTGGAGAAAAAGAGACAAAGGGGAGACCTCATAGTGGTCTACAGCTTCCTTACAGGGGAAGAAGGAGGAGCAGGTGCTGATCTCTCCTCTCTGGTCACCAACAACAGGACCCAAGGGAATGGCAGGAAGATGTGCCTGGCAGGAGTTAGATGGGATATTAGGAAAAGGTTTCTTACCCAGTGGGTAGTGGAGCACTGGAACAGCTTATCAGGGGTGGCCTCAAGCCTGGCAACATTCAAGAAGCTTTTGGACAATGCACTCAGACATCTGGTGTGAATTTCGGAAATGTCCTATGCAGGGATAGAAGTTGGACTCAGTGATCCTTGTGAGTCCCTTCCAACTCAGGACATTCCACAATTTTCCATTTGCTGCAATGGGGGAAGAGCCATTGAATACCTGCCAGGGGAGGGGGTACCAAGGGGCTGACCCCACTGAAACATTATTCACCTATCGTTCTCTCTGGCTTTGCTGAAATATGCATGAAATCTAAAAATGTTTCCAAAAGGCTCCAAACGAAAAGAGCAAACACAAAGATGCTTGATTTTGCATCAGTCCAACAGGGGGACTTCAGGGAGCAGCTTCAGCCCTGAGGGTTGAGTGGGGGTCCCCACGCCAGTGTTTCTCCTGGTCCCCTTCTGCAAACCCAAGCATGCTGTGACATCTAGTGGCAAGCTACCCTGAGAGCTCAGAGAAAGCTGTGTTTGGTCCTTTGCACAGTCCCTGGACAGCCAGTCACAGAGATGTCTGCTTTATGACGTGTTCTTCAGACCCATATTTACAGATAATTATATATTTACGTGCAACAGAGAGCACAATGGCTATTTGTGCTTAGCCCAAGTTGTCCCCCAGCAGCAACCAGTGCTGCTGTTTGCCCAGCTCAGCTGGCCCTGCCGACGTTTCTCAGAAGCCCAAGGCACTAACAGACTCTGTGTAGCCAGAGAGGAGCAGCAGCCACGGCACCAGGTAACAATAGTGCACCTCCACCTCCTTCCCACCCTTTGGCAAGGGTTTATTCATGATATCACTCTTTTTCAGGCTCTGTTCAATATCATATCCCATCACTGGCGACATGTTCACTGTTAGCTTGAATAATGATATAGAAATTAAACCAGTAGGCTTTTCCTAACAAATAGAAAGGCCCCAACTTGCAAGGCCAGGTAGCGGGAGTCAGGGACATCCTCTGATTACTCTGCAGCTTTGTGAATGAAGGGAGGAGCAAATACCACAGGCGAGGAGTAAAACTGAGAGGAATAAAAAGGTCAAATTTCAAGAGGATCCTCATTCTTGTATTTGGAGTTGGGAAGGAAAGCAGGAAGCTGCTGTGCAGCACCTGAGCACCGACCTCTTCACATAACCATCCTCTGTGCACAAACCTCTCTCCTCTGCAAACGCCCTGCTCCTTCCCTATTTCTGGAAGATAATGGAAGCAGCCACAAGGTCTGCAGTACCACAGCCCTGAAAACCTGAAACCAGGATGGCCAGAAGCAATCTTGCTTCCAAAGCTTGAAGTCACTGAACCAAGCCGAGACCCACAAGTGATCCTAAGGCTCCAGCAGCCAGAAGACAACAGGCACCACAGTAAAAGCTACCGAGCTGCTAGCAGGGCCTTTCCTTTGTCCCTTTTCCTTTCATACAGCTTTGTTTCAGCGCATAAACAAGCTAATTATTTGATGACATTTATTCACCAGGGAAGCCAAGTTCCCTTCCCACACAAGAATGTCTTCCAACAGGTCCAGATCCTGCCTTTTCCCAGAAGCATCAATGGAAACAGGAAGATATGGAGAAGGGATGGATACAGCGGGAATCATGTGCAGTCAGTGTCGCATGGGTCTTGCCAGACCACAAGGGATGGGTTTTTGGCAGGTGTCAGATAATGCTAACCCTGGAACTCCTCCCAACAGTGGACTTCGGAAGCCTGAATGGCAAATCTGTACATAAAATAACATCAATCTACATGAAAACGCTTCCAGAGCCACCTTCACATTTTGTAATAGTTCTGTAAGCACAGGATGAGTGCAGGGCATAGCGGGTAGGAGCAGCTCTCTCCAATGAAGGCAATGCATAGGAGAGCAGACAGACTGTGGCTTCTCCCTGCCTAGTGCCCCTGTTGTCTTTCCTTGCTACCTCCTGCCTTCCAGCTAGAATTCCTCTAGGTCACTTCCCACTCCACTTGTTGTGTGGCCACTCAAATGCATGATGCTTTTATGGTAAATATCTGGCAACATAACCCATTCTCCTCTTATGTCTTTTCACTTATGTTAACCATTCACTCATTTCCAAAATACAAATAATTTTCTACCTTAAAAAAATTCACCTTTTCCACTGCCTGGAAGACCCATGTGTACCAATGGTTGGCTACTCAGCCGTGGCTGCAAGCACAGCAAACTAATTGGGTTTCTTCTCAGCTCTTGTGCTCGGCATGTCGCCAGGGTGATGCTAAGCAATGAGAAATAAATTGACTCAAAACTTGGCCGGAGAGCATCAGCAAACAGAGAGTAGAATACTCAGTTTGATTTATTTTATAGAGAGGCAAAGGGTAAAAAATGCAATATTATTCCCACTTGTGATCCTGGCAAACAGACCTCAAAGCCCACACGAGAGCAGAGCTGCCGGTGAGGCTGGGCAGCCACAGACCCAGCGGCCGTCTGTCAGGACAGCATCACTGGGAAGGGACGAGACGACACCAGTTCATTTTGTGGAAACATTCACTGCAACACTTCCATCTCCAGCCCAGAGAATACAAAATGTTTTACATGGAGCAATACAATAAAAGCCGCCATCTGACATGTAGACACTTAACACCCTCCTACAGATCTGTCAGATCTATTGCAGGATTTTTTCAACATTACAAAGCAAGCCTCTGGCAAAGGCAGGAGCTGAAGCTGACCCAGCTGTCGTTCAGAGCAATGGCAGGATTGTCTCAGCATGGGGACAGCAGCTCCTGCTGCCTGGGGTGCTGCAGAGGGGCTCCAGTCCTGCCAAGGGTACCTGGGTGCACGAGGAGCAAGGCAGGAGAGCAACAGAGAGGTCGAGCCAGCTGAGACAGTGAACATGCTCAGCCCATACCCAAACCGTCTTCCTGCTCTGGGGAGGATCACAGGATTGAAGAGGTTGGAAAAGACCTCGAAGACCCTCCAGTCCAACTGTCAGCCCAACACCCCTGGGCCTACTAATGCTTGTTAGAGACTTGCTTGCCCAAGTAGACACTCACAAGTCTATGGGGCTGGATGGGATCCACCTGAGGGTATTGAGGGAGCTGGAGGACACTCTTGCCAAACCCCTTTCCATCATCTCCTAGCAGTCCTGGCTCAGTGCTGGGTCCAGCCCTGTTCAACATATTGGTCTTTTCCAAATTGGTGATTCTATGATTTTCTGAAATACCACTTCTACACGCCTTTTGAACACCTCCAGGGATGAAGACTCCACCACTTCCCTGGGCAGCCTGTGCCAGTGCATCAGCACTCTGTCAGTAAAGAATTTTTTCCTAATATCCTATCTAAACACTCTCTGGTGCCACCTCCTCTTGTTTTGTTCCTTGGGAGAAGAGGGTAGGATGGGGAGGATCTGAGAGCATGGCTGAGTGCTAACACACAGAGCAGCACCTGCTGCCCCTCACCAGCCCCTGCTCGTGCCAGGTGCCAGGACAGCCACCTCACTGCTTTGGGCACCCACCTCATACATCCCCCTCTCACCTTTTTGACTCCTAGCAAGCAGATTGCTCTTGCCATTACTCTTCAGGAAGAAGCATTGCTGCACAGGGGCCCTTCTCTGAAGCTAGTGTTTTCCAAGGGCCAGCATTCTTTCCCCACAACAACACTTTCCTGGCTGCCCACCACCCTCACTTTGTCCCCTGCGGGAGACCATTCCCCTGCCTTGGCCTCGTGCAGACGGGCAGGGATGAGAATTCAGTGACCAGTATGAAGGGTCCCAGAGAACAAGTTCTGTATGGAGTCTCCAGTGGCCTCCACTGCTGCCTGGGGATGACACCCACAGTGAGATGCAGAATTTTTTTATCCAACACACTAAACCCTCCATTCCTCAGCCAGAACGTGGAATCCCACGATTAATGATCAGAAAGACCCAATCAAACAAACCACATGCATGTGTCTATATTGATGAACACATGCACACCCCAGAGGGCTCTGGAGTCCCCTGTGGAAGTGGGGTGGCTGCAGGAGAATAGGACCCGCATCTCTGCCCATGCCCACAGCATTGCAGGGAGCTGCCACCCTCTAGAGGGGAAACCTCTGCCCAGCACGGAGCTTTGCAGCCACCAGGCTGACTTGCAGACCCTAAAGTGTCAGGTTTCAAAATTCCTAATTTTTACCCAAATCCCCAACAAACCTGTCACTGTAAAACGTTTGAGCCTAGACAGAAGCAGCACATTGCAGGAGGGAACAGCAAGACACACACTTTCACCATTCCAGCCCCCTAAACAGCTCACACCCTGTTTTTGAGCAATCACATTAAATGAAGAATAATCAAGGAAAGAAAATAAACCTCGTCCTACCTTCCATGGGGAGAGTGAACTCCAGTGTATCACTGTCCTGTGCACAAGTTATTCCCGTGTCCTTTACCAGCAAGTAAGTCCTGCCCGGGGCAACAGAACTCCAAGCCCTTATGCTTGGTTTTAAGCAGGACTGCCAAGATCCCACCCAGGACGGGGTGGAGAATCCTCCCTGGGAAAGAGCAGCTCGGTCACAGCCTCTCCCAGCTGCTCTTTGCATCTCGCTGGGGCTCTGACATGCTGTTTCCTTTCCCTTTCTCTCAGTATTCAGCAGCAATTCCTTTCTGCTGCCGTCTCACATCAACATCGACAACCAGGTTTGCAAGAGGGATTGAGTTTGACAGTGCCAAAGGTACGGGGGGCACGGGCCCCAGCAAGAAATACTGTCCATTGAGAAAGACAGGAAACATACAATTTAAATCAGCTGCAGCCTGGAGAGGAATGAAATACGCAGAGGTACTCGAAGCACTACAGTTACAAGAGTCAGAAATCCTCGATAAACTGGAGTGTGGCCCAGCCACATGAGCTCAGTGCAAAGCATGTTGCCGAGTGCTATAAAGCAGACACCAGCCCTGACAATCCGCTCTCATCTTGCCAAAGGCTATGGGAAAAGCTTGCTGAGTCTAGTTCTTTATGCTGAAACCCTCCTGTGCAGCAAGGGTTGTTTACTTTAAAAAAAATATATCTCTATCAGATTCATTCTGGTTGGGAAAGAGGCTGCTGATCGTGGCTAAAGCATATTTCCCAGTGAAGATGCTGCACAGTGAGCATGGGCAGATGCTGTTGTCCACCCAGGCAGTGGGTTTGCAGCCAGGTGGGCTGTAGGAAGGCTGAAACAAGCAGGTAGAAGGGCAGCACCCACAGCCATGCCAACCCACCTGAGTGCTGGGTAGTTTGGAATTCCCTTGATTTGGATTAAAAGATGCTATTAATGTATTCAGTCTTTAATCACACACCATATGCATTTATTCAGTTTGGACATATTGCCTCTTGGTTTGAAACTGAACTGCCCAGCACTAGGCAGTTCCCACAGGCTAAGGAGAGCAGCCAACCCCACAACTAAGGTAGCTGAAATCTAAATTTAGGAGTACGATAGAGAGATGGAGAAACCAGGTAGCATACATCATCATGTTGGAGTTGTTTAAGGGACAGGTGGATGAGGCACTGAGGGACATGGTTTAGTGTTTGATAGGAATGGTTGGACTCGATGATCCAGTGGGTCTCTTCCAACCCGGTGATTCTATGATCATACAACACTGCTGCTGTTGCTGGGAGGCCAGAGCTCATCCCTCGTCTCCTTTTTCAGTTGCTCACAGCACACAACAGATGCCGGGTGGTGCACCAGTGCTCATTACTAATTAACTACACACCACACAGTCTTGCAGCAAGTAATGAGGTTAAGTGCTAATTAAAGAAAATCCAAAAATCATTCCAGGCCTTTGTGGCTGCTGGACATATATAGCAAACTGAAATAACTGATGAGTTTCTGGTTGGAATACGCTTCTGCATCACTTGTGGAGGGAGGCATCCAGATACAGGTCCTGGTTACCCTGCCCAGGATGTGCTTAGGATAGCCAGGGTGTTCAGCAAGGCACATTGGCACGATGAGAACAGAAATTATCTTGTAATTGCTTCTGAAACAGGATGTCTAAAAGAACAGTCTTTTCTGACTCTGGAAGTCAGATGAAATGAAGACACAAGCCTCACACAGGACATCCAGAAGACCCTGGTTGTCTGGGGTGTCACTGCCTATAGAAGATAGTGTCCTGCAGGATGCTGGTACCTGTACCACTGAACCCGATACATGCAGTGATGCAGGACACAGCATAATTGTTTTTCAGAAGAGGAGCAGAACCAAAGCCAAGGTTTGTGAGTGGTTCTACCACTGCAGGCTTCTTCCTGCTGTCACACTGGGCTTCTCATACAGCTCTGGGGCTTTCAAGGCCCCATCTCCCACACTCTTGCACAACTAACAATGACTTAAGGAGTCCTGGCACTGCTGACTTGCCAGGGTTGGGACAGCAGGACCTGGGCTGTGTCTGATGCGTTGGGTCTCTTTGAGTCAGCCCCTTTTGCTGCAGAGCTGGAGGGAACTGTGGTTCCAATCCTGTGCCTGCTCCCCGGAGATGGCCTGACCCCAGCTTCCTTCCCAGCCTCTCTGAACTCCCAGGCCCTCAGAGGAACAGCACAGTGATATTTTTAGCCTGTTTACAAAGACAGAGCAGTACATTTCTGTGCTGCTTGCAGTGAACAAGCACAAGCTGTATAGTTGGTGGGTCAGCTGGCAACCATCTGGGCAGCAATGTGGAGGTGGTTTGCCAGGGTAGATGCTAGCATCAGAGAAGGAAAGAGAATCAGGAAGAGCATCAGGAGAACATGACCATTTTGCCTTTCCTTTATTAAATCTTTCTTCTTGTGAGGTTTCTCTAAGTTTCTAGGATTTCAACCTCCCCACCACTGATGACCCAGCTCTACAGGCACAGCAGCACTGCAGAACTACCATGAGCTCCTCCTGCACCCCTGTCATTGCCAGAAACCAAGAGGCCAAAAAGAACCACAGGAATACAGTAGCTGTGCATCCTACATGGTCTCCAGTGAGAGCATTATCTACCTTAGTGATCTCTTTCTCCAACCATGGTGTTTAGGGTAAACACAGCAGCTCAGGAGCAATGGCAACTTTTGTTGTCAGAAAAATAACTAATTTTCTTCAGCCTCTCCTTTAAATCACCTGGAGTTCACATGAACATTAGTGTTTTGGCCATCCTGTCACACAGAGCAGGGTATCATCTTTCCCTATCTTTGCAGACATTTTCAGTCACTGATGTCCATATCCTCACATCCTAAATATTTATTAATTAGAGGAGCATTGCCATGTATGCTGTTTGCATACAGGTCTTCTTCTGTAGGCTTGAAGTCCCCTTGCCTCTGTGACTGACCCCACTTGCTCAGCCACCCAAGGCAGAGCACTGCCCTGCTCAGTGAGAGCCCCAGGAGCGGCTTCAGCAAGATGGGAGCTGCTGGGAGAGAAGGCAGCAACCTTATGGTGTTGGGGGACAACCTTGTGCCACTCCTGGATAGGGTTGGCTGCCTCCTGCGGCACCCTGAGCACCCCCAGCCCAAGTCTCACCTCCCATCAGACACGTTCAGGGTTCTGCACTGGGGCTCTGCAATGCGCCCTCCTCTGTGGTTTGTTTCAAAAATACCTATCTAGGAAGGGCCTGTACATCTCCCCATCAGGAGACCCAGCTAAAAGCAGCACTGATAGCACTCATGGAGCTTTATTTCCTTCTGCTCCTCTGCATTGCCTCAGAGATGCAAGAGCACTGAAGAGTTCCCCAATTTCTTCTTTGCAAAGCCTTATCGTAACATTGTTTTTAGAAGAGAACAGATACAATAATATTAGATAGAAGAAAATTTATCTTTAGCTCTACTAAGTACTGTTGCTTTCTTGGTGTTAGCTTCGGTTTTAACACCTCTAAGCAGAAGAACTGTAATACCTCAGGGATGATTGAACTCAGTCACAATAACTTACAGTGCCTTTGTTGTGGTACAGAAAACAATACAAGGGGATTTTGAAGAATCTGTTTGACACAGCAAGGAGTTTGTCACACTTAATTTTCCCCTACCTTTCTGTAATGTAAGCCTAGCCAGCACACTACATTAAAAGTATTTTTTTTCTCCTCTGACAAATAACAACATATTTCCTATGCACAGAAACCTCAGCTCTAAGCAGTCTGACCAACAACAGCTCACATCCACAACTACCAGCAGTGACTACGGGCTCGGTGCTGCCTTTCAGCCCACCTCAAATGCCTTCATGCTCCAATGCCAGAGTCATGAAGAGCCCCTACAAATTGAAGCCAGGATTTTCAAAGCGGTTTTAAGACCTTGGAGACACCCAGATCTTAGATTTTATAAATAAAATTTCCGAATTCCTATTGCTCCACTGAAAGTCCCAAACTAATCCAATGGTTTCTTTGCTCCATCCTAGGGGAAGAGCATATTACGCCTCACTGCTAGCATCAATAAACTTCCAAACTGGAACTTATCTTCAGCCCAAAGAATAATTTGCTTCTTGTACTGAGAGAGGAATAGGGGTATTTGCAATAACAAGAAAGCCTCTTGGCGCCTCTGAAAGGTCTTCTCACAAAGAGTGAAGTGTCTTTAGGCTCGAGGGAGGAAAAAAAAATAAAAATCTCAGTTTGGCGGTCACAGCTTTGACTTATTTTGAACACAGCCTTGGGGCTGGAGTGAGGGGTGCCCAGCTGGCAAGAGAACAACAGGTTGCCGGGTGGGAAACCTGAAGCCAAAATCTGTCCCTGCAAAGATGAAGGCAAACTACAGGTAGAAACAACTCTGCAAAACCAAGCAAGCTTCTTAAAAAAAAAAATGTAATCTAGAAAACCATTTTCCAGTAAGCAGCACATTTATGACTCTTGCCCTATTTAGGATGCTGCCAGCTCCCTGCAGGGGACAGGGACTGTGTGCCAGCAAGGAGGAACAGCACAGGCTGTTTTGCAAGACTGGTTTTCACCTCCTCGCTATGCAGCACAGGGTCCCAGTGCACCCCAGAGCTCACCATCCCCTGGGTTGTCATCAGGCCCCATGTGTGGGCTGGTTGCCCAGGGCTCTGCGCTGTGCGTGGTTGCACTGGCCTGAGTGTTTGGAGTAGGTGGCTTGTGGGCACGTAGCTGGACAGACAGAGGTATGATTTTTGACATCCTAGAAAGGCTTCCTGAAAAATCATGGAGGTTCAAGTTGACATATATCTGTAAGCATTGAAGATAAAGACGAGCTGAGAACTGACCCTTAGCTTCGTCAGCTCATCTCTGAGCAGCAGCTGCGTCAAAATCCCATGTTACGTTGGCCAAAAGAAGACACAAAAGCTTTAGAAAATGGGCTTTGTAACTGTCATTCTTAAGAGCTTTCCCTTTATGCTTCAGTTTGTAGATAGGTACATATTTCAAGACACACCAAGGAGAAATCAGAGATGCTCAGCAAAAGCTGAGCAATGGATTTTTTACTTCCTGTTGACTAAAAGGTTTGGAGTTCCACTTAACAAATAACCCCAGCACTGTCCTTCCACTGCTGGGCTGTCTGAAATAGCTCTTAACAGGACAGAGAGCCCTCAGAGATGCTCTGGAAAGCTTTAGCTCCACTGTGCCTGGGTTTGTCCAGAACTTCTGTATTGACCTTACTCTGAAAACTGACAAATCTGAAAAGAAAGTTTTGGAAGAAACTCCTTGTATTCACCTACTTCATATTCTACACTGCTCTTAAAAGCATATGTATTTTTACCACAATATGCCAAGATTAAAACCCCTCCAAGGTCCTTCCAGCATATGCAGTTCTGGAAGGAGTTTTTATTTAGTGAGCAGTTTATAAACACAGATTCCATCCTGCTATGCAAAGCCCACACTTCCTTCCCCAAGCAACAGGCCAGCAGTGTGACAGTCTGTCCAATAACAACTAGTTTATCAAAACATGAGTTTTTGCTGTATTATCCCGAGTTCTTTATGTATCATCTCCCAAAAGATGGCATCAAAGGGAATATTCCTCTGTTTACTCCCTCAGGCTTGTTTCTGGGCTTGCCCTTGCCACTGCTTGTGGCTATTCTGCTTTAAAAAAAAAAATCACTTGTATGCCTTGAGAAGAGGCTGTTTTGTGCTGTGCAGCTCACTGACACCTCCATGTTTTAAAACATCTACAAAACTCCAGCCAAAGAACAAGTATATATACTGTGAACCAGAAATCAAATTCTACATGAACCTGCATATTCACAGCTCCGTATACAAACCATCAGTTCAAAACACCCACTTGGTCCCACGAGTCAAAAAGCAGTACAGCAAAGGCAGGTACTATAGTGCCACACACCAGCAGAGCACACAATGCAGCAGCTTTAGGAGCACACTTGCCAAAAAAAAGCAAATGTATTTTTATTCCTTGATGAAGTTCATGGCCTTGATGCTAGATTCATGCCAGTAAAGGATTAAATATGATTTTGGACTGACCTGTGAGGCGTTTTTCCCTTGCACTTTTCCAGAAGCCATCTCGAGCCCTGCTGGTGGAGCCCCTGGGCTGGTCGCTGAGGCATCGCCTTAGCTGGGGCTTCGCTGGTGCCTCCATCCTCACCTGTATGGATCCAGTGTCTTGGAGAGAAATTGCAGCATGTTAGGACCAAAGCAAATCCACTCTCACAGCTTTTGCCTCTTAAACCAGACTGGAAATGCTCCTGCCAGGAGAAGGCTGCAGGTAGTTCATGGACAACCCTCCGGCAAGTGCGGGGAGCAGAACCCAGGGAAGCAACTTCCCCACCACAGAGGACAGCCCAGCTCTGAGGCTCAGCTCTTGCCTCATATAAACACAGCCATTCCCTACTGTGCAGGGTAATAAATAAAGAGTGAGGCTGCAAGCGTCTCTGGGAGCACTGTACCTTTGCATTTCCAACTGTGCTGCATTAACCATCTGTGTAACTGTTCCTCCTCCTCTTGGGGCTTGATAATTTACAATTTCTGTGCAGCAGGACCCATGCCCACCACCTCCTTTACTAGTATGCAGCTGTTTATTATATGGGATGAGTTTCATTTGGTTTAGATTTTTTATTTTGATTTACTTTGAACAGAGCAGCCCAGTCTAGAAGTGGAATGGAAATTTTCTCCCATGGTACTGAATTAACCTGAGCAAAGGTTTCATGCAGAGACTATTCAAATGGAAAAGGTCTCCAGCACTTAGATCAATCAGTCACCTGAGGACTATCCTCAGGGAAACCCTGCTCCAAAGGCACTTCTCTCCTGTGCTATCCACCCTCTCAGCAGCAACAGAGACATATGAAAACCCTCTGCTCTGTCACCTGCCTGAAAATAGCACACATACAAGAAAGTTCTTATAAGAAAGAAGGTGTAGAGGCACGCCCAATCATTAAATGTAGTTTTCCTTCCCATTCGGGATGCAAGAATGAAATAGGTTTATAATGAAAGTGTCTATATACTTACAAAAAGCAAATAGCTGAGGCATCTCAAACACCGACTGATGAAGCTCCTTGGTAAAATCAGTCATGGAAAAGAAAAGCAATTAACGGAGAGATAAATTGAATGGAAGTTGGCTATGAAGGACCACTGGGCAGTACAAGCAGCCATTCCCCTCTCCTTGCTGACAGGGAAAAGCTTAGAGCTTATCCAGGCCACATTCAAGATGCATGACAGGGAACAACACTTCCAAAAGATGAGATTTAATGGGATGAAGGTATTTATATTTTAAACCAATAAAAGTCACCTCCTGAAGAGCAACAGCAGAGATATATGTGGCAACTTGTGTGAGATGCTGGTTTCTGCCCCAGTGCCTGGTGTTGGGGGGTACAGAGATGACCTGAGCCCTCCCAGGGCAAAGCAGAGCAAATTGTCTCTGGGCCCAGAGCAGATGGGGGACATGGCACAACTCTTTGCCATGGCTGCTGCTCAGAGGAAGGGGAAAGCATCACAAGCAGCAGGGACAGAGACAGCAAAGTAACAAAATTATATTCATTTTGGTTTAGTTGATGCATTTATCATAGAACCATAGAAATACCAGGTTGGAAAAGACCCACCAAATCATCAAGTCCAACCATTCCTATCAAACACTAAACCATGTCCCTCAGCACCTCATCCACCCGTCCCTTAAACACCTCCAGGGAAGGTGAATCAACCACCTCCTTGGGCAACCTCTGCCACTGCCCAATGACCCTTTCAGTGAAATTTTCTTTCCTAATGTCCAGCCTGAAACTTACCTGGTGGAGCTTGAGGCCATTCCCTCTCATCCTGTCCCTTGTCCCCTGGGAGAAGAACCCAGCCCCCTCCTCTCCACAATCTCCTTTCAGGTAGTTGTAGAGAGCAATGAGGCCTCCCCTCAGCCTCCTCTTCTCCAGGCTAAACACCCCCAGCTCTCTCAGCTGTTCCTCGTAAGGCCTGTTCTCCAGCCCCCTCACTTCCCACTGCAGGTGTTCTGGCAATGCTTCTAATGAAGCCCAGAGCTTTCTAATACTAAAAAGCTCTTAAATGCATTTTGTGCTGCCTGCTTCAAGCCTGATCCCACCAAAGCATAGTTTTTGCGCTCTGCCAATGAGAAAAAGTCACGTGAGGCAGGAACAACCCAGCAGAGAAGCACTGGTGGTGGCTCATGTCCCTCTTCCCTGCGACCCAGAACTGCAGACCCCTGCAGCCCCTCTGCTGCACGTTCTGGTTGTGGTTGCTGCCTGTGCCAGGGCTGTGCTCTGCTCGGATGGCTCCTATTGACAGATGACAGCGAGCAGTCCTCCCGAGAGGGCACGATCACATCCAAGTTTGGTGTCTCTAAGCAGTCCCAAGCACAGCAGTGCCTGCACCCTCCTGGCATACTGCACAAACCTCATTTTTCCTTGATTCCTAATGAGCCTGTGGCAGTCATCTAAAATTTCTGCTGTGAAGAAGGAAATCTATGTCATAAAGAAAAAAAAAAAAGTCAGAAACAGTCAGAGTATTCACATAAAGGAACTAAAGTACCTTCCATTGTCTCCCAGATGTGATCCTGGGCTTAAACAAAAGGTACGCGGAAAATAAAGCAGTGGCTGGGAAAAAGCAGTAAAGTTGCTCCACATTCCTAGAAGTTTCTCACATTCCCTTCTCTGTCTTGGGACTCCTACAAGGGCGGAAATACTTCTGGAAACATCAGGACGTGCTGAGATGAAGCAAACATCCTCTCTCAGCAGATGCTTTTAGGTAGTGTTGGCATTTTTAAATTATCCAGACTGGTAAAACAACATATTTGAACAAAACAAAAAAAAAAGTATTCATAGCATTGAAGGACAGGTTAGAAATGTTTTTATGTGACATTCAGCATCTCCCTTGTGGAGAACTCAAGTGTTTGTGCGTCTGGATTTCATCTGCACCCAAATGAGACTGTGGGTGTAATATTTTAGCTTGAGTTGGCTGCAGCTGGTAAGCATGTGTTTGGATACTGCCACAGTCTCTCAGAAATGTTTAAAGGGGTGTGTGAGCATATGTATACTGTTAAAAAAGATAATTAATGACTTAACAGCTAAGCTCAAACTTGAGTCATTCTTTCGCCCCAAAGGACAGCTTTATTAGGTGACGCAGAGGAGTATTTATTCACAGTTAAATAAAAAATACACCATTTGAAGATAAATGGCTCATCATTTAGACCAAGACCTCTTTCAGCTGTGGAGGCTCTGTCAGAGAGAGCCAAGAAATGTCCCATGCACTTCCCTGTCAGTAAAGATGAGAGACCTTCAGGGAGTGAGGAACAAGATCCAAGCCACTGACTGCAGTTCTGGTACCTCTACAGGACCAGGTGTTTAAGTGCAGGGAAAGACCAGCTTCACTCTAGCAAGTGCATAGCCTGGGGCATCAATGCCTGGAAAAATGGAGCCTGGAAAAAGCCAGAGCTGCTTACAAGAGGACCAGGCTCGGCCCGTTGGTGTAAAAACACCTGCTAGCACAACGAACTTGCAAACTTTTGTCTCCTCGTGCCAGGACAAACTGAACTGTGGTCAGGACCAGATGCTCATCTGCTTCCCATAAACCTTCTCCTTGCTTCCTTCTTCCTTCCCTCAGAGAAGTTTTTTTATCTTGTTATGTGTTATGGTTTCAATACCCAGAACCTGGCAACAGTGTGGGTTTTTGTAGTTTACACAAACATTCTTTTAATATATTTGTGGTAAAAATGTGGAAATCAGTGGGATTACAGGAGCCCACTGAACCCAGGATACTTACTTGGTGGACTTATTATTTTTCAGCCAACTTGTTACTCTGACACCCTTAAACTATGGATTCTGTTTTGAATGGTAAATGTCATATAAGTTTGGTCATTTAAAATTCTGCTTCACCGTGGTTCTTCTGTGGAATGTATGAACCTTTTACTGCAGGAGAACAGCAGACAGCCTTCCAATGAGGCTGGGAGTCTGTGCCAGCACAGGGATTTTCACGCTATTTTAAGCATTTCCAAGTTGTCTCAAGCCTTAAGCGATAAAAACATCAAGTAGTGAGAGTGCACTGAACTCCTTATTTTGCTATTCAGCCAGCCTAGTGGGAACATCCTAGTGCAAACATTTAAACATAAGCAGCAGCTGGAGGCATTTCCTTCAGCTGCCCCACGAGGCATTAAGCAGGTGTTAACCAGAACCGCTGGATTTGCCCAAAGGCGAGACCCAGGAGCTGCTGCCCTAGAAGGACTGGAATTAGCTACAGGCAGGCTGTGCACACAGTGAAGGAACACAGAGCTGCTTTAATAATAGCACCAGGGCTAAGGGTGACAACAGATGACTTAAAAGGAGCAGCGGCAGGTTTGGTGGAACAATTTAGTGGCTTAAGGAAGACTTTATTAAGTCTTAAGGATCAAATAAAACTTGTTTCAGCAGGTTTGCTTCATCATTCTGCTAAGGACAGGGTTTGTGGACTGCGAGAGCTGGGGTTGTTTAGCCTGGAGAAGAAGAGGCTGAGAGGAGACCTCATTGCTCTCTACAACTACCTGAAAGGAGGGTGTGGAGAGGAGGGAGCTGGGCTCTTCTCCCAGGGGACGAGGGACAGGATGAGAGGGAATGGCCTCAAGCTCCACCAGGTGAGTTTCAGGCTGGACATTAGGAAAGAACATCTCACTGAAAGGGTCATTGGGCAGTGGCAGAGGCTGCCCAGGGAGGTGGTTGATTCACCTTCCCTGGAGGTGTTTAAGGCACTGGTGGATGAGGTGCTGAGGTACATGGTTTAGTGTTTGATAGGAATGGTTGGACTCGATGATCCGGTGGGTCTTTTCCAACCTGGTTATTCTGTGATTCCATGATTCTACTATTCTATGATAGGGCTACATATCACCCAGGTAACAAAACAGCCTGTCGCCCATCTGCAAAGCCTCCCTCTGCTCTTCCAACCCGTTTATGTGCAGCATGTCGGGCTCCCAAGTGCTTTTCCCAGAACCACTGGACAAATAATGCATTTGTACATTATAAAAACACAGCACCAGGTTGCATGTGCTGCTGGGACCAGCAGCCAGTCTGCAGGTGCTGAGTCTGTGCAGGCTGTCAGGTGTGTGCAGGTAGAGATAAGAAACTGCAACAACACAGAGCTCACCCGAGATGCTGCAGCAATTCCTGCGTGCTGAGGAATGACTAGAGGCACGCTGGTGAGATGCTGTGCCCTGCACATTTGCTCTCCGGGCACATGAGGGAGTCACTTAGTAAAAAAATGCCTTTTTAAAAATATATATTTATTTTAAAACAGGGATTGGAAAATAATGTTTAAAAAATGAGGATGTGTCTTGCAAGATTTTACTTGAAGCTTATCCACAGCCAATTAGCAAGGAAAGCAGAGTCCAGAGCTGAAGGAATATTTTTTTAATTGAGTTTTAAAAAAAAGATGCTATCAGTTTCCCAGAAAATTCTCTAAAAGGGCAGTATTGTGACAACACCTCCCCCAGCTTTAGCTTTCATAGTCTTAGAATGATCCAAGCATAAGGCTAAGCCAGGCTAAGAATTGACAACTCAGGAGGATCACTGTCTCTCTGAAGACATAGCTTGAAGAGCTGAGAAACGGGTTATTAGACCATGAAAGAGACCCTTGCTTTGAGTAAAATACTGTTGTTGTATGCGTGGGAGTAGGAGGCAGGGTAGGACAGCAGTCTTGTACTTCTTCACAGGCGCTTGAATCGGAGCAATGAGTGATATGGTAAACCATAATCATATTTTAAATAAATATGTAAGCGACAAGTGTTACTTCAACATGCAGAGTTTGAAAGAGCTGTTAAGAAGACTTTCCATTAAAGCACTGGATATTTTTTCTCCAGTGACACTTTCCACCAGCGTGAGCTGCAGTGATGGGGCAGGAGGATCTCAGCAGAGACATTTCTTTTGGTATTTTGTTGAGAACCTCTGATTTGGAAAAACTTGTTCCACAACCTACAATCCAGTAAGTGAAGTGACCAGAGACCAGCAATGTGTTAATCAGGAATGACCAAAAGCCTTATTGTGCCAACCAATTGCTTTATAACACAAACTTTTTGAGATTAAACCGCATGTCCTGAAAACAAGAACCCGTGAAACGTGAAACCCAACTTTACTTTCAACACTGCATTTATTCATAAAAGATAATCTTTATGTCAGCTCTTCATGTGCTGCTGTTGACTGTCACTGTGACACTGGTAGAGGTTCCTCAGGGTGCAGCATCTCCATGCCCTCACCTGTGGTGGGCAGCAGGGTTGGGGCACATCCCAAGAATGCCCCAGACCCCAACATCCATGGAAATTCTCCCAAGTCGAGCAGGTATGCCAGCATATCACCTAGGCTGGATAAAATATAGCTTAACAAAAATAAATAACCTCAGAAGGAAGCTTAGGTAGGTTTGCTTCTTCGGCGGTTTCAGTCTCCCAGTGAAGTCCACCTGGAACCAGCCACCACTTCCAGGAGAAAGAGATGCAGAAGCTGGCACAGACGAACAGGTGATCACTAACATTGTGATTGAAGCAGGTTTAGATTTCATTGCTCCAGAAGAGCTAGATAAAATTCTGCAAGCATAGGTGAGGGGCATGGAAGTCATCTGGGAGAATCTCTAGTCCTGGGTTTAGAGCTGTGAATCCTATTGCAGAAATGTTTCTTGAAGTAAGACAATCAAACTCTTGCTCACTAGGAAACTTAAATACAAGGGTTTTTTTCTGTACAAAGTGTTTAGCAATTCTCTCTGAAATTTCCCAAAGATGTTTGCCAAGCAGCCTGTGACTCAGAGGGTGGGAGCTGCGGAGATGCCCACAAGCCAGCAGCACCTGCAGCTGCCCCAGCCCGGATTTCCTCTTTTAGCTTCAGAATCCCACATTTTCAGTCCCACGTACCAGTGTTAGTCACCACCTGCAAAGGCGATGAAAACTCTGGAAGAAAAAGAGAGGAAACTCTAGAAGAGGCAGTGGGATTAATGCCCGAAGGTGGAAGGTGGCAGCCACCCAAAACGCAACCCATCACCATCAGCCTCTCTGTGGCAGCCAAGGGGCCGGGCACTAGGAGCCTGGAGACATCCGTGCGATGCTCCTTCACACCTGCAGACTGGCACCGAAGGTTTTCCTTACAGTTCTCTCTGGGCTTCACAACAGAGGCAATCGCTGTTCACATTCCCAGGATCCAGCCTGGAACCAACGTCAGCACTGGATTTGCTGCAACAACCTCAGCAGCTGCCAGAAGCCAATGTGCCATGGACCAAGCTTTGCTCTGAAAGCAGAGGCAGCCACGCAGCTTTCTCAGCAGGCAGCTCACTTCTGACAAAGCCAAGCTACTCAAGTGGGGTGCCTTTTATTTTAGGAGAACCTCTTCGAACTATTAGTGGTCATATGTATTTGCTAGGCTGGTTAAAAAAACCCACAGTTTTCAGGTGAAAGTTTGCTTTCAAAAGCATGTTTTAGCCAAAATTTAAATCCCTCTGATGTTTGGCTTATAAATTCAGTAACGGAGATGATGATAAGGAGCTGCACACTTGAAATAAGGCCCCAAATTGTAACAATAAGGGCATTTAAGTCTCTTATAAATTATCAAGGGTGGTGATCGTTTAATCAGTTTTTAAAATTAAGGTTAGATATTCTTCTAGAATAGATAACAGAGTCAGCTAAATCAGAGATTTCCTTAGGGCAGTATTACTGCCTCTGTCACACGGCTTTCATTCTGCAGCACCAAGAAGACTTCTGCTCCACAGGTAACTGCCTACCCTTCCAAGGAGCGTAGGAACCCACAGCGCTGGCTCCAGAAGCTGAGCCCCTTGACACTCACAAGATGCCTGCAGAGTCTTTGTCGCAGGGCCGCAGTCCTTTTCACAGACTGACTTGCATCCCTATAACAGAATCACCCCAGCTGGAAGGGACCCACAAGGATCATCGAATTCAATCCCTACCCCTACATAGGACAACCCCAAAATTCACACTACAGTGTTGTCCAAAAACTTCTTGAATATTGTCAAGCTCGGCACCATGAGTACTTCCCCAGGGAACACTTCCAGTGCTTTACCACCTAGTGAGAGAAGAACTTTTTCCCACTATCCAAGCTAGATTACTGAGGGCTCTGTATTCTATATTGAACAGACAGAAGGACAAATAAAAACTCAGCAGATGCAGGACAAGAAAAACACTTTGTGGCCTCCCCGTCGGGGAATCGAACCCCGGTCTCCCGCGTGACAGGCGGGGATACTCACCACTATACTAACGAGGAGTGGCTATGACGTTTGCACAGTTGCTATCTGACCACTCCTGCCAAGCGTGTTAATTATCCTCCTGTTCTTTCACCAATACCCTCACAGACACCACTGGTTTCCCCTCCTGTCCCTCCCCTGTTCTTGCTGCAGGTCACTGGTTGCTCTGGCTGTAACAATCCAGCCTTGGTGATGCAGAAACACTGCTCAAAACGCCAGAGCATTACTATTAATACCTTAATTACCATTATTACACTAATCATAGATTCACTAGGTTGGAAGAGACCCACTGGATCATTGAGTACAACCATCCCTATCAAACACTAAACCATGCCCCTCAGCACCTCGTCCACCCGTACCTTGAACACCTCCAGGGAAGGGGAATCAACCACCTCCCTGGGCAGCCTATTCCAATGCCCAATGACCCTTTCTGTGAATTTTTTTCCCCTAATGTCCAGCCTGAACCTCCCCTGGCAGAGCTTGAGGCCATTCCCTCTTGTCCTGTCCCTGGTCACATGGGAGAAGAGCCCAGCTCCCTCCTCTCCACAACCTCCTTTCAGGTAGTTGGAGAGAGTAATGAGGTCTCCTCTCAGCCTCCTCTTCTCCAGGATAACCCCCCCCCCAGCTCTCTCAGCCGTTCCTCATAAGGCCTGTTCTCCAGCCCCTTCCCCAGCTTTGTTGCTCTTCTCTGGACTCTCTCCAGAGCCTCAACATCCTTCTTGTGGTGAAGGGCCCACAACTGAACACAGTACTCAAGGAGCGGCCTCACCAGTGCTGAGTCCAGAGGGAGAATCATCTCCCTGGACCTGCTGGTCACACCGTTTCTGATACAAGCCAGGATGCCATTGGCCTTCTTGGCCACCTGGACACACTGCTGGCTCATGTTCAGTCGGCTGTCGACCAACACCCCCAGGTCCCTCTCCTCCTGGCAGCTTTCTAGACAGACTTCTCCCAGTCTGTAGCTCTGCATAGGGTTGTTGGGCCCCAAGTGCAGGACCTGGCATTTGGCCGTGTTAAACCTCATGCCACTGTTCTCAGCCCAGTGGTCCAGCCTGTTCAGATCCCTTTGCAGAGCCTCCCTACCCTCCAGCAGATCCACACTTCCACCCAAATTAGTATCATTTGCAAACTTGCTCAGGGTGCTCTCAATGCCTTCATCCAGGTCATTGATAAAGACACTGAACAGGGCTGGACCCAGCACTGAGCCCTGGGGAACCCCACTTGTAACTGGCCTCCAGTAGGAGTTAACTCCATTTGCCATTAATGGTAATTCCATTTACACTTCCTCATCCTCTGTCAGGCATGCATGCTCTGTTCGTACCAACTCAAGCAAGAGCTTACACTGCTTCTCCTCATTTGACTGAAAGAGCACTCTACACAAAGCTCCCTGCCTAAGGGCCTGGCTTGGCTTCAGTATTTACTTTACACATACATATCTTAAGGAACATGTAAGCTCAACTCTGATACTTATTGCAGCAGTCTAAGTCCAGAATCACTACTCTGTTGGTATCAAAGCAGCTCAAGAGGCCGCATTAATGCAGGTGAGAACATGATGCTGCATCGCATCCACTTCCATGGATGTGGCATGTCAGGGTGTGAGTTAAGATCCATCACTAACAGCAAGAAGTTGTTTATTTTAAATAAAAGGTGAAGATTGAAAAATATTTCTCTCCCTGTCCAGACTGCTGCCAGTTCTGGAAAACTGGGAAATACACACTAAGAACATAGGGAAATCTCAATAGAAGAGACTTCACTTCCAGATTTTGCAAGAGCTGAAGAAGTCAAAGGAAAACATGACACAAAAACACGCAGGGTGAGCATCTCGTGTTGCTGTCATGGGGTATAGGCAACATGGGATTCCTGTGCCCATCCTGATGGGTCATATCCAGCTGCAGAGAGGGGAAAACACCACACTGAGGCAGCGCCTGCAGAGCCACGGGAGGGAAATGAGCTGTTGTTGTTGCGTCAAGATTAATTTTGGGTTTGTTAGTTGATACAGAGGAAATGGACACAGAGCTGAAGCACAACCGCAGCTAGTGATCTGTCACCAAGCAGCTTAAAATTAATACTGCAATCATTTCCCAGGCTGGAGTGCTCTGTAACTGTATCTGTGTGCTAAGGGAGCCTCCCGCGCACTGCAATGTTTGCCTAAAGCTCCTCTCTTGGTCTGGCAGTGGAGCTGTTTGCCTTGGCAACTCTCTGCCTGCTGCCCCTCTTCCTGCCAGGTCCCAGCACATGGGAGTAAAGCAGCTGAAAACGGAGACTTTAAGATCACACAGCTTTTGTGAGGCCCCCAGATGTCCTGTTCTCACCCCATCAGAGCGAAGTGCAGCAGTATTTGGTGTGAAAGATGCTTGTAGCATTTACAATGTGTTCATTCCTGGGGGAAGCTGGAAATGATTTTTTAAAACTGCCTCATAGCAGAACTTAATACTTACTTGTCTGAAGGGTTTTTGCTCCATCATTCTCCATATCACAGCTTTCATGTGGTGTCAGAATCAAATCCTAATCCTCAAAAGGTGTGAGAACTGCAGGACTGAAGGGTTTTCCTATCTCATGTAGGTCTCCTTTGGAGGTGACCAACAAATACCCATAAAATGCCAGAGAAAGCTGGGTTCCCAACTCAGACGTAGTAACATGGATTAATTGAAAACAGTGAAACAGCCACAGCCTCCAGCTGTCAGGTCTACACTTTGTGCACACAACAGCTAAGGAGGCTGGAGGGTTTCTAAACTGATCCCATGAGGAAAAGGTTTGATTTCAGCTTTGATATTCATCACCCTTCCCAGTAGATCAGCAACCAACGTTGAGCCTCAGCCTAGCACAGGACCTCTGGCCACAAGACCTTGTCTGCAAGCTTCCCACATTGGAGAGGAGGAATTTGGGAATGGCAGGCAGGTAATGTAGAGCAGACTGGTTTCCAGGTCACGTGGAATTAAAAACTGGCTGCCAGTAAATACCCCAAACTGAAAGACGTATCAGTTGGAATTTAAAAATAAATGTATTGGCCAAAAAAGTGACCAGGTTATCAGATTTTGAATTGTAATTCCCCTGGTACTAGGTTACAGGGTTCAGAGTTTCTCTGACCACAGGGTTCTTGTTTCGTTTTGTTGGGGCTTTCCCCTTTTGTCCTTTTCCCTAAAGAAAATGTGCTTCACTCTTGGAGTATGTAGGCATATCGTTAGCTCAGCAATGTACTTTTCATGAAAGGCAAGTCCTTTGCTAAAGCCTCTGCTTCACCAGGGTCAGATACTAACAGCAATGTAGTTGGTGGGAAGGAGGAAAAGAGACATCCATGAGGTGGGTTTTGTTGTTCAGCACCAACCTTGTCACAAAACCCAGAGCTGGCTTCAAAAGAGCATTCCCTGTGCCCACTGTGCAGCCCTCTGACAGTGACCTGAAAAGCATTTCTTAAAAAGTAGTGCCTTTTCCTCTTAGTTTTAAACTACTGATGAAAACCCTTGTACTTCCTACTTGTTCTCCAGAAAATCTTATTTTCTGTTATTAAGTGACATCAGCAACTCTCCATATATAACAAACAAGAAAAACCCTGTGATATAAAAGGTAAATAAACAGTTCGCAACAGAGACAACTCAATAATTTGTATATCTGGCTACGTGTGGGTTGTGAAAGATTCACAGCCTTTCATAGATGTAATATAATCCCTTCAGAAAAGGGAGCATGACACAGATGGCAGGCTGGTCTCCAAACATACTGAGCAGTCACACAGCTGTATACCCAGGTTAAGATTTTAAATTGGATTATCCCATTGTGGAGCATTTCTTCACTGACAAGCAACTCAATGGAAATTAAACACAGAACCAAGCAAAACCTCTCAACTTGCCCCTTCAAGAGGTTACACTCCTCCAGTGTATGAGCCTGAAACGTTGAAACAGAACAGCCTTTCTAATAAGAAGGTACAGAGAAATAGCTCATGGGACTGCTAGGGATTGTCCTGGGAAGAGGTGGATCTATCCAAAGTGAGAAAATACAGAATGCTCTGATTGGAGCTAGACATTCCCCACTGGACAACAATTAAGGAGCCATAGAGCTGGCTAGGCTGATGCAGGACCAGACATGCTTTGTCTGGGGGTGAGGATGCAGCTGACAACTGGCAGCCACCAAGCAAGGTTCCTGAGGGTAGGAGACAGGTAAACTCTGCACATATCCTCCAGAAGATGCCTGTGGGGTACTGCAGGCTGGTCAGCCTCACCACAGTGCCAGGGGGCTACAGAGCAAGTCTTACTGGAAAGCACAGGCAGGCACATGAAGGCCAAAGCAGTGATTAGAAGAGCACAGCTTCACCAAGGGCTAATTGTGTCTGACTGATTTGACAGCTCTGATAACTGACTCTGTAGTTAAGGGAGGAGCATTGGATGTTGTTTATCCTGACCTTAGCAGGGCCTCTGACAACATCTGTTAACTTAGAGCCAAACTGGTGAAATACATGGGGAATAGGTAGGTGGAAAACTGGCTGAACAACCAGACTCAAAGGGCTATAACAAGCAGTATAGGAACTGTTCAAAACTTAATTTGCAACTGATTTCCTAGGTGCTTACTCTGCCTTAAGATCACAGGGGCTGCAGGTTCTTCACCTTTCAGGACTTGGACTCTGGAGTTTCACTCTGAGTCTTCATTCACTATTCGTAATTCTCCTCCCTCAGTTGATGGAATGTATTTTACCATCTGCCCAAAACATGTTGTCATTTTGGGTTCCTCTTCCTTTCAGGTTTCATCATGCAAAAAGCTGCTAGAACACTTCCTCCTGTCATTGCTCAATGCTTAAGCAGGTTTAGGACACAGAAATAATATGTAAATCTTCTTTATGGTTATGTAAAGGAAATGCAGAATGCTGCAATAAGCCATGGACAAAACCTGCCCTCAGTCAACGCTGCTCAGTAAGAATTGAAAGGAGGGATCTGCCCCCACGGTGACAACTTGCCACACTACTCATCAACTCTAACCAGTTTCTGAGAACTCAATGCGCTTGCAGCACAGGCATTTTCTCTCCGTATGGCATACTTTACATCCTTCCTGAGAAAGACACCTTCAGGAGCTGAAGAGCTTTGTCGTGTCCTTGGAAAAGAAATTTTTACCTGGAGAGAGTTCATATTGATTCTTCCATAACTGCTTGTAACTCTGCTGTAACAAAGCCACTCTCATCTCCCCCCCCCGCATTTGCCCTGGGACCCTGTTGGGTTACAGAGGAGCCACTGTTGCCAAATTAACCCTCACTGTATACTTACTGGTTCTATAAAAACTCTCCCCGTTCTGACCGTGGACACAGTCACATCAAATTATCTGTAACCATAACAATGCACAACCCTGAGGTACAGATGCTCCCAGTACACAGGAGACAGTGAGGAGCGCCCTGGAGCGGTGCTCCATCTCCTCCCTTTGGACTGCAAACAGCAGACTGTGGTCAACAGTAGCGAGTGCAACTACTTTTTCATGCTGTAGCCTGAAATGGTAGGAAGTGGATACACTTACTGAGCACCTCCTGACAGGCAGAGATAATACCTCTAGAGCAGGGGAGTTTCACTCCAGCACAAAAGGCAAACTTCATTCTTACGTACAGCTCCAAAAATAGTGAATTTAAAAGTATTAAATAAGAGGTTTGCATTTCTGAGTCCCATAAAACTCAAATACAGTTGGCTGAATCATCTTAGCGTAAGAGGAAGTCACTTGTTCTGTATTTTTAAAATTGGACCCACAGATAAGAAAGAAACTAAACAAAGCTCATACATCCTCTTGAGTGTGCACACAGGCTGTACCAAGCAGCAGCTAAGGACCCAGCTGAGAGGCTAATACAGGTCACTTTCTTAGAAGAGAAATTTCCACATTTAAAAACTGGTAAACCCAACAAAATCAACACCTCATGAACTTGTAAAGGAACTTGTATTTCTTACAAGCTCATTTCCCCTTGGTAAAAAGAATCACTGTGGTGCACAACTCCTCTTTGCCAGACTCTGTGAAGGTGAGAGACAAATAAATATTCAGGGTTTTATTTTTGGCAGTTTAAAAATTTCCAGTTTTGATAGCTAATTTTTTTGTGGACACTTCAGACTGGTCTCTGGCACAGCAAGCTTGCCACAAGGTCCACTGCCAGCACAGTGCCCTGTTCCTTCCTGAATTCTTGCCATTTAGGCATCTGGTCAGAACAAATCTAGGATAGTCTAATCTGGTTTTTCCAAAACCTAAGCAAAGAATGATTCCAGAGAACTAACTGCAATTTATAGACAGCTTTATACAGGAAAATATCACTGACTCGCCTATGTGCTCTCAAGCTAGTTTGGGAGGCAAAGGCTTACGGTAGCCTCTTGGCATGCTTTCTACTTCAAGACTACAAAACTAAAGTTCTTAAAGACATCAAATGTTTCTAAAACCAGGATCTGAATGTAAGAACTCTGAAGTACAGCCTTTTATTAAATAAGAGAGCATGAAAACCACACTAGCCGTGTTCCTTAGCATAAAATGTTACATAACAACACCCAGAATCAAGTATCATAGCAATTTATGGTACTAAAGGAAAAATCCACACCCAGGAATCCCTCCCTAAACCCACAAATGCAGGCAAACAATGAACAATCTCAAATTATTTATTAGGAAAAGACAAAGTACTGTTTCAACATTCATACAGAACAAATGGTAATAAAATCAGGAAAATAAGCTGTAAAAAGTAGGCCCGTCACAGAGGAGCTGGGTTATGACAAAGTAAATGAAATCCAAACTTCATGCAAACAAGCAGTAAATAATTATTTACAGTTTTGATGGGATGAATTGCAGCATTGGCCATATTGGGGCCCCAATCAAATTACTCAGTGATATATTAAAGGGATTGAACCTGTACACTCAATAATGAGAATCTATAAAAGAAAAATAATTTAAACAATTTACAAGAGCTGCATTACAGATGGCATAAGGGGATCATTTACAAGACCTGTATTAACAGGAGACGCAAAGGTATTAACCAGTACTTTTAAGAATAAAAATTTGTAGCACGTAGTTTTACATCACATCTTCAGTGTCTGAACAGTAAACAAGAAAGTGGAGACATAACACGAGTGCAATGTAATAGAATAAGGCAACTTAAGCAAATGGCTCTTCAGAGAACTTCCATCCCACAAGTGTTTACAATTTATGAATTCACCTGTCTGCTTTGCTCAATCAAAATATTTGAAGATAGCAATTGGTGACTAGAAGGCTTGCAGATGATGAGACAGAAATGGAAAATTAAATACTTATTTGTTAAAATGCCAAAACTCAGAAATGTAAAAAAAGTGCAGATTATCAAAAGCCCTCTACATTCTATCTCTGTAACATTGATACACAAACTTTCATACTCTAGATGCCATAATTTAATGTCTCAAGATATGAATTCACTAGTCTTATAGTTAAATTCTTTTGTAATGCACAATCTGAAACTAATACACCTCCTCCTTCCAAGCTTGGTATTTACAATGTCCATTGATGGTAGAAGAACTGTGAAGTATTAGCAATTTACAGCAAAGATTAGTAACTGATATACTGTATTCCAGTTTACTTTATAGGTAAGACTAACACATCTAACTTTTAGAAAGATGTTAAATGGGTATTTCTGCATTATAAACAACTTCCTGAAATGCTTACAGTAACTGCTGATTTTCTTGAAATTTTAGCAGAGAACAAATGCCAGTGGCGTTTCTAGTCAGTACTACTTGTTCAAACAGCTGCAATGACAAGATGAACGGTAACACTGAAATCCAGCAATGAAAAGTCATCTCTATCGTACTGCACAACGGGAATGTTATGGGCCTTACAGAAGGCAGCAGAGGATGCCAATCCTCCCAATGACTTGCCACATTAACACACAGCCCACACACTCTAAAGAAACCCATACAGGAGTCTTGAAATAAGGCCCCAAAACCCCGTACAAACTATGAACTCTAAGTCTGTCAAAATGACCAGGCCATAAGCATTTCTTTTTGCAATTTCTATTTAGAATCATTGTTTTTTAACAAATCATTTAGCACCAGCAGGAATATGCAAAGTAGTATTACCGTGCTCCCCAAGCAGAAGACCTTGAGGCCAAATCTTGCTCGTTAGTTAGTTTAAAATGGTCCCCACTTAAGAGAACCATCTATTCAAGTAACTGAAGTGAGCAGGATTTGTCACTCAGTTATGCAAACACAGACTGCTCAAATTTATTCCATTAGAACAATAACAACTACAAATATATTATAACACCTTTTGAGATGCTTTCAGAAAGTACGTTTTAAAGGATACTTAACATGCTTTATATATGTGAAGTAAACAAAACTAATAAAACTGGTTTATTTGCACACTTCTTAAAACGTGAAGACTTAATCATTTTATCACAGATGACGGAATACTGGTGATGTACTTTGGAATATCAGTATTAAAGAATGTAAGCAGTGAATTTTTTCCTTTATACTCTAAGTTTTTTTTATCTCCCATGGTCATGTCTGAGGACTTAATTCACCCATTTTATCCACAACGATTATTAAGTCTGCCCCCTGTCACTGTTTGTTAATGGGAAATGGAAAAATTAACACAACCAAAACAGTAACTGTCTGTGCCAAGTGTGTTCCTAGCTCTGCACTGTGACCTACAGGTCTTCATCAAATGCTTCCAATCTGACCCAAAGACTTACGTTCACTTTTTAACATAACTAAAGCTCCATTACATATTACATGTTTTTTAAGTCTACTTAATAAAAAAAAAAAAGGCAAAAAATTATGTAGAATGCCCTGTCACTAGGAAAACACTGATCTCTTAAGTGTGGAAATGGACTTGGGATAAGGCATCACTAGCTCAGCAGAACTGCAGGGACCTTCATCTCTGTTTCTAACTGAACTGTTTCCTCAGGATCACACCCATTTAGTATGCAGAATGTGAAAAGATAGCGATATTTAAAAAATAGGTTGAATACAAACTTGATCATTAACTTAAGTTAATGACTGAATGCACAAGACACCATCTAGACTTTAAGAAGCACAGATTTACTCTAGGTGAAAGACAGTTTAGTTAGTCCCAAATGTTAAAATTCCACTGTTATTCTGAAACATTGAGTTACTGCAGCTTATCTGGAAGTAGGCATTTCCTGAAGACCTATACTGGATAGAGATTAAGAATTACTATTACAACTCTTAAAGGCAAGATCATCCCCTTGCATGTATGCTACCAACAACTCAAATGCAAGTAGGAATCTCACAGTACTATTGAAGGAATATTTAATATTATATGAAAAGCCACAATACAGCTTTTCTTCTTTATACACAGGCTGAGATAAGTGTGACAACATGGTCTCGTACTCCTTCCACACTGTGACTATCAAATTATGAATGGAAGTGTTGACAGAAACACACAGGTACTTACTTGCAGAACACTACAGAGAGAGGAAAAGATCTTTAAAAGGCAGGTTGGGCATCTGAAAACCCTGAAATTCTGGACCAAACTATGAGACAAAGCAAGTGTATTGGTGTTGCTCCTCTCCAAATTGGTAAATTCACTGAGGCTTTAGTAAAAGAATGAAAAAGTGTTTACGCATAAAACTCTAGATTCAGTAAAGAATGTCAAGGATGCGTTCACATTCTAGCTTAATAAAAAAAATCAAAATATCTTGTAGAAGTTGCCTTCTTATTCCAATTGCAGTTACTCTAGTAGAACTAGAAAGGTCGAAGTGGTTAGGTTTAATAGCCATACCAACTTGGAATAGCTTAATCCAAAAATTAACTTCTTTGGCCAGAAATAACCTGTACATATCCAACAAAAAACTCGCATAGAATTGTGCGTAATACTTAAAAAGACCAAGCTGAAGGAATGAGAACAAGAAACGTAAAAGCATTACTCCAAGATAATGTGTATGCAAATAGGAAGCCAGTAACATGATGCTGTTTTCCTGGCATTTCTAACTATACCCCTCACTGAAGGGATCATCTCCATGGGCAATAAAATTATCTGCCATTTCAGTGGTAGCAACACTGGTTGGGAAATCTCCTGGATTAAGTCTCAGTACCAGCAAAATTGGCATTATATGAAAAAAATTAAAAGGCACTCACATGGTTGATCAAGCTGAAAATGATTAAACATTCAAAATTAACTCTCGTATTTTATTTTAGAAGAATAGCACACAACTTTCCTTTAGATGAGTGGCTCTGAAAAAACTGAATTTTCTCTACTGTAGCACATCACATTGATTCAATTCACTCTAAAGCCACTTGTCAAATTCAACTTTCGGCTTTGAGGAAAACAAACGCCAAGGCTGAAAGTCAAAGAAGAGATTAGGAAAAGCAAGTTACTGCAGTGAACTGTATAAAACAAACAAGATTTTTCAATGTATTTAGAAGATAATTTAGATGAAAATACTTTAAGGCTTATCTTTCAACCATTTGTGACTCCAGGCATTGCTACTCGTAGTGCAGTCAATCTTTGGAGATTAGTAAGAAGTTCTCAGTTGAGAAAAAATTAGATAAAACTCAAAGATGTTTTAAAATTCAGTCCCCTGGGGCTTTACAGGAGGCCTTGGAAACTTCTCTGGATGCTCTTGTAACGAAGAAACAATTGTGCTGATAAAAGTAGCAGAAGGAAGTTAATTTTTTGTAGATCAAGGGAAGTAAAGCAGAGGTAGGGCACACTTCCCGATTCTTGCAGCAGCTTCTATACAGTACAGCTATTCAAGAATTATTCCAGTCATTTATTCTGTACCGGTACAATTTACTTTAGAAACGTATCTTGGGTCATATTTGACTTCGAATGGTTTAAATTAACCATGGTCATTAGGTAATCATCTTCTATGTGTATTCCTGGTTAAACATACAAGTAACATCTAACTACTGCTTCAAGATCAGTGCTCTCTCAGCATTCACAAAACGAGAAGTGAAGTAGCAGTAAATATGAACTAAAGGAACTGTTCTTAATCAAGTTGTCATGTGTTTCTCAAAGTACTTCACTCTGCCAGAAAAAATATGCAGTTTGTTTGCAAAATTTTCAGGAGGCTTTTTTTCAGAAAATTAAATTTTTACAAAGTTCTATAACCAAATAAAAGTTATTTTCTATAGTCCATTATAACTTGGAAGGAACAGTGTTTATAAAGACATTCTATAAAAAACATTCGCTTATTTTCTGAAGTGCTCTGATTTAGCATTAGATCAGTTGAACAGTGAGTCTAATTTTGTTTGGTATTTTTATGTCTAAAATTAAACATCAAAGCAACTACAATGGAAATGCAGTATGAGCACCAGGAAAAGCAACTATAAACGGAACTGCATCAGGCTTAATGACTCCAGCTTACTGTGCTCAAAGGACCTCAGAATTAACCTATATCAGCATGGGGCTTTGAGTTTCAAGAACAGAAAGAGAAGACTGAAAATAACACAGAGTTTTCTAACACACTAGGTGGATGTGTCTGAATACATTATGGACATGTTGTGGAATACTCAAGCAATCAGCTTTGAAACCACCTTAAACCCAAAAAATGTGTTCTAGTCTGGTTGTTCTTCATGCACATATAGGAAATATTTAACATTAAAACAGTATCATAAAATTGGGTAGCTCTTTAGTCCACAGAGTCATATAGCTAATGACTGTATAATACTCTCACAAGTTTATGATTTCACGCCCTGTCTTCAGGACTAAACTTATTACAATAATCACGACTGTAAAATTTAAAAGTATACAGAAAACACCAAAGATCAGTTCCAGAGTATGGATTTTATCCCAAGGCCACAATTTGATAAACAGTTCCATATTGCAAGCGCGCTAAATATTGGTCCATTTGGTGCTGCAATACAAACTCTGATGCTGTCCTCAACTTCCAAAAACAAACTTCCAAATCCGAAAGCAAGCTAATGAGCTTTCATTTTCCTCCAATTAGATTCCAATCAACTTGTTATAAAATTAAGGAGAAATCATGATTCCAAATCAGTAGGATGGGGCAAAAATTTTCCAAACTGCCACAGAAATGAGCCAAAGCATCAGAATTATGAGGTCCCACATTTAGTCTATTTTATTATTATTATTTCTCCCATTCTCTCAGTCTTCACAGTACCTTTATAAATAACGACGCATGTCAGAATTTGTACAAGAGACCAAAACGTACAGAAGGCATTTAGGAAGCCATGTCCTCAAAAAAGCTATCCGAACTCCAAAAACCTGCCTTCATTTATCATTAAATCCTTTTTGAAATGCAACCAAAACCAGAGGGGATATTCCCAAAACACCAGCTGCACCCTCAAATAAACAAAGAGAACAAGTAGACAGCTTCACAAAACATTCAAAACATCAACTGCCTCATCTGCTGCTTTGGCTTATTTTTTGTGTTTCTACTCATCCCACTGAAACCCAAAGATTATTATTTCCATTACACCTAAAAATGAAATAACGACTAGTCTTACGGTGGGAAGCAATTACCTCCTGTTTCTTCCACACACAGATAATACTTTACCCTTTTTGAAATTGGTTTCTGTACATACATATGGGATATCGTGCTTATAATAAAGCACAAGTAAAGAAAATAATTTTTAATTCTTCAATTATACACAGAACTGATAAGCTTAAAGCCTCAGGAGTAAATGTGCAGTACTTTCACAGTAAGCACTTAAAGGACTGACATTCATTCTTCTGGAAGCTTGTTTTCAGAGGACGCGTTGCATATTACAAGTTCAATACTGGCTATGTGTACCAAAGAGCATAAACGATATTCCCAAACATCTCACTTTTCAACGCCCAACTGAGTGAAACCCCTTCTTTATAATGGCAATATTCAGTAGCTCATCACTTCCTAATATCATTTACAAAAAACCTGCTATTTTCTTCTCCCCTTCCCATATTCAGTTCCCATCGCCATAAGCAAGTGTCATTCAGGTGGAAAACAGCTCCGAGTAATGACATCTGGTATTTCAACTGAAATTTGGCAGCCCAAGAAGAGCACCAACAGCTCCGAAGTATCCCTGTTAGGAAAAAAAAAAAAGTATTTCAGGTTCAAGTAGGCTATGAAATTCTGTACTGACCACATTTCAATGAAACAAACCATCTGTCTGCCCAATGCTACAGAAAGAATATCACATACTTTTTATACGAACTCTTTTCATCTTAATTATTAAAGCTTTGTGAAACCCAAATTTTTATAGTTATATAACCTAACTTGAACAGATTTCACCCTAAAGGCTTCCCATACACCACAGGAAGAAAGACATGTATCAGTGACTCCTAATGCACAGAAATTGGATTTGGTTTGATTTTCCTATAGGTGCTCCATGTTTTGGTTGCCAAAGGATCTTCAATACCCATAGCAAAACAATTACTAAGGCACAAATAAAAAAAATTCTTAAACTAACTGCACCTCACATTATTTCAAGAGTTACATCCAAACTTCAAAGCCAGTTTTTGGAATGCAGACTTAGCCACAGACAAAACCCCACATTCTGCTGTTGGATTATTTCCCTCTCTCTGCAATTATGAAATATAGTAGTGCTTGGAATCTGCATGTGACCAAATGCAAGAATTTGAAGTGTTACGCAAATAAAATCTGAAGGGGGTAGAATCAAAAAGGAACCATTCTGACATTACTGCAGACAGTAGTACCGGGACAGACTACTGTCAGTCAGTCTCAGGATAAGCAAAAAAAAAAGTTGTGAGAATTAGCTGAAGGAAAACAGATGCAACACTGCAATATTTGCAGACTAACTAATTGAGGACAAAAATTGCCAGCCCACTGACAATAAGCTAGAGGTCTCCCAAGTGTTATGTCTGTATTTAATAACATTTGCCTATAGTTTACCAAACCCAGGTTGACTGTCTCTGATCTGCACTGCAGAAGCTGTCCAGAAGTAGGTTAGTTTCAGAGTATGAAATCACTACAACAACTTTAAGGTGTACCTGTGGAGGTAGGAGAGCAGTCCCTGCCAAGAGCAGTCTTTACTTTCAGGATGTTGTGCAAGCTCAGCTGAGAACAGTGTATGTATTTAAGAGACTCCGGCTTTACATTTCTCTAATCTTTTGAAATACAGTATTTACTTGTGCTGTCACCCAGAACCAAGGAAATATTGCTGAATCTTAGTGCAGAACATAGGTCTTTAGAGAGGGACAAGAAAATGCTATCTATAGCGTGAACTGAGATACCTTGAAACAACAGAAGCCCTTCCCTGGTGGAGCACACTGTCCCCAGAGAATCAACACAGTATGTGAAACCTCCTTTTCTTTTCAATGTTTACTAAGTGCTTGGTGTCTCAGCACGTTATCCATACATAAGAATGATTCAATGCTGTTTTTCTGATTAATGGTGAAGTAGTACATACAGATAAATGAACCAGAACATACCTCGTGTTCTAGGAACAAGGCCTTCAGCTGGCCTTTTGACCAGTAATCCAGTGCATACGCAAGAAGCTTCATTGACAAAGTATTCACACGTAAAAAATTGCCAACAAACACAACTCTGTTTATTTTCTAAAAAGGAGAGAAAACCGCAAAGGGTTAAGTCTTTTCACTGTTTTAAAAACAACCAGCTTTGAAAAACCAAGCTATTAATGAAGAGACTATCTGATCAAGAAAAGAACCCCAACCACAATTAAAACATGGTTCCAAAATTCAAAAGAGTATACTTGGGTAAATGGAAAATCCATGCAATCCTCAGGAATTAAAGGACTTAATTTACAGACAAGTAGCATTTGTCTTTCAAATTAAGTGGACATTCTCAGTAACTAAGCCAAATAAAAATGCCAGCTAAAAGTGAAATTAAAAGAAAAAAGTAATATTTGGTAGAAAAGACTCAATGTCTTCATAGCCCTGTACAATGCTGCTTGATCCATATGCAACAAGGCAGCACTGTAAAGAAGCCGAAGACAGTAAGATGTAACAGATGGTCCTTTCATCTTCAGACCTCAGCGTACCTCAGTGTAAGATTAGACTAAAACCTAGATACTAGACATGAGCTGTGAATTTTAATCAAGTCAAACGTAAAGCGAAAATAATTCAAATTTTCCCCATTCACTGAAATAAATCCAACATTAATTAGAAGCAATACTGAACACCAGTTTAATGATTAGAGAGCAAGAACCAAAGAGCATGGAATCATGTTAGTGCTTAAATATGTGCTTAATTATGTTAGATGAATACTCATATCCAAGTTGCTAACAACTGGTATGACCATTCAACCTGCATTTGCATGACTAACATGCAACTGTTTTTCAACACGTTGATTAGTTCACAGTGAAGACAAAATAAACATACACTTAAGGATCCCAATCAAACACAACTTTGCTGTACAGTAGGGAGCTGAAATCATTAAATCAATTTTATCCTTACACCTCTTTTCAAGATACTAGTTAGTGGATCACTACAAACCATTTGTTAGGATTTGCAGTTCTGTGACATAGTTGGAATTAGACTGAAAAAAATCTTGGAATAAATCTAATTTGTGCTGTTTATGAATTCTTCTATGTACTCATTTACCACCAACCTTACATGAAAACTGCATACATTTGCCTCAGACTCATACTATTAGTGTGTACATTCAATTTCATTATCATCTTGCTTATCTCGTTATCAAGCTTTGCCATGAAGCAAGAAGGGCAAAATTAACTCAGTACTCATAAAATTAACTTTCTTCTCCAGGACAGACATAAGAGAAAGAAAGTGTAGGAGAACTCACTATATTAAAACCAGAAAAATATATTAGCCTGTTTTCTAAGCAAAAGGAAAGTTACTGCCACTAAGGGTATTGTTGATATTCCTGAGATTATCACCTCCACGTATTTTAAAGGAGAACTCTAAATACATTTACCCTTAGTCTTCTCAAAGAAAGCTGTTACTAAACCTCACTTTATCCAAAGTTTGTTGATAATGAATGAGTCTCCAGTGATCGAGTCACACAACTTCTATTCAGCATTCTTCTATAGGTCCTTGACTGCCTGCACTCATCATACTGAAACTGACTGTATACTGGTTCTGTTCAGCAGAGCTTCGAGAAACAGAAGATAGCAGGAAACCAGTTCTGTATCAACTAGTAAGAACACGAGTGTCAAAACAATTTGAAATATCAGTAGTTGGTAAAATTATAAACAATGCTTAGCTAGAAGTAAGGCTTTCTAGAAGCTTTAATCAGAGAATTTCCGCTTGAAGAAACTGCTGCAGGCTACCCAGTTCTATGCATTACTCAAAGCAGGTCTTTCAGTAACTTCAGCATTTCAGTTGCTAAAGTCACTTTTTGAAACTTTCCAGGGAGACAAAGAGTCTACAGTGTCTCTCTCTGACCAGGTTTCAAGGGTTAACCACTCTCGTAGTGAACATCTCTCTTCCTTCATACCATTAAAAACTCCCTTTGCTGCAAGCTACACCCACTGCTTCCCACCCTTCTGCTGTGCATGGCTGCATCTGGCAGTGCCTTCCCTGTAACCCTCTCTAGACAGAGACAACCAAGCATTTCAGGCTTCAGATTCCTCAGTCTGCCCACATGTCAAGCCCTCCAGGGCAGGGTACTGTCTTAGTAATCTCTTAAGAGTTGTTCTAGTTTCTCAGTGCTTCTCTTTTGGCAATGGTGGTGGTCAGGGAGAAAAGAGGCCATGTCCCAAGTATCACGCCCTCTGACCTGTTGGCCATGTCCTTCCTGATGCACCTCAGTATAAGTTCAGCCTTCACCACCGCACATATATGTGGCTGACTGATGTTCACTTCAACTTGTGTGCCAGCACCCTCGTCTCTTCTGCAATGCTTCTCTCTAAACAGCATGTATCCCTTTTGCTTTTGCCACAAGGATGATATCCTGGAAGACCAATGAGCTATTTGGGGTCCTTTATGCCAAACAACCTCTCATAAGATCTTGCTTTCTAAATTCCCCCAAAACCAGAATCCTCTTCTACTCAACTCCATCTAGAGTCTCCATTCTGCTACATGCCTTTTTCACTTTCCTTGGTACCTTAAAGGCTACTGTTTCAGTGCTGTCACCAAAATCCCTGACCAGTTCTTCACTCATGAATGGCGTGTCCAGCATCAGGCTTGCCTAGTCACCTCGCCTAGCACTAGCACCAGAAAATTGTCCCCAGCACACTGACAAGCTTGGATTGCTTGTGAACTGCTGTGTTACCCTTCCAACTGAGGCTGGGCTAGCTCCCTCAAGAGAAACAGGACTTACAGGTCCTCTTGTATCCCCCACATGCTTAAGATGGGCCCACAATCATTCTGTTTTCACAAGGGGACTTGAAGTCCTTTCATCACAGCATCTTGTGCTCCCCTGCTCCCTCACACATCTACTGGCTTGGGGTTCAATTCACTAACAGAACTAGTTTGAAGTCTCATCATCAGGCTACCCTCCCCATTGGTACAGACACCCTTGTCCCACTTCTCCAAAACCAGAAAAACATTCTGAACCAATTCCTAGTTCTCTAATATTAAACTAATATCTGTGTTTCATTTGAGAACAAACTACAAGGTTTAAAATGACACATTGTTTTATCAGTCATTCATCTGAAACCAAGTAACAAACCTACAGAGAGATCAACTCCTTGAAGTTTTTACCTCATTTACTGCACACATCCGGGCAATCGACCCAATGTTGTTGGTGATGGTGACCAATATAGCTCTTGCAAGATCTTCCTTACTAACCGACTCTCGCTTATCTTTGTAGATCATATTCCCAAAACTGTAACAGGAAAAATTTCCATTAAGGATCAAGTGCATTTGAAGTGACCTCAGAACATCATTTTTATAACAGAAGTCTTGTATTTGTTCTTGAGGAGCTCCCCTTTAAAGTCTGTATTAAATGCAGCAACTTGACAACCGACACTACAATGTGCATATGTATTCCTTCACAGTAGAGTCAATATTGCTACAAAAACGACTGCCAACAAAATATTTTTTTAGACTGCTGAGTTTCATTAAAAAACATCAACAGCAAGAAGCAGTCTTATTACTAGGCAAGACCGCTCCACAAACCCAGTCACTGTACATTATTATGTCAATGCCTACGTCTGACTGGTGAATCCTCCAGCTCCCCATGCTTGCTTCCTCACTCACAATATCCAGTCCTCTGTTCTCAAAGCACAAACCAAACAGATGAGTGGAACAGTTTTAGGATGGGACCCAATCCTCAAACAGAAAGTTAAACAATGACAGACTGCTATTCTAATCGTGCAAACTGTTTATGTTAATCAGTTTAGAGAAAACTAGTTAAGACATTATGCCAGGTGTTTGTAACAACGACCATGTATCACAAAAAGCAGTGTGCTTCTGGGGAAAAAAAAATGGAAGAAATGCCTTCACTCACCTTCCCTCTGGACAATGGCCTTTCTGAAAGATTACAGGAAGTCAAAAAGTAATCTGCTTTGATTTTGCTCTGCACTTTGTTCTTGCCACTCCCGCAATCACCTTACATTCTCTCTGACTATGACATCAAGTCTCCTAAATACTTGGCTAGCAGGCACCTGCAGTTGCCTGTGGCTTCACATCTTGAGGAAGACTGAATCGATACACCTTTACAATGAAAAGGCAACTTGACTACAATACAAGTTGCCAAAGTAGTTTTCTCTGAATTAACAGCTGAAACTAGCAAAAGAACCAACAAAAAGATTTCTTGCTTACCTGGATGCTACAGCCCATCCTGGCAACCCAAATCTTTCATAGTCTCCTCCGTAGATATCTCGAACCAGCTTGTCAGCATGTGTGCTATCTCCTTTTGATGCCATTTCCAGAGCTTCTTCAAAACTTTCACAGCCTGTCAGCAAACTGCATAAACCAAGAAAGGTCCCTCCACCTAGACTAAGGAAGAAAACAGTTGCTTTTAAACACTTTTTCCTCACATCGAAACACTACTGCCTGATGAAAAAAAAGAAAGCCTACTAATTTGGATACCAAGTTGTCTGCTTCCTCACTCAAGGCTCACTACAAACAACTGTCAATCTGGTGAATGTTTATATTAGCACTTGCAAGTTGCTGACCATAAAAAGTTAACATAGCTATCAAGTCTAAAAACGTAAGCTGAAAGGCTTAATTAGACTATAAGTCCCTAAATATCCATATCATGCTACTGGTCCGTGATCATTTTCTATAAAACATGTAGTCATCTTTATTCTTACAAACAGGTTCACTGCAGACCATTAAAAATTAAGGCAAAACCTATAGAATTCTTGTTACAGAGCACTTTTAGCATTCATCAACTGATGAAGATGATACTGGCTCAACCTCCTCAATAAGAGAACTACAGGGATCAGCTTCAATGAATGCAGCTGTAAATTACAGATAAAATACTCTTTCATACTATAGAGTGAAGGAAGGGGTAGGTAGGGAAGTCAGGAAGAGGAACGACTTGGAAAACAGAAGACTCACTGTTCCACTGAGAACAATCCCAACTTAGGTTTTTAAGTTACCTTGTTCCAGTTACTCTTTTATAGTCGTCTTTGGAATGGACTGATAAAATACTGACTCCTGAACCAATGTTAACAACCAGCAATGGGTACGGATCATCCAGGTTAAAAGGCATCTTTTGGCATCTCTCAGGATCTGAGGCATTTTCAAAATAATAGCACTCTGCCTGGCCATTGAAGCTCACTGAGTCTATGTACAATAAGCCTTTGACAAGGCAGTCAAGCTCATCCAGTTTGTGCAGCTGGAGGTTTCCAATCTGTGTTAAAAAAGAAAAAAGACAGTGTCAACACGTTCTAATACTGCTTAAACATGCCACAAATTTGTGAGTATATTTATAATGCCCAACTGGAAGAAGCTATCTCAGGCAACAAATTCATGAATCTCAATCCCACTATAAAGTCAACAAAGAATTCAGGAATAAATCCCAGATACATCAATTAGCAAATTACACTGACAACAAATTTAGATCTCAGACTTGAATCAACAATAGACAGACAGTACAAATACCTGTGTTGGTAAAGCCAGAGACAACTTTTGAGGTACTCAAATATTAATCCACTGAAAATTTAGCAACATTTTTCACCAAGCAAAATATAAAAATATAAAAAAAGAAAATCACCAAAAGTCCTAGAGGCCCAGAGAGCCACCATGGTGAAACTCACACATCTGCCCATCTTGTCAAGGTTTGTGGGTTTCCTCTCACATCTAAGTAACTTCTAAGATGTCAGCAGATAAAAACCTCAACAGCATCATACCAATTATGCTTGCAACATTATTAATACTCCAAGCATGATAAGAAAATCACAGGTCAGAAATTCTATAGTTCAGGCTCCTTACAGTTTGTCCTCAGTTTTTCACATGATATGTAAGCTGCCATTCTGTTCTAAAGCAGAAAGACAATTCAACAGGTGCTGTAGATTCTAGGAAGGCTGTTATTTCACACCATACTTAATCCAGTTTAACTCTAGGCTTTCACCAAGGAAGTGATCACACTCTCCCCCTTACCACAGGGAGCTGTAACAGTGAGAGACTCCAATTAAAGAAAATCCAAGGAAATACGCCCACAAAGTCCATCCCTAAATCAGGTGAGCTCATGTTCAGAAAGCAGCCTACAGTTAAGATTATGAAGTTGCAGAATCAGAGCAGACTGCATGCTGCTGACTGATACAAGTAACCAGATCACAGCACTGCCAGTCCCCTCCTCTTTCCTCAGGTCCCTTCAGCTTTTCTCGCCATGGCACAGCTGTGAAGCTCCACTTTTGAGTAGATCAGGGAACTGTTCCAACATAAAATATTTCCATGTAGTTTTAGATAATGATTTATTTCTGCTGTGCAAATTGTGACCCTACCCCACAGCTGTACCAGCTCAACACAAGACCAGCACAGGAATGGAAATACAAACAGATTTTACAAGCCAAATATTTTGGACTACTGAAAGTCTTCTTGTCTCAAGAAGCACAAGAGGTCTGCAGGCACTTTAAAACCAGGATATATGCGCAATGGACACCGTGATAAAATTCTCAGTTTGTTAAAACTGTCTATAGATAGAAACCGCATCGAAATACGTGACACATTTTGATTGTCAAGGTAAGAGTCAAAAAGTCTCAGGAGAATCCAAAACTGCTCTGCTGTTGAAAGGCTGCCTTTGAGATTTGTGTTTTGCACAGATCACTAAACAATGCACTGGACTAAATTAATGAGGATAATCTCACCCACAAACACTGAAAATCTATAAAAGAGTGCTTATGAAAGAAACTCCAAAAATACTTGAGCATCTCAGCAGTTTAAGCACATTTCCCATCAGAGAAACTTCAGATTAGAAACTGTTATAAACTGTTGACTGGTAAAAAACAGTTACTTTCCATACAGATAACCTGCGTTTCAGTACATTAATGGAAATGTCTAACTAGCTGCTAGCATTAGATCTTCACATTTACTACAACGATGTTGGAAAATATTTCTAGATTACCAAACTTACTACTGAAAATCAAATGAATAATTAATAACCATTGAACATTCCACATTTTTTTCGAAACATTGCTTTTTTTTAACCCATCATCAGCAAAGCTTTTACCATCAGCTTCTGTATGAGGAAAGATAGGCTACCTACTGTGCGAAAGTCTTCTTCAAACTTGTAAGCGCCACCACCAGTGGCACAGAGCACCGTATGTAGTGTTGAAAAGTTTTTATTTCTTCCCATTTGGATAAAAGTAGGCAAATCATGAGTTGGGAATCGAATAAAGTGCAAGTTTCCTCTTCGAGCAAAAATAGTTAAGTCTTTCAGCTCAAGGTGGACATCTCGAATGCCAGTGGATCCATAGGCAATATTGGAAGTCAGATATTTGCGGATGCTCTTCAAGCTTTCAACTTCCTCCTGCTCCTCCTCAGCAGTGATATCGATAGGTTCAAAATATGCAAGTTTCACCAAAGTTCCCCCAATGTCCATGCCAAACCATGGAAAAGCTGTGAAGATAAAAGAGTCGGCCAATTAGCTTTGTTAAAGCACAAAAGCAATACACTTAAGACTACCACAATGCTACACTTCAACAAGAAGGATGTTAAACAAAAATCCTCCCAGGAACAAAGAATTAGTACTCATTTCTGTTCCATGACCTTACATAACCTTCCAGATGCAGGTTTTCACCTCTGTGACAAACATCAAGAAGTTTCACATTTCTGTATTGAAAATTTGTCAAGATTTGGCTGGAAACTGTGTTGCTCAAGTTTCATTGCAAGGTGGAGGAGTTCTGACAAGCAAACGGGCCCATGGAGTGTCAACTTTCTCCTTACACCAGCAACTCAGAAGGAGATAGTACACAAGCATCCTTGTCTATGTAAGCCACTCTTGACTGATTTACATACAGGTCTAGCCAGGAAAATTAAAGCCATTTTGTTTTCCAAATATAGAAGGGGATACACATACATATACACAGGAACCATACACTTAGCTGAACTGTAGCTGCAATTTTGGGACAACAAGGATAGAAGATCTGTCCATGCTTGTGTTACCTTCAAATATCAGAAACACACTGATTCACCAGAGTAAGAACGTAGTTCTACATGGACACAACATGGAAACCTTGTGAACTCTCCTCCTACTCCTGGGCCTTCAAAACTGTTTGTTTGTGCTGGATCTCTGCTCAGGATCCACTCTAACAGGATGCACAGGGAACAGAGAAAATGGGAACCTGTGTGACAGGAACCCAGTTCCTCTTCTACCTACTGGAAAGCTATTTCATTTGTAGTGTTAAAATAAGACCACAAAGAGATTTAGCATGGAGGACCACTCTGAAAATACATTATAAAGAGGATGCTTGAGTTTCTCACAGAACTCACCCCACCAGAGGGCAGCCAGGCTAATTGTGGCAATGGGTGAACATGACAGATGTACTTTAAGTCATGCCATACATACAAGGAGCATGTGCATTACTGTACAGCAAACGTATATGGGCACTTTGCTCTAAGTGACATTGCTACTCTGTTCAAAGCACAGGAGTTTTCACTGTTGTATATGGTACCTGCCACACACATACCAGCATCTATAGCTGGCGTTTCTCTCGAATCCATGAAAAAAGTAATTCTGAGGCAGTCTTGTATTTGAAAGCTGTCTTGGAAAACTATAAAAATAGCATGTGTATCTTGGGCTGAGAATGTATCAATTATTCCAAAAGAAGGTTTTTTATACTCATGTCTGTGGGTAATGTTTCTTTGGAGTGAGAGATTTAGGAGCAGAATGACGGCGGCACAATTTTTTGAAAAAAATCCCCAGACACCAGCTTGCTTAAAGAAGTGCCTGCATGAGACCAACATCAATCACACAACCTTCATTCCAAGCTTATAGCTCTGCAGATACCAGCATTGTGGACTTGCACAACTATAACTACCATTCTGCAGCTTCAATTCAAAAGGAGAGTCAAATGCACCTGAATTAGAAGATGGCTTTTTTTCTGCAGTCCTAGAGGGATTTTGTCATTACAAGATTTTTCTCAGCTCTTCCTTGTTAGAACTGTTCTTATTCCTAGGAAGACTACAAGAAGTGATGCACAGCTCAGAAGTATTCCTTGCTGAGAATTTAAATACTACTCCAAGAAATGCATTGACCTGCTGTTTCAAAGTTCAGCTCCTCTCTGCAGAGCTCAGCCGCAACTTTAAAAAAAGAGAAGTAGGAATCAAGCCTTTTATTCAACAAGCCAAACAATCTTCGCTAGGCTAAATCAAACTACTTAAAACTTGTGCATTCTGCTTTTAGGAAGTCAAGCTAGGCTCTATTTTAAACATATATAAAATAAATATTCTTACTGTGTTAGAAGAGACAAATATTCAAAGCAGAACACAGACCAGGTTTAGTAGGACATACAGTTTAATAGGACACTTGACAGAAAACTGAATTGTCTCCAATATGGCAGCAAGATGAGTATCACAATATCTAGCTTCCTTAGTTACAAATCTAGATTTTCCTTTCCTCCCCAGCTCTGCCAGGAGCCACTGTGGTCCTTACGCAGACACAGCAGCCAGAAACCTCTACAATAAAGCAAGAGATTGTTCCATAAATGCCATGAAGATAGCTTTGAGAGGCAACTGTTCATGGTTCAAAAAAAACCCCAAAACCCAAAACAACAAAAAAACCCCAAAAAAAGATGTTTAAGAGGATTGCCAGAACTGCTTCCGGCAATGTCGGAAAGCACTTTCTGCACAGAAAGGCAGTGTTGCAAGGTGCTGTGGTCAAGTAATGATCTAGCAGTTCTGCCTAGTAAGGAAACCCAGGCTGGTAGCTGTTGACTGCTTCTTAAATCTCTCTTTAGAGATCTGAAGGCAGGCCTCACTCTCTTGTGTTTGCACTTGTCCAGTTCTGGCATAGGTTCTGGCAGCAATCTTAAGGTTACTTTTATCTTATATAAGGTCTCTACATGCCAAAAGGAAATAATTACAGTAAAAAACCTTTCTCATGCCAATACAAGCACAAAGGTTGGAGTGTTTTCCTTTTCAATGGGTTCTGCATCCAAAGAACAGAGGACCTTTAAAGATCTCCAACCAGACCATATACTACTGTTCTGTACAGCTGTTCTGGATCCAAAGCTTCAGGAAATACACACTCAAAGACTTAACTACCCCACTCTTATTCAGTCAAGCATAAGGTTCATCAGTTTAACACTCCATTTGTATCTAGCTTTTAAAGACTGAGAAACAGATTACTGGTAAACTCTTTCCTATGATGCTATTAGAAGCATCTTTAAAATTTCCTTCTAACTAAGACAAAATAACAGCCTGGGTCAACCCTACATGTAATGAACAAGAACAAATCTTCAAAGAAGAGTAATTCCATCCTAACTCAAGCAGGGAGCTTTGCACCATAAAAAAAAAATCACAGCTGTCAGTGACAGTACAGAACAGACTACAGATTTTGTGTCATCTTTGTAAGAAACCTTACCTATTATTAAGATGTAAGACTACACAAATGTGGCTTGGGGAACAACTGTCAATGTGTGCTACAGCTTGTGATTCTATACTGGCTTACACAAAATACAAGAAGGGAAAACGATCATGAAATCTCATGGGAACTTAAGTTTATCCTGCCAGCACTGCAGCAGCAGCTCTTTACGGAAGTATGCAGTATTATCAGTTCTGATGCACAAAACTTATCTACCAATACAGCTCAGTATATAGCTTTTGATAACAAAGCTAACCTTGATCCCATTCTTATCTGATTAATGAGAAGACAAATAAGTTAACTATAAAAAGTTATACTGAACTATTACACAGTTTTCATTTATAAACACAGGAACTTAAACTAAATTTATCTTGCAGTTTCTCCAAGCGCGTTTTCCTCTATGTATGTGCATACATTCTTGTTTTTTCAGTATTTCCCTAAAACACCTGCATAGAGTAGAGTAAAAATTAATGGTGAACTCTAACACCTAAATCAGTCAGCAATCTAAGGTAGCTAAGAGAAAACAAAAGGCTGGTAAACTGCTAAATAAAGTGAGATGAACTTGATGGTAGATGTGCTGGTTTTGGTTGAGTTAATTTTCTTCTCCATAGGTAGTATGGGGCTGTGTTTTTGATTTGTGCTGGAAGTAAGTGTTGATAACAAGGGGATAGTTTAGATACTGCTGAGCAGTGCTTGTACAGAACCAAGGCCTTTTCTGCTCCTCACGCTATCCCACCAGCAAGCAGGCTAGGGGTGCATAAGAAGCAGGAAGGGGACACAGTCGGTACAGGTGACCCCCAGTTGACAATATGGATATCCTACACCATAAAATGTCACACTCAGCATATAAAGCTGGGGAAAGAAAGAGGAAGGGGACACATTCAGAGTGATGGTGTTCATCCTTCTCAAGTAACCACTGCATATGACGGAGCCCTATGTTCCTGGAGATTGCTGAACACCTGCCTGCTGATGGGAAGCAGTGAAGGAATTCCTTAGCTTGCTTTGCTCACATATGTGGCTTTTGCTTTGTTTACTGAACTGCCTTTATCTCCAGGAGACCCACAAGTTCTCTACCTTTTACCCTTCTGGTTCTCTCCCCATCCCATGGGCAGGGAGCAAGTGAGAGGCTGTGCGGGGCTCAGTTGCAGCTCAGGTAAAACCAGGACAACTAGGCAATGAAGTGCCTTTGCTGTACCTATGAGCCTCTCAAAACAGTTGTCCTTAACCCTTGAGACACCAGTTTCTCTGCTTAACTAGTTTTGTAATGGGTTTTTGGTTTAAAGATCTCAAGTCCAGCTCAAAATAGATTTGAGCTGAACAGAATTAACTTCCAGATTAAATGCATCTGACGTGCACCAATTTTCCTCATAGGAAAACTTCTCCACCAAATTCCATAAACTCACCACACTTTCCCACTCAGCCACCTCTAACCACAAACCAGAAAGACCACATTTACCAGTGGGAGGACTGTAACTGTTCATTACTTTTATCACATCTGCAAGTGGATACCATGTAAAGCAAGACATTAAGCATCCCTCCTCTCATCCCCTCCCTCCTTGCTCATTCTCTTACATTTTGTTGCCATTGCAGCAGCCACCGCTTTAGGGATGCGTGGTTTTATTACAGCAAGACACAGCACGCAGAGGCATAATCTAATACTTACAGATGAAAACACAGTATAAGCTGTGCCTGGCAGTATTAACCCATCATTAGAAATACCTTTCTCAGCTGCAGTGAAATTAGAGCCTGTTACACCTGCGATGGGCTAATATCAGCTTTTAAGGTCAAATAAGAAAATGTGAGGATAACACAAGACTAAGCAGCAAATTCTTTGAACAGAAAAATCAATTTAAAAGAGATTCTCCAGTAACCAAAATGGATTTTTTTCATTAATTTTACAACACAAATCCTGCATGAGATCACTGTGTCCACAATGACTACATGTAGAACCACATTAAAGAAAAGAAAGTCAAGATTTTAATCTTTTCTTTATATTGATATAGCATCTTGCAAATCTTTACTATGTATTTTCACAAACAGGCGTGCCTAGGTTTGCCTCAAGTGAAATGCAGGCATTTGTTCTCTAACTATTTTTAATAAAAAATTGAAAGACACAAACTCTTAAGAAGTGACATACACTGCATCCTAAATATTACGAGTCTCTGCCTTTCTTTCAGCATTCCATGCCACTCAGGAACTGAGACGAAGGACTCCACCTTCCCTGAAGAGCACAGCATGCTGGCAATCCCCTCCTCCTGAACACCCCACCTTCCCTCGGCAACATGAAGAGCTCTCACAGACTTCATGCCTCCTCTCTTCCCTTCGGACAGCTCATATACAGCAGCACTTCTGCAAGACTCTCTGCTCTCATATTTATCTTCTCCACCCCCAAATAACCTCTGGAAGTTTCTCTTACGATTGCCAGCCATTCTTCCCCATCGGCATTTCCTTAGAAGAGTTATCGTGCAACTACTGGCTGGAAGGGTCCTCTGGAGGTCATCTAGTCCAACCTCTCTGCCACACTACCAGGAAAATTGCCAACACTGGATGAGGTCAACTATGGTTTTGTCCAGACAAGACATGAAGACCTCTGTAGTTTTTCAAGAATATTGCAAGGATGGAGACTCTACAACCTCTCCAGCCTCCACTGCTACATCAACAGTCTTGTACCAGGTTTTCCTAATTTGAATTTGTTACCCTCCTTTAAAATGCCTATCACTGCCCATCACCTGCAGAAGAAATTCAAATGGCCCTTCACTAGCCTCTTTCAAGACAGCCAATCTCAAAAGCCATGTTCCATAAATTCAGCTATGTTTCTCAGTTTTCACACCAGCAAAGCAGCAACAATGTTGTGAAGCACCTTTCAGGTGACGACCTGAAAGACAGCACAAGCACATCTAAGCAGTGCAATCGGCAACAGAAACTGCACTTTTAAAGTGTCTCCATTTTACTCTCACCTCTCCTAGGACAAGACGTGTTTTCTTTCATATATACTAGACAACACAGATAAAAGTACAGGTAGGCTGAAGTGACTCCACTTTGTAGGCTCTTACGACAGACTAATAACCTCTTGTTAAACAACAATTAACCATTTTCCCCACATCAAATTTGGCTCTGGCACAGACAATTAAATACCTACTTCACCTAAGAAAAATAAAACCACTCCGTAATTGTGTTGAAAAGTGTCTTCAACTGTCTTACTTGAATATTTTGTTACAAGACAGTCCGAAGTGTTTTTGTGAGCCCCACTCAGCTTTCAGGTCAATCGGAGCATAAAAAACCAAACCAAGTGCAACATTTGGGCACCAAAGCCCCTGAACACCACTGACTTGTCAGACTTCAGTGCTTTTGTTGATCTTTTTCTCTTAAACACTAAGCTGCTCTCCCCACCTCAGTCAGTGTGACTAACCAGGAGCAGAGATCTGCAGAATGAGTTTAAAGTTCACTGCCTATGACACTAAGTGCTATTATCTTCTAAAAAGCCACCGGCTTCAAAATACAGTAGAGTCAAGATGAAATAAACAACCTAGTTTGACACGATATTCTATCCCTGCCCTGCTTACGCAGCTCTAATTATTTCTGCTTCCCATCAGAAACCCAAGATTGAAGTTCACGTTTAAGAACTGGGAGACTGCAACAACAAATTTAGTACATTCAAGCACTTAGAACTTCTTGACAACATCTGGCATTGTTATTTAAATACAAGGTTTAAATTCATCATTACAGAAAGCAAATCTGGAAGGCCCAGAAGATATATTTCTGAAATCCACAGGTTTCTGCAGGAGAAGATTCTCTCACCATTTAAAATTATCAAACCACTAGAATCTCTTACAGGCAACTACTGCTTCAGAGTCTGGATATCATACTTCAAATAGCAGGGGAAAAAAATGTCTGAAATGTACTCTTCATTAACATGATCACAGTTAATTCAGCAATTTCCACACAGTGGCACTAGTAAGAGGTGATGGCTAACTGTGTGCTACAAGTTCATAGAATGGTTTGGGTGGGAAGGGACCTTAAAGACCATCCATTCCATCATCCCTGCCATGGGCAGGGACACCTCCCACTAGATCACATTGCTCAGAGCCTCATTCAGTTTAGCACTGAACACCTCTAAGGATGGGGCAGCCATGACTTCTCTGCTCAACCTGTGCCAGGGCCTCATCACCCTCACTGTAACAAATTTCTTCCGAAGATATAATCTAAATCATCCCTCTTTCAGCTCAAAACAGTTATGCCTTGTCCTATCACCGCACTGCCTGATAAAAAATCCCTCCCCAGCTTTCCTTTAAGCCTTGGGATGCGTATTTAGGGTTTCTTGTGATGCACATCACAAGAAAAAGTATTTTCACAGCTGAACTTAATTTCATGTTTATGGTTATTACTAATACTTCCCTTGTTAAATACAAGTTTAGTGATCTTCTTCTTGCTGAGCTGCTTAAATGGTATATTTAAAATACACACTTCCAATATGCTCTGAGTCACATGCTCTTCATCATGACAGACTTGTCATATGACTGAGAATAACCGCAGGCCTAGCTTTTTAGGACTAGTCATCTTTCCCATCAAGTAACTTAGCCTGAAAATGAGTGTCTTTAATGATGATAAAGGAAAACTCACCTACCTCAGGAGAGCAGTACCCGCAAGCCCTCTGGCTAAAGTGTACCTCTAAATCTGACAGCAGCCTGTCCATCTGCGACACTGGGAAAACACCGGCACACAAGGCAACTTCACCCAACCCGTTTTTCTCTTCCCATCAAAACTACTGGCAGTCTTAAACATTTTGTTTGCATCCACCTGGGTCTGAGCCACATCCGTGCCCTCCAAAACAAACGTTATAAGCCAAAATAAACAGTAAGACTACTAGGGCTGCACTTACTAAAGAGGAGCAGCCATAGAATGAATCATAGAACGGTTTGGGCTGGAAAGGACCCATCCAATTCCATCCTCGCCCCCACGGGCAGGGGCACCTCCTACTGGATGAAGGTGCCCAAAGGCCCAGCAAAACCCCTTCCCTTCCTTCTCCCAGCCCTATTTTCGGCCTCGCATCCCCTCTCTTTGCGATGGCCCGGGGCTAATCCCCAGCCTCCCAGACCCCTTCCACACCTCGCAGGTTGCCCGAAGCCTCATCCAATCCGGCCTCAAACAGCACCAGGGACGGGGCAGCCACCCTCCCCGCCGAGAATTTCTTCCCCATGTCTAAACTAAGCCTTCCCCCTTCCAATTCAAAGCCATTACCAGCGTTCTTTAACGAAAGACGCGTCCGCAGACACGAATACCCGCGCATATCCTCTCCCGTGCCCCGCAGCCGATCCCCCGGGCCCTGCGCACACCGACCCTTCCCCGGGCGCGGGGGTCCCGGCCCCCCTCGCCGCCCTTACACGGCTTCTTGGCGTCCTTGATCTTCATGGCGCGGCGGCGCGATTGGCTCGGGGCGGGTCCCTGTCCGTCGCCTGACGGGGCGGGCGGCGGCAGCGCCCCGGGGCCGGGCCTGGCTCTGCCGAAGGGGGGCGGGGGGCCTGGCGGCGGGGGGTGCGGCCCCCGGGGGCGCGGGGGCCCCGCTGGGGCGCGGCCGCCGCGCGGCGCCTCAGGGCCCGGCACAAGATGGCGGCGGGCAGCGCCACACAATGGGCGCCGCGGCGGCTCCTGCGCGCGCGCCCGCCCCCGCGCCGCTACCGCCGCTGCCGCAGCGCCCGGCCCCGCCCCGCCCCGGGCACGCGCCCCGCCGCGGGGGGCGACGGGAACCGCGCGGGCGAACCGCGCGCCGTCACCCCACGGGCCGCCCGCCAATCGCCGCGCGACAACGCGGGGACGGGGCGGGGCCGGTGGGGAGGGGCTGGGAGGTGTGAGGGGGCGGGGCCAAGGGGG